>CM035169.1:33864420-34575770 GCA_020205615.1 Panax quinquefolius
TCTGATAACGTGAAGAAAGTTTCGTTGTTATCATCAAAGAGTACTCAATTTAATTTTTTTTTTTTATATATATATATATATATATATATATATATATATATATATATATATATATATATATATCATGTGCAATATATATAAGAAATTAGCACGCACGAGCAACCGTGGAGAAATTGGACAATAAACTAAACACATGCACTACTTTATTTATCAAGCATATCTTGCAAGTTTGCACATACAAATTAAGCCATAATACCATACAAATCATGCATGCATGTATCAAGCAATGATTTTAATTAATCAGAACTAATTAATCTCATTTTTCTTGTTTCTGTTGAGCTGCTGCTGCAGAACTCCGAGAACGGATAAGTGCGAGGGTGAATCTTCCTTTAACTGCATTTTCTTTCTCCTTTTGCATTCTCTTCATTTTTTCATCAAGTCTCTTTTGCTGCATGTAAATCAAAGCATAGCTAGCTCCAATACTCGATGCCATGATTATTTTTTATAAAACTGAAGCTGGGTGTGTGTATATATATATAAACTAGCTAGCTAGAGAATATTGAAATATGAAATTTTAGGGTTCTATATATATATATATATATATATATATTGTATAGTTTGAATGAACTTGGAGAGACCTAATGAAGAAATTTATAGAGGAGAATTTCCTCTAATTGTGACCAACGGTGTCTTTGTTAATTTCTAATGGCTGACGACTGTTCAATATCTTATTCATATATCTAAGGCGATCTAATTTGAATTAACACATAAGAAAGAATTAAGAATATTTAGTCGGTGGAGATCAGAACATAAAAAAATGGTTAGCTTTTAAGGTTGTTCTTCTTGTGGCTTGACCAATACTGCCAAAAAATTTGCCACGTAGGTTGTGATATGGAGGGTGCACAGTTGGACATCAATATTGAGTACTGTAAGCCATCAGCCTTTTTAAACAATTTAGTTGCCTGCCGGCCGGTGGAATCTTAATTATTTAATTTGTTCTTGTTTTTAATTGGTTTTTGCTTTTGTTCATTAGACTTTGATATGAAACGAAGCCGCTATGGGAATACTA
This sequence comes from Panax quinquefolius, assembly GCA_020205615.1. NCBI lineage: Eukaryota > Viridiplantae > Streptophyta > Magnoliopsida > Apiales > Araliaceae > Panax > Panax quinquefolius. Next base: position 33,865,490 of record CM035169.1, read on the forward strand.
TGCTCACGTTATTATTATTTGGCCTTTTTTTGAGGCCTTGTTGGCCTTGTTTTTTTTTAAATCCCTCTTATTTGGCCCTAGGCATTATATATTTCAGTAGTTTGGGAGACAAGTATACATTAAAGGGCAATAATTAGGTGAGAATAATTCATTATTATTAATGAGTTGGATTATACTATGATATGAATTGTTTAGTACTCACTTGTTTGAGAGAGAAGTTATTTTAGCAGTAAATGAGTCGGATTATATTATGATACTAGTTCAATTAAAGGTACGACGTAACGAAATTCTCCATCTATCCATTTTAACAATCTTACTTTCATTTTCTATATCTCCTCTTTCCTCTCCCACCACCCTTTATTGTCCAAATTAATTAAAATAAATCTAAACCGTTTTTGTACTTTCTCGTCGAAATTCAAAATGAATTTTATCTTGTTAATATATAAATAAATATTGTTTAGTACTCATTTGTTTGTGAGAGAAAAAGAGGGGTTATGTTAGTTATAAATGAGTCGGGTTATATTATGATATGAATTGTTTAGTACTGTCCAACTCGACTAATATTATTTGTCTTCAAGTTCATTTATTTTATAATTGAAGTCGAGTTTTAATATTTGTTAAGGTTGTGAAGAAATATATTTTACATGTTTGTGTTTTTAATACTATCTTAAATCTTTCTGTTTTTAACATTTAATTAGGTAAAATTCATGGGCAAAAATAAACTTGGTCCATCTATATATAACAGATGTAGCTAATTTGAGCATAATTTTTTAATCCGTTTAATAATTTACGGCGACTTGAACAAGATAATATTTTGAGTGTTCGGTGCAGTTACCACATCAGCTAATTCTCCCCACATAATTATTGAAAAACTATCAGTTAAAAGCACTACTTATCGCCAATTAAACTAATTAATTAATTCCATCCAACTACTGATCACTTTACGTTGTGTAGAGTCATATTTCAGTCTTCATACTATTAAGGGGGTAAATGAACCGAGTCGAGTCGAGTATTGAATTACTTAGATTTGATTAACAAAATTTATCGAGTATAAAATAAAATTTGATTGAGGCTCGTTTAGCTATCGAGTCGAGTACGATCTCTAATCGAGCCCGAGCAGTTTAAATTTTTCGAACGAAGAATATGATCAGAGTATCAATAGAAAATTACAATTTGAGAAGGTTCGACTAATTTATCGAACTTTAAAATTTGCTCATATTTGAATCATTTATATTTCGAGTCGGATTTAAATCTAACTTTTAGTCTAGCGAGTACAAATTAAGCTCGAATTGTTTGCTCATTATACAGCCTTACATAATATGTTTCTAAATATTTCATTGTTTTTAAAATTATAAATACGTACTTTTAAAAATTTATCATTAATTAACATTGACTAGAAATATAATAATGTTTCATTTAAAGAATTTCATAATATTTTATAGTATATAAATATAATAATATATCTTTAATTCTGGAATAAACAAAAAAAATATCTCTAATTTTGAAATTATGTCATGGTTGCCAAACTTACTTTGAAGCCAATTAATTAGAAGAAAAATGGTAACAACTAGCTAGTAATGCAAATTGTTCCTCAAATTTGTAATTGGTTCATGTAATTAAGGCCAATCATGCATCTTTAATCAAGATGGCCAACTAGGAATTCCTTACAAAGTAGTAATAATTAGTGACAAATAGAAAAATGAAAAGCATAAGAAAGAAACCCTCCTTAACGTCATACGCTTATATAATTGTTTTACCGGCAGGCCAATAGAAATTAATCTTAAAGAAGGATGTTAAATTAATTAATAGTTGTAATAGTTAATTATAGCATAAAGTTTGACAACTACGTGAGACATTCTAACAACCAGGAAATAGTATAAGCTCTTTTATAATTTTCACTACTCCCGGAGACACATGATCCTAACTTATAATTAATTACAACATGAAAATAGTAAGAAAATTAGGTTTTAGAAAATAAGATAAAAGCAATAAAACATAATAAAGAACAAAATAATAAAGAACAAAATGTCATGTATTAATTGAAATATAAGAAAATTAGGTTTAAGTAAAAAAAAAATATATGTGGTTTAAGAATTTCAAGCAAGTATTAGTTGTTTAGTTTTAATATTACCCCAAATATTAAATATAATTTTGGATCTCTCACTATTTTTTGTCCAATAAATAATACCTTTTTTTTCCAATACAAGGATAATAAAAATAATTAATATTATATTTAATGTTATATAATTATTTCTTTAATGTTTGTACTGTGATTCTAAAACGTATATTAAAAGGAATTTATCTACATGGTAAGAGTTAGGCCAACAAAATATGTGTATATATATATATATATATATATATATATATATATATATATATATATATATAGTCACATAGGAAAATGGGCATCCACTTCTAAAGATAAGTATATTGTCCCATTTAATTAGAACAGTGCCGTGACCATGTTGGACTACCCATTAACTGGTTTAATTCTGCATTAATTGTTATTTATTTATCCATTAGTGCCACCATTATATTGTTATTTAGCCATAATTAGTACGTACTGCTAGTGTTATCTTTTAGTTTAAGCAAATATATAAGTAATAGTACATATATATTAAAGCTAAATTAGGTTAGGTTAGATTAATTTATACTTAATTTGTCTGAGTGCCTGCAGGTAAGTTCAACTCCATTTCTGGTTGAAATGGGGAGGAGTCCGCTGCTAGATCATTGGTTAGTTGTTTTTGTATTTTATAATTTTTGCATGGTTTCCATTAGTATATAAATAAATATCTATATACTACTCTCTCTCTCCCAGAATAAACTTTTCACGTATATTAAGAAGATGAATAAAATAAAAAAATTATCTATAATAATGTCATTAAATATGGAGAGAGAATTAGAATAAGAAAAGTATGAGATATTTAATATTACGGGTATAATAAAAAAATGTGTAAAAATTTAATTATTAAAAAAAATAGACATTTAACATGAAAATACCCAAAATAATAATAAAAAATTTTATCCACGTAGGGAGTATAAGGCAGCCGCCTCCCACTTGGTCTCTTTGGTTTCACTGAAATTTGTCTCCGATTTCAGCCCCTAAGTATAAAAAGCTTCATATTTTACCCTAGAAATTTACTTCAAAATTTATTTATCCTTTTAATTAAATTTATAAATTTTAAAATTAATTATACACGAAATAATTGTTATACACGCTGCTTAAATTAAGTCCTCCCAATACTTCGTATTTACTAGTGCGTCTTCAACTAATTCTTTAATACAGCTAGTTAGCTAGATACGCAATTTTCAGTAGGCACAAGCCCAATATTTAAATCAATATACACGCACTATATATGCATTACGAACGACCATGCACTAGCTTAAGTAATATCTGGTCAAGCTTTAAATAACTATTTATCTAGTCTAAGTGAAGTTATATATATATATATATATATATATATATATATATATATATATGATCCGGATCAGTGTCAAGTCTACCTTTCTCTTATTCGTCCAGTCTGGCTTCCTTTTAAATGACGATTTTGGTCATACAATGTCAGCGCTATATTTTAATGACGCTTATATGTTGTCATCGCTAAAAGTAAAGTGCTGACATTGTATTTAACCAAAACCGCTCAGCCTAAAAAAGGTGACTATGTAATAAGATAAAGAAGTAAGTATCTTGACGATCGCTATATATATATATATATATATATATATATATATATATATATATATATCGATGATGGATCAGTCAGGACTCCGGACCGATCAAATTCGGACCCAATTTTTTTTATTTTTTTTTGCTTTTTTTTTAAAACAACTAAAAAAAATATTTAATATTTTATGGAACTGAAATTTTTTCATAATACAATATTTTGGGCATGTTTTGGATACCTATACAAAAAATGTATATACGATGCGCATGCATGCATGGACATGTTTTGTTATATATATCCAATGTACAGACATATTTTGTTATATGTATCCAAATCACACCCAAAATACTGTATTATGTAAAAATTCAAGTTTCATATTTATTTATTTATTTTATTAGTTGTTTAAAAAAAAAGTCCGAATTTTGGTCCGGTCTGAAAGTCCGGATCTGATCCGGCCTCATATATATATATATATATATATATAGGGGGAGAGAGAGAGAGAGAAAAAAAAAATGATTCATAACTTCCGTTAGCTATGGGTATTATTCAAGCTAACTCATCTTTTACCTTCTAATGGAAGATCTAAGGGTTGGGTTGGGGTCAGTCGTTACTCCCTCTAGCAGGCAGTCAAATTATTTTATGTTGGCCGCTACTCCCTCTAGTGGTCAAGTGCTGGTTTTGACTAGCCGCTAGAAGAAGTAGCGGCCAACATAAAAGAATTTGGCTTAATTATAAACTTAAAATAGTTATAATTTAAATTTAAAAATATAGCTAATTAATACTTCACTTCCTATTTGGTTTACAAATATAAAGAATTATAATAGTGGACTAATATAAGGAATAGTACTTGATTATGTAATTTGGGAGTAGTTGTAAGACCCCAACTTTTATAAATAGAGATGAATTTTTTATAAATATCAGTTTTGAATATTATAGAGTAAATTTGATATAATATTATAATTGTGGGTAAAATTTATAAATTTTATAAAGTACGCAAGTTGTTATATAATATTCGATTGGTCGGAGGATATTCGTTTTAACAGAGAATATTCGTACAACGACACAATCATTGGTGGACCCCACAACGGCATTATTGTCGAATTGAAAAAAAGACAAAAATACTTTATGAAAATAAAGGCGGAAGTTTTATCGTTAACTGTTGAAACACCCGGTGTTAAAAGTACAATAATACGCGTGGTTGTATAGTAGCACACGGTAGTGATTATTGATGCTTACGTGAGAAGTCACCCGTTTTGTTCAATTATTGCTACTGATAATTCTTTGCATAGTATCTCACGTTATTTGATTCAATTATTATCAATATTTTATATATTATTAAATCAATAATTGAGATTAAAAAGTTATTAATATTATTATTTACAATATTAACGATGTCTAGAAGTTCTGTCAAAGAAAAGTTTGGTCACCTAATCATACGCCAATGGGGAGAAATTCTTATTGAAATCCTCTCTTTCCGAGGAACGACACAGTCGATTAATAGTGTGAATTATAAAAATGATGATGAGTTTTGTTAGTATTATTAGTGTAATAAAATAGAAAAGTTTTTTTATATAAAATAGAATACTTTTATAAAGTTATTCGTTTTATTAGACTATAAATAGAATATATAATATTCTATTATGCATAGTATTTTATAAGTAAAATCTTTTATATAAATGAATACTTTTATAAAGTTATTTATTTTATTAGACAATAATTGAAATATATTATATTTTATTATGCATAGCGTTGCATAGTGCTTTGCATAGTATTTTGTATATAGTAAAATCTTTTTATATAAAAGCAGAATACTTTTATAAAGTTATTCGTTTTATTAGATTATAAATAGAATATATTATATTTTATTTAAAAGATTTTTGTTTAAATCTCGAACCGTCAGTTTAAAGTAAATCAATCTAGACCAGATTCATGAATTAGTTCTTATGCGATCCATTCTTCTATAAATAGAAGTTCATTCCTTCATTATTTTTTACTTAATTCTTTGAAACTCTAGAGAGAGAAACTATAGAGAAGAGAAGAAAAGTGTTCGCTACTTCACTTACTTCTTATATCCAAGATCTTTCTTTCTAAGGTAGGGGTATTATTTCTTTTGTATTCATGAAGAGAACTTCGTTATTCCATTATTTATTATTCTTGGAATAACTCAGATAATGCCGGGCTACCCTATACTTGGTGAAATTCTTCTATTATTCCATTCTTTATCATTATGTTGGAATAACCTGTCTATGCGAAATACCGCATGCATGGTGATTTCTATTGTTATTCCATTATTTATCATTCTGTTGGAACATCTTGTCTGTGCTTTACGGATGACCTAGTTCCGTTCTTTATTATTCTGTTGGAACATCCTGTCTGTGCTTTACGCATGACTTGGTTCCATTATTTATCATTCTGTTGGAACATCCTGTCTGTGCGTTTACGAATGTCCTTGTTCCGTTATTTATTATTCTGTTGGAATAATCTGTCGGTGCGGTCTATCGCATGCCTGGTGATTTCTTTTGTTATTCCATTCTTTATTATACTCAGTTGGTTAAAGTTTTGACTTCTATACTCCATGAAATTAGTGGAATATCCTTGATATTTGCGCTTCATCCAGTATCTTTTCATAGAAATATTATTCTGAGCATTCTTCAATTTTACTCCACAAAGCAGTATCATGTTGACAATTTGGATGTTATTGAGTTCAGGATAAATTAACTTATGAATCTTTAAAATTTATTCTTGAACTTGTTTTATTGAATTGTCATCTTCTTTATGTTTATAATATGTTGAAAGTCATCTGTGACATGTATTGCATAGATGGACTTGGTATGATTATGACTAGGGATTATTCGGTATAATCATAATCATAATGTTACAAATGATGTGGTAAAAATTTTCATTGGCTGTAGTGCAGGGATGATGTGGATTATTTATTAAGCTGAGTCTCAGCGATAAAAGTAATGGAAAACCTTTTTAAATCATAGAAGATAGTAGATTTTATTCTCTACTTGACTCTTCTAATGGATTGCTTTGTTCTACCTGATTAAACTTGATGTTTGTTATATTTTATCAGTTTAACACTGTTGAAGGCTAATGATAATTTATTCTACATTATCTTAGTCATAATATTTCTTATTGGGCTAGTTGAGCTCACCCCTTTTGCTTTCATTGTCCTCTTCAGGAAATGAGAACGTAGCAGGGACTAGTCGGGGAACGGAGTGACGGTTCAGATGATAACATTAGTAGTCCTCACTATTCTATAAAATAATGTGATAATAAATGTAATAAGGACCCCATTGAGTTTGTATATTGTCTAGAAGACAATATTTGTATTAAAACTCACAGCTCATGTTGTATAATTAAGTTTTTATTTGTATTGTGTACCATGTATTTGGCGATTCAAGATGGGTGATGTATACCTATTTTGGGGGCGTCACAGTAGTAGTTGAATACGTAATTTATTTGAGTAGGAATATAATATAAACTCAATCACTATTTTCTATTTATGATTAAAATTTGAAGGCGAAAATCAGTAATTATTATTATACATACTTATTTTATTAATTAATATTATTGATGATTTATATAAAAAATAGTGATTGAGTTTATATTATATTCATACTCAAATAAATTACGTATTCAACTACTACTTTCAAATTACCTAGTCAAGTATTATTTCTTATATTAGTCTACTACTCATTTTATAATTCTTTATATTTGTGAACCCATTAGCGAGTAGGGTATTAATTAGCTATATTTTTTAAATTTAAATTATAACTATTTTAAATTCCTGATTAAGTCAAATTTTTTTATGTTGGCCGCTACTCCATCTAGCGGTCAGTCAAAACGCGGTCATTTGGACTGACCACTAGAGGGAGTAGCGGTCAACATAAAAGAATTTGGCTGGCCGCTAGATGGAGTAGCGGCTGGCCCCAACCAAGCCCCTTAAATCTTCAATTGGACGGCAGGAGATGAGTTAGCTGAAATAGTGTCCATAGCTAACGGAACCTATGGATCATTTCACACACACACACACACACACACACACACACACACACATATATATATATATACATATATTGTTGGGATGTGATTATTTGAATATAGCTAAGGTGTAGCCCAATTTATTTAATGGTCTGGATCTTGTGTTGGCCCATATAAATTTATTTTGATAGTGTGCTTAAATAGCATGGGAGAGTCCTTATTAAAAGTAAGATTGTGTTTCCTTATTTCCGACGGACTATTCCGTCGGAATTAAGCATAATCCGTCGAGGTTATGTTAATTTCGACGGAATATTCAATCGAAAATGCAGTCGAATATAAGCGCATCAAAATTAAGTCCATCGATTCTTCAGTCGAGGATATATATCTTGGACTGAACTAACCTCGACGGAATATTCGGTCGAGGTTAACATATATGATCGACTGAATTTTAGTCGTCGATAATAGTTGGTCGATACTAATCATGACACGTGGCAATTCATAAAAAATTAGAATTTGCTTAACCTCGACGGAATATTCAGTCGAGATTAAGATATTGTCGACTGAATTCATCCGTTGAGAATACTCGGTCGATACTAAACATGCTACGTGGTAGCCCATAAAAATTTAGAAGGGGCTTAATCTCGACGGAATTCCGTCGAGGATTGTGTTATTCCATCGACATTAGCCTTTTTTTTAAAATATTTTTTCTGTTTTGGCAATATCCAGGGTAATAATACCCATATTTTTTGTACCTGTAAACCTGTTTTTTTTCAACAGCACATAAACACACAAATATAATCTAATGTCAACAATTCAAAATGCACAACTGAATTGCTGAAAGTGCTTTATCATCCATAGGATGGATCAATATCAAATTTCGTTGATGAAATCGAACTCAACGCCATAGTATAGATCGATAATAACCAAGCTCTGATCCCGGTTAGTTATGATAAACTATGGCAAACACAATAAATCAACGCAAAAAAATAAAGACTAACACAAGATTTTACGTGGAAACCCAAATCGAAAAAAAATCACAGAGAAGGCAGACGAAATCGACTAAATAAATATCTGAATAGTACAAGATAAAGAGAGAGAACTATGAGAATTCTTAGAATGTTTCTGAATGTCCCATCTGTAAAATCCTAGCACTTATATTTATAGGTCATAGACAAATTCATAACCAAATAGGATTAAAAATACTAAATTGAATATGGGTAGAAAAAATAACTTTCTTAAATCAAAACGGATTCTAGATAATACCCAAATCTAAATCTAAAAAGAATTCATATCATAACCAACAATTAAATATATTATATGTGTGTATTGGTTGGATGATCTATATATTTTGACTTTTTCTTACCCTTGCCGAGTCTTGTTTGAAAAACATTAAAACAATACATAAGGCTGCTAACAATTTTATCAAATTTTAATATTGTAAAAGGCATGGGAAAAAGTTATTTATAACTAATTTATCTTTAATAAATCTTCATATGTCGTATAGTAATAGAAATATAAAAGAATTAAAAAGTGAAATGTGACTTAGGTGAGAGTTCTGAAGAGAGAAAAAATATTTTAAAAAGTAAATATTTGCCACTGTTATAATTTGTTTAGAAATTTTACTGAATTTTTTTTTTTTTTCTTAAAAAGGTACTTATTCCGTCTCTAAAAAGATGCGCAAAGTACAATTTACACTTATTAAGAAAAGTAATAAAAAAAATATATAGAGTAGAATGGCACTCTCATGAGCCTCCTATCATCTGAGGTAAGGTATAAGATAAACCCAATCAGTCTAAACGGGCCGGTCTCTATGGAAGGGGAACTAATGAGGCCCAGACTTATAACTCGTACCATAACTTGTTATCTATACATATTTTATTTTATTTTAAAAATTAATATTTTCACATGTATTTTTGATATTTTTATATAAAAAATTGATATTTTCATAAAGAGAAATTGATATTTTCATACTTGAAACCCACATATTAGTTGATGTGTCAAATTTTTATTAGTTAATATGTGGGTCATACGTGTGAAAATATCAAATTAAAAATTATGTGGAAATATCAGTTTTCTTCCACATAATCTTTTCTCACCTAAGAAAAAAGTGGGTCCTACTTTTATGTGAGAAAGACCATGTAAAAATATCAAAAACTCACGTAAATATTGTATTCCCCTTTCTTTTTCGTAGTTTTGTTTCTATTATTATTATTATTTTTTTTTTTTGAGAAAATGATCAAATATAAATCATCGCAAAATTCTCTCTGCTCGGACATTGCATGTGAGATTTAAGTTTAGAACCCATAGGCTGCCCACCCACAAAAAGTCTAGCTTTAATAAACCAACTAGGGCACTCAATAATTAACCATTAATAGCATTATTATTTTTTACTCTCCTTCCACAAAAACTAATCTAGTTTACTCTTTCGTCCTTTAATATGAAACGTTTTAAAAAAATATTTTTATCTTATTATATAAAATATTTTAAAATTTTTAAGTAAACATTATATGCTTAATTTTTAATATTACTCCAAGTATTAAATATAATTTTAATTCTCTTAATATTTTTTGTCCAATAAATAACACCATTTTTTCTAATAAAATGATAATATAGACAATTAATATTATATTTAATATTACACAATCATTTCTTTAATACTTGTGCATAATTTTAAAACGTCTTATATTAATGAAGCGGAGAGAGTATTAAATTTCTTTGTTTTAGAAAATAGAGTCCCCACTTTTTAAGTTTGTTGAACACAATTTCAATATTATATCAAATCACTATATTAACAATTTTTATTTTTAAGTTATACACGAAATAAAAATATATTATTAAATATTAAAATTATAAAGAGTAAAATTGTGAAACCCCGGATTTTATGAATAAAAAATTAATTTTCTCGAAATAATTTTTTTTATATTATGGTGTGAATTTGAGATAATGTTATAGTTGTGGGTAATATTTATAAATTTTGCAAAGTATGCAAGTTGTCATATTATATTCGATTGGTAGGGAATATTCGTTTTAAGCGAGAAAATATTAAATGCTGACATGACAATCATTGGTGGACCCCACAACGAAATTATTGTCGGATTGAGAAAATGACAAAAATATTTTATTGAAAATAATCTGGCGGAAGTTTTACTGGTTGATCTTTGTTGAACTACTTTCGGTAGTAAAAAGTACGATGAATACACGGCGTTGTTAAGAAAGTAGTAGCGCGGTATTGATTATTGATATTTATGTGAGAAGTCACTCCGGTTTTGTTCAATTATTGCTACAATAGTTCTTTGACAAGTATCTCACATTATTTGATTCAATTATTGTTGATTTAGAAGTTTTGTTTTATTCAGTATTATTAACGTAATAAAATAGAAACATCTTTTATATAAAATGCAGAATACTTTATTAAAGTTATTCTATAAATAGAATATATTATATTCTATTATATAGTGTTTTTGCATAGTAAAATCTTTTTATATAAAAAATGAATACTTTATTAAAGTTATTCTATAAATAGAATATATTATATTTTATTACGCATAGTGTTTTGATAGTGCTTTAGAATAGTGTTTGATAGTAAAATCTTTTATATAAATAGAATATATTATATTTTATTTAAAAGATTTTTCTATAAATACGGACCGTCGATTAAAGTAAATCAACTGGACCGTTCATGGATTAGTTCTTATGCATTCCATTTTCCTATAAATAAGCTCATTCCTTCATTATTTTCTTTAATTCATTTGAACTCTGATAGAGAAACTATGAGAGAGACTATAGAGAGAAAGAAGAAAGTATTCTCGCTACTTCACTACTTATATATCCAAAGACTCTTCTTCTTAAGGAAAGGTATATTATTCTTTCGCTTTCGTAAGAAGGGGTGTTATTCTTTCTTATTCATGAAGAAAGCTGTTGTTATTCCATTTCTTATTATTCATTGGAATAACTTTGATATCATGATCTACCCTATACTTGGTGACATTCTTCATTATTCATGTTTTATTATTCGCATCGGAATATCCTCATGCATGCATATATGGTGGGACACGGTTCTATTTTTATTATGCCGTCTTTATTATTACGCGGAATATCTCATGCATCTTTATCTGTGGGACTGGTTCCATCATTTATTATTCGCATTTATTATTCTGTTGGAACATCGTATGGGTGTGAATTTCACCGACTGGTTCCGTTATTATTATTCTGTTGGAATAATAAATCATGCAAATCCGCATGCATGGTGATATCTTTTGTTATTCCATTCGATTATTATACTCGATTGGTTAAAGTTTTAACTTCTATACTCCATGAAATTAGTAGAATGTCCTTGATATTTTGCGCTTCATCCAAAGATTTTCATGGAAATATTCTTACGAGTATTCTTGAATTTTATTTTACAAAGAAGTATCATGTTGACAATTTGGACGTTATTGGTTCCTGGACAAATTAATTCTTGAACTTGTTTAATTGAATTCTTATATCATTGTCATCATCCTCATGTTTATGTTATGTTGAAAGTCATCAGTGGCCTGTAGTGCATAGATGGACTTGGTATGATTATGACCAGGGATTATTCTGTATAATCATGACCGTAATGTTCCAAATGATGTGTGTGAGACCCCAGATTTTATCAATAAAGATTTAAATTTTGTCGAAATAATTTTTTAATATTATGGTGTGAATTTAAGATAATATTATAGTTGTGGGTAGTATTTATAAATTTTGCAAAGTATGCAAGTTGTTATAAAATATTCGTTTGGTTGGGAATATTCTTTTTTGTCGGGGAATATTAAGATGACAGCTCAATCATTAGTGGACCCCACAACGGAAGTAGTATTGTCGTAGTTAGAAAATGACAAAATTATCTTTCTATAAAAATAACTAGCAGAGGTGTTATTACGTTAAAACCGTTGAACTACCGGTTAGTAAAAAAAATGCGATGTCGTGTAGTTGTATAGTAGCACACGATATTGATTATTGATGCTTACGTGAGAAGAAATTCAAATTTATGCTCAATTATTGCTACTGATAATTAACGCATCATATCTCTTATATTATTGAATCAATTATTGTCACAAAGATCATACGTATAATATGTTATAGTATTAAATCAATAATTGAGGCGACAAGTTATAAATAATTAATAATTGTTGAAAGATTAAATATGTGTTGATTAAAAATAAAATGATTTGTGGTAATATTTATTCAATCCTTGATGTATATAAAGAGTACATTATGAGACATTTGTGGTAAGTTTGATTATTTTATGGGGGCCCATATGTCATCATCTAAGAGTCTCTTCGTCGATAGTAATTACCTTCATCAATAGTAATTACCTTTGTGAATAGTAATTATCTTCGTCGATAGTAATTACCTTCGTCAATAGTAATTACCTTTGTGAATAGTAATTACCTTCGTCAATAGTAATTACCATTCTGAGCGTCGAACCACTTGTCGTTTCACATTACAAAAGGCGTCAAACCACTTTTCTTTTCACATCACCAGTCGTCGAGCCACTTGCCTTTTCACATGGCGGTCTTTAAGCTAGAAATCTTCTATAAATAGAGGCCTAGTGCTTCATTATTTTCCACAAATTCAACGAAACTCAAGAGAGAGAAACTATAGAGAGAAAGAAGAAAAGCATTCTCGCTACTTCACCGCGCCAATATTCAGTTCTTCTAAGGTAGGGAATATTATTTGTTGTACTCGCAAGTAAGGGTGTTATTCTTCTTATTCATGAAGAGCTGTTGTTATTCCATTGCTTATTATTACATTGGAATAACCTTGATATCGTGGTTTACCCTATACTTGGTGACATTCTTCTATTATTACATTGGAACATCTGTTTTGTGTGTTTTACAGGACTGGTTCCGCTCTTTATTATTATTCTGTTGGAACATCACGCTGCGTGTGTTTTACACAGGACTGGTTCCATCTTTATTATTCTGTTGGAACATCACATGCGTGTGTTTTACACGGACACGGTTTTCGTCTTTATCATTCTCGTTGGAATATCCTATCGTGTGTTTTTACACAGGATGCGGGTTCCATCTTTATTATTACATTGGAACATCCTGCTTGATTGTGAATTTCACGATTTGGTTCCGATTATTATTATTCTGTTAGAATAACTTTTATACATACAAAGTACCGCATGCATGGTGATTTCTTTTGTTATTCCATTCTTTATTATACCCGGTTAGTTAAAACTTTGACTTCTATACTCCATGAAATTAGTAGAATATCCTTGATATTTGCGTTTCATCCAAGATTTTTCATGGAAATATTCTTCCGATCTTTCTTGAATTTTACTCTACAAAATAAAGTATCATTTTGACAATTTGGACGTTAATAATTCTGGATAAAATAATTCTTGAACTTGTTTTATTGAATTATTATGTCATTATCATCATCCTCATGTTATATTATGTTATCTTGACTTACGTGTATAGATGAACTTAGTATGATTATGATCGGGGATCATTCGGTATAATCATGGCTTGTTATAAATGATGTGATAAAAGTCCTCGTGGCACTGTAATGCGTTGATGGATAGTTTTTGGTATGATTATGACCGGGGTGATTCGGTATAGTCATGACCATTGATAATTTGATGAATATCCTTGGTCAGAGTGCGGGGTGATTCGATGATGTGGATTATTTATTAAAGTGAGTCTCGGCTATATAATGATGATTAAAACTTTTAAAACCTAAAAGATAGTAGACTTTATTCTCTACTTGACTCTTTTAATGGATTGCTTATTCATTGCAGATTAAACTTGTTGTCTATTGTATTTTATCGGTTTAACACTGTTGAAGGCTAATGATAAATTATTACGCATTATCTTAGTCATAATATTTCTTCTTTTGGGTTAGTTGAGCTCACCTTTCTTTCTTTATTTTCTTCGTGAAATGAGAACATAAATTGGGGACGAGTGGGAAGCGGAGTAATGGTCCGAGAGGATAGCATTAGTAGTCCTCACTATTACGTGAAATAGTGTGATAATAGTAGTAATGAGGACTCCTTTTGGGTTTGTATAATATCTAGTAGACAATATTTGTATTCAAACTCACGGTTTATGTCGTATTGCATACCACAGCGATTATATTAGTAAGTTTTATTTGAATTTATATACCATGTAAGTGGCGACCCAAGATGGGTGACGTATACCTAATTTTGGGGGCGTCACAATGTGAAAATTTAAAAGTCCTCATTGGCCCGTATTGCATTGATGGACAGTTTTTGGTATGATTATGGCTATGGATTCTCTTGACGAGGAGCAAAGATGAATTATTTTATGGCATGATCGAATGGTTGATGAAAACACGATTATCTTTGGCCCGTAGTGCATGGATAATTCGTGGTCGTGATCTTAAAGAATATCTTTGGCTGTGTAGTGCGAGGATGATTTAATGATGTGGATTATTTATTGAGCTGAGTCTCAGCGATAAAAGTGATGAAAAACCTTTTAAATCATAAAAGATAGTAGATTTTATTCAATACTTGACTCTTTTAATGGATTGCTTGTTCCGCTGCAGTTAAACTTGATGTTGTTATATTTTATCAGTTTAACACTGTTGAAGGCTAACGATAATTTATTCTGCATTATCTTAGTCATAATATTTCTTCTTGGGCTAGTTGAGCTCACCCTTTCTTTCATTGTTTCTCTTCGTGAAATGAGAACATAGCGAGGGACTAGTCGGGGAGCGGAGTGGCGGTCGGAAGGATAACATTAGTAGTCCTCACTATTCTATGAAATAGTGTGTTAATAATTGTAATGAGGACTCCTTTTGAGTTTGTATAATCTCTAGTATAACAATAATTGTATTCAAACTCATGAGTTATGTTTTGTCGTATTGTACCCACATACAGTTGTATTAGTAAGTTGTATTTGAATTTTGTACCATGTATCTGGCGACCCAAGATGGGTGACGTATACCTAATTTTGGGGGCGTCACAAAAATACAACAGTAACTCATGTACTATAGATTATTAACAATATATTGATTACCAACTAAGCTAATAAGTAATATTATTTTTTAAAAATTATTATAAAGACTAATAGTAATAGTACAACTTTATTAGTTATTAGTAATATTATTAATAAGTTGTTAGTAATTTCTTATTAGTTATTAATAATTCTCTTTAACACGATGTTGCTTACTTGGATAAATACTTTTAATATATTATCTTAATAACATTACTTATTAGATATTAGTATATATTAATAGTATTAGTAACATTAATATTCTAATAGCATTCTTGTTATAGTCTATATTAATGTTAAAAAATAAACTTTTTTTATTATTATTTTATTATTTTTTAACAAAATAATAATTGAAGTAATGTTTGCTATAATAAGAATTATTTATGATAATAACAATAACACAATAATTATAATAAATAAATAATTTAATCTTGTGACCGCATAATTTGTAAAAATAATAAGTACTTTATTTATTCAATATATTTAAATGATTTTTTAGATTTCATCTTGTGCAATAAGTAACGAAGTTATAGAGGTAGAATTAAATAAACAAATAATAGAAACCCTAAGATGACTCTTATTCACGGTATTGACTTTTCTCACCCGTTCTTACATGAGAAACTAGACAGAGAAAAATAAAATTTGAATTAATCTCTTCCTAATTTTATCAAAAGTATCTTATTTTTTCATTAGCATTAATATATATTAATAACATGACAAATAACAATAGTATTGTAAGTATATTGATATTATTTATAACATTAATATATTCTAATATCTAATAAGTAATATTATTCAAAGAATATATATTTTATATTTAGTTAAGAAGTAAAATCAAGTGAAAGAGAATTACTAATAACTAATAAGTAATTACTAACAATTTATTAATAATATTACTAATAACTAATAAAGTTGTATTAATATTATTACTTGTAAGACCCCAAATTATTAATAAATGAAATTTAATTTTCTCTATTTATTATTTTGAAATAGTAAGTGTTGATTTGATTAATGTGGATAGTTAGGGTAAAATACATAAATATTTCAAAATAAGCAGTGGTTATAAAATATTCATTGTTGTCGGGAAATATTCGTTTGGTCGTGGAATATTCTTGCTTTTTTGGGAATATTAAATGCGACGGCCGCAATCTTTTGTGGGCCCCATAATCTAAAAGCGATTGGATGAAGAAAACGACAAATATAAGTTGTTTAAAAAATAACAACGTAGTTATTACAATTATACCGTTAAAATACTAATTGGTTAAAACACAAGAAAGCTTTGCAGTATTGCACCAATTATTGATTCTTACGTAAGAAGGCACTACTCAATAATTACATAAAGAATTACTATTCAAGATTTTATTCATTTAATAATTCTTTGCGTTGATATTTTATATTCTTTGTTGTTCAATAATTGTCATTACACGTATTTTTATTATCGAAGCAATAATTCATATTATCTCGAATAATATTATTAGATAACATTATTGGCAATGTCTAGAAAGTTCGTGTAAGGAGAGGTTTGGTCACCTAATTCTTGGCCTTGATAAGGAGAAATAATTATTGGAAAGCCCCTCTTTCACAGGAACCCGCTGGTTGTCAATATTGTGATTACGTAATATTATTTGTGAATAATTAATTATTGATTCATATGATGAGAAAAATATTGATTTTATGTGGATATAGATAGAGAAAATTTTTAATGTGACAATTGTTGAAAATTAATATTTTATCTTTTTCGATAAAATAATTCATTTAAATATATTATTTTAATAATATATTAACTGGTGATATTTTATAATGAATGTGGGATATATGAGTATATGAAGAAGAGTATTTTATGGCATTAAATGTTTAACACATATTTTATGTGTTGGTGGACACAATTATTCAATAGAAATTTGATTATAAATGTAAAATCGCTTGGTTTATAGATTTCGGTCAATTTCATTTGGAATTTGGAAAAACTTTCTTTTGCAAAGTTGTAGAGAATTGAATTTCCTATAAAAATTTATAGATTTGAATTTTCCGACGAAAAGGGCTATTTATTATGAATTATTGAAGTTCAAGCTCAAATAATTGATTTTTGGAAGTTTAAAATATTTTTAATATGAAAAACGTTTTTGGTGATTTGAGTGTGGGTCTTGCATGTGTTTTAATATTTGAATTCAGATTCTTGAGTACGTAGAAAGTTGTAGAAATAATAATAATATTATTATATTAAATTTTCTATTTTGTTTTTCTAAACATTTTCCTATAAATAGGGTGCTTAGGTTAGAATTGAAAATCAAACCATAAACTGAAGTTTTCTCTCTCTATATTATCGAGCGTATTCTTGTGAGTATTTTGAGTATACTTTGAGTATTGCTATACTCGGTCTGAGTTCAAGTCATAGCCTATATCAGGTGTTTCAATTTAGAAATCTTGATCTTTCGAGGTAAGTGATGTTATTTTCTTCTCAAATGATATTATTTCTTCAATATCATTATGCTAAAATATTGGTAGAAACTTTTTATCAAATTTGGAACTTTTTCATGTCGGAGTTACTATTCATGAGTTACTATTCACGAGTTACTATTCATGAGTTACTATTCACGAGTTATTATTCACGAGTATTATTCACGAAAGCGTGAAGATGTTTTTTTTGTGAAATTTCTAACTTTTGTGTGTCTGAGTTACTATTCACGATATCTCGGACTATTCACGTGATACGATAATTATTTACTGAATACGACATTATTCATCGAAAAATAAAAATTTTCCTTTTCGTCAAAAAATATCTATTCGGATACTAGCTTTGATTGTATCCATGTTTTGATCATTCTTGAATTTTATACCACTATGATTATTTTTGAGGTATTGTTGGACATGGATAAAACAAAGTACGAATCATTAATCCTTAATCCTTGTCATTTTGTTTCAATAGGATTCGTTTCTTTAAAAATATTTTTCATCATCCTCGGTCTTAAATGATGATATTATTGAATATCTTTGGCTCAGAGTGCAAAGATGAATGATTTCGATGAATATCTTTGGCCGTAGTGTAAAAGATGAACAGTGTTTAGATGAACATGAATTAATCGATGAATATCTTTGGCTCAGTAGAGCAAAAGATGAATATTTGATTTCGGATGTATATTGATTGATGTTCTGAGGGGATAAAAGATAGAGCGATGAACTTTTAAATTCATACATGGAAGATAGTAGTTTGCATTCTCTACTTAACTCTTCTAATGAATTATTATTTCATTATGTAATATTGATTTAAAACTTGTTGTCTATTGTATTCTATTAGATTTTTTCTGTTGAAGACTAACGATAATTTGTTGTATATTATCTTAGTCATAATATTCTTTCTTGGGCTAGTTGAGCTCACCCTTTTCCTTGTTGTTCCATTTTTTTCTCCGGAGGCGAGAATGTAGCGAGTACTTAGTCGGGGTATGGAATGAAGGTTCTAGAGAGAGTTGTTTAGTAGTCCTCACCATTTTTGTAAAATAATATATCAATAATTATGATGGGGATTTATTTGCGTGTGAATATTATGCAGATGGCAATATCTCGTATTTAAACTCACATTTTATATGTTGTAATAATAAAGTTGTAGTTGTTTACGTACCATGTATTGACAACTCGGAATGGGTGATGTATACCTATTTTGGGGCGCCACAGGTTGGTATCGAGCTTAGGATATGATCTCTGGCGGAGATCGGGGAATAGAACTAGGAGGGAGAGCGAGTAAATCCTCCGCTAGTGTGTCCTACCTAAGCTTATTTGTTAGTTGGTCAATTATATAGGGATATTATGTGATATATTGATTTCCTTAATTAACCCTTATTTTATGACAAGATTTGAGAATGTCGGTCGAGAATATTAACAATGGAAATGAGACCATGAGACGCCTTGTACTCACCAACGAGGAGAAGCGTGCAACAGTGGCAATGTTCCTCCCCGTGAACAACACCAACCGAGCGAGATGATGAACGAGGGATGTTTAGAAGCTTTTTGCAGTTCATGCAAAAATCGACGAGGAGACTCGTGTTCAAAATACGAGGAGAAATGATAGCAATTCACGGGTTGTCTGTACCAAGCAGTTCAAAGAGTTGGGACCACGAATTTAAGGGAAAGCGAGATCCGATCATGGCGGAAACATGGGTCAAGCAAATTACCAAGATATTCGATGTCTTGGGATGCGAGGAGGAACAGAAGGTTCCATTCGCCACCTTTATGTTCCGTGGCGAGGCGATCATCTGGTGGGAGTCTCGTGAAAGCGCATCCATCCACCGCACTCGGCAGATGTCTTGGGAGGCATTTCAGAACTATTTAATGACAAATACTTTCCGAAAGTGTTAAATCATATGAAGGAAGTGGAGTTTATTAGACGGAGCGAACAACATGGCGGTGTCTCGAAGACGAGGCAAAGTTTGCAGAGTTATCGAGGTTTGCACCTCATTTCGTGGAGAATGAGGAACGATGACGCGGATGTTTCTTAGAGGTTTGAAACCCAGATACGTCGAAGATCTCATTTCTCATAAATTTTCTCTCTATTCGGATGTTGTAAACAAGGCTCAATTATTATAGCGAGATAACGAAATACGGCTAACCGAGGGACCACAACCGAGGATCATCTGGGAGATGGTAGTCAACAAAACAACGATAACAACGGAGAAAGAAAAGAGCGGACAAAATGGTAACCACTCTGGTGGTAATCATGGCCATGAAAATAGAAGAAGCGAGTCGAGGAGGAGATTTTAAAAGAGGAGATTTAACAACGACTATGTGAAGACGGCAGTCTTGGTAAGAAGAATCGATTCTAAGGAGGAGAACGACCACCGGTCATATATATGCTATAAATGCGGAAAGAGGGACATATCGGTCAAACTCATCCACAACAGATTCAAGGTATGCTATAATTGTGGAAAGGAAGGACATATCGCTCGAGATTATCAGAAAGCGAAACCTAGTTCAATGGGACGGTGACTCAAAAGATCGTCCCCGAGAAAAGTCAAAGTTACGGTTGCCCGGAAGAGCATTTGTTGTGACTGGTCAAAATGCGAGGAACCCAAACGAGGTGATCATGGGTAAGCTATTTATAAATTCTTGCGAAGTTTATACCTTACTTGATACCGGTGCTACTCATTCATTTATCTCTCCTGCTTGTGCTCAACGTTTAAACTTGACTCCGGAGAAATTAAACTTTGACCTATCTGTGGAAACTCCGTTTGGAGAAACTTTCATCACATCCACTGTTTATAAATCTTGTTTGATTCAAGTTGGCACCATCACCTTACCTGTTGACCTTATCTCTTTAAAGATACTTGCTTTTGATGTGATTTTAGGGATTGATTGGTTAACTACACATCATGCCAAAATTGATTGTTTTTGTAAGGTTTTTAGCTTTCATATTCCTAAACAACTTTGTTATGCAATTCAAGCAACTAAACCATTAAAATCAATCACCATCATATCTAATCATAAAGCTATTCGCTTATTGAAAAAGCGGATGTCAAGCTTTCTTAGCCCATGTTATGGATTTGAATAAAGACACGTCAAATTTGAATAATATTCCTGTTGTTATTGACTTTCCGACGTATTTCTAAAGAACTTTCCTGGCTCACCCCGTAACGTGAAGTTGAATTCTTTATTGATCTTGAAACTGGTACAAAGCCCATTTCTAAAATCCCATATCGAATGGCTCTATTGAACTTCGAGAGTTAAAGGTCCAACTACGAGGAATTGTTGGACATCGGTTTCATCTTCGCCCTAGTACATCTCCTTGGGGTGCTCCTATTTTATTCAGTAAAGAAAAAAGACGAGGAGTATGCGACTTTGTATTGACTATCGGGGAATTGAACCATGTCACCATCAAGAATATGTATCCTCTACCTCGTATTGATGACTGTTTGACCCGAGTTGCAAGAGGCACAATTTTTTTCAAAGATCGATCTTCGCTCGATATCATCACCAAGATTAGAACCGAGGATATCCAAAGAGCGCCTTTAGAACTCCCATGACGGGCATTATGAATTCTTAGTCATGTCTTTCGGATTGACTAATGCTCCTGCTGGCTTTCATGGATATGATGAACCGAGTATTCAAGGAATATTTGGATCGGATTCGTTGTTGTTTTTATTGATGACATCCTCATATATTCCAAAAGTCGTGAAGATCATGAGCACCATTTGAAGTTTGGTACTCCAAAGGCTTCGTGAAAACAAACTATATGCCAAATTGAAGAAATGCGAAGTTCGGCGAGGAAGTAGCATTCCTTAGGCACGTGGTGTCGAAACATGGAGTATCTGTTGATCCCGTGAAGATTGAAGCAATACAAAGTTAGAGCAAACCAAGTCGGTGGATCAAGCACGTAGCTTTTTGGGCTTATTTGGTTATTATCGGAGATTCATGGAAGGTTTTCTCGAATCGCTACTCCATTAACTCGCCTAATTCGAAAGGATACAAAATTCGTTTGGAGCGAAGAATGCGAGAAGAGTTTTAAGAGCTTAAGAGGAGACTTATTTATGACTGTTTCTAACAATACCATCTGGTTCGGATGGATTTGTTATCTGACGATGCTTGTGCAAAGGGTTAGGATGTGTTCTCATGCAACGTGGGGGAAAGTCATAGCCTATGCCTCGCGACAACTTAAAAGAGTATGAGAGGAATTATCCTACTCATGATCTAGAGTTAGCGGCGATCGTTTAAGCGCTAAAGATATGGAGGCATTATCTATATGGGGAGAAAGTGGAGATATATTGGACCATAAAAGCCTTAAATATTTCTTCACTCAAAAAGAACTCAACATCTTGGCTAAGCAATGACGTTGGCTCAAGCTATTGAAAGACTACGACCACACTATTCAATACCATCCCGAAAAGTTTAACGCGATACGTGATGGTTGCGTTGCGTTGAGTAGAAGATCATATGCGAAACGCGAGTGCGATGATGTCAAGTATACGATAGAGCCAACTTTAATAGAAAAAGTTAAGGTTGCTCAAGCCACCGGGCCGATGATAATCGATGCGTATGAAGAAGAAAGTACAAGAAGGAGCTATTATTAAGCGAGAATTGATGAAGAAGGAATACTTGAGTCCACTCTAGACTTTGTGTTCCTAACGACTACGATTTGAAGTACAAGATTATGATGGAGGCACACAATACACCATTTGCAATCCATCCGGAAGTACTAAAATGTATCGTGATCTTGACATACATTTTGGTGGAACAATATGAAGAGAGAGATTGCAAAGTTTATCTCGATGTGTTTAACTTGCCAACGTGTAAAAGCGCAGAAGCATCTAGTACCTAAGGGTCCATTGCAACCACTTGAGATTCGAAATGGAAGTGGGAACACATTACCATGGATTTCAATTACGGGTCTTCCTACGGTTTCTCAAGGCATCAATCTTTATTTGGGTTTTTGTTGATAGATTAACCAAGTCCGCTCATTTCTTGTCGACACGGAGACTTATTCCTGAACGCGTCTTGCTAGTATGACGTGAATGAGATTGTGAGGTTGCATGGCATGCTGTATCCATAGTTTGGATCGTGACCCAAGTTTCACTTCAAGATTTTGGGTTAGCTTGCAAAAAGCTATGGGCACGGATTTTGCGATTTAGTTGGCATACCATCCCCAAAGCAGACGACATAATCGAGAGGACTATTCAAACTCTTGAAGATCTATTAAGACTCTGTGTCCTAGACTTCAAGGGCAGTTGGGATAAGTATTTACCATTGGTGGAATTCTCCTACAACAACAGTTATCAGGCAAGTATAGGTGTGGCTCCATTTGAAACATTATATGGACGAAAGTGTCGCTCTCCAATATGTTGGGATGAGGTGGGTGAAGCAACATTTTTGGGACCCGAGTTGAAGACGTGTATGACTACGTAAAAGATCTAAATGATTCGACAACGTATACAAAGCAAGCACAAGATCGACAAAAGAATTATGCGGATCTTCATCGAAAGGACGTGGAATTTAGTATAGGGGATCATGTATTGTTCATGAGTTGCTCCATGGAAGGAGTTACAAGATTTGGGAAGAGAGGAAAGCTCAATCCACGATTTATTGGTCCATTTCAAATTCTTGACCGAGTAGAAATGTAGCCTATAGACTCGCGTTACCTCAAAGTATGTCTCGTGTTCATAATGTGTTTCACATATCGTGCTCAGTAAATATGTGAAAGACACGAACCACGTTATAGAGTTAAGCGGACGAGATAGATAGAAGACTTAACGTATTGAGGAGGTACTGTCAAGATCTTGGATAGGAAGGAGCATGTCCTACGCCAAGAAAGGTCATACCACAAGTTAAAGTTTTGTGGAGGAATCATGCTATAGAGGAAATGACTTGGGAATTGGAAACGGAAATGAAAGCGAGGTATCCTTACCTTTTCGAAACACCAGGTACGTACATCAATTTCGAGGACGAAATTTCATAAGGAGGGAGGTTGTAAGACCCAAAATTATTAATAAATAAAATTTAATTTTCTCTATTTATTATTTTGAAATAGTAAGGGTTGATTTGATTAATGTGGATAGTTAGGGGTAAAATATGCAAATATTTTAAAATAAGCAAGTGGTTATAAAATATTCATTGTTGTTTGGAAAATATTCGTTTGGTCGTGGAATATTCTTCATTGCCGGGGAATATTAAATGCGACGTCGTCATGATCTTTTGTGGGCCCCATAACCTAAAAGCGATTAGATGAAGAAAATGACAAATATAAGTTGTTTAAAAATAATAACAGAAGTAGTTATTCAAGTATTATCTTTGTTAAAATACTAATTGGTGGTTAAAACACGGTAGACATTACGGTATTGCACCAATTATTGATTCTTACGTAAGAAGGCACTACTCAACCAATATGATTATGAGAATTACTATTCGATTATTTTATTCATTTAATAATTGTTTGCGTTGATATTTTATATTGTTGTTGTTCAATAATTGTCATTACACAAAGTATTTTTTATTATCGAAGCAATAATTCATATTATCCGAATAATATTATTAGATAACATTATTGGCAATGTCTAGAAAGTTACTGTAAGGAGAGGTTTGGTCACCTAATCAATTTGCAAGAAGGAGAAATAATTATTGGAAAGCCCCTCTTTCACAGGAAGCCGCACTGGTTGTCAATATTGTGATTCGTAATATTATTTGTGAATAATTAATTATTGATTCATATGATGAGAAAAATATTGATTTTATGTGGATATAGATAGAAAATTTTTAATGTGACAATTGTTGAAAATTAATATTTTATCTTTTTCTCGATAAAATAATTCATTTAAATATATTATTTTAATAATATATTAATTGGTGATATTTTTATAATGAATGTGGGATATATGAGTATATGAAGAAGAGTATTTTTATGGCATTAAATGTTTAAACATATTTTATGTGTTGGTGGACACAATTATCGAATAGAAATTTGATTATACTTTGTAAAATCGCTTCGTTTATAGATTTGGTCAATTTCATTTGGAATTTGGAAAAACTTTCTTTTGCAAAGTTGTAGAGAATTGAATTTCCTATAAAAATTTGCAGATTTGGAATTTTCTGACAAAAGGGCTATTTATTATGAATTATTGAAGTTCCGAAGCTCCGAAATAATTGATTTTTGGAAGTTTAAAATATTTTTAATATGAAAAACGTTTTTGGTGATTTGAGTGTGGGTCTTGCATGTGTTTTAATAGCTGAATTCAGATTCTTGGTACGTAGAAAGTTGTAGAAATAATAATAATATTATTATATTAAATTTTCTATTTTGTTTTTCTAAACATTTTCCTATAAATAGGGTGCTTAGGTTAGAATTGAAAATCAAACCAGAAACTGAAGTTTTCTCTCTCTATATTATCGAGCGTATTCTTGTGAGTATTTTGAGTATACTTTGAGTATTGCTATACGGTGCAAGTTCAAGTCATAGCCTATATCCAGGTGTTTCAAATTTAGAAGATCTTGATCTTTCGAGGTAAGTGATGTTATTTTCTTCTCAAATGATATTATTTCTTCAATATCATTATGCTAAAATATTGGTAGAAACTTTTTATCAAATTTGGAACTTTTTCATGTCGGAGTTACTATTCATGAGTTACTATTCACGAGTTACTATTCATGAGTTACTATTCACGAGTTATTATTCACGAGTATTATTCACGAAGCGTGAAGATGTTTTTTTTGTGAAATTTCTAACTTTTGGTGTCGGAGTTACTATTCACGTATACGGCACTATTCACGTATACGACACTATTTACGAATACGACACTATTCATCGAAAAATAAAAATTTTCCTTTTCGTCCAAAATATCTATTCTGGATACTAGCTTTGATTGTATCCATGTTTTGATCATTCTTGAATTTTATACCACTATGATTATTTTTGAGGTATTGTTGGACATGGATAAAACAAAGTACGAATCATTAATCCTTAATCCTTGTCATTTTGTTTCACCGGATTCGTTTCTTTAAAAATATTTTTCATCATCCTCGGTCTTAAATGATGATATTATTGAATTCTTTGGCCTGTAGTGCAAAGATGAATGAATTCTGATGAATATCTTTGGCCCGTAGTGCAAAGATGAGCAGTGTTTAGATGAACATGACTAATCGATGAATATCTTTGGCCCAGAGCAAAAGATGAATATTTGATTCGGATGTATATTAATTGATGTTACAGGGATAAAAGATACACGATGAACTTTTAAATTCATATATAGAAGATAGTAGTTTGCATTCTCTACTTAACTCTTCTAATGAATTATTATTTCCGCTGCGAATATTGATTTAAAACTTGTTGTCTATTGTATTCTATTAAATTTTTTCCTATTGAAGACTAACGATAATTTGTTGTATATTATCTTAGTCATAATATTCTTTACTGGGCTAGTTGAGTTCACCCTTTTCCTTGTTGTTCCATTTTTTTTCTCAGGAGACGAGAATGTAGCGAGTACTAGTCGGGGTATGGAATGAAGGTTCTAGAGAGAGTTGTTTAGTAGTCCTCACCATTTTTGTAAAATAATGTATCAATAATTATGATAGAGATTTATTTGCGTGTGGTTATTGTCTAGATGGCAATATCTGTATTTAAACTCACAGTTTATATGTTGTAATAATAAAGTTGTAGTTGTTTCTGTACCATGTATTGACAACTTAGAATGGGTGATGTATACCTATTTTGGGGGCGTCACAATTACTGTTAGTAATAATTTTTTAAAAGATAATAGTAATATTCTTAACTTAGTTGGTAATCAAATGTTTTATTTGTTTTGGGAGTATGGGGTTTTAGATTCAAATCTTGAGAGAATATATATTTTTAGCCCAAATGTGTTAAATTGACATTTTAACGTGTTACGCAGTTACGTGTACAAGTTAACGTCGCATGACACAATAGGGTTACAATTTAAATTTTCAAATAATAAAAATTCTTTTTATATTGATTAAAAAAAGGTGCACAATATACAAATACTTCTATATTAATGGATTACTTTTACATTTTACTCATTTTAAAAATAAGACTCTTTCTAAGGAAGGAGTATTACTTTTTGCATAATGTAGTCATGATTATTACGGCTATATGAAGTTGGAAGTGATAATCTGAGAGTTAATATTAGGGAAGGTTTAAATATGGATTAATATCTTAAATTTTTAATTTTATTTAATTTAGAAAAAGTATTTTTAATTTTTTTAATTAGGGGATTAAATTTTTTATTTTTTTTCACTTAATTTGGGGACTGTCTTATTAATTTTTTCAATTATGGGATTAAAATTTTAATTTTTTCTGATTACGTTTAATTGATAGTGTCACGTCAGAAATTGATAACATGTAAGCGACATGTGGCTAAAAATTGCTTATGTGTAATATTGAGTCTCATTTATGCGTATACTTGACATCATCGCACTCGTTCCCGCATATGATCTTCTACTCAACGCGTCAGCTACCACATTCGCTTTTCCAGGATAGTATTGAATAGTGTGATCGTAGTCTTTCAATAGCTCGAGCCAACGTCGCTGCCGCATGTTGAGTTCTTTTTGAGTGAAGAAATATTTAAGGCTTTTATGGTCTGAATATATCTCCACCTTCTCCCCATATAGATAGTGCCTCCATATCTTTAAGCATGAAACGATCACGCCAACTCTAGATCATAAGTAGGATAATTCCTCTCATACTCTTTAAGTTGTCATGAGGCATAGGCTATGACTTTCCCACGTTGCATGAGAACACATCCTAACCCTTTGCACGAAGCATCATTTCAGAGATAACAAATCCATCCGAACCAGATGGTATTGTTGAAACAGTGCCGAAATAAGTCTCTCTTAAGCTCTTGGAAACTCTTCTCGCATTCTTCGCTCCAAACGAATTTTGTATCCTTAGAGTTAGTGAGTTAATGGAGTAGCGATTCGAGAAAACCCTTCCACGAATCTCCGATAATAACCAATTTAAGCCCAAAAAACTACGTACTTGATCACCGAACTTGGTTGCTCCCAACTTGTATTGCTTCAATCTTCGCCGGGTCCACGGATACTCCATGTTTTGACACTGACGTGCCCAAGAAATGCTACTTCCTCTCGCCGTAACTCGCATTTCTTCAATTTGGCATATAGTTTGTTTTCACGAAGCCTTTGGAGTACCGAATTTCAAATGGTGCTCATGATCTTCACGACTTTTGGAATATATGAGGATGTCATCAATAAAAACAACAACAAACCGATCTAAATATTCCTTAAATACTCGGTTCATCATATCCATGAAAGTCGTTAGGAGCATTAGTCATCCCGAAAGACATGACTAAGAATTCATAATGCCCGCATCGAAGTTCTAAAGGCGGTCTTTGGAATATCCTCGGTCTAATCTTGTTGATGATATCCGTAAGCTAAGATCGATTTTTGAAAAGAATTGTGCCCCTTGTAATTGGTCAAACAAGTCATCAATACGAGGTAGAGGATACCTATTCTTGATGGTGACTTGATTCAAATTTGACGATGTCTTTATTCAAATCCATAACATGGGCTAAGAAAGATTAACATCCGCTTTTTCAATAAGCGAATAGCTTTATGATTAGATATGGCGGTGATTGATTTTAATGGTTTAGTTGCTTGAATTGCATAACAAGCAGGTTGGTTAGGAATATGAAAACTAACAACCTTACGAAAATAATCAATTTTGGCATGATGAGTAGTTAACCAATCAATCCACTAAATCACATCAAAAGCAAGTATCTTTAAAGAGATAAGGTCAAATGGTAAGGTGATGGTGCCAACTTGAATCAAACAAGATTTATAAGCAAATTGGATGTGATGAAAGTTTCTCCTAACGGAGTTTCCACGAGAATAGGTCAAAGTCTAATTTCTCCCGAGTCAAGTTTAAAGCGTTGATCACATGCAGGAGAGATAAATAAATGGGTAACCCAGTGATCAAGTAAGGTATAAACTTTGCAAGAATTTATAAATAGCTTACCGTGATCACCTCGTTTGGGTTCCTCGCATTATGACCCGATCACAACAAACGCTCTTCGGAATCGTTGACTTTGACTTTTTTGGAGACGATCTTTTGAGTCACCGTCCCCATTGAACTAGGTTTCGCCTCTTTGTATAATCTCGAGCAATATGTTATTCCTTTCCACAATTATAGTATACCTTGAACTGTTGGGGGCGTTTGGACCGATATGTCCTCTTTTCGCATTTGTAACATATTTAATGTGGTGGTCGTTTCCTCCCTTAGAACCGATTTCTTTGTAAGACCGTCGTCTTCACATGGTCGTTGTTAAATCTCCTCTTTTAAAATCTCCTCGACTCGCTTCTTCTATTTTCATGGCTATGATTACCACCACCAGTGGTTACCATTTTGTCCGTCTGCTTTTTTCCATTTGGTTATCATTATTACATTGATCGCTATCTCTGCAGTACGATCCCCGGTTGTGGTCCTCGATTGACCGTACTCGTTATCTCGCTTATAATAATTGAGCCTTGTTTACAACATCTATCAAATAGAGAAAATTTATGAGAAATGAGATCTTGACGTATCGCCGAAGTTTCAAACCTCTAAGAAACATCCGTGTCATATACGTTCCTCATTCTCCACCAAATGAGGTGCAAACACGGATAACTCTCGCAAACTTTGCCTCGTACTAAAGACACCGTCATGTTGTTTCGCTCCGATCCTAATAAACTCCACTTCCTTCATACGACCGAACACTTTCGTGAAAGTATTTGTCATTAAATAGTTTCAAACGCTCTCCCAAGACATCTTTGAGTGCGGATAGATGGAGTGCACGCTTCGCAGACTCCCACCGATGAGTGCGCCGCCACGTAACATAAAAGGTGGCGAATGGAACCTTCGTTCTCCGTGCATCCCAAGACATCGAATATCTTGGTAATTTGTTTGACCCATGTTTTCGCCATGATCGGATCCGGCTTTCCCTTAAATTCTGGTGGTCCCAACTCTTTGAATCGCTTGGCATGACAACCCTTGAATTGCTATCATTTCCTCCTCGTATTTTGAACACGAGTCTCCAAATCGATTTTGCATGAATCGCAAAAAGCTTCTAAACATCCCCTCGTTCATCATCCGCCGGTGGTGTTTTCACGGGAGGAACATTTCCACTGTTGCACGTTCTCCTCGTTGGTGAGTACAGGCGTCTCCACGGTCTCATTTCCATTGTTAATATTCTCGATCGACATTCTCAAATCATCGCCATAAAATAAGGGTTAATTAAGGAAATCAATATATCACATAATAT
Organism: Panax quinquefolius; assembly: GCA_020205615.1. Lineage (NCBI taxonomy): Eukaryota > Viridiplantae > Streptophyta > Magnoliopsida > Apiales > Araliaceae > Panax > Panax quinquefolius. The sequence continues at coordinate 33,895,877 of CM035169.1, forward strand.
CCCTATATAATGACCAACTAACAAATAAGCTTAGGTAGGACACACTAGCGAAGGATTTACTCGACTCTCCCTCCTAGTTCTATTCACCGATCTCGCCAGAGATCATATCCCTAAGCTCGATACCAATTGTGGCGACCCCAAAATAGGTATACATCACCCATTCCGAGTTGTCAATACGTGGTACGTAAACAACTACAACTTTATTATTACAACAAGAAAGCTGGTGAGTTTAAATACAAATATTATCTTCAGACAATATCTATACTCAAATAAATCCTCATCACATTTATTGATACATTATTTTACAAAAATGGTGAGGACTACTAAACAACTCTCTCTAGAACCTTCATTCCATACCCAGACTCGCATCGCTATATATTCTCGCCTCCCGAGAAAAATGGAACAAAAGGAAAAAGGTGAGCTCAACTAGCTCAAAGAAAGAATATTATGACTAAGATAATATACAACAAATTACCAGTTAGTCTTCAACAGAAAAATCTAATAGAATACAATAGACAACAAATTTTAAATCAATATTCGCGGTGAAATAATAATTCATTAGAAGAGTTAAGTAGAGAATGCAAACTACTATCTTCCATGTATGAATTTAAAAGTTCATCGCTCTATCTTTTATCCTCGTAACATCAATCAATATATATCGGAATCACATATTCATCTTTGTGACTATCTGCCAAAGATATTCATCACCGGGTCATGTTCATCTAAACACTGTTCATCTTTGCATTACAGCCAAAGATATTCTTCGAAATCATTCATCTTTGCACTACTGTGCCAAAGATATTCCATAATATCATCATTTAAGATGAAGATGATGAAAATATTTTAAAGAAACGAATCCAATTGAAACAAAATGGCGAGGATTAAGGATTAAGGATTAAGGATTCGTACTTTGTTTTATTCACGTCCAAAAATACCTCAAAAATAATCGCATAATGGTGTAAAATTCAAGAATGATCAAAACATGGATACAATCAAAGCTAGTATCCGGAATAGATATTTTGGACGAAAAAGAAAATTTTTCATTTTTCGATGAATAGTCTGAAAGTATTCGTGAATAGTAAATATCGTGAATAATACCAGATATCGTGAATAGTAACTCAGACACCAAAAGTTCCAAATTTGATAAAAACTTCAGATCAATATTTCAACATAATGATATTGAAGAAATAATATCATTACTGAAAAAAAATAATATCCCTTACCTCGAAAGATTAGTACTTTTAAGTTGAAATCTAGGCATATAGTCTTTGAAGGAACTTGCAATCTAACAATACTCAAAGTATACTCAAAATACTCACAAAAATATGCTCGATAATATAGAGAGAGAAAACTTGAGTTTCGGTGTGATTTTCAATTCTAACCCAAGCCCTATTTATAGGAAATTGCTTAGAACACCAAAGCAGAAAATTTAATAAATTAATAATATAATTATATAAATTTCCTACGCATGCCTAGAATCTGATTTCAGCCATCAAACACATGTTAAAGATGCCCCAAACATTCCAAAAACGTTTTTCTTATTTAAAATAATTTAAACTTCCAAAAATCAATTATTTCGGAGCTTCGGAACTTCAATAATTCACAATAAATAGCTCTTTTATCAGAAAATTCGAATCTCGCGTATTTTTATAGGAAATTCAATTCTCTACAACTTTGCAGAAGAAAGTTTTTCCAAATTCCAAACAAAAATTGACCGAAATCCACAAACGGGAGATTTTACAGCTATAATCAAATTTCAGTCAATAAATGGGGTCCACCGACATGTTTAACATGTTTTAAACATTTATTGCAACAAAAATACTCTTCCTCCTCGTATACTCATATATCCCACATTCGTTGTAAAAATATCACCATTATTATATTATTAAAATATAATAATATATTTAAATGAATTATTTTATCAGAAAAAGATAAAATTTCAATTTTCAACAATTGTCACATTAAAAATTTTCTCCATCTATATCCACATAAAATCAATATTTTTCTCATCATATGAATCAATAATTAATTATTCACAAATAATATTACGAATCACAATATTGACAATTGAGGCGTTCTCAGGAAAGAGGGCTTTCCAATAAGAATTTCTCATCTTGCTAGCCAAGTAATTAGGTGACCAAACCTCTCCTTAGATAGAACTTTCAGACATTGCCAATAATGTTATCTAATAATATTATTCAAACAATAATGTTATCTAATAATATTATTCAGATAATATGAATTATTGCTTCGATAATGAAAAATATTGGGTAATGACAATTATTCAAACAACAATGAATATAAAATATCAACGCAAAGAATTATTGAATCAATAAAATAAAATATCGAGCAAGAATTATCGTAACCATTATTGAGTAGTGCCTTCACGTAAGAATCAATAATTGGTGCAATCTGAGTGTCTTCTTGTGTTTTAAACCACCGAGTATTTTAACAAGATAATTCTTGAATAACTACGCTGGCAGATTATTTTTAAACCACTTATATTTGTCGCTTTCTTTCATCCAATCGCTTTCGTTATGGGGCCCACACATGGTCGCTACTGGTCGCATTTAATATTCTCAGAAGCATTTAATATTCCACGACCAAACGAATATTCTCCGACAACAATGAATATTTTATAACCACTTGCTTATTTTAAAATATTTGCGTATTTTACCCTAACTATCCACATTAATCACATCAACCCTTACTATTTCAAAATAATAAATAGAGAAAATTAAATTTCATTAATAATAAGTTGGGGTCTTACAATAATGACAATTTTACCCTTTTAATATACAAAATTAAGGCATGATTATATATTAATACCTAGAAATTTAAGTTTATTTCATAATCGTCAATATATTAATATTGTATACCAAAAAGGGTAAAATTATCATTAAATTTACTTTCAAAAATTAATAATGGTATTATATTTACCTTTTTTTTTTGTACAAAAATTAATTAAATAAATGTTAAAGTGAGATCAATATTACATATAAGTATTTTTTTGTTAATCACGTGTCACTGTCATGTCATTAATTTTCTGGCATGTCACTATCAATTAGACGTAATAAGAAAAAAAATAAAAGTTTATTCTTCTAATTGAAAAAATTGAGAAGACAATTCTCAAAATAAAAAAAATATTAAAAGTTCATAGTATTAATCCATATTTAGGCCTATTAGGGAATTACTATTTTCACAAGTAATAATTGATATTTTCCATAATTTTTTACTCACATAAATGTGGGATTCTATTCCTATTCATGTGTAGAGAGTCTTGCAAAAATATTAATTTTTATTGTGAAAATATTAATTCCTTAATATTATTACAAATAACATTAAAAAAACTCTACAAATACGTTGTATGTGTAAACCCTAAATTGAAAATGAAATATTAAAAAACAGGTTTTATTTGGGAAAAAATTATACAAAAAAATCATTTTTTTATTGCAATTGTATAAAATGGTACGTTATAATCCATTTGACACAAATTAAATTAATTTAAGCTCTGCAGTTTGGTTCAATTTCATATTTAAAGGACATATACTTCGAAGAAAATTGATAAAGTTGAATAATAACTAAGGTAAAAATATAAATAATGAAATAAAATAAATTAGTACATGTGACTCTTTTTAATTCACTTATATGTTAATATGTTTTGATATATATAAATATTTATTATAGACATAAATTTTTAAGTATATAGAACCGGACTCTACTTTAAATAGGATTCGGGATGAGATCATAAGCCAATTACAAATCAAATCAACTTCAATCAATCAGACGATAGAGCTTGGGGTGGGACCTATTGACTTCCATAGTTTGGCATTAGACAATGACATTTCTAAATGAGAACATTAAACAACAGTAAAAGCAACAAAAGGTGTAGGCACTGCCGGGCCATCCATCCATCCATATCGATGGTAAAATGAACAAACAGTTCAAATTCGGTTTGTATTTATTCGATTAAAAATTTGATTTGAGTTCGATTCAAAATATAAATAATTTAAATATGAGTAAATTTTAAAATTCGATACATTATTCAAACTTTCTCAAATTATAATTTTCTATTGATACTCGGATCATATTCGTTCGAAAAGTTCAAACTGTTCGGGCTCAATTCGAGATACTCGACTCCATAACTAAACGAATCTCAATCAAATTTTATTTTATATTCGATAAATTTTATAAACTAAATCTGAGCAATTCAATACTCGACTCGACTCAATTCATTTACACCTTTAATATTAACGTCACGTGAAAAAAGAAAAATAAAATTATTGATTTTATTAGTGGAAATACAATTACAATGTTCCTACCTTTTATTTCCTCCTATTCATATTAAATGTCTTTTTAGAGTTAAGCACACTTATTAAGAAATAACACAAAATATCTTTTGTATCTCTAATTAATTATTTCTCTTTTCACAATGGTCCATGGAATTGCATTTACTAAGCATATTAAATAGAGGGGTAAATTAGGAAAAAATAATGCAATATTAAGATGTAGATTCCAAAACGATTAACTTTATATTGAATAAAATAAAACTCTCCAAAACGACACTTAATATGAATAAGAAGGAGTATAATTTTATTCATAATGCTCCACTAATTGACTTCACTCATCTCCATTACACCTTTCTAATTTCATTTAATACACCGTAATTTTAAAGTTTTAAAACAATAATTAAAATCAATGCTGATCAATTAATTTATAATATTAAATAATATAATCGTTTCTAAAATAAAAGTAATTTGATATTTTTTATCATTTGATGAACATATAAATTTTTCGTCAAAATTTCAATGGTTGAAAATTCTTTTAAATTTTTAACGATAAAAATATTTATAATAATTTATTTTTTAGTAGGACTAATTTTATTATTATAGCGTATTTATTAATATATTTTGATCATTATAAATAAAATTATTAAATTTAAATAATTGATATATTATATAAAAATGGAGAGAAGGTACAATGGAGGAGTCCAACTAATAATCAAAGCATCCTAATTTGACCCACCTTCCAAATTTACTTCTCGTACGCGTCTCTAGCACTGACCCAATTAAATTAATAAAAATTAATTCTTATCTTTTACTAGTATTTTATTTTATTTTTATCTCTCTCAATTTCTCTTATATTTGGTCAAGGATGACTTTTCATAATAAATCTTAACATTATATATAAAATTTATAATAATTTTATACGCTATTTTTTTTTAATTTCATAATTTACAATTAATAATATATTTTTACATTATAAATTAAATTATATATATATATAATTTTAGAACGGACGGAATAAATATTTCAACACAGGAATTAGGCTAAAAAAGATGGAAAATTTCTTCTGGCACACGCGTTTATGTCGTCAAAGTTGTCCCTTGAAGTACATGAAACTGGAGGACCCCATAGGCCATAGGTATACTAGAACTAAATTTTGATACTTCTTACTTATGTTCGTAAATCAATGTGGAACAACTTGTTGACTCTCTCCTTAAAACATATTCGGTTATTATTAAGTTAATTTTATAATATATTAATTAATTGATAAATATAATATTGACACGCAGAGAAATTATCTCCCGACCTACGTGTCGATACTGTATTAATCAACGAACCAAAATTAACTTCATGTTAACAACCCCCTCTATACCATGTTGGCAACAAAGTCTCAAACAATAGAACTGTGAATAGGCTACCTATCATCATAATATATTCTCTTCGTTTCAAAATATAAAAATTATTATTGACATTTTAAAGTCTACTAAAAATTATTACTTGTTGTAAGATTTATTTTTTCATAATATTTAGTGAATCATCTTAATTTTAAGTTTGAACTTATATCAAATTAAGTTTAATAAAGTTCTTATAATTAAAACGAAGGGAGTATTTATTTGTGTGAAATTGTTCCTTTTAAAATAAAACTAGTAACGTGAAATATATAGTTTTGTACTATTATAGTTGTACCACAAATTACTCATTTGCTATATTGTAGAAGTCGGACACCATATTTACGCAAAAACTAAGTTAGATTTTTGTATTTTAGTCGTTAAATTAGTTAGATGGAGTCATGGTCATAGAATGTTGTTTGTAATGATTATAATTTTATAATTATATTATTATTTATAATTCTAAAATTATTAATTTTAAAATTAAATAATTATAGTCATATGATTGTGTTTTATGAAATTATTCATGTGATACTTTAAAATAATCTCGTATTATATGTTTGTTTTATCCAAGATTATTTAAAGGATTGGATAAAAACTTAGTGTTTGAACTTTTTATACTCTTACCACTAATAACAAATATATCATATTCTCATTACTTTAGGTATAGATAGATATGTAAGATATGTAAGATGTAAGGCGAATTTTATGAAATAAAAGTATTCAATTTTTTCTTATAATTACTATTAGGTAAATGGTTAAATTGATAAAAGTTAAAGTTAAGGGTGATATATGAATTTTTTCAAAATACAAGTGGTTATAAAATATTCATTGTTGTGGGGAATATTCGTTTGGTCGTGGAATATTCTTCCGCGTAGGGGAATATTAAATACGACAGTATGATCATTTAATGGGCCCCATAACAAAATAAGCGTCGAATGAAGAAAACGACAAGTTTGAGTTTTTATAAATAATGGCACAGTAGTTATTCTTTATTACTAACACCATTGGAATACCTCGGTTGGTAAAATAAAGTAATGGCGTTGTTACACGATAGCACGGTATTACACAGTATTTTTGAATTATTGATTCTTACGTGAAGGCACTACTCAATAATTGTTACGATAATTCTTATTCAATATTTTATTTTATTGATTCAATAATTTCTTTGCGTTGATATTTTATATTATTGTTGTTTCAATAATTATCTTTCTGCACAATATTTCTCATTATCAGATCAATAATTCATATTATTTGAATAATATTATTAGATAGCATTATTGGCAATGTCTAGAAATTACATCGAGGAGAGGTTTGGTCACCTAATTGCACGCCAGTAAGGAGAAATCCTTATCGGAAGCCCCCTCTTTCCAGGAAGCTACGCTGGTTGTCATAATTGTGATTCGTAATATTATTTGGGAATAATTAATTATTGATTTATATGATAAGAAAATATTTATTTGATATGGATATAAATGATGGATTTATTTATTATATGTGGTTATAATTGAAGGATTTAATGTTGAGGTGTTTTATCAAGTATTTTTGTTTGAATGGAGATATTAAAAATAAAATCGTTGTTCTTGACTATATTCGTGAGTTATAAATTTTGATCCGACCGTTGGATCGTTGTAATTTTGGATATGTTATACATATATAAGTTGAGTATATGTTCACAAATTTTGAACCGTTAAAATGAGCGTATAATTTGTTATGAATTTTAAGAGTGGTGATTGAGAGAAATTAGGTTATAAATGATTTTGGTGGAAAATTCTAGAATTGGTGGGCCCCACTTTTGGTTGGTGAGAAATGTGCTCAATTGAATTTTCAAATGTGGTGGGTGGGAATAAGTAGCGAGTAAAGCCCAGTTGCGAGTTAAAGTTAAGTCCGCCTTGGCGTGATAACATTTTCCTATAAATAGAGGCTAAGTTAGAATTGAAAATCACACCGTAAACATAAGTTTTCTCTTTTCTCTAGATTATTGAGTGTATTTTGTGAGTATTTAGATACTTGGTGAGTTGATATTCATCGGTCTGCAAGTTTCCTTCCGTCATATCCAGATATTCAAATCGAGAAGTCTTCGTCTTTCTTTTTGAGGTAAAGGATAGTAAGGGATATTATTTTTTTTCAGAATGATATTATTTCTTCAATATCATTATCTTTGAAATATTAGTTGAAACTTTTATCAAATTTGGAACTTTTTCATGTCGGGGTTACTTATTCACGAGTTCTTATTCACGAGTTACTATTCATGAGTTCTTATTCACGAGTTCTTATTCACGAGTACTATTCATGAAGCGTGAAGATGTTTTTTTGTGGAATTTCTATCTTTTGGTGTTTGAGAGTTACTATTCACGATATACGGACTATTCACGATATCTCTTTTATTCACGAATATAAGACTATTCATTTAAAAATGAAAATTTTCTTTTCGTCTAAAATATCTATTCGGATACTAGCTTTGATTGTATCCATGTTTTGATCATTCTTGAATTTTACACCACTATGATTATTTTGAGGTATTTTTGGATGTATAGATTAGGAGTTATGGATTTTATGAGAAAAGACTATTTTAAAAGTAACTATTTATAACTCCTTGCGGTTAACTCCAAAATTGATGAAATTTTATTGAGAGTACATCTATATAGTATCGATGTACTACTCTGTGAATTTGAATTTTGGATAAAAGTACAATTTATGATAAATGTTTAAATATTAAATTGGTTTTAGCCATATGAAAAATAGTAAATGAATTTTTAAAATTTCGAGAAAATATATGTTCAATATGGGACTATTTTATACTAAATCCCGTGAAAAGAAATATTTTTAAATCGATTTGGTATTTTTAGGAAAATGTTCTAGTTATGAGTAAATGAATTAAATATGTTATGTGAAGTAAGAAAATTGGAAAATATGATTTATTGGCTTGAGAATCATATATGAGATATATCTGATTTTTATGAGGGTTTTGGTTAATGATGATGAAATCTTATGAGTTTGGCATTTTAGATGATTAAATGCATTAATTATTAAAGTGTAAATAATTGGATTAAATTATTTATAAGTTTGAGAAATGATTAAAATATTATTATAATATTAATAATATTAGATTATGAGATTTCTAAGTGATTTATAACATTTGGATTAAGGTGTTATAAATATGGATATGAATTTTATTATGAAACTTTATCTTTTCGTATCGAGGTTACTATGCGCGTATCACGGACTACGTATACGAATACGGGTACTATTCACAACAAATTGGTTTCTTCTCTGACCAAATTATCGTTGATTTATGAATCTTACTCTTGAAATTAAAACCATGTTTTGATATTATTATTTTTATATAACATTCTTATAACCCTAATGATGATATTTCTCTTTGACTTGAGTGTAAAGATGGGTAGATTATTGGTATGATCGTGACCATAGGTTCTCTTTGGCGATGAGTGCAAAAAGTTGAATTGTTGATTTGGTATGATCATGACCATTGAATTTACAATTGAATATTTTTAGCTTAAGTGCAAAGGTGAATTGATCAACATGGTTATAATTATTGTTATAGATATGTAAGATATGTAAGACCCCAACTTATTATAAATAAAATCGAATTTCCTTTAATTATATTTGTGAATAATAAGGTATTAATTTGATATAATTCTCTAGTTATGGGTGAAATGTGTAAATTTTACAAAATATGCAAGTGGTTATAAAATAATCATTGTTGTTAGGGAATATTCGTTTGGTCGTGGAATATTCTTGTTGTTTGGGAATATTAAATGCACTAGTAGCGATCATTCATGGGCCCCATATATGTAATAAGCATCGGATGAAGAAAATGACAAGTTTGAATTTTTATAAATAACTACAGTAATTGTTACCGAATTAACACTTTGTTGGAATACCCGGTGGTTAAAATACGATGTCTGCGAGGATTCACAGATTGATGAATTATTGATCCTTACGTAAGAAGGCACTACTAATAATTGTTACACGTGAAGTCTTATTCAATATTTTATTTTATTGATTCAATAATTGTTGCGTTGATATTTTATATTATTGTTGTTTCAATAATTGTCACTGCACAGTATTTTCCATTATCAGATCAATAATTTATATTATTTAAATAATATTATTAGATAGCATTATTGGCAATGTCTAGAAAGTTTTGTCAAGGAGAGGTTTGGTCACCTAATTGCGCTACTAATAAGGAGAAATTCTTATTGGAAAGCCCCTCTTTCTGAACTAGTGCGGTCATTATAAATGTGATTACGTAATATTATTTGTGAATAATTAATTATTGATTCATATGATAAGGAAATATTTATTTTATGTGGATATAAATGTTGGATATATTTATTGTGGTTAAAAATGAAGGAGTTAATGTTGAGGTGTTTTATCGGTATTTTTGTGGAATGAATGTATTAAAAATTAAACGAAGATATTTTTGAGATATATTGTGTGAGTTAAAATTTTTAATCCAAATAGTTGGATCGTTGTAATTTTTGGATATGTTATACATATATAAGTTGAGTATATGTCCACAATTTTGAGAAGATTAAAAATAGGCGTATGATTTGTTATGAATTTTAAGAGGTGGTGATTGAAATTAGGTTTATAAATGATTTTGGTGGAAAATTCTAGAATTGAGTGGGCCCCACTTGTGGTTGGTGAAAAAATTTGCTGAATTTATTTCAAATGTGGTGGGTGGGAATAGTAGCAGGTAAAACCATTAGGTTGCAGGTCAAGTCTGCTAACATTTTTCTATAAATAGAGGGCTAAGTTAGAATTGAAAATCACATCAGAAATAAGTTTTCTCTCTCTAGATTATTGAGTGTATTTTGTGAGTATTTAGATACTTTGTGAGTTTCTATTCATCAGTGCAAGTTTCCTTCAGCCTTATACCGATATTCCAATCAGAAGTACTGATATTTTGAAGTAAGGGATGTTATTTTCTTCATATATGATATTATTTCTTCAATATCATTATGCCGAAGTATTGATCTGAATTTTTATCAAATTTAGAACTTTTTGTGTCGGGATTACTATTCACGTATACGGCACTATTCACGAATATGGCACTATTCACCGAAAAATAAAATTTTCTTCTTTTTATCCAAGATGTCTATTATTTTTGATTGTATCCATGTTTTGATCTTTATTTTTGAATTCTGCTTCAAAATTGGTGTTTATGAAGTATTATTGATCTTGGATAAACTGTTATACGAATCCCTACTATTTGTCCTTCCGTTTCACTAGATTCGCTTTTTTTTAAAATATTTTCATCATCCTCGGTCCTAAATGATGATATTACTAAATATCTTGACTTTATAGTGCAAAAGATAAATGATTAATCGATGAATATCTTTGGCCCGTAGTGCAAAGATGAGCAGTGTTGAGATGAACACATGACCGGTGGTGTTACTAAATGAATATCTTTGGCTGTAGTGCAAAGATGAATATTTGATTAAAGATGTATATTGATTGTTATTACTGAGGATAAAATATTGATGATGGACTTTTAAATCTTAGAAGATAGTAGAACTCATTCTCTACTCGACTCTTCTAATGGATTCTTGTTTCACGCGATTGTTGATCTAAAACTTGTTGGCTATTATATTTTATCGATTTTTCCTGTTGAAGACTAACGATAATTTGTTGTATATTATCTTAGTCATAATATTCTTTTCTTGGGCTAGTTGAGCTCACCCTTTTCCTTTTTGTTCCATTTTTCTCGTGGAGGTGAGAACATAAGAGAACTAGTCGGGAATGCACGGAGTGATGGTTCTAGAAAGATGTTTTAGCGATCCTCATTATTTCTATAAAATAGTGTTTGAATAATTGTTACGAGGACTTATTTGAGTGTGGATATTGTCTAGAAGACAATATTTGTATTTAAACTCACAAGATGTGTTGTCAGTATTTTGCACGACAATTGTATTATTGAAGTTGTAGTTTGCTTTACACTACCATGTATTTGGCTAATTCGGAATAATGGGTGTCAGATACCTATTTGGGGGCGCCACAAGATACATTGGTATTTTTAAACAAAGTTAAAGGTTAATTTTGTTAACAAATTTTTAGTCCCAAATAGTAGATGTAAGACCCCACTTTTATAAATAAAGATGAATTTTCTATAAATATTATTTTGAATATTATGGAATAATTTGATATAATGTTATAGTTGTGGGTAATATTTATAAATTTTGCAAAGTATGCAAGTTGGTTTATATTATATTCGATTGGTCGGGGAATATTCGGTTTAGCGGGAATATTCGTTATAACTACTCAATCATTGGTGGACCCCATAATGTAATTATTTTCGGATTGAGAAAACGACAAAAATATTTTATTGAAATAACGGCGGAAGTTTTACTGCCGTTGATCTTTGTTGAACTACTCGGTAGTAAAAGTACGATGAATACGTGTGGTTGCATAATAGACACACGGTATTGATTATTGATGCTTATGTGAGAAGTCACTCGGTTTGATTCCATTATTGTCGATTAATAATATGAATTATTATAGCGATAATGACGTTTTGTTTTATTCAGATTATTAACGTAATAAAATAGAAACATCTTTTATATAAAATGAATACTTTATTAAAGTTATTTTATAAATAAAATATATTATATTTTATTATGCATAGTGTTTTGCGTAGTGTTGCATAGTGTTTGCATAGTAAAATATTTTTATATAAATAGAATATATTATATTTTATTTAAAAGATTTTGCTTTAAATATGGATAAATCCGATTAAAGTAAATCAATCTGGACCGTTCATGGATTAATTACTATGCATTCTATTTTCCTATAAATGAAGCTCATTCCTTCATTATTTTCTTACTTAATTCTTTTCAAACTCTGTAGAGAGAAACTATAGAGAAAGAAGAAAAGATTCTCGCTACTTCACTTTGCCAATATTCGGTTCTTCTAAGGTAGAGAATATTATTTGTTGTCACCCGTAAGTAAGTGTTATTCTTTCTTATTCATGAAGAGAACTTCATTATTCTATTCATTATTATTACATTGGAATAACTCGTAAAAAGTGGCATACCCTATACATAACTTTGATATGCCAGCATACCCTATACTTGGTGAAATCCTTATGTTATTCCATTGCTTATTATTACATTGGAATAACTCAGATATCTGTGGTTTACCCTATACTTGGTGACATTCTTCTATTATTACATTGGAACATCCATGCGTGTGTTTTACACGACGGACTGGTTCCGCCTCTTTATTATTACATTGGAACATCCCATCACATGTGTTTTACAGGACCTTGTTAAAATCTTTATCATTCTCGTTGGAATATCCTATCATGTATTTTACACCGGATCCGGTTCCATCTTTATTATTCTGTTGGAACATCCCGCCGATTGTGAATTTCACCGACTGGTTCGTTATTATTATTACATTGGAATAACACACATCATCTGAAAATCCGCATGCATGGTGATTTCTTTTGTTATTCCATTCTTTATTATACCGGTTGGTTAAAACTTTGACTTCTATACTCCAAGAAATTAGTAGAATATCCTCGATATTTGCGTTTCATCCGAAGATTTTTTCATGAAAATATTCTTCCGATCATTCTTGAATTTTACTCTACAAAACAAGATCATGTTGACAATTTTGACGTTAATAATTCCTGGATAAAATAATTCTTGAACTTGTTTTATTGAATTCTTATATCATTGTCATCATCCTACGTATTTATATTTTTTTTTAAAGTCATACGTGGCTTTTGTAGAGCATGGATGGACTTGGTATGATTATAATGAGGATTATTCTTGTTGTAATCATAATAGTAATGTTACAAATGATGTGGTAAAAATCCTCGATTGGTAGTAGTGCATTGATGGACATGATTGTTGGCATGATCATGACCATTAATGAATACACAACTATTCTTGGCTAGTAGTGCATGAATAATTGTGGTCGTAATACTAAAGAATATCCTGGGTAGTAGTGCGGGGTGATTCGATGATGTGGATTATTTATTAAAGTTTGAGTCTAAACTTTAATAAATGATGAAACACCTTTTAAATCATAAAAGATAGTAGATTTTATTTTCTACTTGACTCTTTTAATGGATTGCTTGTTCATTGCAGTTAAACTTGATGTTTATTATATTTTATCGTTTAACATCTGTTGAAGGCTATTGATAATTTATTACGCATTATCTTAGTCATAATATTTCTTCTTTAAATTTAATTGATTTCACCCTTTCTTTCTTTGTTCTCTTGAGAAATGAGAACATAAATTGAGAACGAGTCGGGGAGCGGAGTAATGGTCCGGAGGATAGCATTAGTAGTCCTCACTATTACGTGAAATAGTGTGATAATAATTGTAATGAGAATGACTCCTTTTGAGTTTGTATAATATCTAGTAGACAATATTTGTATTCAAACTCAGATTTACGTATGTATTATTATACTGCGTACAGTTATATTAGTAAGTTGTATTTAAATTACATACCATGTACGATCGACTACCCAAGATGGGTGATGTATACCTAATTTTGGGGGCGTCACAGTAGAGATTATAATACCTAATTGGATATGATATTAAATAATTCACTTTTCAAATCATTTCATTATCCCGAGACTAATAATCTCAAATCTATTTTAAAAACAAACAATAAACTTGAAATTAATAATTCAATCTGAAGTATAATTCTTACAAACAAACGTAACAAATTTCACCAATTTGGAGAAATGCTAAAATGCCACCGCGTCCCTCCAAAATGACGTAGTTTTAATAAAAGAATGTTATTTAAGGAGATTACTCTTGATCCTTATCGTGTATATATATATATATATATATATATATATATATATATATATATATATATATATATATATATATATAGTAAAGTTATGCAATTGTAAGAAAATTCAGTAACCACGTAATAATAAAAAAACTATTCATAAAACTTTGGTCCATATCGTATTGGGATTAATTCATTTGAAGACACTTAATCCACTTTATAATCCACTTTAATTGGGATCAATTCATTTGAAGACACTCATTCATTATTAATGTTTTTGTCTTTTAAGTGTTTTTATTAACGTCATTATACACATTTCACTATTTTATAATCAAATACTCCATCGTTTTACTTGTGATTATAGCCAAACTTAATTGTGGTCGAAGCCACATATTCTTTTTTCCTATATAAATAATCATTAATCAACAATATTGAATATAGACTTTTCAACATTTAACACCTAAAAGAAAATTGAAAACAACAAATGTGTCCATTTTTCTTTTGTCACTACTTTTCCAATACCAATCATTTTCTTATTATGAAATATCACAAATCAATAAGATTTCAAGTAAATTTTAACGGATTTGATAGTAGTTAGTATGAAATTAATTTTGGTCAATTGATTAATATAGTGTCGACACGCAGATCGATTTTTTATCTGCGTGTCAACACTGTATTGATCAATTAACCAACTTATTATGAAGTTAACATTCATATCCACAAAAGATTGAAGATAAATTTCTTGTGGGTCCCCCTAATTTTGTCCCTATCCTTTAATTTTATCCGCAGCCAAACACACCCAATATTCCTTACCCTTAACTCGTCCATAAATTATCCTTTACCTTTCGGTTCCCATTTCCATTCCCAATCGAAAATGGCAGCTTTCTCTCAATTCTTTTCCCACCTCTACACAATCACCGTAATATTTTTCACTCTCCTCGTCCTCGAATTAGTAATTTTATTCCGCTCCATCACCGGAACATTTTATCCCTCCGACAACGGCCCGATCACCACCACCCAATACCTCAAACTCATCGAAAGGAAAAATCCGGCCAGCCGTTATAAGCCCGGATTAAAAGAACAGTCAAAAGAGTGCTCTGTTTGTTTATCAACATTTGAGGAAGGAGAGGAAATAAGGAAGCTTAAGCAATGCAATCACACTTTCCATAAGGACTGCCTTGACACTTGGCTGCAACAAGATTGGGCCACGTGTCCGCTATGCCGGAGGACCGTGCTGCCGGAGGAGATTGTCGCTAAATATCGCCGGCAACGGAGTAATCAAGATTACTATGGAAGTGATGAGGAGATGATGGTGATATTGTCTGCTTTACATGGTAATTATCTCCGTAGATTAGCTTATTAATCAGTAGAGTATTAAATTAAATACGACTTTTTTTAATATAGAGGGGATTATATGTAAAAATAAAAATATATATTTATATATTTTAAAATATAAGAGGAATGATCTTGGCTTCATCTTTCTTCTATTTTTTTTTTTGTATATTATTAGTATAAAAGTTTTAGAGATAGAAAAGGGTTCATTGATTAGAGGTTCTTAATGCATGTATGCGTTTTTTAAACTTTAATTAAATGAAAAATTAGTGGTTGATGTTTTTATTTTATTTTTTCCTCTTAATTTCGTACTATTTTTTTTTTATATGACTATGAGACTAAATACGCCCACGTTTCACAACATTCCTTCCTGCTATTTTGATTCTTCAATCGGATTTGTCATGGGAGGGCTAAAAACAGGAGTCTAATTGGGTGGCGATGTCGCCTGGCCCAATAAAGACAAGTGGTTGGCGATATTTTGAAATACAATATTGTAGGCTTTAGTTAAACTTTTGATATTTTAACTGCATTAAAATATATTAATAATATATCTTATTTTGAAGATATTGACGAATTTTTTTAACGATATATAGATTGACAATTTTAAATTTGTAACTAAAAAGTTATTGAATTTAAAAATTTATGTGGAGAAAGAGAAAAAACTTTATTATAGAGAAAATGAGTAAATCTGAATCTGAATGGAAAAAAATTGTTTGATAATTGTCATGTCTGAAACATCTGAATGATAAAATTTTATTATTTTACCCTTCTAAAAAAATTCAAAATTGTTGTAAATTTATTTAATATTCTTAAAATATAATAGTTAATATTTTTTAAAAAAAAAATTAATTTTTTTTTACTTCATTCAGCTGCTCATTTAGCCATTCAGTTAAAAAAAAAATTGATTTAATCATTCAGCTCATCCATCTTACCGATTCAGTCCTTCAGACCAAAACAAACGCTGACCGATTCAACTATTCAAATTCAACTTTATTCAGCACTAAACAAACCCTCCCTAATTTCATTTTTTAACGTACATCCACAAGAAATTATTACGGATAATAATGAGAATTTTTTAATTTAGGCAATTCAATATTATAACGACGGTTCAAGATGAGTTGACTGTGACATGACTTATAATCAACGGTAACTATAGATCATATCCATGTTTATATATATATACACACGTGTGTCATAAGTCTAAAATTAAGTGACAATTTTAGTTTTACTTAAAAGGTCACTTGTTCTTATTTTAATTATTCTTTTTACTTTTAAATGTAATTTAAAAAAAAAACTTGTAAAAAGTGCATGTAAATGTGTGGAGTCCTCGGACGATAGGAAAGTACCGATCGGTCCCTTATTTTTTTTCTCGACTCCCAAAACATCAAATTCAAAACTCAAAACACTAAATTCTAAATTCTAAACTAAACAATAAACCCTAAATATTATTTATTTTAAAATTTCAGTTAAAATAAAAATTATAATTTTTTTGGGAGGAAAAAAAATAGGGACCGGTCGTTTTTTTTTCTTTCGACTCTCAAAACCCTAAACCCTATTTTTTACATGTATTCAAATTATAAATATATACAGTATGTGCAATCATGTTTTTTATATGTATTCAAATTATACCTAAATCACTGAATTATTCAAATGTGTATTGTCTTCAACTGTGTACGAAGACATAGTTTTGCACAATGATATAAAATGAAACTGAGTATAAATTATTTTTATTTAAAAAGAAAATATTATTTTTAAATAAAAATACCATTTTTAAGACTAATATTGGAGTATAATTGTAATTACCCAAGTAATGAGCCTCTGCGAAGATCATGCTCCAAGTACATTAGACCTAAAATGACTTAGGTAAAGACTACTTCATACTATTATTTTAAGAATGGTAGGTTAGAAGTTTGGAACTTGGAAGAGTTTATATCCTATCCTGTCCATCCAAAGTTCAACATTTTTGGTTCGTTACTTGTCATTATCTCCTTTAATAATGCTAGATTTCTCAAATTTAATAATCAAATGTGACTCAAATATATTATTATTATTATTATTATTATTATTATTATTATTATTATTATTATTATTATTAATTATTATTATTATTATTATTATTATGTAATAATCAATTGTGTTTGATTAAATCTTATGATACTACTTAATGATATCTTGATTTATGAAAGTAGGATAAAAAAATTCCATCTGAATGCCTCTAAATCATTAAGGTACAAATATGAATTTAAACTGTTTAGAGGACCTCTTAATACAAATATGTGGATTGTTAAAATGCATTAAGAGGTGAGCAGTTAAAATGCATTAAGATACAATCAAACACTAATTATCTTGATAATGAATAATAGCCTATGTTGTGATAATATGTAGGTATGCCAAAATATGATTAATTTGGGTTGACCCGACAGGTTATAACATATATTACCATTTTTATTAATATGTTATAACTATACAATTAAAAAGCCTAACTAACTATAAGATGTGACATTCAAAGCACAGTATCATCGGCGTATATGGGTCGTCAAATATATATATATAAAAATTTAAATACAACTTAATTATACAACGATTCAGATAAAATACGACAAAATATAATCTAAGAGTTTTTAATAAGAATATTGTCATCTAGACAATATACAAACTCAATGGAGTCCTCATTACATTTATTGTCACACTATTTAACGAGAATAGTGAGGACTACTAATCTTATCATCGGGCCGTCACTCAAGTTCCCCGATTATTCAAATGCCACGTTCTCATTTTTGAAGAGAACGGAAAAAAAAGTGTAATTTCAACTAGCCAAAACAAGAAATATTATGACTAAGATAATGCGAGAATAATTTATCGTTAGCCTTCAGACGATGTTAAAGCGATAAAATATAACAAACATCAAGTTGAATCTGCGGTGAACAAACAATCCATTAGAAGAGTTGAAGTAGAATAAAATCTACTATCTTCTATAATTTAAAAGGTTTTTCATCACTTTTATCAATCGAGACTCGAACTTAATAAATAAACCACATCATCCCTTTGACTACTACCAAAGATATTCATTAGTATCACGACCAATAAATTATCCAATGCACTACACGCCAAGGATATTAGTGTATTCATCAATGGTCACGATCATGCCAACATCATCCATTAATGCACTACTGACCAATGAGGACTTTTACCACATCATTTGTAACATTATTACGATGATTATTAGAATAATCTCTCAGTCATAATCATACCAAAAGTCATCTATGCACTACTGTGCCACATATGACTTTCAACATTTTATAAACATGAGGATGATGACAATGATATAATAATTCAATAAAACAAGTTCAAGAATTAATTTATCCATGAACTAATAACGTCCAAATTGTCAACATGATACTTTCTTTTTGAAAGTAAAATTCAAGAATGCTTTAGGAAGAATATTTTATGAAAATCTTTGGATGAAGCACAAATATCGAGGATATTTCACTAATTTCATGGAGTATAAAAGTCAACTTTAACCAACTGAGTATAATAAAGAATGGAATAACAAAAGAAAACACTAGGCATGCGATGAAGCCTTGCAGACGAGTTATTCCAACGGAATAATAAATAACGGAATCAGGTCATGAGTAAACGCACAGACAAGATATTCCAACATAATAATAAACAACGGAACCAGGTCATGCGTAAACGCACCGACAGGATTTTCCAACCGAATAATAAATAACGAAACTGGGTCATGCGTAGTAACGCACGCATGGATGTTCAGGCGAGAATAATAAAATGGAATAATGAAGAATTTCACCACGTATGCGATCTTTGATAGGCGGAGTTATTCCAACATAATGATAAAGAATGGAATAATGAAGAATTTTACCAAGTATAGGGTGGCACAGATATCTGAGTTATTCCAATGAATAATAGAGAATGGAATAACAAAAGTTTCTTCATGAATAAGAAAGAAATAATACACTTTACCTTAGAAAAATTGGATCTTTGGAATAGTGAGGTAATGTGAGTTTTTTCTTCTTTCTCTATAAATTTCTCTATAATAATTGCTTCTAAAGCTTTTGTTAATTGGTGAGAAATGAAGGAAGAATAATCTTTATTTATAGGAAAATATAGTTTCGATATATCAGACGTTTTGGTGATCGAAATATTACTGAAGACAATACCTCCAATTTTTCTTTCATTTTAATTTAGTCTGCAAGTATTATCAAACTTGCACCACCTCCCTAATAGTAAATAATGTGAATCAATAGTTCAATCATGTGAATCAATAGTATAATCATGTGAAAAATACGAATTACAGTATAGTACCTCTATCTATACCTCTATTTTTAACTTAATCATGCAAGTATTATCAATCTTGCACCAACTCCCCTAATAGTACATGAATGTGATTCAATAGTACACACATGTGAACAAATAGTTATATAAACATGTGAATTAGTAGCAATTAATTGCTTATTTATCCGATAAATTACCCGATTTATCAATATAACCCCCAGACATCAATTATCATCGGAATAGATGTCAATTTCCACTAACACTAATAATCCCAACACAATGGAACTATCAAATTCATCTTTAATCAACACGAACTTATTCATCATTAATATTATAACTCACGATATTTAACAACCGTGTCGTTAAAGGAAAGAGGGGCTTTCAGATAAGGATTTCTCCTTATTGGTAGCAATGATTAGGTGACCAAACCTCTCCTCGATAGAACTTCAGACATTGTAAATATTGCAATTTAATAATATGAATAATTTTGTCGTCTCAATTATTGATTTAATAATATATCATATAATGCACGGATAATCGCGCAATAATCGAATCAATAATATGAGAGATATGATCGTGAATTATTATAGCAATAATTGAGTATAAGCGAGTGACTTCTCACGTAAGCATCAATAACCAATACTGGTGTGCTACTTTGCGACCGACATCGTATTCTTTTACTTTACTAAGGGTAGTTCAGCGGTTTTAATTCGGTAACACTTCCGCCGTTATTTTTTATAAGAAGATAATTACAGCCGTTTTCTTAATACGACAATACTTCGTTAATGGGATCCACCAATGATTGTGCCTTCGATGCGAATATTCCTGTTAAAAGCGAATATTCTCCAAACCAATCGAATATTATATAACCACTTGCTTACTTTGCAAAATTTGTAAATATTACCCACAACTATAACATTATATCATATCCACACTATAATATTCAAAAATATATTTCGAGAGAAATTAATCTTTATTCATAACATTATATCATATCAACACCATAATCTTTACTCATCCCAGCATACTGGAGAACCACACTTTTTTTCGTACAACGCCTCAAATGGAGCCATGCCAATACTTGTTTGATAACTGTTGTTGTAGAAAAACTCCACCAATGGTAAGAACTTGTCCCAACTTCCTTTGAAGTCAAGGACACGGATTTTTAATAAATCTTCAAGAGTTTGAATAGTCCTCTCCGACTGCCCGTCCGTTTGAGGATGATATCTTAGACTAAATCGTAAATTCGTGCCCATAGCTTTTTGCAAACTAACCCAAAATTGTGAAGTGAATCTTGGGTCTCGATCAGAAACTATGGATACTGGCATACCATGCAATCTTACAATCTCGTTCAAGTGTATAAGTTTCTCGTATAGGTAAGAAATGAGCCGACTTGGTCAATCTATCAACAATGACCCAAATAGCATCTATGCCTTGAGAAACCTTTGGAAGACCGGTAACAAAATCCATGGTAATGTGCTCCCACTTCCATTCTAGAATTTCAAATGGTTACAATGGACCTTTTGGCACTTGATGCTCCGCCTTGACTCATTGACAAATTAGACACCTTGAGGTAAACTCCGCGATCTCTCTCTTCATATTGCACCACCAAAATGTATGTCGAAGATCACGATATATTTTGGTACTCCCAGATGGATTGCAAACGGTGTGTTGTGCGCCTCCATCATGATTTTATACTTTAAGTCAGAATAGTTAGGAACACAAAGTCAAGAGTTGACTCGAAGTATTCCTTCTTCATCGATTCTTGCTTCCGGAATAGCACCTTCTTGTACTTTCTTCTTCATACGCATCAGCTCCAGGTTTGTAGTTTGAGCAACTTTAATTTTATCGATTAAAGTCGGTTCTACTCGTATATTGGCCATCATCACATGGGTCCCTGGAGTCTTTAACTCTATCTCCATCCTTTGTAAGTCATACAAAATGGGTCTTTGCGTTGAAAATATCGCCTTCGTTCCCGAATATGATCTTCTACTCAATGCGTCAACTACTACGTTCGCTTTTCCAGGATGGTATTGGATGGTATGATCATAATCTTTCAACAACTCAAGCATTCGGCGTTGTCGCATGTTGAGTTCCTTTTGAGTGAAGAAATATTTGAGGCTTTTATGATCCAGTATAGATCTCACCTTCTCTCCATATAGGTAATGCCTCCAAATCTTAAGCCTTAAAAAACGAATGACAACTCTAGATCATGAGTAGGATAATTCCTCTCATATTCTTTGAGTTATCGTTAGCATAAAGGCTATGACTTTCCCGTGTTGCATGAGAACACATTCTAACCCTTTGCACGAAGCATCACTTTCAGATGATAAATCCCTCAAGAGCGAGATGGTATTAGCCGAGCAGTCTTTGAAATGAGTCTCCTCTTGAGTTCTTGAAAACTTTTCTCACATTCCTCGCCTCAACCGAACTTTGTATCTTTTCGAGTCAATTTGAGTTAATGGAGTAGCGATTCGAGAAAACCCCCTACGAATCTCTGATAATAACCAGCTAAGCCAAGAAAGCTACGTACTTTGGTCACTGATTTAGGTTGCTCCCAGCTTTGAATTGCTTCAATCTTTGTCGGGTCAACAGATATTCCATGATTTGATATTACGTGCCCAAGGAATGCAACTTCCTCAAGCCAGAACTCGCATTTCTTCAACTTGGCATATAGTTTGTTTTCACGAAGCTTTTGGAGTATCAGCCTCAAGTGTTGCTCATGGTCTTCACGAGTTTTGGAGTATATGAGGATGTCATCAATAAAAACAACCACAAAGTGATCCAAATATTCCTTGAATACTCGGTTCATCATGTCCATGAAGGCAGCAGGAGCATTAGTCAATCCATAAGACATGACTAGAAATTCATAATGCCCGTACCTAGTTCTGAAAGCAGTCTTTGGAATGTCATCGGTTTTAATCTTTAACTGATGATATCCAGAACGAAGATCGATTTTTGAAAAGAATTTGGCGCCTTGCAACTGGTCAAACAGGTTATCAATGAGAGAAGCTGACGAATTTTATTTTGATGGTAACATGATTTGACTCCAGATAATCAATACAAAGTCGCATACTTCCATCTTTCTTTTTCACGAATAGAGCAGAGCACCCCAAGGAGAAGTACTAGGGACAGAATGAAACAGATGTCTAACAATTCACGTAGTTGGGTTTTAACTCACGAAGTTCAATAGAGTCATTCGATATGGGGCTTTGGAAATGGGTTTTTATATCGGGTTCAAGGTCGATACCAAACTCGATTTCATGCTCGAGGGTAGGCGCGGAAGTTCTTGGGGAATACATTAGGAAAATTATTAACAATAGAAATATCATTCAAATCGACGTATTTTATTTAAATCGTGACATGAGCTAAGAAAGCTTGACATCCGTTTTTTTCAATAAGCGAATAGCTTTATGGCTTGAGATAGTAGTGATCGATTTTAATGGTTTGGTCCCTTGAATTAGCATAGTAGGTTGATTAGGAATATGAAAGCTAACAACTTACGAAAATAATCAATTTTAGCATAATGAGTAGTTAACCAATCAATCCCTAGAATCACGTCAAATGCTGAGTATTTTTAAAGAAATAAGATCGGCGGGTAATGCGTGTTCTGGATTTGAATCAAACAAGACTTATAAATAGTGGATGTAATGAAGGTTTCTCCCAGCGGAGTTTCAACCGATAAGTCAAAGTCTAATTTCTCGAGTCAAATTTAAAGCGTTGAGAACAAGTAGGAGAAATAAAAGACTGGGTAGAACCGGGATCAAATAAATTATAGACTTCGCTAGAGTTTATGATAAGCTTACCCGTGATGACCTCATTCGGATTCCTTGATTTCTGGGAGGTCACAACAAACGCTCTCCCTTGAATTACCGATTTTGACTTTTCTGGGATGGCCTTTAGTGCCTCCATCCCAGCTGGACTTATCTTCGGTGCACGACAAAATTGGGCTAGGTGACCTTCTTTTCCATAATTATAACACGCTTTGGACTGCATCGCGGTTTGGACCGATGTGTCCCTCCCCTCCGCATTTGAAGCATATGGTAGGTGGTCGTTCTTCTTCCTTAACAACGGGTGTTGATGCTGACGTCTTTCCATCATTGTTGAATATCCTTTTCTTGAAATGTCCATTTTTACTGTCTTGGCCATGATTACCACCGAAGTGGTTTCCATTTCTGGCATGTTGATTCCCTCCACATTTGTTGTCACCGCTTCGATGACTGCTACCACTGGTATTATCATTTTGCCGGCTGCTTTCTCTTGGTTGCGTTAACTCGTTATCGTGCTCCAATAACTGAGCCTTATTTACAACATCTGAATACAAACACAGTTTATTAGAAATTAGATATTGACGTATCTCGGGTTTCAAACCTCTTAGAAACATCCGCGTCATTCTCTCCTCATTATCAACCAAGTGAGACGCAAACCGGGACAACTCGACAAACTTAGCCCGTCTTATGACACGGTCGTATTGTTTCGCTCCAACTTGATGAACTCTACCTCTTTCATGTGACGAATACTTTTCGGAAAGTACTTGTCGTTGAATAGTTCTTGGAACTTTTCCCAAGACATCTTCAATGCGGTAGAGTTGAGCATGCTTCTGGAATTCCACCGATGTCTGGCTCTCCTCGCAACATAAAGGTGGCAAGAGAACCTTTTGCTCCTCGGAGCATCCCGAGACATCAAATATCTTGGTGATACGCTTTATCCACGTCTCGCCTTAAGTGGTTTTGGCTCTCAATAAACTCCGGTGGTCCCGGCTCCTTGAAAGTTTGTTTTAGCGGTAACCGTCAAGAGATTTCGGTGTTTCCACCTACATTTTGGGCGGGAGCCGCTCTCTTTGATGTTGCATGAATTCAGATAAAGCCTCTGAACATTCCATCGTTCATCATTTGGTCGGTGTTGTTGTTTGCATGAGGATTGTCGCGCTTCGATGCACATTATCCACGATTATTGATCTGTGGAGACTCAGCGGTCTCTCGTGCTCCATTAGTATTCTCAACATTCTCGGATGTCATTTTCAAATACTGCCATAAAACAAGGGTTAATTGACACGCAACATATTATCCTAAAATCTCGATCGACCAATTAAATACAAATAAACTTAGTAGGTCATATTAGCGAAGAATTCCCGTCTCTCGAATCTAGTTCTAGTCTCACATCTTAGCGGGGATCATATCCCTAAGCTTTGATACCAAGCTGTGACGCCCCAAAATAGGTATACATCACCCATCTTGGGTCGCATAAATACATGGTACAAAATTCAAATACAACTTAATTATACAACGATCGTGTAAAATACGACAAAATATAATCTAAGAGTTTTAATAAGAATATTGTCATCTAGACAATATACAAACTCAATGGAGTCCTCATTATATTTATTGTCACATTATTTAATTGAATAATGAGGACTACTAATCTTATCATCTCGAAGTCACTCTCTGGTTCCCCGACTAGTCCCTGCCACGTTCTCATTTTTCAAGAGAACATTGAAAGAATGGGTGAGCTCAACTAGCCCAAAGAAGAAATATTATGACTAAGATAATACTGAGAATAATTTATCGTTAGCCTTCAACGATTGTTACAATCGATAAAATATAACAAACATCAAGTTTAGCTGCGGTGAACAAGCGATCCATTAGAAGAGTCGAGTAGAGAATAAAATCTACTATCTTACATGATTTAAAAGGTTTTCATCACTTTTATCATTTGAGACTCGACAATAAATAAACCACATCATCCCACGCACTACTGACGAGGATATTCATTAGTATCACGACCACAAATTATCCGTGCACTTCGGGCCGAGGATATTCGTGTATTCATCAGTCATGATTATGCCAACATCTGTCCATCAATGCACTACGGCTAAGGAAGACTTTTACCACATCATTTGTAACATTACGGTCATGATTATACCGAATAATCCCTGGTCATAATCATACCAAGTCCATCTATGCACTACAGGCCACATATGACTTTTAACATTTTATAAACATGAGGATGATGACAATGATATAAGAATTCAATAAAACAAGTTTAAGAATTAATTTATCCATGAACTAATAACGTCCAAATTGTCAATATGATACTTCTTTGTAGAGTAAAATTCAAGAATGCTCAGAAGAATATTTTCATGAAAAGATCTTTGGATGAAGCGCAAATATCGAGGATATTCCACTAATTTCATGGAGTATAGAAAGTCAAAACTTTAACCAACCGAGTATAATAAAGAATGGAATAACAAAAGAAATCACCGAGCATGCGATGAGCATTACGCAGACGAGTTATTCAGCGAATAATAAATAACGAAACCAGTCAATGCGTAAGCGTATGCACGGGACATCAATAGAATAATAAACAATCGGAAACCGGTCGTGCGTAAACGCACCCGGCTGTGGATGTTCCAACCGAATAATAAATAACGGAACGTGTCATGCGTGCGCATAGGCAGGATGTTCAACAATGAATAATAAAATGGAATAATGAAGAATTTCACCATGTATGCGGTACTTAAGATGTATGCATTATTCAACATAATGATTAAGAATGGAATAATGAGAAGAATTTTACCAAGTATAAGGTAGCAGCAGTATCTGAGTTATTCCAATGAGAATAATAGAGAATGGAATAACAAAAGTTCTCTTCATGAATAAGAAAGAAATAATATCCAGATTACCTTAGAAAAAGCGGATCTTTGGAATTGTGGCGCCCCAAAATTAGGTATACATCACCCATCTTGGGTTGTCAGATACATAGTACAAAATACAAATACAACTTACTAATACAACTGTCGTGTACAATACGACAAAACATAACTGTGAGTTTGAATACAATTATTGTCTACTAGAGATTATACAAACTCAAAAGAGTCAGCATTACATTATTATTAACACTTTATTTCACAAAATAGTGAGGACTACTAATGCTTATCCTACGGACCATTACTCTAGTTCCCCGACTAGTCCTGCTATGTTCTCATTTCCTAAAGAGAACGGTGAAAAGAAAAGGGTGAGCTCAACTAGCCAAAGATGAAATATTATGGACTAAGATAATGCGAGAATAAATTATTGTTAGCCTTGATAGTGTTAAGCGATAAAATATAACAACATCAAGTTTAAGTGCGGTGGAACAAGCAATCCATTAAAAGAGTCAAATAAAGAATAAAATCTACTATCTTTTATGATTTAAAAGGTTTTCAACACTTTTATCATTTGAGACTCGACAATAAAAATAATTCATGCAGAATCACCCCTGCTATAGCCGAGGATATTTTAGTATCACGACCACAATTATCCATGCCTTTCTGAAAGAAAGGGTGAGCTCAAGAAGAAATATTTAAGATAATGCGAATAAATTATTGTTAGCCTTAGTGTTAAACCGATAAAATATAACAACATCAAGTTTAAGTGCAATTGAACAAACAATCCATTAAAAGAGTCAAATAAAGAATAAAATCTACTATCTTTTATGATTTAAAGGTTTTTCGATATCTTGAGAGAAGCAGGGTTTTTGAGACTCAACTTAATAAATAATTCACATCACCGAATCACTATAGTAAGGATATTCTTTTAGTATCCGACCACAATTATTACTACGGGCCAAGAATATTTGTGTATTCATTAATGGTCATGATCATACCAACAATGTCCATCAATGCACTACTATTAATGAGGACTTTTACAACATCATTTGTAACATTACGGTCGTACAATTACCGGAATAATCCCTCTAGATTGAAACTCAATTAATATACCAAGTCCATCTATGCATTACGGGCCACAGATGACTTTCAACAACATATAAACATGAATACGGGATGATGACAATGATATAAGAATTCAATAAAACAAGTTCAAGAATTAATTTATTCAGAACTAATAATGTCCAAATTGTCGACATGATCTTTGCTTTGTAGAGTAAAATTCAAGAATGCTTAGAAGAATATTTCCATGAAAAGATCTTTAGATGAAACGCAAATATCATGGATATTCCACTAATTTCATGGAGTATGAAGTCAAAACTTTAACCAATTTGAGTATAATAACGAATGGAATAACAAAAGAAATCACCACGCATGCGATGCTTGGCATGGGCGGAGTTATTTCAACAGATTGATAAATAACGGAACGGTGAGCGAAATTACTTGCCAAGCGGGATGTTCAACGAGAATAAAAAAACGGAACCGGTCCGGTAGTAAAATGCCTGCGAGCCGGATGTTCAGCGGAAGAATAAAAGCGGAACCCGGTCGGCGTAAAACACCTGAGCCGGATGTTCCAAGCGAGAATAATAAAAGCGGAACCGGTCGGCGTAAAAACGCATGACAGGATGTTCCAGCAGAATAACAAAAAATGGAGTAACATGATGAAATCACCAAGTATAGGGTGAGCAAGCGTATCTGAGTTATTCAAGCAGAATAATAAAGATGGAATAATAGAAATTCTCTTCATGAATACAAAAGAAATAATACCCCTTACCGTAAAAGAAACTGAATATAAGAGTAGGAAAGTAGCAGAATACTTTTCTTATTTCTCTCTATACTTTATCTACAGAGTTTGATTGAATTCGTAAGAAATAATGAAGAAATGAGCTTATTTATAGAAAAAATGGTGCATAAGTAACTAATTCATGAGCGGTTCAGATTGATTTACTTTTTAAGCAGACGGTCAGATTGATTTAATAAAATATTCTAATAAAACAAAAATCTTTTAAATAAAATATAATATATATTATATATATATAACATTAGTCACGGGTTATGAACCCCGTTAACACTGCCTGCCAAACATTCAACTATAACATCAATACTTATATATAAAGACAGCAAAGGCGATCCCAATTTAGAGTCGACTCTTAATCAATTTCGTTCAATTTCACTGAGTTTCACTGAGTTATTTTCGAGTTTGTCTAATCTCTTCATCTTCTCCTCCTCATAACTTCAGTTTCTTCCCCTTCCCCTTCCCATTCCCAGCTAAATCGGTTCCTAAAATTTTCTGTTGTTCTGTATCTCTCCCTCCTCCCACCCGCATCTCAAATTTCTACATCTCTATTTCTGATTTATCCTAAACTTCTTTTGTAGGACAAACGAATACGAGAAGTCGATTTGGTGTTTTCTAGGTGGAAGCAAATTGAGAGATTTCGAAGGCGTGGAGTTTGTGGACCGATTGATTTTTTTGCCGATGGCGATGGCGTTAAGGTATTTCCTTATGCTTACGTGGTGAATCTATGGTGAATTTGAGACATCTTTATCCAAATTTTTCAATTTATTTTGCCTCTGTGTTATATTATGTCGTATTTGCTAGAACTTGGCTCCAAAATTTGATGTTCTGTTAGGTTATTTCACGAGCTATGTAGGGCTCACGATTTGAAGAAAATGGTCTATTTAAAAGAAAGTATCTTGAGAAGCGACCTTTGGTGTCTCTTTTTGTCCATGATTTGATGAGTGGGTTTTGTAAGACATGGATGGTTGGAAAAGCGGCCATCTTTACTCCAAGATATGTTGTTAAAGGGTATATGCCCGGATGTTGAAGTTTATAACATACTTACGCAAGGGTATTAGATCGAAGAACTTCAGGAAAGTTTTAGAACTACTTGGTTTTCTCGATAAGGAAGAGCATACACATCTCGACTTTTCGATTCACGGAACTTGGTGTCTCTAATAATGTATGGAGGCGAATATCTTCTGCGTTAAGTGTGAAAGAGTTTATGCTTAAAGAAAGCAAACCTTCGTATGTTTTCATATATAATATTCGATTTTTATCTTTTCTCATCTGGAAACAATATGATTGTGGATCAGATGTTAAAAGAATTTCGGGAGAGGAATTGCAACAGTGAGGCCACATACAATTTTGTTGTGTATAAAATTTCTAAAACTTCTATAAGATTTTCATTATGCTATGTTTTTACTTGGTATAACATATACGACATTTGAGAATAAAATAAATATTTGAAGCTTTTACAAAAATTGCAATTGTAATTCTGCGAATTAAATTTCATTATTGTGAAGTTTGGAGTTTTCTTGAGGTTTTGGTTTTGATGAATTAAGGAGAATCGAAAGATAAAAAAAGTACATTAATTTTTAATATATTTTAGTTTTTCTCTATTTTTAACATCTTCTATATTGTAAATGCATTGTTGCAGAACACTATGAATAGGAGATTGAGAGGCCTGACAAAGAGAGAGGAGAAAAGACGAGCCAAAATAGAATTCTTTTATTCCTTTTGAGGTACACATCACTTATATTTCGCGAATACCATTAGTGTTTTTCACATATTTATGGTCGATCAATGAAACATAATTTAGATAGAAAATCAAAATAATAAAGACGAGCTCCCTCTCTTTGGGCTCACACCCCAGATATGCAGAATTACAAGGTAACTTTATATTTGACTTCCAAGATATTTGTGAAAATGTTTCAATGAAATAAATTGTCGTGTTGTCCATATTTGATTTCATGTTATTCATATTGACATCAAAAAACATCTAAAAAGTAATTTTCCATATCAACATCTCATTCGTTCCCTTATTAATTATTATAGTAAATAAAACATAAATAGTACCATCTAAATGCGTTTATAGATTTATCAATTGCATCTCTTATCATGCAAAGATCACAATTTTTGCTCGGTAACGATCCATGTATGATTAGTATGTTTATTTTTGTTGTTCTTTATTAATATTTGTTGTTTGATTATCATATCTATCTATTCAGCTAATTATATTAGTATGCTATAAAGGATGATGCATTTCTTCAAGTATTTATCTTTTGTGTGGGTTTAGTTATTTTTCTCGCATTTTAAGCTTCCCATGAAATAATTTTTGTTAAAGTTTTTTTTTAATTGATTAAGAACATCATTGACTCTTCATTTCTGATGATTGCAATGGATGTGAGATTAAGTTTGTGTCTGCTCAAATAGTTGATTAAATTTACACAAATATAATTGAATGATTTTAACAAAATACCCCTAAATAATAAAGTTTCTTATCGGGGAAAAAGTTGAAAATAAGATCGAGGAGAGATTATTGATCTTTACATTTTACTTGAGTCATTATACACTTAAATTTTTTAACAAAAAGGAATAAACATATCAAAAATAGGGTTTAAGTTAAATTACTTACAGAAGTACCATGAATTATGGCCTTAACTCACAATTCTCATCTTTGAATTGATTGTATTTGTTCATCAATGTCAAGATCATGAGTTGAACACTGTAAATTTGAGGTATTATTGTAGATAATTGTTTGAAAAGTCCTTTTAAATTTTCTTTTTCTACTTAGATGGGATTAAATTCTCAATCATAAGTGACATGAATTCGTGAAAAAATTAAAATTTTTGTCTTGACTTTTGTTGTATATTTGATCTTTATTTGGAGTTGTAGGCAATTATGAGATACTTCTATCTATATATAAGTATATATATGAATTGAAATAGAGTTAATTTGAGGATACTTATACGTAAAATTAGCCCATAAGGTTAGTTTGGATTTCATTTTAGAAAGAATTCACGGCCTTTTGAATAGTATATAAATTAGGCCGCATTGTAATTTGTAAGTTTTTCAATAAAATTTTTAATATTTGTTTTGCTAATGTTCATGAATCATTTTTTATACATGTTATCCTCTTAGAGAAAATTTTGCATGTTAATTGTAGATATCGATTCATACTATTTCGAAAAAGAAAAAAATAATAATATGGATTCATATTATATCACGATGATGTCCTCAGTGCATATTACATACTTACTCAAATACCACAAGGAAGATATAAGTTGACCTGTTATTTTTTATTCTAGATAATTGTAAACTACATGGTATTGCTATCTTCGAATTTTATCTTTTTAACTTTAACACGAACCTCAATTTTAGCCATTATTATCTCTCATGTATTTGCAAAACTATATATGTTGGCTTCCTTAGTTGATGTCCTGTGTTATGCTCTTAAGCGATATGAGTACCCAATTTTTATTGGTGATGTCAATGGAATAGTATTGTTGATTTGAGTGAATTCAAGACTATTATTGTTGTCTTCTTCACCTTTGCCCCGCCTTTACATCCGATTATTTATCTCTGTTTGATTAAAAAGAGTTCTTTCTGAGAATTGTTGAACTTTGAATTTTAGGATTTCTAAAATGAACTTAGGGGGTAGAACTAAGATGCGAATGGAAAAGGAAATATCTTCACCTTTCTTGGAAGAATTTTGAATATATGTTATGCTTTCTTTCAAAGTAGCATAATACACGGGGTTTCCAATCTGCAGCACATATCTAAAAAATGTGTATGCTCTTCTTGCACTGAGTTTATAGTTCTAAATGTTCAAATCTTTTTCTCCTTCATTTTCATTTTTTAGCAATGATATTCGAGACACGTTGGAGGATGTAACTGCTGCAAATAGTTGAAAGAGATTTAATCATTATTGAAATTATTAGAGCTATATCTGTTGATCACAATTACAGAATATTTGTATGTCAAACTTGATTTGTAATTATGAAGAGTTTATGGATATAGTGTGATTTGGAGATTGTTAAATGACAAGTTGGATTAATTTAGTATTGGATTCTAACACTATAATTTTGGTATGAACTTTAAAAGGAGGTAAGTACTTAATATTTTGAAAATCTTGAGGGAGCTATGACAAAATTTTGGGATGATTCTTTGGTTGGATATATTGATATTTTGAAAGTGTAATATATTCTATCAAATTTTTAGATTTTGAGGGGTCTTTTAACATTTATACCTTTTAAGATTTTTTTTAATATATATTTTTCTAAGTAGTGTTCTAACATACTACTTAATGAGTGAGTCGCTAAAGGGGCACATGGTTTGGGGTTACATAGAATATAGTTTTATTCAATTTTAGTTGAGTAAAATTATAATGACATTAGCAATTTTTATTAGTTTTTGACCATATTTTTGCAATAGCTATAATGGTGTATATAACTAATGAGTTTTGGTTTGAAGAGTTAAAAAAGGAGTTACAATGCGGTATAAAGGTGATATATGATAAAGATTGATTTCAAAAGTAACTCTAACAAGGATCGTAACTTCTTTTCTAATCCTCGAATAAAGTGCAAGTGGTAGGTAAGTCTTATTCAAATTCTTTTATTTAATAAAGACTTTTCAAGTAGTATCAAATTTTTTGGGTCTTCTTCTTTATTTATATTTGGTAGTCCCGTATCTTTTGATATATTTACGTTGCACTCTTTGATGCATTGCTTTGAATGAAGAACTTCGATTCTAGGAAGCAAATCTAAAAGAAGACCCACAAGACCAAAGACGACTTAAATCTTTGGAATATATAATCTTTAGACTTAAATCTTTGGAAGATATAATATTGTATTTTTATGTAGTGTTTAAATTTTAGAATGTAAAATGGGTTGTGTTGGGTTTGATAAGCGTTTGTAATCAATTTTAAAAAGTCCGTGTTAATAAATTATACAATCTATTATTCAAACTAGCCCGTGCATTGCATGGGCTATAATATATAAATATAATAATCATAATAATTGTACTCCCTGCCAATTTTATCAAATCAATTCATATATATATATATATATATATATATATATATATATATATATATATATATATACGGATGACATGAATGTGGGTGGGGGAAATAATGTTGTCGATGGGTGATTATTATATATATATATATATATATAATAACCTACTACCTAGGTTATTTTGAAAAATAGATAAATGGGGTCCGTAAAATAAACTAAAATTACCACAAATACTTCATAAAAATCTCTTCAATATTTTTAATAACATTTATCATCATTATTATAATTCACAATATTAATCGACCAGGTCGTTCCCAAGAAAGAGGGGGGTTTCCAATAAGGATTTCTTCTATTGGCGGTATGATTAGGTGACCAAACATCTCCTTGATGAACTTACTGACATCGTTAATATTTTAAATAATAATATTAATAACCGTAGTCTCAATTATTGATTTAATAATATACAAAATATTGACAATAATTGAATCAAATAACGTGAGATACTATCACGACAATTCTTTGTAGCAATAATTGAACAAAACTAAGTGACTTCTCACGTAACCATCAATAATCAATCTACAAGTAATAACTCTTTGTGCGACTCACGCATATTATCGTACTTTTAACACTGGGTGTTTCAACAGTTAACGGTAAAACTTCCGTAGTTATTTTCATAAAGTATTTTTGTCGCTTTTTTTCAATCCAGATAATAATTAGTTAATGAGGTCCACCAATGATTGAGTCCTTGTATGCGAATATTCCCTGCTAAAACGAATATTCCCCGACCAATCGAATATAATATAACAACTTGCATACTTTACAAAATTTATAAATAATACCCACAACTATAACATTATATCAAATTTATTCCATAATATTCAAAAATGATATTTATAGAAAATTCATTTTTTTTATTCATAAAAGTTGGGGTCTTACAGGAATAGTGAGGTAGCAGACTTTTCTTCTTCTTTCTCTCTAAAATTTCTCTCTATAATAATTGCTCTAAAGCTTTTGTGAATTGGTGAGAAATGAAGGAAGAATAATCTTCTATTTATAGGAAAATATAGTTTTGATAATTGCACGTTTTGGGGATCGAAATATTACAATACAATACCTCCAACTTTTCTTTTATTTTTAATTTAGTTCTGCAAGTATTATCAAACTTGCACCACCTCCCCTAATAGTAAATAATGTGAATCAATAGTTCAATCATGTGAATCAATAGTATAATCATGTAAAAATACGAATTACAATTATAGTACCTCTATTTATACCTCCATTTTAACTTAGTCATTACAAGTATTATCAATCTTTTTCAACTCCCCTAATAGTACATGAATGTGATTCAATAGTATACACATGTGAATAAATAGTTATATAAGCATGTGAATTAGTAGCAATTAATTGCTCATTTATCCAGATAAATTACCCGATTTATCAATATAACCCCAGACATCAATTTTCATCGGAATAGATGTCAATTTCCACTAACACTAATAATTCGACCTGATAGAACTATCAAATTCATCTTTAATCAACACGAACTTATTCATCATTAATATTATAACTCACAATATTTAACAACCAGGTCGTTCCGAGGAAAGAATGGGCTTTCCAGATAAGATTTCTCTTATTGAAAGCGGCGTAATTAGGTGACCAAACCTCTCCTTGTGAACTTCTAGATATTGTAAATATTGCGATTTAATAATATGAATAACTTTTGTCGTCTCAATTATTGATTTAATAATATATCATATAATGCGGATGATCTTGTGACAATAATTAAATCAATAATATGAGAGATATGATCTGGCCAATTAGCGTGAGTTTAAATAAGTTGAATATTATCTTTACAGACAATATACATACTCAAATAAATCCCCATCACATTTATTGATACATTATTTTACAAAATGGTGAGGACTACTAAACAACTAAATACTTTCTAGAACCTTCATTCCATTTACCCATGGTGAGCTAGTACTTCATTTACATTTACATTCTGCGCCACGAGAAGAAAAATGGAACAACAAGAAAAGGGTGAGCTCAACTAGCCCGATAAAGAATATTATGACTAAGATAATATCAACAAATTATCGTTAGTCTCCAGCGAGGGAAAAATCGATAGAATCTGATAAATGACAAGTTTGGATCAATATTACGTGAAATAATAATTCATAGAAAAGTTACGTGAGAATGAAATCTACTATAATCTATGAATTTAACGGTCCATCATCGATATTTTATCCTGTAACATCAATCGATATTCATCTCGAATCAAATATTCATCTTTGCCTTTCTGAGGCCGAAGATATTCATCAATCGGTCGTGTTCATCTCAACACTGTTCATCTTTGCACTAAAAGGCCAAAGATATTCATCGATCGTATTCGTATTCGTTTAAACACATTTAATATTCTGTTCATCTTTGCCTTCTGGGGCAAAGATATTCTTGAAATCATTCATCTTTTTTTCTACTGGGGCCGAAGATATTCAATAATATCATCATTTAAAGGCGAGGATGATGAAAAAAATATTTTAAAAAAGCGAATCCGGTGAAACAAAATGATGAGGATTAAGGATTAAGGATTAGTACTTTGTTTTATCCGTGTCAACAATACCTCAAAAATAATCGTAGTGGTGTAAAATTCAAGAATGATCAAAACATGGATCTGATCAAAGCTAGTATCCGAGAATAGATATTTTAGACGAAAAGAAGAAATTTCATTTTTTGATTGAATAGTCTTGAGTATCGTGAATAGTCTTAAGTATCGTGAATAGTCTGAGTATCGTGAATAGTAACTCAAACACCAAAAGATAGAAATTCCAAAAAAACATTTTCACGCTTCATGAATAGTACTCGTGAATAGTAACTTCGTGAATAGTAACTCATGAATAGTAACTTCGTGAATAGTAACTCATGAATAGTAACCCAGAGCATGAAAAAGTTCCAAATTTGATAAAACTTCGGATCGACATTTCGACGTAATGATATTGAAGAAATAATATCATTTGAAAAAAAATAATATCACTTACCTCGAAGAATCGATACTTCGGAAGGAAGGTCGGAAGTGATCTTTGAATGAAACTTATCTTGAGACGACAACTCTCAAAGTATCTAAATACTCACAAAATCGCTCGATAATATAGAGAGAAAGAGAAAACTTTGTTTACGGTGTGATTTTCAATTCTAACTTAGCCCTCTATTTATAGGAAAATGTTAGCCCGTGAAGCAGACTTGACACTGCTACACGATGGCTTTACTGCTACTATTGCCACCCACCACATTTGAAATAAAATTCAGCACATTTTTC
The DNA here is from genome assembly GCA_020205615.1 of Panax quinquefolius. Taxonomy (NCBI): domain Eukaryota; kingdom Viridiplantae; phylum Streptophyta; class Magnoliopsida; order Apiales; family Araliaceae; genus Panax; species Panax quinquefolius. The sequence continues at coordinate 33,932,775 of CM035169.1, forward strand.
ACCAACCACAAGTGGGGCCCCTCAATTCTAAATTTTCCACAAAATCAATTATAACCCTAATTTCCGAATCAGACACCTCTTAAAATTCATAACAAATCATCGCTCATTTTAGCGGTTCAAAATTTGTGGACATATACTCAACTTATATATGTATAACATATCCAAAAATTACCACGATCAGCGGTCGGATTAAAAATTATAACTCACATGATATATCTCAAAACCCACAGATTTGATCTTTTAATACCTCGATCAGATAAAATACAAATAAAACATCTCAACATTAATTCCTTCATTAATAACCACATAAATAAATCCATCATTTATATTCATATAAAATAAATATTTCCTTATCATATGAATCGATAATTAATTATTCACAAATAATATTCTGAGAATCACATTTATAATGACAATTTTTCCCGGAAAGGGGCTTTCGATAAGGATCTCTCCTTCTTGGCGGCTTGATTAGGTGACCAAACCTCTCCTTAGAGCAGAACTTTCTAGACATTGCCAATAATGTTATCTAATAATATTATTCAAATAATATGAATTATTGATCGATAATGGGAAATCTTTTGTGCGGTGACAATTATTGAAACAATAATAATATAAAATATCAAATATGACAATTATTGAATCGATAAAATAAAATATTGAGCGGTAACTTCTTTGTGAAAATTATTGAGTAGTGCCTTCTTACGTAAGGATCGATAATTCAACAATCTTTGTGCAATCTGGTGTCTTCTTTGTGCGACCACGCAGCGTATTCTTGTATTTTAACCATAGGGTATTCAACGATCTTAGCTTGGTAACAACTCTGGCAGTTATTTTTAAACAACTTATATTTGTCGTTTTCCTCATCGATCGCTTTTTAGTTATGGGGCCCACACATGCATTTGGCAAAGTAAATACGAATATTCACAAAGCGATCTGAATATTCCCGATACGAAACGAATATTCGAAAACAAAAATGAATATTTTATAACCACTTGCTTATTTTGAAATATTTGCGTATTTAACCCATAGCTATCCACATTAATCAAATCAACCCTTACTATTTCAAAATAATAAATAAAGGAAATTCCTTTTTATTTAAAAAAATTTGAGGGTCTTCTGACCTCCTCCTTATGAAATTTCGTCCTCGAAATTGGCGTACGATACTGGTGTTTGAAAAGGTGAGGATACCTCGCTTTCATTTTAGTTTCAATTCCGGGTCATTTCCTCATAGCATGATTCCTCCACAAAACTTTAACTTGTGGTATGACCTTTCTTGGCGTGGGACATGCTCCTTCTATCAAAATCTTTGTGGTACCTCCTCATACGTTAAGTCTTGGCTATCTAAATGGGTTCTAACTTCTATAAGCGTGGTTCGGGTCTTTCACATATTCTGAAATCTGAGATATATGAAACACATTATGAACACGAGACATACTTGGAGTATGCATGAAGTCTATAGGCTACATTTCCTACTCGGTCGAGAATTTGAAATGGACCCGATAAATCGTGGATTGAGCTTTCCTCTCTTCCCAAATCTTGTAACTCCCTTCCATGGAAGCAACTTCATGACAATACATGATCCCCTACACTAAATTCCACGTCCTTTCGATGAAGATCCGCATAACTCTTTTGTCGATCTTGTCTTGGTTTGTATCGTTGTCGAATCATTTGGATCTTTTCGGTGAGTCAAATACGTCTTAACTTTCGGGTCCCAACAATGTTGCTTCACCCACCTCATCCCAACATATTGGAAGCGACATTTCGTCCATATAATGCTTGAATGGAACCATACTATATTTGTTTAATAAGCTATTGTTGTAGGAGAATTCCACCGATGGTAAATACTTATCCGACTACCCTTGAAATCTAGGACCACGAGTTTAATATATCTTGAGAGTTTGAATAGTCCTCTACGATTGCCCATCAGGTTTGGGGATGGTATCTTAGAACTAAATCGTAAAATCCGTGCCCGTAGCTTTTTGCAAGCTAACCCAAAATCTTGAAGTGAATCTTGGGTCGCGATCCAAAACTATGGATCTGGGCATGCCATACTGACCTCACAATCTCATTTACGTACATACTAGCAAGGCGTTCGAGGAATAAGTCTCCGTGTCGGCGAGAAATGAAAGCGGATTTGGTTAATCTATCAACAATAACCCAAATAGCATTGATGCCTTGAAAGCTTAGTAGGAGGAAGACGAAATTGAAATCCATGGTAATGTGTTCCCACTTCCATTAGGAATCTCGAGTGGTTTGCAGCGGACCCTTAGGTACTAGATGCTCGCCTTTACGTTGGCAAGTTAAACACATCGAGATAAACTTTGCAATCTCTCTCTTCGTATTGTTCCACCAAAATGTATGTGAAGATCACGATACATTTTAGTACTTCGAGGATGGATTGCAAATGGTGTATTGTGTGCCTCCATCATAATCTTGTACTTCAAATCAGTCGTTAGGAACCTGAAGTCTAGAGTGGACTCGAAGTATTCCTTCTTCATCGATTCTCGCTTAGGAATAGCTCCTTCTTGTACTTTCTTCTTCTTCATACGCATCATTTCAAGATTCGGTGGCTTGGCGACTTTAACTTTATCGATTAAAGTCGATTATACTCATATATATCATCACGTGGGTACCTAGAGTTTTCATCTCCATCTCTATTATTTGTAAATTATCTGAAATTAGTCTTTGACAATATCGTTTTCGTACTTATATATCGATCTTACTACTCAACACGTCGGCTACCACGTTAAACTTTTCGAGGATGGCATGGTGAACATGTCTTTGAAATGAGTCTCCTCTTGAGTTCTTGAAGCTCTTCCACATTCCTTGCTCCATTCGAATTTTGTATCTCTCTGAGTAAATTGCGTTAATGGAATAGCGATTGAGAATATCCTCAACGAATCTCAGATAATAACCAACTAAGCCTGAAAGCTACGTATTTCGATTCTTGACTTAGGTTGCTCTCAAGCTGTGACTCATATCGATCTTGGATATACGTCACAATGACACCTATCGATTTCTTATCGCTTGCGAATATGGCGTCCCCTATGAGAGTCGGCTTGGGTGAATTCCGAAAGAAAGTCACGCAGATAAAGGCTCGGTACCAAATTCTATAGTTGAATTTTAACTCACGAAGTTCAATAGGAGCCATTCGATATGAGATTTTAGAAATGAGTTTTGTCTGGGGTTCAAATTCGATACAAAATTTAATATCGGGGCTTTGGGAGTAAAGCGAGAAATTCTTTGAAATACATCGGGAAAATCAATAACAACGAGAATATTATTCAAATCGGCGTGTCTTTATTCAAATCCATAACATGGACTAAGAAAACTTGACATCAAGTAATAAGCGAATGACTTCATGGCTTGATATGAAAATGTTTGATTCTGATGGTTTGATTGCTTGAATTGAATAACGGGTTGCTTAGGAATATGAAAACTATGACCTTACAAAAGCAATCAATTTGGCATGATGAGTAGTTAACCTTAAAATCACATCAAAAGCAAATATCTCTATAGAAATAAGGTTAACGGTAATGTGATAGTGCTGACTTGAATCAAACAAGATTTTTAAACAACGGATGTAATGAAAGTTTCTCTAGCAGATTCTCCATAAATAGGTCGAAAGTCTAATTTCTCGTGTAGTCGAGTTCAAGCGTTGGTATAGCAAAGAGATAAAGAATGGGTAGAAGCGGTATCTAGTAAGGTATAAACCGCAAAAATTTATAATTAACTAACCGTGCTAACCGTTCGGGTTCCTCGCATTTTATTGGAAGTCACGATAAGCGCTCTTCGAGAAGCGTTGACTTTGACTTTTACGGGACATCCTTTTGAGTCACCATTCACGCTGCATTTGATTTGGGTTTCGATATCGTCTGATCTCGGCGATATGTCCTTCTTTTCCACAATTATAGCATACCTTGGAAGGCTTTGAGCAGTTTGACCTTATATGTCCTCTCTCTCACATCTGTAGCATCTAGCTGGCGATCGTTCTCTTCCCTAGAATTTGTTGATGGTCTTGATCTTTCTTCTTTAAGCGTCTTCCGTCATCGTTAAATCTTCTCTTTTTAGATTGGACATCTCTTTCCATAATATCATCAGCGTCGTAAATGCGGCTTTTACCCATGCATCACTCATTCTCACTTTCGTTCGATTATTTCTTCTTTCGGCTCGATTCGACTTTATCATCTTATACTCTGCGCGAAAAGTGCTTACATTCAAGCATCACGTATCGGGTAACCACAAGCTTGAATCGTTGCATCCTTTTGCTCCACATTTGCTGCAATTCTTTGCTTTGCTCTTAACTAACTCATGAATACGATTTTGCAATTCTATATTTTGATCGTAAAATACCTCTAATAAACTCTCTTGGTACCTCTTCTTCCTCTTCTTCCTCACTCTAAATTTGTTACCTCTGCGATTATCTAAGGTCTGATTATCGATTCTTCACTCACCACATGGATATCTCTAATTCCTTCTTACTTTGACATCACATTATCACGGTTGGCGATTAGAGGTGTCTCCACGATCTCATTCACTCCATTGTTAACGTTCTCGTGACCGTTCTTAAAAACTATCATAAAACAAGGGTTAATTAAATAAATTAACAAATCACATAATACCCTATATTATGACCAACCAACAAATAAGCTTAGGTAGGACACCTTTAGCGAAGGATTTACTCGTCTCTCCCCTCTAGTTCTATTCCCGATCTCGCTTGGAGATCGTATCCAAGCTACGATACCATTGTGTGGCGCCCCAAAATAGGTATACACCACACCCGTTTACGAGTTGCCGAATACGTGATGCGAAAGCAACTACAACTTTATTATTACAATGTGAGTGTGAAAACGCTTTGTGAGTTTAAATACAAATATTATCTTTTAGACAATATCTATACTCAAATAAATCCCTCATCACATTTATTGATACATTATTTTACAAAAATGGTGAGGACTACTAAACAATCTCTCTCTAGAACCTTCATTCCCATACCCCAGAGCTAGTACTCATTACATTCTAGCCTCACGAGAAGAAAAATGGAACAACAAGGAAAAGGGTGAGCTCAACTAGCCCGATAAAGAATATTATGACTAAGATAATATCTGACAAATTATCGTTAGTCTCAGCGAGGAAAAATCGATAGAATCTGATAAATGACAAGTTTTGGATCAATATTAGCGTGAAATAATAATTCATAGAAGAGTTACGTAGAGAATGAAATCTACTATAATCTATGAATTTAACGGTCCATCATCGATATTTTATCCTGTAACATCAATCGATATTCATCTCGAATCAAATATTCATCTTTGCACTACTGGGCCGAAAGATATTCATCAATCGGTCGTATTCATCTCAACACACTGTTCATCTTTGCACTAAAGGCCAAAGATATTCATCGATCGGTCGTGTTCATTTAAATTCATTTAAACACTGTTCAAAAGATATTTTATCGTATTCATTTCACATTCATCTTTGCCAAGAGAAAGATATTCTTGAAAATCATTCATCTTTTACTCTGGGCCGAAGATATTCAATAATATCATCATTTAAGGCGAGGATGATGAAAAATATTTTTAAAAAGCGAATCGATTGAAACAAAATGATGAGGATTAAGGATTAAGGATTAAGTACTTTGTTTTATCCATGTCAAAAATACCTCAAAAATAATCGTAGTGGTGTAAAAATTGAGAATGATCAAAACATGGATCTGATCAAAGCTAGTATCGAGAATAGATATTTTTAGACGAAAAGAAGAAATTTTATTTTTTGAATAGAATAGTATTAGTATCGTGAATAGTCTGAGTATCGTGAATAGTCTTGATATCGTGAATAGTAACTCAGAGCACCAAAAGATAGAAATTCCACAAAAAACATTTTCACGCTTCATGAATAGTACTCGTGAATAGTAACTCGTGAATAGTAACTCATGAATAGTAACTTCGTGAATAGTAACTCATGAATAGTAAATGAATAGTAACCCAGAGCATGAAAAAGTTCAAATTTGATAAAAACTTGGATCGATATTTGACGTAATGATATTGAAGAAATAATATCATTCTGAAAAAAATAATATCCACTTACCTCGAAGAATCGATTACCGGAAGGAAAGGTCGGAAGTGATCTTTGAATGAAACTTATCTTGAGCAATGACTCTCAAAGTATCTAAATACTCACAAAATCGCTCGATAATATAGAGAGAAAGAAAACTTTGTTTACGGTGTGATTTTCAATTCTAACAGCCCTCTATTTATAGGAAAATGTTAGCCTTGTAAAAGCGGACTTGACTTTGCTACACGATGGCTTTACACACTACTATTGCCACCCACCACATTTGAAATAAAATTCAGCACATTTTTCACCAACCACAAGTGGGGCCCACTCAATTCTAGAATTTTCCACAAAATCAATTATAAACCTAATTTACGAATCAGACACCTCTTAAAATTCATAACAAATCATTCGTTCATTTTTAACGGTTCAAAATTTGTGGACATATACTCAACTTATATATGTATAACATATCCAAAAATTACCACGATCAGCGGTCGGATTAAAAATTATAACTCCCATGATAAAATATCTAAAAATCCACGATTTGATTTTAATACCTCGATCAGATAAAATCTGCGATAAAACACCTCAACATTAATTTCTTCATTAATAACCACATAAATAAATCCATCATTTATATTCATATAAAATAAATATTTCCTTATCATATGAATCAATAATTAATTATTCACAAATAATATTCTGAGAATCACATTTATAATGAATGATTTGTTTCCGAGGGAAGAGGGGCTTTCGATAAGGATCTCTCCTTCTTGGGGCTTGATTAGGTGACCAAACCTCTCCTTGAGCGAACTTTCTAGACATTGCCAATAATGTTATCTAATAATATTATTCAAATAATATGAATTATTGATGCGATAATGGGAAATCTTGTGTAGTGACAATTATTGAACAATAATAATATAAAATATCAATATGACAATTATTGAATCGATAAAATAAAATATTGAGCGATAACTCTTGTGAAAATTATTGAGTAGTGCCATCTTACGTAAGAATCGATAATTCAACAATCTTGTATGCAATCTGGTAATCTTCTTTATGCGACCACAGCGTATTCTTGTATTTTAACCGCCGGGTATTCAACGGTCTTACTTGGTAACAACTTCTGTAGTTATTTTTAACCAACTTATATTTGTCGTTTTTCCTCATCGATCGCTTTAGTTATGGGGCCCATTTTACGTTGATACGAATGCGTCCGTAAATGAATATTCCAAACGATTATAAAACTGAATATTCCACGACCAAACGAATATTCCCAGACAAAAATGAATATTTTATAACCACTTGCTTATTTTGAAATATTTGCGTATTTAACCCTTAACTATCCACATTAATCAAATCAACCCTTACTATTTCAAAAAATAATAAATTCCTTTTATTTAAAAAAAAAAGGAAATTCCTTTTTATTTAAAAAAATTTTATATTGATTGATGTTACGAGGGGATAAAAAATTGATGATGGACTTTTTATATCTTAGAAGATAGTAGAATTCTTTTCTACTTGACTCTTCTAATGGATTGTTGTTTCATTCTTTGTTGTTGATCTAAAACTTGTTGTCTATTATATTTTATCGATTATTCCTGTTGAAGACTAACGATAATTTATTGTATATTATCTTAGTCATAATATTTTTTTCTTGGGCTAGTTGAGCTCACCCTTTTCTTTTTGTTCCATTTTTCTTCTCGGGAGGTGAGAACATAGTAGAACTAATTTGGGGTTTGAAGTGATGGTTCGGGATAGTTGTTTTAGTAGTCCTCACTATTTCGTAAAATAGTGTATCAATAATTATAACGAGGACTCCTTTTGAGTTTTATATACTCTATTAGACAATAGTTGTATTCAAACTCACGATATATGTGTTGTCGTATTTTTGCACGACAATTGTATTCTTGAAGTTGTATTTGTTTTTGTACCATATATTTGGCGACTTCGAATGGGTGTTGTATACCTATTTTGGGCGTCCACCAAATCTAAATGTCTTCTTATGCAACCACGAGTATTACTATACTTTTATTATTAGGGTAGTTCAGCAGTTTTAATGGTAACACTTTTCATGAATTATTTTTATAAGAAGATAATTACATCATTTTCTTACTACGACAATACTTCCATTGTGGGGTCCACCAATGATTGTGTCGTCGTACGAATATTCCCTGTTAAAACGAATATTCCCCGACCAATCGAATATTATATAACCACTTGCTTACTTTACAAAATTTGTAAATATTACCCACAATTATAACATTATATCATATTCACACCATAATATTCAAAAATATATTTCGAGAGAAATTAATATTTATTCATAAAATTTGGGGTCTTACATAAGATCTCAATTAATAGCATTTTGTTCTAAATCATATAAAAAAAATTCTTTTTGAGTAATACTTAAATTGTTGAGTACAAAATGTTGAAGAATTTACTAATAATTTTAAAATGAGAATTATATAATTTGTCTTTTAACATTTTTAATTCTACGTATATTAAAGTTTGTTTTAGAACACATTCTTTTCTTCAATCATAGATTAAATTCTAAAGTTAGAGTAATAATGTCACTTAAAATGTTAAGTATAGAAGAATAATTAAGTACAAAGTGTCTCTAAATATATATTTAGTCGGGTATAATAATTTTTCTTTGATAATAATTATAGCCTATAATAATTCATTTATTTTTACGTCATAGATTTGGCAGCCAAATTTAATATTGTAATTTGTAAGGAGGAAAAAAAATTAGAAAAAAAAGGTGGGTACTATTTTGGGACAAAAGAAGTACATTACTTAGGTGGGTATAGGACCATTTTAAAGCGTGGACTACTTATTAATGCGTTAATTATTATTCCTAAATCCTAATGGACAATTCTTTAAAAAATGCCATTTGCTACACTATGATAGTTAAAGTTTACTACTCCCTCCTTCTCCTAATATATGACGTTTTAGAGTTACACATAAAAATTAAAAAAATAATTGTATAGTATTAAATATAGGCCAAAGGTCTAAAAATGCCTCATGTTTTCCCCGAATTCCCACTTATACCTTGAACTTTTTTCTTCCAAAAGTACCCTTAACGTTACAAATTTCAGCTCAACGTTGTCTCTCTCGTTAACATACATGTCACCTATACTAACGTGACTGACACATCATCTAATTATGCTGACGAGACATGAAGAAAAAACAAATTTTGTTGACACATGGCAAGATGATATCTAATAAAAAAAATATTTTTTTCCCTTTTCTCCCTTTTTCTCTCATCTCCTTCCTCTATTCTCTCTCTCCGTCTTCTTTACCAAATTTGAAAAACTAATTGCGATTTACATATCTATGTATATATCCCCTCCTTCCATCTCATTATAAATTTCAAATACCATATCAAATTCATTATAAAATTGAAGCACTCATATTAAATCCCTCACAAATTTTATTAAAAATTAACATAAATCAGAACCAAAATGGGTTTATTAATCAAAATTCCGTCATCCTTTGTTCCTGAATCAAGGTTAAAAAAAAATTAGATTCTCACTGATCATCCCAAGCCTCTGAAAGTGACTGATTTTGCACACTTTCCAAATAATTGTCTTCTTCTTAAACATATGTCAATCTTGGAACTTACCTAAAAATCAATTCTATTTCTGTTTCAAACATAAATCATAAAGTATTCAATTGCAAGAACTAAAAACAAAAATGCACCATATTTCTCAATTTAACAATAATCATTACAGTGGGCACATAGAAAGACAGTGATTTCTATTTCTAAAACTAAGCTTAAATATTTTTCATCACTGATCATTTTACAATAAAATATGGTTCAATAACATTCTCAAATTTAGATATATGAAGAAGAAGAGCCAAAATTATATTACTCAGATCTATTTTCTCTCTCTAAACTCATTATTCTCAAAGATCCATTTAAATTAGTACAACAAAGAAATCTCATTTATACAACACTATTGTGAGACCCCAAATTTTATGAAATAAAAGTGTTCAATTTTTCTATTTTGGTAAATAGTTAAATTGATAAAAGTTTAAAGTTAGGGGTGATATATGAAATTTTTTTAAAGTAGACAAGTTGTCATAAAATACCCGGTTACTATTCACTCTAGTATTGTTCTGTGACAACCCCAAAATAGGTTCATTCCATCTAACTCATTCTGAGTCGCCAAATACATGGTACAGAAAACAACTACAACTTTATTACAACAATTATCGTGCAAAATACAACAACTCATGTGTTGTGAGTTTTGATACAAATATATATATCAACTGTGACTCTTGACACCAACTTGGGTAGCACGTCACCATGACATCTTACATAAAGGTATAGTCAAAAACTGTTTTAGAAATTAAAATCTTTGGGAAGTGCTCAAGGAAACCTTCGTACATGGGAGGCCATGCTTCTAGGTTATGATAGATATCATATGGCCACATAATTATCCTTGGTTGACCCAATAGACCCCAAAGAAAAACGAGAAGATTACTATCATATTCTTCCCAAAGGTGAGTCTTCTCTTGACATATCATTATCTCCACTGTCTCTAATTGAGAATTATACTTCAAACAAACACCAAGACTATATACGTAGTGCTCGTAGATATACTCAGCAAGTGGATGTGCACAACCCTGTCTTATGATGACACGGGGTTGTATATCTTTAGACATCTTATATGATAGTGGCAAAACACTCTTCCAACGTTGGATTCGCCTCACCCTAGTTGATTCACCAAATGTAACTACTAAATGATGACCACCGTTCTATTCCCCTGTTACCCTCGCTTCAAACCCAATTTACACTCTTATTACGAAAGAAATTGTAAAAAAAAAGGGTGAGCACAATTAGCTTCGATAAAGAATATCATGACTAAAGATAATTAAATTATCAATAGCCTTCATCAAGTAATAAATCGTAGATTTAGAACATATGGTAGATGATAAAACTTTTCAACCATAGTTGCGGTGAACGAACAATCCATTAGAAGAGTCAAATAGACCATAAAGTCTACTATCTTCTCCACATTAAAAGTCCACCAAAAGTGTTTTATCCCCGTAACATCACTCAGCAGTTCCTTTCCACAATTATATGAATAACTCATAATCATAATTATGATTCTAAATTCTCTTCGCACCTAGGGCGAAGATAATTTTCATCGCATGTCTTTACGAAATATCAAAGATCATGGTTATACCAAATCACAGTTCTGTTTATAATCATACTAACAATTTCATCTTTTGCACTACTGGGCCAAAGATATTCATCAACATACCATCTTTTTTCTATGGGCCAAAGATATTCAATAATGAGTCATCTTTTGCACCACGGGCGAGAATATTCATCAATAATTCATTTTTTGCACTCTGGGCCAAAGATATTATTCAACAGATTCATATTTGCATTCTGAGGCCAAATATATTCATCAATGATTCATATATTTACTTTCAGGGCCAAATATATTAATATCTCAAAGAAATATATAATAATTTCAGAATTTATATAAACAATAATTATAACCATGTTGATCATTTCACCTTTGCACTTAAGTTAAAGATATTCAATTATAAATTCAATGATCATGATCATACCAGTCAACAATTCAACTTTGCATTACTGGCCAAAGAGAACCAATAGTCATAATCATACCAATAATCTACCCATCTTTACACTCAAGTCAAAGAGAAATTAATATCATCATTAGAGTTATAAAAATGTTATATATGATAGTAAAATCAATATAATCAAAAAATCTAGATTTAATCTCTAGAGTAATATTCATAAATCAACTATAATTTGGTTAGAAAAAGAAACCAATTTTAATGTGCAAAGATGAACAGGTGTTTAGATGAACATGACTAACTGATGAATATCTTTGGCCTGTAGTGCAAAGATGAATATTTGATTCCAGATATATATTGATTGATGTTACAGGGATAAAAGATGAGCGATGAACTTTTAAATTCATACATAGAAGATAGTAGTTTGCATTCTCTACTTAACTCTTCTAATGAATTATTATTTCAGCTGCGAATATTGATTTAAAATTTGTTGTCTATTGTATTCTATTAGATTTTTCCTGTTGAAGACTAATGGTAATTTGTTGTATATTATCTTAGTCATAATATTCTTTCTTTGGGCTAGTTGAGCTCACCCTTTTCCTTTTTTGTTCCATTTTTCTTCTCGGGAGGCGAGAATATAGCGATACGAGTCGAGGGTATGGAATGAAGGTTCTAGAGAGAGTTGTTTAGTAGTCCTCACCATTTTTGTAAAATAATGTATCAATAAATGTGATGAGGATTTATTTGAGTATAGATATTGTCTAGAAGATAATATTTGTATTCAAACTCACGGTTTTCTTGTTGTAATAATAAAGTTGTAGTTGTTTACGTACCATGTATTGACAACTCGGAATGGGTGATGTATACCTATTTTGGGGCGTCATGGTTGGTATCGAGCTTAGGGATATGATCTCTGGCGGAGATCGAGGAATAGAACTAGGAGGGAGAGCGAGTAAATCCTTCGCTAGTGTGTCCTACCTAAAGCTTATTTGTTAGTTAGTCAGTATATAGGGATATTATGTGATATATTGATTTCCTTAATTAACCCTTGTTTTTATGACATGATTTGAGAATGTCGATTGAGAATATTAACAATGGAAATGAGACCGTGGAGACGCTTTGTACTCACCAACGAGGAGAAGCGTGTAACAGTCGTGGCTATGTTCTCCCGTGAACAACACCATTTGAAAGCGGATGATGAGCGAGGGATGTTTAGAAGCTTTTTGCGGTTCATGCAAAATCGACGAGGAGACTCGTGTTCAAAATATAGGAGGAAATGATAGCAATTCACGGGTTGTCACAACCAAAGCGAGTTCAAAGAGTTGGGACCACTAGAATTTAAGGAAAGCGAGATCCGATCATGGCGGAAACATGGGTCAAGCAAATTACCAAGATATTCGATGACTTGGGATGCACGGAGAAGAAGGTTTATTCGCCACCTTTATGTTCCGTGACGGCGGCGGACTCTTGGGTAGAATGCGTGAAGCGTACCCATCCGGTGGAAGACTCAAAGATGTCTTGAGAGACATTTAAGAAACTATTTAATGACAAATACTTTCCCGAAAGTGTTCGTTATATGAAGGAAGTGGAGTTCATCGATTATAACAAAACAATATGGCGGTGTCTCGATGCGAGGCAAAGTTTGCGAGTTATCGGTTTGCACCTCATTTGGTGGAGAATGAGAAAGCGTATGGCGCGGATGTTTACGAGAGGTTTGAAACCCAAGATACGACAATATCTCATTTCTCATAAATTTCTCTCTATTCGAGATGTTGTTATGAGGGCTCAATTGTTAGAAGCGAGATAACGAGTATGTTCAATAGAGGACCATACTTTGGATCGTACGAGAGATAGCGATCAGCGAGAATAATGATAACTTGACGGAGAAAGAAGCAGACGGACAAAAATGGTAACCACTACGGTGGTAATCATAGCCATGAAAATAGAAGAAGCGAGTCGGAGGAGATTTTAAAAGAGGAGATTTAACAACGACCATGTGAAGGCAGCAGTCTTGGCGAGAATCGGGTTCTAAGGAGGAGAAGCGACCACCCGGTCATATGCTATAAATGCGGAAAGAGGACATATCGATCCAAACTGTCCACAATGATTCAAGGTATGCTATAATTGTGGAAAGGAAGGACATATCGCTCGAGATTATGCAGTGGCGAAACCTAGTTCGTGGGGACGGTGACTCGAAAAACGTCGAGAAAAGTCAAAGTCAGCGATTAGGGAAGAAGCGTTTGTTGTGGTGGTCAAAATCGAGGAACCAAGCGAGGTGATCACGGGTAAACTATTTATAAATTCTTGCGAAGTTTATACCTTACTTAATCTGGTCTTTACCCATTCATTTATCTCTCTGCATGTGCTCAGCGTTTAAACTTGACTCACGGAAAAATTAGACTTTGACCTATCTGTGGAAACTCAGTTGGGAGAAACTTTCATCACATCCTTGTTTATAAATCTTGTTTGATTCAAGTTGGCACCATTACCTTACCATTGACCTTATCTCTTTAAAGATACTTGCTTTTGATGTGATTTTAGGGATTGATTGGTTAACTACTCATCATGCCAAAATTGATTATTTTCGTAAGGTTGTTAGTTTTTATATTCCTAACCTTGACTGTTATGCGTAATTCAAGCAACTAAACAATTAAAATCAATCATTTGTCATATCTAATTATAAAGCTATTCGTTTATTGAAAAGCGGATGTCGAAGCTTTCTTAGCCCATGTTATGGATTTGAATAAAGACACGTCAAATTTGAATAATATTCTGTTGTTATTGACTTTCTGGCGTATTTCTGAAGAACTTCGGTCTGCCCCGAGCGTGAAGTTGAATTCTTTATTGATCTTGAACTGATACAAAGCCCATTTCTAAAACCCATATCGAATGGCTCCTATTGAACTTCAGAATTAAAGGTCAACTACTGAGGAATTGTTGGACGCCGGTTTCATTCGATCTAAGTACATCTCCTTGGGGTGCTCTGTTTTTTATTTGTAGAAAGAAGAAAGAGCGGGAGTATCGACTTTGTATTGACTATCAGGGAATTGAACCATGTCACCATCAAGAATAGGTATCCTCTACCTCGTATTGATGACTTGTTTGACCGATTGCAAAGGCACAATTCTTTTCAAAAATCGATCTTCGATTACGGATATCATCGGTGAAGATTAGGCGAGGATATTCAAAGACGCGCCTTTAGAACTCGAATGCGGGCATTATGAATTCTTAGTCATGTCTTTCGGATGACTAATGCTCTACGACTTTCATGGATATGATGAACCGAGTATTCAAGGAATATTTGGATCGGTTTGTTGTTGTCTTTATTGATGACATCCTCATATATTCCAAAAGTCGTGAAGATCATGAGCACCATTTGAAGTTGGTACTCCAGAGGCCGTGAAAACAAACTATATGCCAAATTGAAGAAATGCGAGTTACGGCGAGGAAGTAGCATTTCTTGGGCACGTCAGTGTCAAAACATGGAGTATCCAAGTGGACAAGCGAAGATTGAAGCAATACAAAGTTAGAGAGCAGCCAGAAGTCGGTGGAAAATCTGTAACTTTACGGGTCTAGTGGTTATTATCGGAGATTAAGTGGAAGGGTTTTCTCGAATCGCTACTCCATTAACTCGGCTAACCGAGGAAGGATACAAAATTCGTTTGGAGCGTAAGAATGCGAGAAGAGTTTCCAAGAGCTTAAGAGGAGACTTATTTGGCTTTTTGTTACTAACAATACCATCTGGTTCGGATGGATTTGTTATCTCAAATGATGCTTGAGCAAAGGGTTAGGATGTGTTCTCATATAGCGATGGGAAAGTCATGCCTATGCCTAGCGACAAATTAAAAAGTATGAGAGGAATTATCTTACTCATGATCTAGAGTTGGCAATGATCGTTTCGGCGCTAAAGATATGGAGGCACTATCTATATGGGAGAAAGTGGAGATATATTCGGACCATAAAAGCCTTAAATATTTCTTCACTCAAAGCCCGAACATCGCAAATGACGTTGGCTCGAGTATTGAAAGACTACGACCACACTATTCAATACCATCCTGGTAAAAGCGAGCGTGGTAGGCGCATTGAGTAGAGAAGATCATATCTGAGGAATGAGTGCGATGATGTTAAGTATCTGCGTAGAGCCAACTTTAATAGAAAAAAGTTAAGGTTACTCAAGCCACCAGGCCGAGCTAATCGTATGAAGAAGAAAGTACAAGAAGGAGCTATTAGAGGCGAGAATTGATGAAGAATGAATACTTGAGTCCACTCTAGACTTTGTGTCCCTAACGACTACGATTTGAAAGTACAAGATTATGATGGAGGCACACAATACACCATTTGTAATCCATCCTAGAAGTACTAAAATGTATCGTGATCTTGACATACATTTTGGTGGAACAATATGAAGAGAGAGATTGCAAAGTTTATCTCGATGTGTTTAACTTGTCAGCGTGTAAAAGGCGGAGCATCTAGTACCTAAGTGGTCCGTTGCAACCACTTGAGATTAGAAATGGAAGTAGGAACACATTACCATGGATTTCGTTACGGGTCTTCTACGGTTTTCAAGGCATCAATGCTATTTGGGTTATTGTTGATAGATTAACCAAGTTTGCTCATTTCTTGCCGATACGGAGACTTATTCCTTGAGCGTCTTGCTAGTATGTCGTGAATGAGATTGTGAGGTTGCATGGCATACTTGTATCCATAGTTTTGGATCGTGACCCAAGATTCACTTCAAGATTTTGGGTTAGCTTGCAAAAAGCTATGGCACGCAGTTCTGATTCGATTAAGCATACCATCCTCAAAAGCAGACGAGACAATCGAAAGTACTATTCAAACTCTTGAAGATTTATTAAGACTTCGTGTCCTGAACTTCAATGGCGGTTGGGATAAGTATTTACCATTGGTGGAATTCTCCTACAACAATGGTTATCGCAAGTATAGGTGTGGCTCCATTTGAAGCATTATATGGGCCGAAAGTGTCGCTCTCCGGTATGTTGGGGAACGAAGTGGGTGAAGCAACATTGTTGGGACCCAGAGTTGGTACATATGACTACGGAAAAGATCCAAATGATTCAACAGCGTATACAAAGCGGCACAAGATCGACAAAAGAGTTATGCGGATTTTCATCGAAAGGGCGTGGAATTTAGTATAGGGGATCATGTATTGTTGCGAGTTTCTCCATGGAAGCGGAGTTACAAGATTTAGGAAGAGAGGAAAGCTCAATCCACGATTTATTGGTCCATTTCAAATTCTTCGTAGGAAGTAGGAAATGTAGCCTATAGACTCGCGTTACCTCAAGTATGTCCGTGTTCATAATGTGTTTCACATATTTGTACTTCATAAATATGTGAAGGCCCAACCACGATATAAATTAGAAGGACGAGATAATAGGAGACTTAGCGTATGAGGAGGTACTGTCAAGATTTTGGATAGGAAGGGCATGTCTACTATGCTACAAAGGTCATACCACAAGTTAAAGTTTTGTGGAGGAATCATCTTATAGGAAATGACACAGGAATTGGAAAGCGGAAATGAAAAAGCGAGGTATCCTCACCTTTTGAAACACCGAGTGCGTCACGTCAATTTCGAGGGACGAAATTTCATAAGGAGGGAGGTTGTAAGACCCCAACTTATTATTAATGAAATTTAATTTTCTCTATTTATTATTTTGAAATAGTAAGGGTTGATTTGATTAATGTGGATAGTTAGGGGTAAAATATGCAAATATTTCAAAATAAGCGAAGTGGTTATAAAATATTCATTGTTGTCGGGGAATATTCGTTTGGTCATGGAATATTCATCTTGTCGGGAGAATATTAAATGCAACGGTAGCGACCATGTGTGGCCCCGTAATGAAAAGCGATTGGATGAAGAAAGCGATGAATATAAGTTGTTTAAAAATATACAACGTAGTTATTCTGAATTAATCTTGTTAAAATACTCGGTGGATTTAAAACACGGTAGCACGCATTATTGCACCAATTATTGATTCTTACGAAGAAGGCACTACTCGATAATGGTTACGATAATTCTTATTCAAATATTTTATTGATTTAATAATTCACGCATTGATATTTATATTCTTTGTTGTTTTGATAATTGTCATTTACATTATTTTTTCATTATCGAAGTAATAATTCATATTATCTCGAATAATATTATTAGATAACATTATTGGCAATGTCTAGAAAGTTACATCTAAGGAGAGGTTTGGTCACTAATTAATTTGGCGCTTGATGAAGAGAAATTCTTATTAGAAAGCCCCCTTTTTCACAGGAGCTGCACGGTTATCGATATTGTGATTACGTAATATTATTTGTGAATAATTAATTATTGATTCATCGATGAGAAAAATATTGATTTTATGTGGATATAGATGGAGAAAATTTTTAATGTGACAATTGTTGAAAATTAAAATTTTATCTTTTACGATAAAATAATTCATTTAAATATATTATTATGTTTTAATAATATAATAATGGTGACATTTTACAAGCGAATGTGGGATATATGAGTATCTGAGGAAGAAAAGTATTTTTGTTGCAATAAATGTTTAAAACATGTTAAACATGTCGGTGGACCCCATTTATTAGTGAAATTTGATTATAAATTTGTAAAATCGCATGGTTTGTGGATTTGGTCAATTTTGTTTGGAATTTGAAAAACTTTCTTACGCAAAGTTGTAGAGAATTGAATTTTTCTAAAAAGTCGCGAGTTTCAAATTTTTACGACAAAGGGCTATTTATTATGAATTATTGAAGTTCGAAACTACGAAATAATTGATTTTGGAAGTTTAAATTATTTTAAATTAGAGAAACGTTTTTCTTACTTTTAATAGAATGTGGCATGTGCTTATTGAGCTGAAATCAGATTTCAAAGAGTGGCGTAGGAATTTTGATATATATAATAATATTAAATTAAATTTTACGCTTTGGTGTTTAGCGATTTTCTATAAATAGGGTCTTGGGTTAGAATTGAAAATTACACGTAAGCTGAAGTTTTTTCTTTCTATATTATCGGCGTATCCTTGTGAGTATTTTGAGTATACTTTGAGTATTGCTATCTGGTCTGCAAGTTCAAGTCATAGCATGTATCCAGGTGTTCATTTAGAAATCTTTGTCTTTGTGAGGTAAGGATAGTATTATTTTTCGTAATGATATTATTTCTTCAATATCATTATCTTTGAAATATTGATCTGAAGTTTTTATCAAATTTGGAACTTTTGGTGTCGGAGTTTCTATTCGCATTATCGGCCTTTATTCGCGTATCTGATCTTATTCACGATATCTGACTATTATTCATCGAAAATGAAAATTTTTCTTTTCGTCCAAAATATCTATTACGGATACTAGCTTTGATTGTATCCATGTTTTGATCATTCTTGAATTTTACACCACTATAATTATTTTTGAGGTATTTTTGGACATGGATAAAACAAATACGAATCATTAATCTTAATCATTGTCATTTTGTTTCCTTTGGATTCGTTTCTTTAAAATATTTTCATCATCTTGAGGTCTTAAATGATGATATTATTGAATATCTTTGGCACGTAGTGCAAAAGATGAATGATTTCGAAGAATATCTTTGTGCGTAGTAGTGCAAAGATGAGCAGTGTTTAGATGAACATGACTAATGATGAATATCTTTGGCACGTAGTGCAAAGATGAATATTTGATTCAGATATATATTGATTGATGTTCTGAGGATAAAAGATGAGCGATGAACTTTTAAATTCATACATGAAGATAGTAGTTTGCATTCTCTCTTAACTCTTTAATGAATTATTATTTCATTGCTTGAATATTGATTTAAAATTTGTTGTCTATTGTATTATTAGATTTTTCCTGTTGAAGACTAATGGTAATTTGTTGTATATTATCTTAGTCATAATATTCTTTCTTGGGCTAGTTGAGCTCACCCTTTTTCTTTTTGTTCCATTTTTCTTCTCGGGAGGCGAGAATATAAGCGAGTACGCAGTGAGGGGTATGGAATGAAGGTTCTAGAGAGTTGTTTAGTAGTCCTCACCATTTTTGTAAAATAATGTATCAATAAATGTGATGAGGATTTATTTGAGTATAGATATTGTCTAGAAGATAATATTTGTATTCAAACTCACAGTTTTACTGTTGTAATAATAAAGTTGTAGTTGTTTCTGTACCATGTATTGACAACTCAGAATGGGTGATGTATACCTATTTTGGGGGCGTCACAATAGGCCCCACAAATGACTGCGCTGTCGTACGAATATTCTTTGACAGAAAGAATATTCCACGACCAAACGAATATTCCCCGACAACAATGAATATTTTATAACCACTTGTGTATTTTAAAAAAATTCATATATCACCCTTAACTTTGTTTTTTTATCAATTTAACCATTTACTAAATAGGAAAATTGAATACTTTTATTTCATAAAATTCGGGGTCTTACAGTTCACTCTAGTATTTGGGGCACTTTTTGTGTCGGAGTACTATTCACGAGTTACTATTCATGGGTTACTATTCACCCGATTACTATTCACTCTAGTATTGTTCACTCGGGTATTTGGGACACTTTTTGTGTCGGGGTATTATTCACAGGGTACTATTCCCGAAGTACTATTCACGAGGTATTATTCACCCGAAAAATATATTTCTTTTCTGTCCAAATCATTTTTGAGTACAATATTATTCCATGAAGACATGTTCTAATTTTTCAGACCGTTGGTTAAAATTATAATAAAGGTGATAAGTTTTGTTTTATTAGTATTATTAATGTAATATAACAGAAAAGATTTTTATATAAAACAGAATACTTTTATAAAGTTATTCTATAAATAGAATATATTATATTTTATTACGCATAGTATTTTGCATAGTAAAATCTTATTATATAAAAAATGAATACTTTTATAAAGTTATTCTATAAATAGAATATATTATATTTTATTATGCATAGTGTTGCATAGTACTGCGATAATAGTGTTTTGCATAGTAAAATCTTTTTATATAAAATAGAATAATTTTATAAAGTTATTCGTTTTATTAGATTATAAATAGAATATATTATATTTTATTTAAAAGATTTTGCTTTAAATATGGACCGAATTCGATTAAAAAAGTAAATCAATACGGACCGTTCATGAATTAGTTACTATGCGATCCATTCTTCCATAAATAGAAAGCTCATTCCTTTATTATTTCTTACGAATTCACTGAAACTCTAGATAGAGAACCTATAGAGAGAGTTCTTCTTCTATAATCTTGGCGTGTATTTCTTTAGAGTTTAAGAAAGCTTTGAAGCGTAGTGCAAGTTTTCTTCGAGTATATCCTCGCCCTACCAGTCGGAATACTCTTCTTTCAAAGGTAAGAGATATTATTTGTTGTACTCGTAAGAGATATTATTTGTTGTACTCGTAAGGGATATTAGTTGTTGTACTCGTAAGAGGTATTATTTCTTTCTTATTCGTGAAGAGAACTTCTGTTATTCCATTCTTTATTATTACATTGGAATAACTTTTTGTATAAAGCGGCTACCTATACTTGGTGAAATTCTTCTGTTATTCCATTCTTTATTATTATGTTGGAATAACATGTTTATGCAAAGTAATACATGGTGAAATTCTTCTATTATTCCATTCTTTATTATTATGTTGGAATAACCTATTTATGCGAAGTACCTCATACATGGTGAAATTCTTCTATTATTTCATTCTTTATTATTATGTTGGAATAACATATACATGCGCAATCTTTGCATACATCTTTGAAATTCTTTTATTATTCCATTCTTTATTATTATGTTGGAATAACTTGCCTCACGCGAAATCTTTCGCATACATGGTGAAATTCTTTTATTATTCCATTCTTTATTATCTTTTGTTGGTTATTGGTTTTTCTGATTTGTATGTCTTTGGCCTGTAGTGCAAAGATGATATATTGTTGAATATCTTTGGCCTGTAATGCAAAGATGATCTGTTGTTTGATAGCTTAAACCCGTAGTGCGAAGATGAACAAGTGTATGACATGATCATGACCACTAGTGATACGAACGAATATCATTGGTCGTAGTGCATGGATAATTCAATGATGTGATTGGCATGATCATAACCCTTAGTTAACAGTTGAATGTATTTGGCCGTAGTGCACTGACAGGCAATTGATTGGTATAATCATGACCATTGGTTTTATAGTTGAATATCTTTGGCCCGTAGTGCAAAGATAGACAACTGATTGGTATGGTCATTGTTATTACATTTGAATATCTTCAGTTTTTGGGATAAGGATATTGAGTAAACGTTCTATTAAGCCTTTGTGGTAAGAAGGAACTGTTAATTCACATTATTATAAATATGAATTGTGAATTTAACTAACATCTTTGGTGGTTCAGGTGAAGACAAGTGATGAAAGTTCTATTTGTCTTGAGTATAACAAAGAACTGTTGATGAGTAGTACATGAATAAAATATCAACGACGGACTTTTAATCTAGAGGAGATAGTAGACATTATGTTTTACTTGACTCTTCTAATGGATTGCTTATTCCGCTGCAGTTAAACTTGTTGTTTGTTATATTGTATCAGTTGTTATACTGTTAAAGACTAAGGATAATTTATTCTGCATTATCTTAGTCATGATATATCTTCTTTGGGCTAGTTGAAGCTCACCTTTTGCTTTCATTGTTCTCTTTCGGAAATGAGAGCGTAGCGAGGACTAGTCGGGGAGCGGAGTGACGGTCGGATGATAGTATTAGTAGTCCTCACTATTACGTTAAATAGTGTGAAAATAAACGTAATGAGGACTCTTTTGAGTGTGGATATTGTCTAGATGACAATATTCTTATTAAAACTATCAATTTACGTTTTGTCGTATTTTACACAACAACTGTATTATTAAGTTGTATTTGAATTTTGTACCATGTATTTGGCGACTCAAGATGGGTGATGTATACCTATTTTGGGGGCGTCACAACTATCATCAGCAGATGGGCTATCCATTGAAATAGATATTATGAGTATTGTTTAATGGATTGGGCTATCCATTGAAATAGATATTACGGGCCTAAACTAAATCCATTCACATTGTGGAGGCAACAGATGTTTGTGATCCATTATCTAATCCAGTCACCTGAAAGTCTCTAAACATGTATTTGTAATGTTTACTCTCAAGTAAAGATGTACAAGGAAGCTGCTTCTCAAGTTATTTTGGTTTTCAGCTGATATGCATTTGCATTTTATTCAAATTAATAAAATGTTCTTTTTGCTATAAAAAAATTTTAAAATTTAAAGAGTTACTGCATGAATGTTCATATAATTTGAGTCTTATTATGTATGACAATAAATACACGTTGATATTACACTGATATATGTTAATATGACAAAATTAAAAAGGATTTTTACTCCTTTTTTTATCAATTAAAATTTCACATTAATCGTAATCCAAATTCGTCAGACATTTAAATCATTTCCCTTGATTTTTTTTCAAGGAGTTTGAGTTTAAATTGTTTAATAGACTAACCAAGGGACTTTAATTTGAAAATATCTATGACATAATATTGTTCCATTCGTTCTAAAATATAATAATATTATTTTTTTAAAAAATCAATTTAAGACATTTTAAAATATAAATTTGACATGAATTTATTTAATTTTAGTCGATACAATTGTGAATATTTTGAACCAATTTCAAATTTTAAAATGTCTTGAATCGACTTTCAAAATTCAATAGTGATATTATAATTAATTTGAACGTATCAAATTGATGTGGGAGGTGCATTCATAAGATCATGATTGGAGAAATTTAATCCAAGTTTACGCGTATTTTGACCCATATATCTCAATTGACACGTAATTTGGCATCTTTTTCAGTACATGGCCATCATCTGTTGTTAAAAAAACATTAAACATTTCTAGCGGTTTCGGCTTTTTGCACTTTTATTCTCTCTATATATGTTTTGAAACTTGAAAACGTGAAGAAAATAAAAGAACATATTTAATTTGCAAAAGAGCATTTAAAATTCTTAATGGATTATTTGTTGGACTATATTTAGACTATCTGATATTAGTGAATGTCCTTTAGTCTTCACTCTTCCAGCAGATGAACTATCCTGTAGTCTATCCCGTAACTATAATATAAAAAAATTAAAATAATGAATGAATTCAAAAAAACTCCAACGGACATAATCCAACGACCATATTCTAACGGTCATATTCCAATGGCCATATTATAACGGCTATATTTTAATAAACAAATAGTAATAAAATACTTACAATTGCTAAATATTAGAGTAGTTAATTGAAAGATATAAAATAAATTGAATTATTATACATATTTATAGATTTCCAATTAGGCTTTCAATTTCTATCCGTTTGTACTTTTTATTTCCGTTCTGATTTTTTTTTCTATCCGTTGGACTTGTACTTTGTATCCGTTCATCTCTTCTTCAACAGAGTTTCTCGTTCTTTTTTTTCTTCACTTCTCTAGACTTCATGTCCTTCTTCTTCGACAGATCTTCTTCTTCAACAGAGTTTCTCGTTCTTCTTCGACAGATCTTCTTCTTCACTTCTCTAGATCTTTTTTTTTTCTATTCAACAGAGTTTCTCGTTTTTTTCTATTATATTAAATTATAGTATGCTTGATTTTTCATTCTCAGATTTAGTCGTTTTGAGCGGCCGGAAAAATTGGTCGACTAAATATAGTTCATCTGCTGGAGCGATTTTGGCATCCTAGACTAAATATAGTCTACGATTTTGACAACTCCGGCCTGCTGGAGTTGCTTTTAGCGAAATTAAAAGGATACTATATATATATAAACTTTTCTTAATTAAACCAAATTATAAAAATAGAATTTGTCAAGATTAGTACTCGGTACTATATCTTTAAGACAATTATACCCTCATTATGGTGCTCAGAGTTGATAACACATGTCTCCCAGGATACAATGACAATGTATACTTTATGAGCACTACAAAAAGTATACTCTACGAACCAACTATGACGCCCCCAAAATAGGTATACATCACCCATCTTGAGTCGCCAAATACATGGTACATAATTCAAATACAAACTTAAATATACAACATGAGCTGTGAGTTTTATTACAAATATTGTCATCTAGACAATATCCACACTCAATGGAGTCCTCATTACATTTATTATTACACAATTTCACAGAATAGTGAGGACTACTAATGCACCATCTAGGACCATCACTGCGTTCCCGACTAGTCCCATTACGTTCTCATTTCTCGAAGAGAACAATGAAAGAAAGAAGGTGAGCTCAACTAGCCCAAAGAAGAAATATTATGACTAAGATAATGCGAGAATAAATTATCGATAACCTTCAACAGTGATGTTAAAGCGATACAATATAACAAACATCAAGTTTAAGCTGCGGTGAACAAGCAATCCATTAGAAGAGTCGAATAGAGAATAAAATCTACTATTTTCTATGATTTAAAAGGTTTTTCATCACTTTTATCATTGGGACTCGACTTAATAAATAATCCACTTCATCGAATCACCCTCTGACTACTGGCCGAAGGATATTATTTAGTATCATTTTATCGCGACCCCAAAATAGGTCCATTTCATCCAACCCATTTCGAAGTCGCCAAATACATGGTACAAAATAAATACAACTTCAAGAATACAATCGTATTGCAAAATACGACAACACATATCTTGTGAGTTTGAATACAACTATTATCAATAGGCGATTATAAAAACTCAAAAGGGGTCCTCATTACAATTATTGATACGTTATTTCACAGAATAGTGAGGACTACTAATGCAACCATCTGGACCGTCAATCCATTCCCCGACTAGTCCCAGCTATATTCTCATTTCCTGAAGAGAACAGTGAAATAAAGGGTGAGCTCAACTAGCCCAGTAAGAAATATTATGACTAAAGATAATTAAATTATCAATAGCCTTTATCAGTAATAAATCAGAGATTTAGAACATATGGTAGATGATAAAACTTTTCAACCATAGTTGCGGTGAACGAAGCAATCCATTAGAAGAGTCAAATAGACCATAAAATCTATTATCTTCTCCATGTTAAAAGTCCACCAACAATGTTTTATCCTCAGTAACATCAATCAACAATTCTCGTCCACAATCACATGTATAACTCATAATCGTAATTGTAGTTCTAAATTCCTTTTCTCATCCGGGACAAAGAAAATTTTCATCACACGAAACATCAAAGATCATGGTTATACCAAATCACGATTCATGTTCATAATCATACTAATAAATTTATCTTTGCACTACGGGCCAAAGATATTCATCAACAAGTCATCTTTGCACCATGTGCCAAAGATATTCAACAAAGATCATCTTTGCATTCTGAGCCAAAGATATTCATCAACAAATCATCTTTTGCACTCTGGGCCAAAGATATTCATCAAGTATCATCATTAAGGACTGAGGATGATGAAAAACATTTTAGAGAACGAATCCAATAAGATAAAAGAACAAATATTAGGGATTCGTATTACAATTTATCCAAGATCAATAATACTCCATAATAACCAATTTCGAAGTAAAATTCAAGAATAAAGATCAAAATATGGATACAATCAAAGATAGTAACCATAATAGACATCTTGGACAAAAAGAAAAAAATTTCATTTTTCGATGAATAGTGCCGTATACGTGAATAGTAACTCCGACACCAAAAGATAGAAATTCAACAAGAAAAATCATCATGCTTCGTGAATAGTACTCGTGAATAGTAACTCATGAATAGTAACTCGTGAATAGTAACTCATGAATAGTAACCTCGACATGAAAAGTTCCAAATTTGATAAAAAGTTCCAACCAATATTTCGGCATAATGATATTGAAGAAATAATATCACTTACGAAGAAAATAACATCCCTTACCTTGCAAAGACAGTACTTTTGACTGGAATACTGGATATAGTGCTAAAGGAACTTGCACTGTATAACAACACTCAAAGTATCAAAATACTCACAAGAATACGCTCGATAATATATAGAGAGAAAGAGAGAAAGCTTATGTTTCTGGTGTGATTTTCAATTCTAACTTAGCACCCTAGTTATAGAAAAATGCTTAGAACGCCATAGAAGACTAATCTGCTACTTGATAGCTTTACCTGCTACTATTCCCGCCCATCACATTTGAAAATTCAATTGAACACATTTCTCACTAACCAAAAGTGGGGCCCACTCAATTCTAGAATTTTCCACCAAAATTATTTATAACCTGATTTCCGAATCAACCACCTCTTAAAATTCATAACAAATCATACTCTCCTTTTTAACGGTTCAAAATTTGTGGACATATACTCAACTTATATATGTATAACATATCCAAAAATTACAACGATCCAACTATTCGGATTAAAAATTATAACTCCATAATATATCTCGAAAAAAACACTTTGGTTTGATTTTTAATACCTCCAATCCGACAAAATACTGATAAAACATCCCATCATTAATTCCTTCATTAATAACCACATAAATAAATCCATCATTTATATCCACATAAAATAAATATTTCCTTATCATATGAATCAATAATTAATTATTCATAAATAATATTAGAGAATCACATTTATGACAACCAAAGTTGTTCCTGTGAGAGGGGGCTTCCGATAAGGATTTCTCCTTCTTGGCGGCGCAATTAGGTGACCAAACCTCTCCTCGATGAACTTTCTAGACATTGTCAATAATGCTATCTAATAATATTATTCAAATAATATGAATTATTGATCTAATAATGGAGATATCATGCGTTGAAAATTATTGAACAACAATAATATAAAATATCAACGCAGCAATTATTGAATCAATAAAATAAAATATTGAGCAAGAATCACTCTGTGACAATTATTGAGTAAGTGCCTCTTCACGTAAGGATCAATAATTCAACAATACTGCAATACCGCAGTGCTATCAGACAACCACGCAGACATCGTATTTTAACCAACGGGTATTCCAATGAGTTTTAATTCAGAATAACTACGCCGTTATTTATAACAACCCAAACTTTATCGTTTTCTTCATCCGACAATTTATCCTTTATGGGGCCCACAAATGGTCTGCCGTCGTCGTATGAATATTCCCCTGACAGAAAGAATATTCCACGACCAAACGAATATTCCCCGACACAATGAATATTTTATAACCACTTGCTTATTTTACAAAATTTTCAAATTTCACCCATAACCAAAGTATCATATCAAATTAATACCTTATTATTCACAATAATAAATAAAGAAAATTTGATTTTTTATTCATTAAAAAGTTGGGGTCTTACAACGACCACGAATTATCCATGCACTACGGCTAAAGATAATCATGTTTTCATCAACGGTCCTGATCATGCCATAAAATAATTCACCTTTACACTACGGCCAAAGAGAATCCATAACCATAATCATACCAAAAACTGTCCATCAATGCACTACGGGCCAATGAGGACTTTTTCCACATCATTTGTAATATTACGGTTATGATTATACCGAATAATCCCTGGTCATAATCATACCAAGTCCATATATGCACTACAGGCCACAGATGACTTTCAACAAAATATAAACATGAGGATGATGACAATAATATAAGAATTCAATAAAAACAAGTTCAAGAATTAATTTATCTAAGAACTGATAACGTCCAAATTGTCAACATGACATCGCTTTGAGAGTAAAATTCAAGAATGCTCGAGAAGAATATTTCCATGAAAAGAGATCTTTGGATGAAGCCTTTAAATATCAAGGATATTCCACTAATTTCATGGAGTATAGAAGTCAAAGTTTTAACCATTTGGGTATAATAAATAATGGAATAACAAAAGAAATCACCATGCATGCGATAGATCGCATATGCGTGTTATTCTAACAGAATAATAAATAACGGAACCAGTCCAAACGTAAAACACATGCAGACAAGATATTCCAAATGTAATAATAAAGAATGGAACTGTCCCCACAGAAACGCGCATGCATGTGATATTAAACTGAATAATAAATAATGGAACCGAGTCCCACAGAACGCATACCTGCACGTGATATTCCGGCGTAATAATAAAGAATGGAATATTAAAAGAATTTCACCATGTATGCGATTAAGATTGCATGTATGTGTTATTCCCAACATAATAATAAAGAATGGAATAATGAAGAATTTCACCAAGTATAGGGTAGCCAGCAGATATACAAAAGTTATTCCAAATGTAATAATAAAGAATGGAATAATGTAAGTTCTCTTCATGAATAAGAAAGAAAGAATACCCCTTACGAGTACAACAAATAATATCCCCTACTTTAAGAAGAAGAGTACTGGATAGATGAGTAGTGAAGTAGCAGAATACTTTTCTTCTTTCTCTCTGTAGTTTATCTCTCTAGAGTTTCAGTGAATTCGTAAGAAATAATGAAGGAATGAGTTTCTATTTATAGAAAAATGTACTACATAGTAACTAACTCATGAACGGTCCAGATTAATTTACTTTAATCTGACGGCCCATATTTAAAGCAAAATCTTTTAAATAAAATAAAATATATTTTATTTATAATCTAATAAAACGAATAACTTTATAAAAGATTTTACTATGCAAAACACTATGCATAATAAAATATAATATATTCTAATTATTGTCTAATAAAGCAGATAACTTTATAAAAGTACATTTTTTATATAAAAAGATTTTACTATTAGCCTAATAAAACGAATAACTTTATAAAAGTATTCTGTTTTATATAAAAAAAATCTGTTTTATTACCTTAATAATACCAATAAAATAAAACTGAATGACTTATCACATAAGCATCAATAATCAATATCGTGGTGCTACTACGCAACCACAGCAGACATCGCATTGTCTTTTTACTACTGAGTAGTTCAACAGTATTAATGGTAAAACTTTCGCCGTTATTTTCAATAAAATATTTTTGTCGTTTTCTCAATCCGACAATAATTCTGTTGTGAGGACCACCAATGATTGTGCCGTCGTACGAATATTTTCTGTTAAAACGAATATTTCCCGACCAATGAAATATTATATAACAACTTGCGTACTTTGCAAAATTTATAAATATTACCCACAACTATAACATTATATCAAATCCACACCATAATATTCAAAAAATTATTTTTAAAAAATTAAATATTTATTAATAAAATCTGGGGTCTCACACCAACTATATGCTCTGACTCTCTCAAAATTAATTAAGGAAACTGATGAAGAAATGAAGACTAGATTGCTCTATAATGCTTGAATGTTAGAGAAATGAATGATTTGAATGGGTTGCCCCCTATCTATTTATAGGAGGGGTTGGTGACCCTTCGAATGAGGTATTAACCATTGAAAAAGCATGAGATACTTTTGAAAAGGCATGGCATGGCATCCTTTGATCAAAACGATGTAGTTTTGATATTTTGCGGAATGGGCGCGTCCATTCAGGCCACAATATGACGTAATTTTAGTTTGATTAGAACAAAAATGACGTAGTTTAAGGCATAACAGAAAAGGCGCGTCCGTTCAGACAAAAATGACATAATTTTGCAACGCCTGTTTAGGCAGATACCGCTTCTCAAAACGACACAGTATTGATAATAAATAATATTTATCAAAATGACACAGTTTTGATAATATAACTAAAATAAATTTAATTTTAAATAAATTTTGTCCAAAAAATTATATACAAGGACCTAGACTCTCGAACCACGTGCCCAAGCCAGGCCGGCGACGTGCGTGTTGGTTTGAACCAAGTCTTGGCTAGGTCATCTCCCTTTCACAAAAGTGTGGAGCCCCTCGGGGCCCAAACCCAAGAGCAACTTTTGTAAGACCCCAAATTTTATGAAATAAAAGCATTCAATTTTTCTTATAAATAATATTCTAAATAATAAGGTGATAATTTAATAAATGTTATAGTTATGGGTGATATGTGCAAATTTTACAAAGTAAGCAAGTTGTCATAAAATATTCGTCTGGTCGGGGAATATTCGTACGACGACGTAATCATTGGTTTTACAGTTGTATGTCTTTGGCCCGTAGTGCAAAGATGGACTGTTGATTATTGGTTTTACAGTTGTATGTCTTTGGCCCGTAATGCAAAAATGGACTGTTGATTATTGATTTTAAAGTTATATTTTTTTGGCCCGTAGTGCAAAGATGGACTGTTAATTATTGGTTTTACAGTTGAACATCTTTGACCCGTAGTACAAAGATAGACAATTGATTGGTATGATCATGACCATTGATATTACAGTTGAATATCTTTGACCCATAGTGCAAAGATAGACAATTGATTGGTATGATCATGATCATTGTTGTTACATTTGAATGTCATTGGTGTAGGGTGTAAAGACGATATAATTATTGAGTGTCTTTAGCCTTTGTGGTAAGGAAATTAAGTGAAAGTTCTATTAAGCCTTTGTGGCAAAGAGAAACTGTTAATTTACATTATTATAAACATGAATTGTGAATTTAACTAGAAAATTCTCTTTGTTTTGGGTACAACAAAGAATTGTTGATGGGTATTACATAAATAAAATATTAATGATGGACTTTTAATTTGGAGAAGATAGTAGACATTATGTTCTACTTTACTCTTCTAATGGATTATTGATTCCGTTGTAATTATGGTTGAAAACTTTTATCATCTATCATATGTTCTAAATATCTAATTTATTACTGATGAAAGCTATTGATAATTTAATTATCTTTAGTAATAATATTCTTTACTGGGCTATTTGTCATCACTCTTTTGCTTCACAATTTATTTCAGGTAATAAGAGTATAGCTGGATCGAGCGGTGATTACAAGAGAATAAAGTGATGGTCTGTGATAGTTGAAGTTTCTTAATACATTATAAAACAGCATGACGATATAAAATTGTATTGAGAACTTAAAATGTATGTGTCGTATTTTATAGGTCATTTAATAGTTAATTCTGGTGAACAACAATATGGTGATGAGAACCCGACTTTAAAAGCGTCAAAAATGCATCCCATTAGAATGAGGAGGACATAATTGTATGAAGAGCTTAAAGGGTGTGTTGCCATTATCATACATGATGTCTAACCACATACAAATTCGTGTTATCATAAGATATGATTGTGCGCATCCACTTGCTGACTATATCTATGATATTGGAATAAACATGACAATAATCTTCTCGTTCTTCTTTGGGGTCTATTGGGTCAACCAAGGTTAATTTTCAAGTCTTATGATATCTATTATAACTTAGATGCATAACATCCCATGTATGAAAGCTTCCTTGAGCATTTTTCAAACATTTTAATTCCTAAAACTGTAGTGTGTATTTGGCGACCCAAAATAGGTTGTGTGGACCTATTTTAGGGGTGTCACAACTATCTAGCATATAAACTAATTAATTCTTTAGTTCTTAATCGATGCGGGACTTAGCTTCCCACATATATTTATTACTCCCTCCATTCCTAAATAATTGACGTTATAGGGAGTTCAAAATTTTCCAATATATTTGACGTTACCAAGTTTTTAGGAAGCATTAATTACAATTTTTTCTCTATTGCCCCTCTACTATATGGAGTATTTCATTTATCTAGACAACTATATGGAGTACATCTTTTCTTAATTAATCCAAGGGTAATTGTGGTAATACATATCAATCTTAATGACAAAATTGGAGTAATAAATGACTTCTTTAATAAGTGTGAAAACTTTCAAAACGTCAGTTATTTAGGGATGGAGAGAGTATTATTTATCATTTCCAATGATAATATTTGGAAGTTAATATCTTATTCATTACTCCATGAATTTGAGCTTCTAAATACTTAATTTAATTTGCTCGTGAAATAGAACACATTGATATGTGAATTCACTTTAAATAATTAATTAAATCCACTTTAATTTTGACTCAAATTCTAACAGTATGATCCTAATATTTTATTGTAATGAGAAAAACAAAAATCGTCCTTTTTAATTCTTAATGATCATAATATTAATTATATATATATTTTTTAAAAATTTAATGTCAAGTATCTTCCAACAAAAACAGAAACGCAGTTAAAGAGGTCAATTTCTTCACCATTTTTTCTTGAATTCTTCACCCTTTTCTCGTACTCCTCAGCAACCAACATAGCAATATCTGCCATTGTTTTATCCCTCGTGTAATATATATTGATATTAGTTTTAATAGTTTGTTTGATGGATATATAAGACTTAAATGTAATGGGGAGGCATTATTTATAGTGGGCAGATATATACATACAGTATTTGGATAAGGTTTGGCAATCAATCCTGGGCAGGGCAGGCGATACTTTCTGCGTCGGTAACAGTTAGTAGTATTACTCCATTATTTTATTTTTATGAATTGGGTTGCGGTTTTGTTGTTAGGTAAGGCGGTTTTGGTCATATTTCTGTCTCACCCATCTTCCTCGTTCCAGATTTATAGACTATAGAGATAATAGATCAATGAATGAATTAATATTCACTTACCTAGTATTTGATTGCATCTTAACAGTTCACTTCTTAATACATTTGAAGAGTTTATATATTTGTATTAAGTGGATATAAATATAAGTCTAAATTATTCAGAGAATTTGACGCCTTTCAAAAATAGTAGATACATCACCCATCTTTTACGCCACTTATACTAGATGTAATTTAAATACAACTTATTAACATAACTGCCTTCAGATAATACTGACATAAATCATGAGTTTAAATACAAATATCGTCTCTTAGATATTATACAAACTCAAACAAAAAGTCCTCATTACAATTATTATCACACTATTTCATTTGCACGAATAGTGAGGACTACTAACGCTATCTTCGGAATGACCATCACTGCTTCCGACTCGTCTCAAATTTATATTCTCATTTCCTTCAAGAAAAAAAATGAAAGAAAAGTGAAATTCAACTAAATTTCAAAGAAGAAATATTATGGTCAAGATAATGCAGAATAAATTATCAATAGTCTTCAACAACGTTAAACCGATAAAATACTGATAACCAATGGGTTTAATCTGCAATGAATATCTAATCCATTAAAAAAGTCAAGTAGAAAATAAAATCTACTATCTTTTATGATTTAAAAGGTTTTTTCATCATCATTATAAATGAGACTCGAACTTTAATAAATAATCCACATCATCGAATCACCCCCGCACTACGGTAGGATATTCTTTAAGATCACGACCACAATTATTCCCGCACTACGGCCGAGAATAGTTGTGATTCATTAATGGTCATGATCACGCCAACAACTGTCCATCAACGACTACTACTAATCGAGGATTTTTACACATCATTTTGTAGCATTACTTGGCCGTGATTACACCGAATAATCCTCATTATAATCATACCAAGTTCATCCACGCTTCTACAAGCCACGGATGACTTTAAAAAATATAAACGTGAGGATGATGTGATGATATATGTTAATTCAATAAAACAAGTTCGTTAATTATTTTATCCAGTAAATTATTAACGTCCAAATTGTCAACACGATACTACTTTCAGAGTAAAATTCAAGAATGATCGGAAGAATATTTCCACGAAAAGATCTTTGGATGAAACGCAAATATCGAGGATATTCTACTAATTTCATGAAGTATAAAGTCAAAATTTTAACCAACCCAGATAATAAAGAATGGAATAACAAAAGAAATCACCACGCACGCAGATTCTTGCATAGCGGAGTTATTCCAACAGAATAATAATATCTAAGGCGTGGGGTGAAATTCATTAATTACTGGGATGTTCCAATGTAATAATAAAGATGGAACAGAGATCCCACAGAAACACACGAGATAGGATA
Organism: Panax quinquefolius; assembly: GCA_020205615.1. NCBI lineage: Eukaryota > Viridiplantae > Streptophyta > Magnoliopsida > Apiales > Araliaceae > Panax > Panax quinquefolius. The sequence continues at coordinate 33,967,167 of CM035169.1, forward strand.
TTCCAAATGAATGATAAAAGGCGGAACTGCGTCGAGGTGCCAAAAACACATGATGGGATGTTCCAAAGAATAATAATAAAGCGGGCGGAAACCGCGTCCGCCAGAAACACACGTATGCGATGTTCCAATGAATAATAATAAGAATGTCACCAAAGATATAGAAATCACAGATTATAAAAGTTATTCCAAATGTAATAATAAAGAATGGAATAACATAAGGATTTCACCAAGATAGTGATGGCGTATCATGAGGTTAAGTATGATAGTGATGCCACTTTTTACACAAGTTATTCAAATGTAATAATAGTGAATGGAATAATGAAGTTTCTTCAAGAAGAAAGAATAACACTTCACATCAGAAAAAGAATCTGAATATGTAAGAAGTGAAGTAGCGTAATACTCTTCTTCTTTCTATAAACTTTTCTCTATAAACTTCTCTCTATAATTTCTCTACAGAGTTTCAAATGAATTCGTAAGAAAATAATGAGGAATGAAATTTTCTATTTATAGGTGAAAATGGAACGATAAGAATTAATCCACGAAGCTATCAGGATTGATTTACTTTAACTGACGATCCATATTTAAAGCAAAATCTTTTAAATAAAATATAATATATTCTATTTATATAAAAATATATTTTACTCTGCAAAAACACTACGCAAAACACTATGCAAAATACTATGCAACACTTTATAACACTACGATAATAAAATATAATATATTTTATTTATAAAATAACTTTAATAAAGTATTCGCATTTTATATAAAAAGATGCTTCGCTTTTATTACGTTAATAATACTGAATAAAATAAAAAGTCATTATCGCTATAATAATTCGCATAATAATGGAATCAAACCGAGTGACTTTCACATAAAGATCAATAATCAATACCGCGTGCTACTTACGCAACCACATGTATATCTTGTACTTTTACTACCGAGTAGTTCAACAAGATCAACCAGTAAAACTTCCGCCGTTATTTCAATAAAATATTTTGTCGCTTTTCAATCCGACAATAATTACATTAATAGGGGTCCACCAATGATTGAGAGTTATTGCATTTAATATTCCCTCGCTAAACCGAATATTCCCCACCAATATAATATAATATAACCACTCAGATACTTTGTAAAATTTATAAATATTACCCACAACTATAACATTATATCAAATTATTCCATAATATTCAAAAATAATATTTATAGAAAATTCATCTTTATTTATAAAAATTTGGGGTCTTACAACCTCCCATTCTTATGAAATTTCGCCTCGAAATTAGGCAGACGCATTCGGTATGTTCAAGAGGTAAGGATACCTTGATTTTATTTTGATTCTAACTCCCAAGTCATTTCCTCAACATCGTGGTTCCTCCACAAAACTTTGACTTGAGGTATAACCTCGACCGTAGAATATGTTCCTTCTTATCCAAAATTTGAACAGAACCTCTTCATACGTCAAATCTTCCGCTATTTCGTTCTTGGTTCTAACTCGATAATATGGTTCGGGTCTTTCACATATTTACGTAACATAGATATGTGAAAAACGTTATGAACACGAGACATATTTCAAGGTAAAAGCGAGTCTATAGCCACATTCCTACTCGATCGAGGATTAAAATGGACCGATGAATCGAGGATTAAGTTTTCCTCTCCTTCCAAATCTTGTAACTTCTTTCCATGGAGCAACTCTTAACAACACATGATCTCCTATATCAAATTCCACGCCCTTTCGATGAAGATCAACATAACTCTTTTGTCGATTTTGTGAGGTTTTTATACGTTGTCGGATCGTTTGAATCTTTTTCCGTAGTCATACGTATCAACTCCCGGTCCCAACAACGTTGCTTCACCCACCTCATCCCAAAGATCTTTGGAGAACGACACTTTCTTCCATACAACGCTCGAATGGAGCCATGCCAATACTTGCTTGATAAGCTGTTGTTGTAGGAAAACTCCACCAATGGTAAGAACTTGTCCCAACTCCCTGAAATCAAGAACACGTAGTCTTAATAGATCTTCAAGAGTTTGAATAGTCCTCTCCGATCGTCCGTCCGTCTCCGAGGATGATATGCCGAGCTAAATCGTAAGTCTGTGCTCATAGCTTTTTTGCAAACTAACCCAAAATCGTGAAGTGAATCTTGGGTCTCGATCGAAACTATGGATACCGGCAGATACCATGCGATCTTACAATCTCGTTTATGTACATCTGAGCAAGACGTTCAAGTGTATAAGTTTTCATATCGGTAAGAAATGAGCAGACTTGGTCAATCTATCAACAATGACCCAAATCGCATCAATGCCTTGAGAAACCTTAGGAAGACCCAGAATAAAATCCATGGTAATGTGCTCCAACTTCCATTCGGAATTTCAAGTGGTTGCAATGGACCTTTTGGTACTTGATGCTCCGCTTTAACTCGTTGACAAGTTAGACACCTTGAGATAAACAAATATCTCTCTCTTCATATTGCTCCACCAAAATGTATGGCGAATATCACGATACATTTTGGTACTCCCAAGATGGATTGCAAATGGTGTGTTGTGCGCCTCCATCATGATATTATACTTTAAATCGAGTTCGTTAGGAACACAAAGTCCGGAGTTGACTCAAGTATTCCTTCTTCATCGATTCTTGCTTCCTAAGATAGCACCCTCTTGCACTTTCTTTCCTCATCATGCGATCACTCCGTGTCCGTAGCTTGAGCGGCTTTAACTTTATCGATTAAAGTCTGCTTTTACTCGTATATTCGCTATCATCACACGCGTCATTGGAGTCTTTAACTCTATCTCCATCCTTTGCAAGTCACACAAATGGGCCTTTGTGTTGACAATAACGCACTCAGACATTTGACACGATCTTCTACTCAATGCATCGCCTACCACGTTCGCTTTTCCGGGATGGTATTGGATGGTATGATCATAATCTTTCAACAGATTCAAGCCAACGTCGTTGTCGATATTGAGTTCCTTTTGAGTGAAGAAATATTTGAGGCTTTTATGATCCGTAAAGATCTCCACTTTTTCCCCATACAAGTAATGCCTCCAAATTTTAAGTGCAAAGATAACAACGGTTTAACTCCGGATCATGAGTAGGATAATTCCTCTCATATTCTTTGAGTTGTCGCGAGGCATAGGCTATAACTTTTCCATGTTGCATAAGAACACATCCCAACCCTTTGCTCAAGCATCATCGTGAGATGACAAATCCTCCGAGCGAGATGGTATGGTACCGAGCGGTCTTAACAAAATAAATAAGTCTCCTATCGAGTTCTTGAAAACTCTTCTCACATTCTTCGCTCCAACCGAACTTTGTATCTTTTCGAGTCATTTGAAGTGATGGAGTAGCGATTCGAGAAAATCCTTCCACGAATCTCCGATAATAACAAATTAAACCGAGAAAGCTACGATTACTTGATCATCGATTTAGGTTGTTCCCAACTTTGAATAGCTTCAATCTTGGCGGGTGGGTGTGCGGATATTCCATGACTTGATACCACGTGCCCAAGGAATGCTACTTCTTCAAGCCGTAACTCGCATTTCTTCAACTTGGCATAAAGCTTATATTCACGAAGCTTTTGGAGTGTCACCTCAAGTGTTGCTTCATGATCTTCACGGCTTTTGGAATAAATAAGGATGTCATCAATAAAGACGACCACAAAGTGATCTAAATATTCCTTGAATACTCGGTTCATCATATCCATGAAGGCGGAGGAGCATTAGTCAATCCAAAGGACATGACTAGAATTCATAAAGCCCGTCTTCGAGTTCCGAAAGCCGTCTTTGGAATGTCGTGATTCTAATCTTCAATTGGTGATATCCGGAACGAAGATCAATCTTTGAAAAGAATTTGGCTCCTTGCAATCTGGTCAAACAGGTCATCAATACGTGGCAATGGATACCTATTTTGATGGTGACATGATTCAACTCCCGATAATCAATACAAAGTCGATACTCCCATCTTTCTTTCTTCTTCACGAATAGTAACAGAGCACCCCAAGGAGAAGTACTAGGACGAATAAAGCCAATGTCTAACAATTCCTGCGCAGTTGGGTTTTAACTCCACGAAGTTCAATAGAGCCATTCGATATGGGGCTTTGGAAATAGGTTTTGTACTGTGTTCAAGGTCGATACAAAATTCAATTTCACGCCTGGGGTAGGCCAGAAGTTCTTGAGGAATACGTCAGAAATTTATTAACAATAGAAATATCGCTCAAAAGCGACGTATTTTTGTTTAAATCGTGACATGAGCTAAGAAAGCTTGACATCCATTTTTCAATAAACGAATAGCTTTTATGGCTTGAGATGACCATGATTAATTTTAATGGTTTGGTCGTTTGAATTCGTGATAATAGGTTGATTAGGAATATGAAAGCTAACAACCTTACGAAAACAATCAATTTTGCATGATAAGTAGTTAACCAATCAATCCCTAGAATCACGTCAAATGCAAGTATTTTTAATGAAATAAGATCGACGAAGTAATGTGAGGGTACCGATTTGAACCAAACAAGACTTATAAGCGTTGGATGTAATGAAGGTTTCTCCCAGCGGAGTTTCCACAGATAAGTCAAAGTCTAATTTCTCCCGAGTCAAATTTAATCGATGAGCGCAAGTAGGAGAAATAAAAGAATGGGTAGAACCCAGATCAAATAAAGTGTAGACTTCATTAGAGTTTATGATAAGCTTACCCGTGATGACCTCATTCGGGTTCCTTGCTTTCGGGAGGTCACAACAAACGCCTTCCTCAGACTACCGGTTTTGACTTTTCCGGGACTGACCTTTGGTTCCTCCATCCTAGTTGAATTTGTCTTGAGAAACAACAAAATCGAGCTAAGTGACCTTCTCTTCCACAATTATAACATGCTTTGGACGGCATAGCACAGTTGACCGATGTGTCCCTCTTTCTCGCATTTGAAGCATATGATAGGTGGTCTTTCTCCTTCCTTAACAACTAAAAGTCTTTGGTCGACGCGTCTTTCCATCATTGTTGAATCTCCGTTTCTTGAAATGTCCATTCTTATTGTTTTGCCCGATTACCAAGAAGTGGTTACCATATCCGCTTTGTTGATTCCCTCCACGCTTGTTGTCCACCGCTTCGATGACTACTTTACCGGTATTATAACTTCACTTACCGCTTCTTTTAGTTGCGTTGACTCATTATCGCGCTCCACTAATCGAGCCCTATTTACAACATCCGAATACAAACACACGGTTTATGAGAAATAAGATGTTGGCGTATCTCGACTTCAAACCTCTTAAAAACATTCGCGCCATTTTCTCTTCATTATCCACCAGTGGGGGACGCAAGTGATAACTCCGCAAATTTTGCCTCAGATCATGTTATTACACGGTCATATTGTTTTGTTCCAACTTGATAAACTCTACCTCCTTCATGTGGCGAATACATTCGGGAAAGTATTTGTTGTTGAGCAGCTCCCGGAACTTCTCCCAAGATATCTTGAAGACAAATGAGTTGAGTACGTTTCCGATTCCCACGATGAATCGCCTCTCGCGCTACAACATAAAAGCGTGAAGGGAACCTTTACTCCTCGGAGCATCCCAAGACATCAAATATCTTGGTAATCTGCTTTATCCATGCTTCCGCCGTAAGAAGTAGTTTTGGCTCTCCCTTAAACTCCGGTGGTCCCAGCTCCTTGAATTGTTTAGCGGTGACCGCCGAGAGTTTTCCGTGTTTCCACCCCACGTTTTGGGATGTGAGTCGCTCTCCTTTCATTGTTGCATAAATTGCGATAAAGCCCTCGAACATTTGATCATTCATCATTTGGTCGGTGTTGTTGTTTTTGTATGAGGATTGTCGCTTCACGATGCACATTATCCCCGATTATTGATATGTGGTGAATCAACGATCGCTTTGTGCTCCATCAAGCTTTATTCTCAACATTCTCGGATGTCATTTTCAGAATCATCACAAAACAAAAGATTAATTGACATGTAACAATTATCTTTATATTCGACCCACCAATAAAATAGCCACATAAACTTAGGTAGGTCATACTAATGAAGGTATTCCCCGCCTCCCTCCTAGTACTTTTCTCACATCTTAGCCAGGATCATATATCTTAGCTCACGATATCAACCGTGACGCCCCAAAAATAGGTATACATCACCCATCTTGGGTCGCCACTTACACGTAGTCTGTAATTTAAATACAACTTATTAACATAAGCTGTCTTGTATAATCGACATAAAGCGTGAGTTTAAATACAAATATCGCTCTACTAGATATTATACAAACTCAAAACAAAAAGTCCTCATTACAATTATTATCACACTATTTCACGTAATAGTGAGGACTACTAATGCTATCTTCGAGGACCATCACTGCTTCCGACTCGTCCAAATTTATATTCTCATTTTCAAGAGAAACGAGTGAAAGAAAGGGTGAGCTCAACTATTTCAAGAAGAAATATTATGACTAAGATAATGCAGAATAAATTATCAATAGTCTTCAACAATGTTAAACCGATAAAATACAATGATAAACCGGTTTAAGCTCGCGGAATATGCAATCCATTAAAAGAGTCAAGTAGAAAATAAAATCTACTATCTTTTATGATTTAAAAGGTTTTTTTCATCATTGTTATATTTGAGACTCAACTTTAATAAATAATCCACATCATCGAATCACCCCCGCACTACTACGGCCGAGGATATTCTTTAAGTATCGCGACCACAATTATTCCTGCATTACTACGGGCGAGAATAGTTGTGTATTCATTAATGGTCATGATCATGCCAACAATCGTCCATCAATGCACTACTACTAATCGAGGATTTTTACCACATCATTTGTAACATTACTGGCCATGATTACCGAATAATCCCGGTCATAATCATACCAAGTCCATCCATGCTCTACGTGCCACATGATGACTTTAAAAAAATATAAACATGAGGATGATGACAATGATATAAGAATTCAATAAAACAAGTTCAAGAATTATTTTATCCAGGAATTATTAACGTCAAATTGTCAACATGATCATCGCTTTGTAGAGTAAAATTCAAGAATGATCGGAAGAATATTTCCATGAAAAGATCTTTGGATGTAAACGCAAATATCAAGGATATTCTACTAATTTCATGGAGTATAGAAGTCAAAATTTTAACCAATTTGGGTATAATAAAGAATGGAATAACAAAAGAAATCACCACGCATGCGGTAGATTGTGATGTACGTGTTATTCCAATGTAATAATAATAACGGAACAAAGTCGGTGAAATTCACACCGAGCGGGATGTTCCAACAGAATAATAAAGATGGAACTGAGATCCGGTGTAAAACACATGCGATAGGATATTCCAAGAATGATAAAAGCGGAACTGTGTCCGGTGAAAAACATGCAGACAGGATGTTCCAATGAATAATAATAAAGGCGGAACCAGTCCGGTGTGTTGTACATACGTACACGGATGTTCCAACAGAATAATAGAAGAATGTCACCAAGTATAGGGTAAATCACAGCGTACAAAGTTATTCCAATGTAATAATAAGCAATGGAATAACATAAGGATTTCACCAAGTATAGGGTATGCTGGCGTGACAAAAGTTATGTATAGGGGTATGCCACTTTTACGAGTTATTCCAATGTAATAATAGTGAATGGAATAATGTGAAGTTCTCTTCAAGAAGAAAGAATAACACCCTCTACCGTAAAAAAAGAATATAATAGTAGTGAAGAAATAGAATCACTCTTCTTCTTTCTATAACTTTCTCTCTATAGCTTCTCTCTATAATTTCTCTCTCAGAGTTTCAATGAATTAAGTAAGAAAATAATGAAGGAATGAGCTTATTTATAGGAAAATGGAATGCATAAGAATTCAATCCATGAAGCGGTCAGTATTGATTTACTTTAATCGACGATCCATATTTAAAGCAAAATCTTTTAAATAAAATATAATATATTCTATTTATATAAAATATTTTACTTATCAAAACACTACAAAAAACACTACGCAAAAACTATGAACACTACGCATAATAAAATATAATATATTTTATTTATAAAATAACTTTAATAAAAAGATACATTTTATATAAAAAGATGTTTCGCTTTTATTACGTTAATAATCTGAATAAAACAAAAAGTCATTATCGCATTATAATAATTCACATAATAATGGAATCATGGCTGGTGACTTCTCACATAAGATCAATAATCAATACCGCCAAAGTGTCTTTCTTGCAACTACATGTATTCATGTACTTTTACTACCAAGTAGTTCAACAAGATCAACCGGTAAAACTTCCGCCGTTATTTCAATAAAATATTTTGTCGTTTTCAATCCAACAATAATGAATTACATTGTGGGGTCCACCAATGATTGGTAGTCATTGCACGAATATTCCTCGCTAAACCGAATATTCCAAACCAATCGAATATAATATAACCACTGCATACTTTGCAAAATTTATAAATATTACCCACAACTATAACATTATATCAAATTATTCCATAATATTCAAAAATAATATTTATAGAAAATTCATCTTTATTTATAAAATTTGGGTCTTCTGTAATTTCTTAATAAAAAATGTGGGATGTTAAAATACATTAAGATGTGAATTGTTAAGATGTAATCAAACACCACCTTACTTCTTTTCTTCTTTTTTGGGGGAAATGATATATATATATATATATATATATATATATATATATATATTATGTTGAATTTGAATTGTAATCAATGTGAAAATTTATACGATAAATTAAAATAAATTAAGTTCACGCGTCGCCTGGACCGTCGAGGATAGTTGCAGTGTGAGAATAAATACATGTTAATTAACTACATGATGAAAATTGGTTAACAATGGAAGCTTAGTGCTCAAAATAATATTATTACCTGTTAATTAAGGTATAATCTTGTATTTATAATTAATCACACACACACAACACAACTAATTTATAATTGATCACACACACACAACACAACTAGGAATCTGTAAAACTCTACTACTCACTGCCAATAATATAAATCTGTAAAACTCTACTACACATGATTTATATGTCCATTCAATCATATGCCCCGTTACATAGATAAAAAATTATTATTTTAATTTCTAACTTATTTTAATTTATAACAATTTAGTTTTTATATCATTTTAATCATTAAATATTAATTTGGTTCTATTTTATTTTTTAGTAAATTTTAGAATAATAATATTAAGATTTTATATCCAAATATATATTCAATTACAAAGAATTAATTATTTTCTTAATTTATGTATTTCTTCCTAAATTGTCAATTGAAAAGACAGAGAATTAAATATTAAAATGTATTTATATTTCATGTTTACACATATAAATCATGTGTAAACATATAATTTTAAAAGGTTAGGAGGTTATTAGTGCAATTAGATTGAGATATTAAATTATTATAAATATCCTATTTCATTTATAAATTATTACACATGTCGTATTTCAAATTTAGTGTTTTGTTTTCATGATGTTTATTAAATGAATGTGAGATTCATTTTATTTATGTGAGTAAAATTTTATAAAAATAAAATCAATTTCTTTGGACTCCTTGCGCGCATTACATGTGTTATGCTATATATTATTTTGAACACCACCCCATTACAATTAAATTATTACTCCTTTCGTTTTTAAAAGATTGTCGTTTTAGAAGAAAAAATTTGTTTTAAAAAGTTTGGCGTTTACAATTTTCGAGGAGAATAAATTATTTACTTTACTATATTACCCCTACCTTCTCTCATTGTCCCAATAAATTCTCTCTCTTGTATTAATAGTTTTCAATTTCCCATAAAAGGATAGTAATGAAATTTCAAACAAATTTTACTTGATAAATAACACTTTCTTAATCCATGTGCCAAAACTTTAAACGATAATCTTTTAAGAACGGAGGGAGTAATTAACAAATATTAAGATACATTTTAAAAGGGATAAATCATCTTTTGGTACCTCTACTGGGACACGACTTACAATTTGGTACTCGAAATGAAAAAAGTTACAAACTGGTGATTGTACTCGAAAAATATTACACTCCGTTAAATATTAGGGACACGACTTACAATTTGGTACCCGAAGTGAAAAAAGTTACAAACTGGTGATTGTATTCGAAAAATATTACACTCCGTTAAACAGTAGAGTTTCATCTTTATTTTATTTGAAAATTAGGGTTCTCTTCTTCTGTCTTTCTTCTTCTCTCATTCTTCTTGTCTCGATTCTCCATTGATTATTGGTTCCCATATATTTATTAAAGGGTTTTTAGTGTTTAATTGAAAGGATGAGCTCGTCTTGGAGTGGAATCATAAATGAAATCGGGGAAGAAGATTTTAGTTCATGCAACAAAAATGAATGGATTACACCAGGGTTCCCAATTCGGTGCCACTGTGGAGCAATGGTGCGAATGTGGGAGGCAAGAAAAGATGAAACAAAACATCGAGGATCTTCTTCGCTTCTCTCTCTGTATGTTTGTCTCTCCCGTTGGATCAATTTTAAAGATTATTTAAAAATTGGAAAGTACAAGCACCAGATGACAAAAAAATTTTAGTACAATCACCAGTTTGTAACTTTTTTCACTGCAGGTACCAAATTGTAAGTCGTGTCCCTAATGTTTAACGGAGTGTAACATTTTACGAGTACAATCACCGGTAGAATTTTTTCACTTTGGATACCAAATTGTAAGTCGGTCCCAACACAAGTGCACTCAAAAGTTGATTTACCCCATTTTAAAATAATAATAAACGAATCACTTACCACTAAACTAGACGTAGACCGACAAGCAGCAAGGCAAAAAAACGGCCTGAATTTTCAAGTAATTTGAAAAAAAAGTGAGGCCCATGGCGGGTCGGGTCAAGTAAAGCCTACCATAAACATTTACGGGCTTTCCTTTTTTTTTTTTTTTTTGCAAAATCTTGATACACCAAAAATAGTAATAATAATAAATATTAATAATAATTTTAATTACTTAAATTAACTACATATCTCAATCAATTAAAATTTTAATAGTATTATAATTTTAGATATTATTCTAAAGGCATGATTTGGGATAATGATTGATTTACTTTCCAAATAAGTAGGGGGAATACATAATTAAGGGATAATGATTGATTTACTTTCCAAATGTACTACAATAAGTATGGAGATTGCATAATTAAGGGATAAAATTATCTATATTATTGTGTATAGATTTTGGACTTGCAATCTAAAAAATTAGTGGTTGATTCGGTTTATATATTGCTAGTAATTCAGAGTATATAATCAAATTTGATTCTTTAACATTAATATAATTTATTTAACTTTTAAAAATAATAAAATCGTAATTAATACTAATATATAGATAATTTTAAATTTTTATAATTATATTATCTAACTTAAACTAATAATTGTTAGTTTAATAGTTTTATACTTTGAAATTATTAACTACATATCTCAATCAATTAAAATTTTAATAGTATTATAAATTAGTATTATTAATTAATTACCTACATTAACTACATATCTTAATTATAATTTTCAAATATAGTTATAATTTATTGAAGATTGCATTAAAAATAAATAGTTGTTGTAGCTTAGTTGGTTTGAACTCTTATTTATTTACTTACAAATTTTGTGTTCAAACCCTACAAGTAGCAAAAATTTTATTTTAAAAAAAAAAAAAAAATTCACGGACCAGACCAAAAACGCCCAAAGCTCAATTTTTACAGACCAACCCGACCTGCGGACCTGAGCCAATTTTACCATGTCTAACTAGACGTAACCAGAGGATAGTAATTAACTCTTTTTTGTAGTGCAAAAGAATCCGTGTACTTCTAAAATTAAATAAATAAAAAGTAGACTTGGCGGACAAAACTTTATGTCGGGTGAGCGTCGGCGAGATGAGATGAGATGGTCACATGTATTACTACCCACTTAGCTTTCTGCTGTCCCTTGTGTGTCGGCGCCCGCCCCTTGGCTTTTAACATAGTCCCAGGTCTCGGAAATCAGGTATATTTCTTTTAGTAGGCGGTTACGCAAGTGAGGTTGTATATGTGTTAATATTTAATTTTTTAATAAATTGATCAATTAATAAATATAGAAATTTACCTCTTGACCTGAAGTATGATAATCATTCAGGATTCTTTATAATAATATTCCCTTTATTTATTAAAATAATTCTATTTAAGAAATTATTTACACCCAAATCAAAAATTTTAATTTTTAATTAAATAATTTTTGACCGAGTGCTGAAATCAATTAACTAAGACGGTTTGAAACGGTCAATTAATTGCAATGCAATCCCTTATCCAAACTCACTCGCTTAATTACTCTTCCATCCATTGAAAAATGACAAAAGTTAGTAGTTTTGGACCAGGTGTTTGGGAGGACTTCAATATTTAGTTTCCTTCAATATTTCAACAATTCTATACATTTAAATCATCATTATATATTTTTGTCATCTAATTAATTAATTAGTCTATTATTCCATTAAAATATGACGAAACAAGAAACAAATATACACAATGAAACATGAATTAGTTATAATCACGAATATCATTAACTTCATAAGAATTCTCCAACTATAACTTTTACATGATTAGTATGCATGGTTGGGTATGCATCACTCAAGTACTTGTCAAAGTTCATGATCGGTTATGTAATATATTTTAATCCGGCAAAACTAATGATTTAACCACCCAAGTTAGCACGTTTTATTGAATACCCGATTAAACTTTTAATTTTTCAAATTAACTCACTGAACTAATTTTTATTTTCAAATTGAGTCATTCCGTTAAAAAAAAGTTGACAGACGTTAATTTTTTATCTACGTAGCGCTGACTTGGATTTAAAAAAAAAAGGAAAAAAAAAAAGAAAATGACATGAAAAATATAAGTCAACATAAAAAAATAAAAAATTGCTTATGTGGCAAAAAAAACTTGAAAATAAAAACAAAAAAAATCAAAATATCTTTTTACAAAACAGATCTAACCATCTTCTTTATTTGATTCATTTTATTCTTCCTCCTCAAAAAGTAAACTCCTCTCCTCTAGTCCTCTTCATTTTATTTTCTCTCCCCTATCCATCTCTCTATCATCGCCGTTCAATCCTCAAAAAGTAAACTAAGTTAATAATTCCAATATGCTTTAACAGCCAAAAAATGAACTTACCACCATATTGCCACAATAATCTAGAACAATAAAAGTATCATGCTGCCTCTTGCCAAAAAATAAGAAATTAAAAAAGACAACTCTGTTTCCCCAGTTTATGGCAGTTCTTCAATGTAGATCGATCTGCACAACAAAACAAAATTATAGAAACACAGTTTACTATGGAAAACGATATTCACCATAGCCACCATAAACTGATTCATATCATTGATACACGAGGAGTTTGATTACAAAGTAGAAATGGGAAGTCCATGATAATAACTACAGGTTTCCCTTTTCTCATTAACATATTACGGACGGCATCATGCGTGTATAAGATTTACCTATGTGGTCAACCATAATGAGTTTCTTTTACACTGGACCTAACTGCATGAACCTGAAGCCAATACTAAATACCAGCCTACTCAAATAGACAGTAAGAATCCATCTTCACAACATTTCTGGTGGAAGTGGGCACATTTATAGTAGCCCGAGTGTTTTCAGCTGCTGAACATGCTCAGGTGGGAGAGGAGGAGGAGACCAATCAGATCCAGTCATCTCGCCATCAATATCCTCAACAACATATTCCTAATCAAGCAATTCATAAGAGTTTGAAAATGAAATTGAGGAAAATTAAAGATTTTGATGGTGTTGGAAGTTACAAAAGGAAGAAAATAATGCAACAATCCTAGCATATGGCTTGTATGATGAGGCAAGTTCAACGCTAAATAAGGCTCCAGAATTTGTCTTTAAGTTGGACATTTAAGGGAGAACATATATATATGGAGTTTTCCTACATTCAGAACCCAGATGCTTGAGAAAGCATTCATTTTATGAATCAAATTAAACATAAAAATAACTAGATCAAATGGACTTCCAATTTTAAATTGCCTAGTGGGCAAAAAACCTATTTCCATAGTGGAGATGTCTTCATCTTCACCACCCCCTTGGTAATATAATGTTTTTAGAAATATCAATAAAAATACACTGACCAGCTTCACACATCACACAACTATGTAAGGACGCTATAACATACTATAGAGATTAGAAAAAGGTATCTAACTCACTTTTGTTAGCATCCTTTTTGCCAGTATATGATAGTGTCGCTGCCAAATCCTTTGTCCAACCATTGTAGCCACCAATACGCTGTAGAATATGCCAATCACCGTAAATGATATTAGTACAATCAAAGCCATTATAAAAAATAATGGTAACCCAGCTTCACCAGCACCTCCCAAGCAACCACATTCACCAGATGCACTAGCACAACTCTCAAAGCATGTTGTACAATCAGTCCACATACAAAGGGTACCAGGCAAATGGCAGTCAGCGCACAGCCTGCAAGGATGACAAACAGAATCAATACAACTGAACTAAACATATGTTGGGAAGTAGAAAGATCCATAGGTTTAAATCTCTTAATCTTATTAAGCGGAATAACAAAAAAGTACTCTTCAATATGTAATCTTGTAGTTTGTACTTTGTAACGCAAATTAAACTAAGGGCATGCATATAGACCTTAAAGTTACTGCATTCAGCCGTTCAGGCAATTACAAATACTTAAATACCATAAATCACAAGTGCATGCAAAGATGTGAAACACTCGTTGCTATTTCTTGCTAATTGTTGCAAGAAGCACAAAGTCCTTGGCAAATATATCCTAGAGCTTACCTCACTAATTGTGCTATAGATGCATTTTATCAACGGTGGGGAAACATTGATTGACGACTTTGATATTCTAACGGAAAACTGGAGGAAGCAAATGACAATACATTCTTTTTCATAATCCATTTAAAATAACAAGAATGACAAGAGGCATTCTCTTCAAGGATGTCGAAGATCCCAAGAACCATAGAACAGGGTTATACCCAGGATGACAGCAACAAAGACACAACTCTCTACATGGCTGAGCCAGATCATTCCGCACTCTTCGATCATAACAAGTTATGAAGCATCCAGATAATCCCAGCAGAGCAAAAAACAGTAGTGCTCCTGCAAATGCCAACAATGATCATAAGAATTTAAGCACCATTAAAACCAAGTTTCAAATGTGTGATGTGTAGGTAACGTAAAAAAAATATGTGTTCTTAAAGCTAGCTTTAATAGTGACAAGCATATGTCACAGACAATAATTTATGGGTTCAAACAATACCCAATGTGTAGAATAAGGTAACCCTAGAAAGAGATTTCATGCAATAAAACCTCAACAAAAATCAAATCAAATAGCAAATAACGCTTCTAATAGAAGATGTGTTTCAAGTCATCAATTAGGGAAGATAACGATTAAAACAAGAAAATTTTGGCAAAAGAAATGCAACAACTACCGGAAGACGTGGCAAGTTTCTCCTTGTAGTCACAAATTTCTGAGCAGAGTAAAAAGTGCAGAGGTTAGGCATGCTTATTGTGAAAAAACTCATTATCCTTGGTCCAATTCAGACATGCAAAAGAATAATGAAGTAGTATGAACCATCTTGACTTAAACAAAAGGCAAATTTCCTTTAATATGCAAATATCATCTTGTAATATTGGTATCTGCCGCTCACTAAATACCAAGGAAAACAAAATCCTTTTTATAAGAAATTTTCTAGCACAAGTGTGAGAACAACAAGCTTCAAGTATTAAACAACAGTTCTATTCAACAAGATGCCTTGAAGAACCATCACTTAATTTCAGGACCACAGTGACTTCCAAGTTCACCTTGACGTTCATATCATGTTATAGGCTTTTTTTTCATTTTATATTTATCAGAATAAGGGCTATCAAACGTAATGACAAAATAAGCACAAGACAAAATTACACAAAAATTGTTAGGACATAAAAATGCAGCCCCTAACAATAACTGATTATATCAAATTTTAGAGGCTTTACCACATATATAGTAAAAACTAATTTCTCTATCAAACCCCCACGCGAGACGAAGCCAGAACTTCTGATAACCATCAATTAGATACATCAAATATGCCAATAAACAAATCACCTGTTACATGATACATGAGACATAGGAATTAGAATATCAATGAAGAGAAGGGAAAAAATAACCGTCTCAAAGAAGCAATCCGTCAAAAGAAGGGAACCAATGACCTACTAGTTGAACAGAGAGAAAGATGAACAGAATGTCCCTAGTTACAAAGAATCGAAATTTTAGGGTTCGCCATTTCCTATCAGCAACAGCATGAACTCTCAAATGATAAGGAGTTTTGCATGTTGTGCAATGAGCAAATGCAAATCCTTCCTGCAGAAAGTGAAATAATAAGATAATATTAGAACACTGGTGCATAAGAAAATAAGTAAGCAATATTTACAAAACTAACTTCTAAGAACGTCTTGTATAAGATGGTTAATATAAATTAGATCAAAAAGAAAACTGAATCTCTCTGTATGAATAGGAATAAATTGTAGAGATCTAGAACAAGAATTTATTCCCCAATATTAATTAATAATGTATAAGCAGTCCAAGTCTCCACCTCTACATTCATTAAATATTATGTCTAAGACAACTAACATCTGTTTTTTCTTCTCTTTTACCATGTAACAACTAAAGCACCACCACCAAGTGTAAGTGTCCAACATCATTACGTGACACCTCACATGACAAATTCTTTTCTATTTAGTAGGTACCCACTCCCCATATGATCCTGAAAAATAATTACAAGTACCTCATACTAAAAAATTAAGGAAATTATATATAATCTGAACAAGATTAAATAATTACAGCGTGTTCAATTCGGTTGTAACTACACTAAAGTAATTGTGAGCATTTGAGGACAGCTCCTTTATGGAACAATAATGCTTTTATCCCAACCCACCATTCATGTTATATATCTTAGTCTTGTCCATCACCAAGATGAAGCCTAGGTGAAATTGATCGTCTTGTATCAACTATAAAGGTATTAAACTCTTAATCTTAGAAGATAGTAATTTTTCATGATTATTTTATTAGATAGTTATAGTATTTTCATACACTGTTTAATTGACTCCAATCTGAATCAGATATGACTCGTTCATGTATGTGTGAGAAGTGTAGCAAACATCCAAAGTAATTGACAATTGACACATAATGTTAGATTTCAGCTGAAATAAATTAGAGTTCTTTAGATCAGAATATTTTTTACAAAAACTAATGTTTCCAAATATAATCAGGTTCATGTGTTGAGACTAAAACGTAACTAGGTGTTGTCCTGAAGACTCAAGCAGGAGTTCACACCGTATTCAATGAGGTCACATAGGGTGACAAGTTGCTAATAAAAGGGAAACAAGTTTCCAAATTTCCAATCTCGAATTCAATTGTTTGATATTCTAGAATCTCCTTGGTGATGTTGCACATAGTGTCAAAGTTGGCATTCACCGATCATCAAACTGCATTCATGAAGTGGCAGAACTAGAGTTTTCAAAATGGAACCTTTAACAAGTTTTTGGCAGCAACAAGAAATTTTCTTAGGTTACTGCTTGCAAAATGCATACTTAATTTTGACTATTTTACAAGTTGGGTATTTTGACTAAATTATAAATTAAGGTACTTATTTGAATACTTTATAAATTAGAGGTAATCTATTTTCCAAATTAAGGGTACAATATTGAAAGTTTACAATGAAAAGTAGGCTATTTGAAAAAAATATAGAGGGAGCATGGTCAATTTATTTGCGTTCATCCACAAAAATTGTGATTGAAAGGAAATTTAAGCTCAAGAAGGAAGCTCCACCTTCTATATGGTCAACTCTTCAACAGAAAGTCACATTCTTTTATTTTTTGTATATGTAATGCTGGAACCAGCCACTCATTTCATGCCTATAGAAATTTAGAGAATGCAGTTTGACTAAATACATCTGGTAAATGAAAAGTTACTAAAAAGTAATCAAATAAATAGAATAAAAAATTTAAATAAAAACAAAAGAAACTTCATTTTCAAGTATCAGGAGAAACCTAATAGATTACCATTGGATGAAGCACTGCATGCACAATAATACACATAAATTACATGTTAACTCAGAAGGGAGAATCCATATTAGAAAGGATATTTCTCCTAAACTTATTTCACAATTGGTTAACATGTATTTTATAGGAAGGTGAGAGAAATGATTGTGATAAAGAAGCAATTTACAGAGAGGCATCTGATTGAAGACAAATATACCAAGAGAACCTTAACTTCTAAGAGTAAAAAATGAAGTAGCTACAATCCAAGCAACTGAATGTCTTAAAATATAAAATTGACGAGCACGATAGAAGGCAACATCTTTATCATTACATCGTACCAACAGTGTGGCCATAAATTTACTTAAAAGAAAGCGAAGATAAATTATATACCCTCACGGCACGCCAATGATCTAGACATTCGCGGTGAACATACTTTGACGTCCCTTTACATTTACAAGGAGCAATAAAATCCCTGCCTGATAAGAGGAGAAAAAACAACATGAGATAACATAACCTAATAGCCACTAACTTAAAAAATGACTAGGTAGCAATAAAAACCATGAATGTCAACTTGCACAAACCCATCAGTTTATAGAGGTAAAAGGAATAACATTGGCACCAAAGCTGAGCAAAAAACAGATAAAACCGAATAACCGAACCGAAATTTTTTAACCAAAATATTTCATTTTTTTTTGCATTTCGGTTATACCCGTTTTAATATCCCCTTTTCGGGTTCGGGTTTGGTTCTTGAATTTTTGTTATTCGGTTGACTGAATAACCGAATCAGATATATTTAAAAAAATCCTTAAAAAGTTAAAACAATATCAAACCAAATCAATTCATTTCAGTCTCTGGTTCTCTCACTCTCTACCCTAACCCAAAACCCCAAATCGCAAGTTCGCGACTCCGCAGTCTCCGCCTCTGCCACTCCCCGACTCCACCTTCAGCCCCCGCGGCCCCGCTCCTCTGCCTCTCAAGTCTCAACAAGCAGGTACTTCAAAATCAGTACCCAAACATGTATAATTTATCTACACATGTAATCCAAATTTCCATCTACACAAGTAAGTAGCAAGCATGTAATCCAAATTTCCATCTACACATATGATTTATTTTAGTTGTTATAGGGTAAAAAATTTCCCCAAATTTAACCCTAATTCTATCTTCTTCTAAAATTTCACTCTGTTTTCTCTTGGTTTTTGAAGAAGTTGTTAGATGTGTGCTTAGTGAGGTTTTATTAGGGCATTTGTTGTGCATGTTACTTAAATAGATATTTATTCTTTTTTGGATACATTCTGGAGAGCCGATGTAATCTTTTGTGGTTTTTCCTTCACTTGTTCTACAACCGGAAGCTTCTTCCTTCTTTGACAAATTTATTTGTGGACAAATGATTAATATGGCTTAAAAGATTTCAAGTTTTTAATAATGATTTACTAGATGCATTTCTTTTGAATTTCTTTTCTTTATAGAACTTTCTTCTGTTTCTTTTTTTTTTTGATCTGTATATTCTAGAACTTTCATCGTTTAAAGATAGCATTGATTAGCAAATAACGCATCAGGGTCACACTAGTTTTACAAGTTGTACCAAGGAAATAAACATGGCTTACATGCTTATTAGATATTTCCTTATAATTTTGCTTGAAGTAGCAGAGCTGGCAATTTTATTAGCACAGATGGCTATTTTACTTGCTTGATGAAAATTGGTCTTGCCACATAAGTAATGCACATGTTTTAGAGTGATTTATTTACGAAAACATAGACTTGCCAGTTGCCACATTGCATGGTGTTTTTCGCATCAATGCAGTAGCACAGCAAGGCAGCAGCACACCAGCGATAGCAAGGCACCAGCATCTTGGTTTGGCTCATCCGTTCCGGTTAGGTAATGAACACTCCTAATTGGTTATCAGTCACTGTTAACTTTTTTTATTTGTTTTTTGGATTATTCATTCAAGTGGAAATAACATATTTCCTTATTTTTGTTGTAATATAACTTATTTTTTGGATTATTGCATAATGTGTTTAAGTTAAGGAAACTGATATTTTCATATGTTAAAATAATATTTCCACATGAGTCTCTCTCATATAGATGTGAGACTCACTCACTATGGGATCATGTGGAAATGTCAATTTTTTATGTGTAAATATCAATTCCTTAAGTTAATTGTGAGTTAAACTTGAGAATACCTTATTGTTCTATGTAAATATGTCTAGTTAAGAAGTAGTGGTTGCTCTAGAATACCTCCACGTGATGGGTATAATCTACAGCGATTTAAAGCCCAAAACGTGCTCATAAGATCTGATCGTCACATTATGCAAACTGATTTTGATATCTGCCTAAAATGTGACAATTCATCATTATTTGCTCAACTCGTCAACGATCACGATGTACCAATCACAAATTCATCAGTTGTTTGTCGAATTAAACTGACTCCATTTTCATATATGTGTCAGTGTGTTTGAAATTTAAAATGAATTCTTGTTAACTTTTTTGTTAATTTGAAATTTTCAAATGATGTCAAGAAATGTTTTAAATGATTGGCAAATGGTGGATGATACATACGAGCCTGACCTTGATGCAATTGGAGATGGGAATGAGTCAGGTGGCAGTGTTCCCACCAACATAGAGTCTAGGTCAAAGGAAAAATTGACAAGTACAAAGACTACGGGTCAATCAGAAAGTATAGAGATGCAAAGAAAGAGGATGACACCTAGATTAAAGGTGTGGACTGAGGGGCACTTCATTCCAATTAAAGATAAGGATGGTAATGTTATCAAAAGTAAGTGCACTTATTTTGGAAAAGAATTAGCTGATGATTCATCTTCTAATGGCACTACTGTTTTAAGAATCACTTTAGAACTAGTAAAAAAAATCCTAACAACTCCACCCCAACTTGTAGGGATTAAAGAGCAACTTGTAGGGATTAAAGAGGGGGAGGGGGATGAGGGTATACTCACCGCTTGGAGGTTTGACCAAGAAGCTGTTAGGACAGTCATGGCTTACTATCTTATTGTAGATGAGCTTCCTTTCAAACATGTTCAAAATGAGGGTTTTAAAAGACTTATGCAACTTGCATGTGCCTTCACATTTTACATTTGCTAGAGATTGTATTCGTTTGTATGATAACACTGGTATTGACATTGCAATGTTAACACTGGTATTACTATAAGTCTGTAAGTTACTCTTTTGTTTATAACAAAATTGAGCTAACCATATAATCCATGCGATTTTCACAGATACCATTCACTAATTCCAATATTTGAGAAAACATTATGATTATTGAGGTTTATAGATGAAACTGATAAAGCAGTAAACTCATGCTCCCAACTTTCCTTAATTAGAACTAATAATTCTTCCCAATTTGGACAATTAGCATAACAACATGCAATGCCGTTTATCTCCAATTATAAAAGAGACATATAACGTCCGTACAACATTTCAGCTCAAAAGACGTGTAGTTCATAAAAAAGTTATTTCTTCTCTTCATAATTTGAACAAGTGAAATCCAATATTAA
The DNA here is from genome assembly GCA_020205615.1 of Panax quinquefolius. Lineage (NCBI taxonomy): Eukaryota > Viridiplantae > Streptophyta > Magnoliopsida > Apiales > Araliaceae > Panax > Panax quinquefolius. The sequence goes on from CM035169.1 coordinate 33,988,696, forward strand.
CATAAATCGAAACATTTAAAACAACCTAACTGAAAAATCTGCCAAACATAATTCATAGAAGTAATAAACTTTACCTAATTTTCCTCTTCAATTTCATAAATTTAACCGAAGAAAGTACATGGAATTAACAAAACTTAAATTGAAGGGGGAAATAGCGAAATTAAACTGAAGTACCGTCCGATTCGAGGCAAATTCGACATTGACTTTGTTCGCCGGGACCCGCTTCGAGGTCAATCTCATCGACGTTGGTGATCGGGGAAGGAGGGATGAGAGGGGAAGAATCACTGTGATCAGCCATTGACTTTTAGAGAGAGAGAGAGAAATTCAGAGCCTTATAATGGTTTATTTAGAAAAACTGACCCATCAACAAAACCCTAATTTCTCTCTCTATCAATTGATAGAGAGAAAGAGAGCTACTCTTCTCCTCCCTCTTTTAGGTCTACACAGGGGAGACTCTGCAGCGGTCAGTCTGAAGATAGTGGACTTTTTCGCATGAAAAACTCGCACATAATTGGAGATGAAAATGGATCCGGATCCGGATCCGGATCCTCTCAGGATTTCTTTTATTTCTACGGGGTTGACGACAAATTAAAAAAGAGATTTAATAGCTCATATTTCTTTTTTTGTCTGTATATCAAAATTCAAAACTACGTTTTTTTGATAGAATTTTTTTTTACAAGTTTATAGAAAATTGGAAACCATCAAACGCCATTTATTTTTATCAAACAAACGAAGTAAAGTAAAAAGAGTATATTTAAAATAGTATTTGAGTTGTGATGGACTGATAGTGATTGTTTCCGTTGAGCAGTGAATTAAGAGAGCTAAAGTAACACGATTATTAATAATAAAAAAAGATATAAAAGAATATATAAATAATAATAATTGATATATCTAGAATATTTTTTTGGTTGACCCAAACGGCCCAATGGTTATAGTAAATACTAATAATATTTTCAATGGTGAGAGTAAACTCTTTTTATGGAACAGATAAATACAAATAATAATAATAATAATAATAATAAATAATATAAATAAACAAACAAAAACAATAATAAACGAAAAATAACTAAAGTCGCATTGAAAATGTGACGCCCCCAAAATAAGTATACATCACCTATTCGAGGTTACAATATACGTAGATGCGAAACAACTACAACTTTATTATTACAACAAGTAAAGCGTGAGGTTTGAATACAAATATTATCTTCTAGACAATATCTATACTCAAATAAATCCTCATCACATTTATTGATACATTATTTTACAAAAATGGTGAGGACTACTAAACAATCCTTTCTAAAACCTTCATTCTATACCCCGACTCGTACTCGCTATATTCTCGCCTCCTGAGAAGAAAAATGGAACAAAAAGGAAAAGGGTGAGCTCAACTAGCCCAGTAAAGAATATTATGACTAAGATAATATACAACAAATTACCGTTAGTCTTCAACGAGGGAAAAATCTAATAGAATCTGATAAACAACAAATTTTAAATCAATATTCATGGTGAAATAATAATTCATTAGAAGAGTTAAGTAGAGAATGCAAACTACTATCTTACATGTATGAATTTAAAAGTTCATCGTCTCATCTTTTATCCTGTAACATCAATCAATATACATCCGGAATCAAATATTCATCTTTCAGCACTACTGTGCCAAAGATATTCATCGATTAATAGTCGTATTCATCTAAACACTGTTCATCTTTCAGACTACTACCAAAGATATTCTTTAGAAATCATTCATCTTTGCACTACTGCCAAAGATATTCAATAATATCATCATTTAAGGCGAGGATGATGAAAATATTTTTAAAAAAGCGAATCCGATTGAAACAAAATGATGAGGATTAAGGATTAAGGATTAAGTACTTTGTTTTATCCATGTTCAAAAATACCTCAAAAATAATCATAGTGGTGTAAAATTCAAGAATGATCAAAACATGGATACAATCAAAGCTAGTATCCGTAATAGATATTTTGGACAAAAAGAAGAAATTTTATTTTTCAAATTGAATAGTCATGTATCGTGAATAGTAACTCTCGATACCAAAAGATAGAAATTTCTCGAAAAACATCTTCACGCTTTCGTGAATAGTACTTTCGTGAATAGTAACTCGTGAATAAGAACTCATGAATAAGAACTCATGAATAGTAACCCGACATGAAAAAGTTCCAAATTTGATAAAAAGTTTCAACCAATATTTCAAAGATAATGATATTGAAGAAATAATATCATTTGAGAAGAAAATAACATCTCTTACCTCGAAAGATTAAGTCTTTAATTTGGAATAGGGTATATAGTCTTTGAAGGAACTTGCAGACCGTCTAACAATACTCAAAGTATACTCAAAATACTCACAAGAATACGCTCGATAATATAGAGAGAGAAAACTTGATTTTGGTGTGATTTTCAATTCTAACCCAAGCCTATTATTTATAGGAAAATGCTTGAACACCAAAGCAGAAAATTTAATATAATATTATTATTTATAATAAAATTTCCTACGCCTAACCTTCCAAGAACTGAATTTAGCTCATTCAACCCACATGTGTAACACACCATAATGAAAAAACGCGTTTTTTCTAATTTTAAATATTTTAAACTTCCAAAAATCAATTATTTGAAGCTTCAAAACTTCAATAATTCATAATAAATAGCCCTTTCAACAGCAAATTGAATCTCTTGAGTTTTTATAGGAAATTCAATTCTCTACAACTTTGCAGAAGAAAGTTTTTCCAAATTCCAAATAAAAATTGACCAAGAAATCCATAAGCCAAGCGATTTTACAATTTATAATCAAATTTCGGTTAATAAATGGGGTCCACCAACATGTTTAACATGTTTTAAACATTTATTGCAAACAAAAATACTCTTCCTCCTCAGATACTCATATATCCCACATTCGTTATAAAAATATCACCATTATTATATTATTAAAATATAATAATATATTTAAAACGAATTATTTTATCGAAAAAGATAAAATTTCAATTTTCAACAATTGTCACATTAAAATTTTTCTCCATCTATATCCACATAAAATCAATATTTTCTCATCATATGAATCAATAATTAATTATTCACAAATAATATTACGAATCACAATATTGATAATGCAGACAGGTTCCCAGGAAAGGGGCTTTCAATAAGAATTTCTTCTTCTTGGGCGCAATTAGGTGACCAAACCTCTCCTTAGATAGAACTTTCTAGACATTGCCAATAATATTATCTAATAATATTATTGAGATAATATGAATTATTGCTTCGATAATGAAAAATCGTGTAATGACAATTATTGAAACAACAAAGAATATAAAATATCAACGTAAAGAATTATTAACTCAATAAAATATCGAGCGGTAATTCATCGTAACCATTATTGAGTAGTGCCTTCTTACGTAAGAATCAATAATTGTGTGCAATACTGGTATCTTCTTGTTTTTAACCAAGGGTATTTTAACAAAGATAATCTTGAATAACCACGTAGATTATTTTTAAACCACTTATATTTGTCGTTTTCTTCATCCAATCGCTTTTTTTTTCGTTATGGGGCCCACACATGGTCGCTACCGTCGCATGCGAATATTCCAAGCGATCTGAATATTCCACGACCAAACGAATATTCCCCAAACAACAATGAATATTTTATAACCACTTGCTTATTTTGAAGTATTTGCGTATTTTACCCCTAACTATCCACATTAATCAAATCAACCCTTACTATTTTAAAATAATAAATAGAAAATTAAATTTCATTAATAATAAGTTGGGGTCTTACAACCTCCCTCTTTATGAAATTTCGTCTTGAAATTGGCGTCGACGATTGTGTGTTTTGAAAAGGTGAGGATACCTCGCTTTCATTTCGTTTCCAATTTCGGTCATTTCCTCTATAGCATGATTCCTCCACAAAACTTTAACTTGTGGTATGACTTTCTTGGCGTAGGACATGCTCCTTCCTATCCAAAATCTTGATAGGTACCTCCTCATCACGTTAAGTCTTGGCTATCTCGTGGGTTCTAACTCTATAACGTGGTTCGGGTCTTTCACATATTTCTGAAGTAGATATGTGAAACACATTATGAACACGAGACATACCGGAGGTAACGCGAGTCTATAGGCTACATTTCCTACTCGGTCAAGAATTTGAAATGGACCGATAAATCGTGGATTGAGCTTTCTCTCTTCCCAAATCTTGTAACTCCCTTCCATGGAGCAACTCGTAATAATACATTATCCCACACACTAAATTCCACGTCCTTTCGATGAAGATCCGCATAACTCTTTTGTCGATCTTGTGCCGTTTGTATCGTTGTCGAATCATTTGGATCTTTTAAAGTAGTATATCGCATTCAACTCGGGTCCCAACGGTGTTGCTTCACCCACCTCATCCCAACATCTTGGAGAGCGACACTTTTCGTCCATATAATGCTTCAAATGGAGCCACACCTATACTTGATCGATAAGCGTTGTTGTAGGAGAATTCCACTAATGGTAAATACTTATCCCAGCGCCGCCTTGAAGTCTCAGGACACGAGTCTTAATAAATCTTCAAGAGTTTGAATAGTCCTCTCGATTGTTCGTCCGTTTGGGGATGGTATCTTAGAACTAAATCGCAATCCGTGCCCATAGCTTTTTGCAAGCTAACCCAAAATCTTGAAGTGAATCTTGGGTCACGATCCAAAACTATGGATACTGGGCATGCCATGCAACCTCACAATCTCATTCACGTACATACTAGCAAGGCGTTCAGCGGAATAAGTCTCTCCGTGACGGCAAGAAATGAGCGTGAGACTTGGTACTAGATGCTCACTTTACACGTTGACAAGTTAAACACATCGAGATAAACTTTGCAATCTCTCTCTTCATATTGTTCCACCAAAATGTATGTCGAAGATCACGATACATTTTAGTACTTCCAGGATGGATTGCAAATGGTGTATTGTGTGCCTCCATCATAATCTTGTACTTCAAATCGAGTCGTTAGAACACAAAGTCTAGAGTGGACTCAAGTATTCCTTCTTCATCAATTCTCGCTTAGGAATAGCTCCTTCTTGTACTTTCTTCTTCATACGCATTAGCTCGGATTCGGTGGCGAAAGCAACCTTAACTTTTTCTATTAAAGTTGGCTCTGTCGCGTATACTTGACATCATCGCTTTTCGTTCCGCATATGATCTTCTACTCAACGCGCATTTACTACCACGTTCGCTTTTCGGGATGGTATTGAATAGTGTGGTCGTAGTCTTTCAATAGCTCGAGCCAACGTCATTATAGCATGTTGAGTTCTTTTTGAGTGAAGAAATATTTAAGGCTTTTATGGTGCGAATATATCTCCACTTTCTCCCCATATAGATAGTGCCTCCATATCTTTAAGCTTGGAACGCATTGGCCGCTAACTCTAGATCGTATGAGTAGGATAATTCCTCTCATACTCTTTAAGTTGTCATGAGGCATAGGCTATGACTTTCCCACGTTGCGTGAGAACACATCCTAACCCTTTGCACGAAGCATCATTTGCAGAGATAACAAATCCATCCAAGAACCGGATGGTATTGTTAGAACAGTCTTAGAAATAAGTCTCCTCTTAAGCTCTTGGAAATTCTTCTCGCATTCTTCACTCCAAGCGAATTTTGTATCCTTCCGAGTTAATTTGGGTTAATGGAGTAACGATTCGAGAAAACCCTTCCACGAATCTCCGATAATAACCACTAAGCCCAAAAACTACGTACTTGATCACCGACTTCGGTTGCTCCAACTTTGTATTGCTTCAATCTTCGTCGGATCAACAGATACTCCATGTTTTGACACCCACGTGCCCAAGAAATGCTACTTCCTCAAGCCGAACTCGCATTTCTTCAATTTGGCATATATAGTTGGTTTTCACGAAGCCTTTGGAGTACCAGCTACCAAATGGTGCTCATGATCTTCACGGCTTTTGGAATATATGAGGATGTCATCAATAAAGACAACAACGAATTGATCCAAATATTCCTTGAATACTCGGTTCATCATATCCATGAAAGCCGAGGAGCATTAGTTAGTCCGAAAGACATGACTAAGAATTCATAATGCCCATACCGAGAGTTCAAGGCGATCTTTGGAATATCCTCGATTCTAATCTTCACTGATGATATCCGTAAGCGAAGATTGATTTTGAAAAGAATTGTGCCCCTTGCAATTGGTCAAACAAGTCATTAATACGAGGTAGAGGATACCTATTCTTGATGGTGACATGGTTGATTCAGATAGTCAATACAAAGTCGCATACTCCGTCTTTCTTTCTTACTGAATAAAAACAGGAGCACCCCGAGGAGATGTACTTAGGACGAATGAAACCGATGTCCAACAATTCTCGTAGTTGGACCTTTAACTCTGAAGTTCAATAGGAGCCATTCGATATGGGGTTTTAGAAATGGGCTTTGTGCGGGTTCAAGATCAATAAAGAATTCAACTTCACGTTACTGGGGTGTAGGCCAGGAAGTTCTTCAGAAATCGTCGGGAAAGTCAATAACAACGGGAATATTATTCAAATTTGGCGTGTCTTTATTCAAATCCATAATATGGGCTAAGAAAACGACATCCGTTTTTCAATAAGCGAATAGCTTTATGATTAGATATTATAGTGATTGATTTTAATGGTTTAGTTGCTTGAATTCGCATACAACAGGTTGGTTAGGAATATGAAAACTAACAACCTTACGAAAATAATCAATTTTGGCATGATGAGTAGTTAACCAATCAATCCCTAAAATCACATCAAAAGCAAGTATCTTTAAAGAGATAAGGTCAACAATGTAAGGTGATGGTGCCAACTTGAATCAAACAAGATTTATAAGCAGTGGATGTGATGAAAGTTTCTCTAACGGAGTTTCCATGAGATAGGTCAAAGTCTAATTTCTCCGAGTCAAGTTTAAGCGTTGAGCACATGCGGGAGAGATAAATGAATGGGTATACCCCAGATCAAGTAAGGTATAAACTTCGCAAGAATTTATAAATAGCTTACCGTGATCACCTCGTTTGGGTTTCTCGCATTTTGACGATCACAACAAACGCTCTTCCGGAATCGTTGACTTTGACTTTTTGGGGACGATCTTTTGAGTCAATCCCATTGAACTAGTTTTTTCACTACCGTATAATCTCGGCGATATGTCCTTCCTTTCCACAATTATAGCATACCTTGAATTGTGTGGGCGTTTGACCGATATGTCCTCTTTTCGCATTTGTAGCATATAATGGGTGGTCGTTCTCCTCTCCTTAGAACCGATTCTTTGCCAGAAGACCTGCTGTCGTCTTCACATGGTCGTTGTTAAATCTCCTCTTTTAAAATCTCCTCCTCACTCGCTTCTTCTATTTTCATGGCCATGATTACACAAGAGTGGTTACCATTTCTGTCCGTCATTCTGCTTTTCTCCGTTGAGTTATCATTATTCGTTGATTGCTATCTACGACACGATCCCGGTCAGGTCCCTCGGTTACTAGTACTTTCGTTATCTCGCTTCTAATAATTGAGCCCATTTACAACATCTGAATAAAGAGAAAATTTATGAGAAATGAGATCTTCGACGACGTATCTTAGGGTTTCAAACCTCTAAGAAACATCCGCGTCATCGTTCCTCATTCTCCACCAAATGAGGTACAAAACTGGATAACTCTGCAAACTTTGCCTCGTCTTCGAGACACCGTCATGTTGTTTTGTTCCAATCGATGAACTCCTCCCGACTCGCTTTCTTCTATTTTCATGGCCATGATTACCACCGGAGTGGTTACCATTTTTGTCCGTCTGTTTTTTTCTCCTTTGGTTATCATTATTACATTGATCGCTATCTCTCGATACGATCTCGGTTATGGTCCCTTGGTTGAATATACTCGTTATCTCGCTCTAATAATTGAGCCTTGTTAACAACATCTGAATAGAGAGAAAATTTATGGGAAATAAGATATTGTCGTATGCCGGGTTTCAAACCTCTCAGAAACATCCGCGTCATACGTTCCTCATTCTCCACCAAATGAGGTGCAAACCTAGATAACTCTGCAAACTTTGCCTCATACTGAGACACCGTCATGTTGTTTTGTTCCAATCTGATGAACTCCACTTCCTTTATATGACGAACACTTTCAGGAAAGTATTTGTCATTAAATAGCTTCAAACGTCTCCCAGACATCTTTGAGTCTTGGTTGGATGGGTACGCTTCCTGAGACTCCCATGATGAGTCGCTTCGCCACGGAACATAAAGGTGGCGAATGGAACCTTCTGTTCCTCGTGCATCCCAAGACATCGAATATCTTGGTAATTTGCTTGACCCATGTTTCCGCCATGATCGGATCTCGGCTTTCCTTAAATTACGGTGGTCCAAACTCTTTGAAGCGCTTGCATTTGTGACAACTTGGTGAATTGCTATCATTTCCTCCTCGTATTTTGAACACGAGTCTCCTCGTCGATTTTGCATGAGCTGCAAAAACTTCTAAACATCCCTCGTTCATCATCCGCTCAATGGTGTTGTTCACGGGAGGAACATTGCCACCGACTGTTGCATGTTCTCCTCGTTGGAGTACATCTGAGCGTCTCCACGGTCTCATTTCCATTGTTAATATTCTCGATCGACATTCTCAAATCTTTGTCATAAAACAAGGGTTAATTAAGGGAATCAATATATCACATAATATCCCTATATCTTGACCACTAACTAACAAATAAGCTTAGGTAGGACACACTAGCGAAGGATTTACTCGTCTCTCCCTCTAGTTCTATTCCCCGATCTCGCCAGAGATCATATCCCTAAGCTCTAATACCAAGCTGTACGCCCCCAAAATAGGTATACATCACCCATTACGAGTTGTCAATACATGGTACGTAAACAACTACAACTTTATTATTACAACAAGAAAGCGTGAGTTTAAATACAAATATTATCTTCTAGACAATATCTATACTCAAATAAATCCTCATCACATTTATTGATACATTATTTTACAAAATGGTGAGGACTACTAAACAACTCTCTCTAGAACATTCATTCCATACCCGAGGCTCGTATCGCCATATATATTCTCGCCTCCTAAGAAAAATGGAACAAAAAGGAAAGGGTGAGCTCAACTAGCTCTCGTAAAGAATATTATGACTAAGATAATATACAACAAATTACCGTTAGTCTTCAACAGGGAAAAATCTAATAGAATCTGATAGACAACAAATTTTAAATCAATATTCAGCATAGAAATAATAATTTATTAGAAGAGTTAAGTAGATAATGCAAACTACTATCTTCCATGTATGAATTTAAAAGTTCATCGTCTATCTTTTATCCTCGTAACATCAATCGATATATATCTGGAATCACATATTCATCTTTGCGCTATGTGGCCAAAGATATTCATCGATTAGTCGTATTTCATCTAAACACCTGTTCATCTTTGCACTACAGGCCAAAGATATTCTTCAGAAATCATTCATCTTTGCACTACAGGCCAAAGATATTCCATAATATCATCATTTAAGACTGAAGATGATGAAAAATATTTTTAAAGAAATGAATCCAGTGAAACAAAATGACAAGGATTAAGGATTAAGGATTCGTACTTTGTTTTATTCATATCCAAAAATACCTCAAAAATAATCATAGTGGTGTAAAATTCAAGAATGATCAAAACATGGATACAATCAAAGCTAGTATCCACAATAGATATTTTAGACGAAAAGGAAAATTTTCATTTTTCGATGAATAGTGTCGATTTTGTGAATAAGATCAGATATCGTAAATAGTGTAGTATCGTGAATAGTAACTCAGACACCAAAAGTTCTAAATTTGATAAAAACTTCAGATCAATATTTCAAAGATAATGATATTGAAGAAATAATATCATTACGAAAAAAAAAAAATATCCCTTACCTCGAAAGATCAAGATCTTAAATTTGAAAACAGGATATAGGCTATGACTTGAACTTGCACCGAATAGCAATACTCAAATTATACTCAAAATACTCACAAGAATATTTCGATATATAGAGAGAAAACTTGATTTACGGTGTGATTTTCAATTTAACCTAAGACCCTATTTATAGGAAATTGCTTAGAACACCAAAGCGAAAATTTAATATAATATTAATATATTATATATAAATTCCTCACACACAATCTATGATCTGAATTCAGCCATGCTTGAAAACAAATAAGTCTACCAAACAAATCAAAAACGTTTTTATTATTTAAAATAATTAAAACTTCCAAAAATCAATTATTCAGAATTTGAACATCAATAATTCATAATAAATAGCCTTTTATCAGAAAATTCTAATCTCATGAGTTTTTATAGGAAATTCAATTCTCTACAACTTTGCAGAAGAAAGTTTTCCAAATTCCAAACAAAAATTGACCAAGAAATCACTGAAGCAAGCGATTTTACGTTTTATAATCAAATTTCATCGATAAATGTGGTCCATGAGCATGTTTAACATGTTTTAAACATTTATTGCAACAAAAATACTCTTCCTCCTCGTATACTCATATATCCCACATTCGTTGTAAAAATATCACCATTATTATATTATTAAAATATAATAATACATTATCTTATCGAGAAAAAGATAAAATTTCAATTTTCAACAATTGTCACATTAAAATTTTTCTCCATCTATATCCACATAAAATCAATATTTTCCTCATCATATGAATCAATAATTAATTATTCACAAATAATATTCTGAGAATCACAATATTGATATTGTGCCGAGGCGGTTCAGGGAAGAGGGCTTTCAATAAGAATTTCTCTTCTTGGCGTGCGATTAGGTGACCAAACCTCTCCTTAGATGAGAACTTTCTAGGCGAGTGCCAATAATGTTATCTAATAATATTATTGAGGATAATATGAATTATTGCTTCGATAATGAAAATATTGTGTAATGATAATTATTATGAAACAACAATGATATAAAATATCAACGCAACAATTATTGAATCGATAAAATCTTTGAGCGGTAATTCACGTAACCATTATTGAGTAGTGCCTTCTTACGTAAGAATCAATAATTGGTGCAATACCGTCAATCTTCTTGTATTTTAACCAATTCCAGTATTTTAACATGATTAATGGTAACAACTACTAGCGTTATTTTTAACCAACTTATATTTGTCGTTTTCTTCATCCAATCGCTTTAGTTATGGGGCCCACACATGGTCTCGGCGTCGTAAATGCGAATATTCCAAAGCGATCTGAATATTCCACGACCAAACGAATATTCCCGACAACAATGATGATTATTTTATAACCACTTGCTTATTTTGAAATATTTGCGTATTTTACCCCTAACTATCCACATTAATCACATCAACCCATACTATTTCAAAATAATAAATAGAAAATTAAATTTCATTAATAATAAGTTGGGGTCTTACATTACGAGCCACCGAGGACTTTTATCACATCATTTATAACAAGCCATGATTATTATAGAATGATCCACAATCATAATCATACTAAGTTCATCTATGACGTAAGCAAAAGATAACATAATATAACATGAGGATGATGACAATGACATAATAATTCAATAAAACAAGTTCAAGAATTATTTTATCCGAGAATTAAGTAACGTCAAATTGTCAACAAGATCTTTGTTTTGTAGAGTAAAATTCAAGAATGATCGGGAAGAATATTTCCATGAAAATCTTTGGATGAAACGCGAATATCAAGAATATTCTACTAATTTCATGGAGTATAGAAGTCAAAGTTTTAACCAATTTGGTATAATAAAGAATGGAATAACAAAAGAAATCACCATGCATGCGATTGCTTGATGTAGGCGGAGTTATTCAAGCGAGAATAATAATAACGGAACCGGTCGGTGAAATTCACACGGCAAGAGGATGATCCAATTGAATAATAAATCTTTGAATAATAAACAATGGAACCGGTCGGTGTAAAACACACGAGACGTGATATTCCAATGTAATAATAAATGCGGAATAATAAACAATGGAACAGTGCAGTGTAAAACACACGCATGCGAGGATATTCAATGAATAATAAAGAATGGAATAATGAAGAAGATCACCAAGTATAGGGATTTCTCGTATCTGAGTTATTCCAAGAATAAATAAGAATGGAATAACATAAAGATTTCACCAAGTATAGGGTATGCCATATACGAGGTTATGTATAGGGTATACCACTTTTACTGAGTTATTCCAATGCAGAATAATAATGAATGGAATAATGGAAGTTCTCTTCATGAATAAGAAAGAATAACACCCACTTACGGTACAACAAATAATATCCCTTATCGTAAAAAGACTTTGGATATCAAAGTAGTGAAGTACAGAATACTCTTCTTCTTTCTCTCTATAGTTTCTCTCTCTCAGAGTTTGGTGAATTAAGTAAGAAAATAATGAAGGAATGAGCTTTATTTATAGGAAAATAGAAATCGTAGTAATTAATCCATGAAGCGGTCCAAATTGATTTACTTTAATCGACGGTCCATATTTAAAGCAAAATCTTTTAAATAAAATATAATATATTCTATTTATATAAAAACATTTTACTATGCAAAACTTTATGCAACACTATCAAAAAACACTATGCAAAAACACTATATGCAACACTTTATCGTAATAAAATATAATATATTCTATTTATAGAATAACTTTAATAAAGTATTACATTTTTATATAAAAGATGTTTACATTTTATTACGTTAATAATACTGAATAAAACAAAACGTCACTATCATTATAATAATTCATATTATTAATCGACAATAATGGAATCAAACTGAGTGACTTCTCACATAAGCATCGATAATCAATCTTAGTGTCTACTATACAACCACACGACATTATTGTACTTTTACTATCGAGTAGTTCAACAAGATCAGCGGTAAAACTTCCGCCGTTATTTCAATAAAATATTTTTGTCGTTTTCTCAATCCAAAACCAATAATTACATTATTGTAGGTCCACCTGATGATTGAGTAGTTACAGACGAATATTCCCCGCTAAACCAAGATATTCCCAGCCAATTGAATATAATATAACCACTTGCATACTTTGCAAAATTTATAAATACTACCCACAACTATAATATTATCTTAAATTCACACCATAATATTAAAAATTATTTCGACAAAATTTAAATCTTTATTGATAAAATCTACGGGTCTCACAATCTCCCTCTCCTTATGGAATTTCGCCTCGAAATTAGTGCGTACACATGGTATGATAAGAGGTGAGGATACCTTGAATACCTTTATCGTTAAAAATATTAAATTCATCTTGTAATCCGCCAAAGATATTCATTAACAATTCATCTTTGCACTACAAAGCTAAAGATATACAAATTGTAAAACCAATAATCTTTGAGACGCAGCGACTTAATAGTAATACGACCACGAATTATCCATACCCTCTTGGCCGAGGATATTCGTGTTTTCAATCACGGTTATGATTATCACAGAATACTCCGTGGTCATAATCATACCAAGTCTATCAATGCACTATGGCCAAAGATGACTTTTACCACATCCATGAATTAATATTTCATTCTTTGAGACTCATTTCAATAATTAATCCATATCATCGAATCATCCACGCACTCTGGCCGAGGGTATTCATTAGTATCACGACCACGAATTATCCATACACTACTACCAAAGATAATCGTGTATTCATTAATATCACGACCACAAATTATCCATACTACTACTACCAAAGATAATCGTGTATTCATTAGTATCACGACCACAAATTATCCATACCTACTACCGAAGATAATCGTGTATTCATTAGTATCACGACCACAAATTATCCATGCACTACTACTAAAGATAATCGTGTTTTCAATTACGGTTATGATTATACCCGAACAATCCACGGTCATAATCATACCAAGTCCATCTACGCACTACTGTGCCACGAGATGACTTTCAACATAATATAAGCATGAGGATAATGATATAAAGAATCAATCAAATGAGATAAAGGATAAATATTAAACATTTATAATTTATCCGAGATTCAAGAATATCCCATGTTATCAATCACTTAATAATCTCATAATCTAATATCATTAATATTATAACAATATTTTAATCACTTCTTAAATTTATAAACAATTTATCTCAATTGTTTACGCTTTTACCATATAATGCATTTAATCATTCAAAATGCTATACTCATAAGATATCATCCCCAATTATCAAATCCTCATAAAAAAATATGCATATACTCTATATAGGATTCTCTAGCCATAAAATCCTATATTTTCAACTTTGTTACTTCACATAACATATTTAACTCATATGTTCAGTAACTAAACTATTTTCATGAAAAATACCAAATCAGTCCCAAAAATATTTCTTTTCTGGGATTTAGCATAATATAGTCCCATAATGAACATACATTTTTCTCGAATTTTTAAAATTCATTTACTATTTTCAAAAATCAATTTCTAATTAATTCCTTAAGAAATTAGCTACCTCAAGGTTAACTCCAGAAATTCCCAAATCTTGGCAGGACCTTACACATGTTAATGTGAGCCTCGATTTAAATTTCATGGTCATCTGAGTTGTAGAACTCGGTTATATCGATTTTAAATCGAGAAAAACCTAAATATTGAAATGGTCATAATTTGCTCATTTTAAGTCAGAATGAGCTCATTTTTGGACAGGAGGTACTTTATAACATATACTTTCATGTCCCAAAAGGCCAGAATTTTTCACATAAATTTAGTGGCCGAAACAGTCCCTCTAAAATCATGGCAGCAGCTTTTTCGGTTTTTACAGTTTTGCACTCCTTTGCTAAAATCAGTCCACACAAAAATCTAAAACACCTTTTCCAGTAATTCCACTTGGATTAGTTAGGTAACTCATAGATCTAACTCTAGGACTTGACCACACTCAAAAATTCAAAATATAATAAAAGATATGGTCAATTGAATTTCATGTTACGTTTTTCACCAAAATCTGATTTTCAACTCTTTGTGATTTTTAAGAAACTTTCATGTTTTCACATACTAACCAACATAACTCATCATAACACTTACTAATACCACGTATACCCATGATTTTCATTAGTCCAATGCTTTTATTATGACTTTCATCATAAACCACGTAAAGCTATTCATTTTAGTTGAAGAAATATTTGAGGGTTTAAGAAATGGGTTTTTGTCTTTGGGGTCAATTGAAAATTCGATTTCACGCTCTAGGGTAGGCTAGAAAGTCTTCAAGAATACGTCAAGAAATTTATTAATAATAGAAATATCATTCAAAAGCGTGACTCTCATCCAAGACTTGGATAAGACGTCACATTGATACCAACTGTGACTTTATCCTTAACCTAGATAAGCACCTCACAATGATACCTATAAACTTGCCATCTTTGTGAGACCCCAAATTTTATCAATAAAGATTTAAATTTTGTCGAAATAATTTTTAATATTATGGTGTGAATTTGAGATAATATTATAGTTGTGGGTAGTATTTATAAATTTTGCAAAGTATGCAAGTGGTTATATTATATTCGATTGGTGGGGAATATTCGGTTTAGCGAGGGAATATTCGTACAAAGGCTCAATCATTGGTGGACCCCTAATGTAATTATTGTCGAATTGAGAAAGCGACAAAAATATTTTATTGAAATAACGGCGGAAGTTTTACTGGTTGATCTTTGTTGAACTACTCGGTAGTAAAAAATACGATGTCACGTGTGGTTGCATAGTAGTAGCACGGTATTGATTATTGATGCTTATGTGAGAAGTCACTCGGTTTGATTCCATTATTGTCGATTAATAATATGAATTATTATAGCGATAATGACGTTTTGTTTTATTCGTATTATTAACGTAATAAAAGCGAAACATCTTTTATATAAAAGCGAGAATACTTTATTAAAGTTATTACATAAATAGAATATATTATATTTTATTATGCATAGTGTTGCATAGTGTTTTGCATAGTGTTTTGCATAGTGTTTGCATAGTGTTTGCATAGTAAAATGTTTTTATATAAATAGAATATATTATATTTTATTTAAAAGATTTTGCTTTAAATATGAATGAAGTCAGATTAAAGTAAATCAATCTGGACCGATTCATGGATTAATTACTATGCATTCTATTTTCCTATAAATAGAAGCTCATTCCTTCATTATTTTCTTACGAATTCTTTGAAACTACAGAGAGAAATTATAGAGAGAAGCTATAGAGAGAAAATCTATAGAGAGAAAGAAGAAGAGTATTACGGTACTTCACTACTTTGATATCCAAAGTGTCTTTTACGGTAAAGGGTATTATTTGTTGTACCCGTAAAAAGGGTGTTATTCTTTCTTATTCATGAAGAGAACTTACATTATTCCATTCATTATTATTACATTGGAATAACTGTAAAAGTGGTATACCCTATACATAACTTTTGTATATGCGGCAATACCCTATACTTGGTGAAATCCTTATGTTATTCCATTCTTATTTATTACATTGGAATAACTTTTGTATCTGTGTGAATCCCCTATACTTGGTGATCTTCTTACATTATTCCATTCTTTATTATTCATTGGAATATCACATGCGTGTGTTTTTACAGGACACAGTTCCATTGTTTATTATTCAGCATTTATTATTACATTTGATCATCCCGCAATCGATTGTGAATTTCACGACTTTGTTCCCGATTATTATTATTACATTGGAATAACTACATCATGCAAGTACCGCATGCATGGTGATTTCTTTTGTTATTCCATTCTTTATTATACCCAATTGGTTAAAACTTTGACTTCTATACTCCATGAAATTAGTAGAATATCCTTGATATTTGCGTTTCATCCAAAGATATCTTTTCATGAAAATATTCTTACGATCATTCTTGAATTTTACTCTACAAAACAAAGTATCTTGTTGACAATTTGACGTTACTTAATTCTCGGATAAAATAATTCTTGAACTTGTTTTATTGAATTATTATGTCATTGTCATCATCCTCATGATATATTATGTTATCTTTGGCTTACGTGCATAGATGAACTTAGTATGATTATGGCCAAGGATCATTCGGTATAATCATGGCTTGTTATAAATGATGTGATAAAAGTCCTCACTATTCTGTGAAATAGTGTGATAATAGTTGTAATGAGGACTCCTTTTGAGTTTGTATAATATCTAGTAGACAATATTTGTATTCAAACTCACGATTTATGTCGTATTGTACACGCAGCAGTTATATTAGTAAGTTGTATTTGAATTTATGTACCATGTAAGTGGCGACCCAAGATGGGTGACGTATGTAACGCCCCCAAAATAGGTATACATCACCTATTCTGAGTTGTCAATACATGTACGTGCGAAACAACTACAACTTTATTATTAACAATAAAAGCTGTGAGTTTGAATACAAATATTATCTTCTGACAATATCTATACTCAAATAAATCCTCATCACATTTATTGATACATTATTTTACAAAAATGGTGAGGACTACTAAACAATCCTTTCTAAAACCTTCATTCCATACCCCCAGGCTTCGTACTCGCATTATATTCTCGCCTCACGAGAAAAATGGAACAAAAAGGAAAAGGGTGAGCTCAACTAGCTCGATAAAGAATATTATGACTAAGATAATATACAACAAATTATCGTTAGTCTTCAACGAGGAAAAATATAATAGAATCTGATAGACAACAAATTTTAAATCAATATTCACATGTGAAATAATAATTCATTAGAAGAGTTAAGTAGAGAATGCAAACTACTATCTTACATGTATGAATTTAAAAGTTCATCGTCTATCTTTTATCCTGTAACATCAATCGATATACATACGGAATCAAATATTCATCTTTGCACTCTGAGGCCGAAGATATTCATCGATTAGTCATGTATTCATTTAAACACACATTTCATCTGCGCACGGGCCAAAGATATTCTTGAAATCATTCATCTTTGCACTACTGGCCGAAGATATTCCATAATATCATCATTTAAGGCGAGGATGATGAAAAATATTTTTTAAAAAGCGAATCCAAAGTGAAACAAAATGACAAGGATTAAGGATTAAGGATTAGTACTTGGTTTTATCCACGTCAAAAAATACCTCAAAAATAATCATAGTGGTGTAAAATTCAAGAATGATCAAAACATGGATACAATCGAGTTAGTATCCGAATAGATATTTTAGACGAAAAGAAGAAATTTTATTTTAAAATTGAAATAATCAGTATATCGTGAATAGTCTCAGTATCGTGAATAGTCTTAGATATCGTGAATAGTAACTCGACACCAAAAGATAGAAATTCCACAAAAACATCTTCACGCTTCATGAATAATAGTACTCGTGAATAGTAACTTCGTGAATAGTAACTCATGAATAGTAACTTGTGAATAGTAACTCATGAATAGTAACCCATGAATAGTAACCCAGACATGAAAAAGTTCCAAATTTGATAAAACTTGGATCGACATTTGACGTAATGATATTGAAGAAATAATATCATTACTGAAAAAATAATATCCCTTACCTCGAAAGATCAAGATTTTAGCTAGAATACTAGGGTATAGTCTTTGAAGGGAACTTGCAAATCTAGCAATACTCAAAGTATACTCAAAATACTCACAAGAATAAATTTCGATAATATAGAGAGAAAACTTGATTTCGGTGTGATTTTCGATTCTAACCTAAGCACTTTCTATTTATAGGAAAATCTTAGAAACAAAAAGCAGAAAATTTAATAAAATAATAATATAATTAAACAAATTCAAGCCCACCTTTGACTAACTGAATTCAGCACATTTATATCACATGTGGGATTGCAAAAACGTTTTTCTTAAATAAAACAATTAAAACTTCCAAAAATCAATTATTTTGAACTTGAACTTGATAATTCATAATAAATAGCCCTTTCATCAGAAAATTCGAATCTCGCGAGTTTTTTATATGAATTTCAATTCTCTACAACTTTACAGAAGGAAAAGTTTTTCCAAATTCCAAATAGAAATTGAGCGAAATCCACAAACCAGGCGATTTTACTGTTTATAATCAAATTTGATCGATAATTGGGGTCCACAGAGCATGTTTAACATGTTTTAAACATTTATTGCAACAAAAATACTCTTCCTCCTCGCATACTCATATATCCCACATTCGTTGTAAAAATATCATAGTTAATATATTATTAAAATAATATATTTAAATGAATTATTTTATCGAGAAAAAGATAAAATATTAATTTTCAACAATTGTCATTTTTAAAATTTTCTCCATCTATATCCACATAAAATCAATATTTTCCTCATCATATAAATCAATAATTTAATTATTCACAAATAATATTACGAGAATCACAATATTGACAACCAAAAGCGTTTCAGAGAAGAGGGGCTTTCGATAAAAATTTCTTCTTCTTGGTGGCCTTGATTAGGTGACCAAACCTCTCCTTAGGCAGAACTTTCTAGACATTGCCAATAATGTTATCTAATAATATTATTAGGATAATATGAATTATTGCTTCGATAATGAAAAAAATTGTGTAATGTGATTATTGAAACAACAATGATATAAAATATCAACGCAAAGCAATTATTAACTCGATAAAATCTTTGAGCGATAATTACTATAACCATTATTGAGTAGTGCCTTCTTACGTAAGAATCAATAATTGGTGCAATCTGGTGTGCATCTCTTGTCAACAACAGCGTATTAGTGTGTTTTAACCACAAGGTATTCCAACGATGATACTTGTAATAACTACGCCATTATTTAAAAAACAACTTATATTTGTCGTTTTCTTCATCCAATCGCTTTTTAGTTATGGGGCCCACATGGTGCATTGCTTGGCAGTAAATGCGAATATTCTGACGATCTGAATATTCCACGACCAAACGAATATTCCCAAGCGATAATGAATATTTTATAACCACTTGCTTATTTTGAAATATTTGCGTATTTAACCTTAACTATCCACATTAATCAAATCAACCCTTACTATTTCAAAATAATAAATAAAGGAAATTCCTTTTTATTTAAAAATTTTGGGGTCTTACAACGATATACCTAATTTTGGGGTGTCATGGCGGTTGGTATCGAGCTTAGGGATATGATCCACAGCTAAGATGCGAGATAAGAACTAGGAGGGAGAGGCGGGAATTCCTTCGCTAGTATGACCTACCTAAGTTTATTTGGTATTTGATTGGTCGGTGAGAGTATAGTGATAATATGTTGCATGTCAATTAACCCTTATTTTGTGGCGGTGTTAGAAAATGGCATCCAGAATGTTGAGAATAGCAATGGAGCACAGGAGGCTATTGATTCTCCACAGATCGATAATCGAGGACAATGTGCAGCGGGATGGCGATAATCCTCTTGTAAACAACAACAGCGATCAATTGACGAACTACGAGACGTTTAAGAGGTTTTAAATTCATGCAACATCAAAGCGAACGACTTACTGTACAAAAGCGTAGGTGGAAACACGGAAAACTCTCGGGTGGTCACCATTAAACAATTCAAGGAATTTGGGACCACCCGGAGTTTAAGGGAGAGCAAAACCACTTGGCGGAAGCATGGATAAAGCAGATTACCAAGATATTTGATGTCTTGGGATGCTCAGAGGAGCAAAGGTTCCCCTTCACGCCTTTATGTTGCTTGCGGAGGCGGATTCTTGGTGGGAATCGGTAAAGCGTACTTAACTTTCTTTGTCTTGAAGATATTTTGGAAGAAGTTCGAGGAGTCATTCAACGACAAATACTTTCACGAAAGTATTCGCCACATGAAGGAGGTGGAGTTTATCAAGTTGGAACAAAACAATATGGCCGTGTCACAACACGAGGCAAAATTTGCGGAGTTATCACGATTCGTCCCACTTGGTGGATAATGAAGAAGAGAATGCCGCGAATGTTTTTAAGAGGTTTGAAGCGGAGATCGTCAACATCTTATTTCTCATAAAGCTGTGTTTGTATTGGATGTTGTAAATATGGCTCGATTAGTGAGAAGCGATAACGAGTCAACTTAACTAAAAGAGAAGCGGTAAGCAAAATTATAATACCGGCGTGAGTAGTCATCGAGCGGTGACAACAAGCGTGGAGGAATCAACGGGCGGATATGGTAACCACCCGGTGGTAATCGGGGCCAAAATAATAAGAATGGACATTTCAAGAAAAGGAGATTCAACGATGATGGAAAGGCGTCGACACCAAGACACCGTTGTTAAGGAAGGAGAAAGACCACCTATCATATGCTTCAAATGCGGAGGAGAGGACACATCGATCCGGCTGCGCCATGCCTTCAAAGCATGTTATAATTGTGGAAGAAGGTCACTTAGCTCGATTTTTGTCGTTTTCAGAAAGACAAATTCAACTAGGATGGAGGCACCAAAAATTTGTCCAGACAAAGAAAAGCCGTAGTTTAAGAGGCGTTTTTTTTCGTGACGAGGAACACGAATAAAATTATCACGGGTAAGTTAATCATAAGCTCTTGCGAAGTCTATACCGTGTTAGATACCAGTTCTACCCACTCTTTTATTCTACCTAGTTGTGTTCAATGTTTAAATTTGACTCCGGAAATATTAGACTTTGATTTATCTATTGAAACTTCGTTGGGAGAAACCTTCGTTACCTCCACTGTTTATTAATCTTGTTATTTCAAATAAACACTTTCACGATCTTATCTCTTTGAAAATACTTGCCTTTGAGGTAATTTTTGAAAACGATTGATTAACTACTCATTATTCTTTTTGTAAGGTTGTTAGCTTTCATATTCTAACCAACTTTGTTATCTGAATTCAAAGTAACCAAACCCTAAAGTTAATCTTTGTTATATCAAGCCATAAGTAAAGAGCCCCGATCCTTTCGTTGTTGACTTCCTTGTGTGGAATGCAACTGAAGCGCAGGACTTTTTTGTGGCGACGTCGTATTTGAAGATGGGAAGTTGATAGGTATCATTGTGAGGTCTTTATCACGGGTTAAGGGATAGAAGTCACGATTGGTATTAATGTGACGTACTATCCAAGTCTTGGGACGAAATGTGAGTTTTGAATGATATTTCTATTATTAATAAATTTCTGGCGTATTCTTGAAGACTTCTTAGCCTACTTAGGCGTGAAATCGAATTTTGTATTGACCCGATCTGAAAACCCATTTCTTAAACCCTCAAATATTTCTTGACTAAAAGGATGCATTTACGTGGATTATGATGAAAGTCATAATAAAAGTATAGAACTGATGAAAATCATGGGTATATGAAGTATTAGTAAGTTTTATGATGAGTTATGTTGGTTAGTATGTGAAAACATGAAAGTTTCTTAGAAATCACAAAGAGTTGAAAATCAGATTTTGGTGAAAAATGTAACATGAAATTCAATTGACCATATCTCCTATTATATTTTGAATTTTTGAATGTGGTCAAGTCCTAGAGTTAGATCTATGAGTTACCTAACTAATTCAAGTGGAATTACTGGAAAAGGTGTTGTAGATTTTTGTGTGGACTGATTTTAGCAAAGGGTGCAAAGCTGCAAAAGCAAAAGAAAAAGCTGCTGCGCCATGATTTTAGAGGGCTGTTTCGGCCACTTAAATTATGAGAAAAATTCTGGCCTTTTGGGACATGAAAGTATATGGTATAAAGTACCTCCTGTCCAAAAATGAGCCCATTTCGACTTAAAATGAGCAAGTTATGACTATTTCAATATTTAGGTTTTCAGGCGAAAAAAACGCTATAAGGAGTTCTATAACTCGATGACCATGAAATTTAAACTGGAGGCTCACGTTAACATGTGTAAGGTCCTGCCAAGATTTGGGAATTTTGGAGTTAAACTTGAGGTAGCTAATTTCTTAAGGAATTAATTAGAAATTGATTTTTGAAAAATAGTAAATGAATTTTAAAAATTCGAGAAAATATATTTTCATTATTGGACTATATTATGCTAAATCCCGGAAAAGAAATATTTTGGGACTGATTTGGTATTTTTCATGAAAATAGTTTAATTACAAACATATGAGTTAAATATGTTATGTGAAAGTAACAAAGTTGAAAATAGGATTTTATGGCTAGAGGATCCTATATAGAGTATATGCATATTTTTTGATGAGGATTTGATAATTGGTGATGATATCTTATGAGTATGGCATTTTGAATGATTAAATGCATTATATATAGTAAAAGCGTAAACAATTGAGATAAATTGTTTATAAATTTAAAAGTGATTAAAATATTGTTGTAATATTAATGATATTAGATTATGAGATTATTAAGCGATTGATAACATGGGGATATTCTTGAATCTGGATAAATTATATTATAAATGTTTAATATTTATCCTTTATCTCATTTGATTGATTCTTTATATCATTATCCTCATATTTATATTATGTTGAAAGTAAATACGTGGCTTTGTAGTGCATAGATGGACTTGGTATGATTATGACCGGGATTGCTCGGTATAATCATAGTAGTAATTAAAACACGATTATCTTTGGTAGTAGTGCATGGATAATTTGTGGTCGTGAAACTAATGAATATACGATTATCTTTGGTAGTAGTGCATGGATAATTTGTGGTCGTGATCTTAATGAATACACGATTATCTTTGGTAGTAGTGCATGGATAATTTGTGATCGTGATACTAATGAATACACGATTATCTTTGGCCGTAGTGCATGGATAATTTGTGGTCGAGATCTTAATGAATATACGATTATCTTTGGCACGTAGTGCATGGATAGTCGTGGTCGTGATCTTAATGAATACGATTATCTTTGGTAGTAGTGCATGGATAATTTGTGGTCGTGATCTTAATGAATACACAATTATCTTTGGTAGTAGTGCATGGATAATTTGTGGTCGGATGATACTAATGAATACACGATTATCTTTGTACGTAGTGCATGGATAATTCGTGGTCGTGATTAATGAGACCCAGATTTTATCAATAAAGATTTAAATTTTGTTGAAATAATTTTTAATATTATGGTGTGAATTTAAGATAATATTATAGTTGTGGGTAGTATTTATAAATTTTGCAAAGTATGCAAGTGGTTATATTATATTCGATTGGTTGGGGAATATTCGGTTTAGCGAGGGAATATTAAATACAATGGCTCAATCATTGGTGGACCCTACAACGAGAATTATTGTCGGATTGAAAGCGACAAAAATATTTTATTGAAATAACGGCGGAAGTTTTCAAGTGGTATCTTTGTTGAACTACTCGGTAGTAAAAAAATACGATGTCGTGTGGTTGCATAGTAATACACGGTATTGATTATTGATCTTTATGTGAGAAGTCACTCGGTTTGATTCCATTATTGTCGATTAATAATATGAATTATTATAGCGATAATGACGTTTTGTTTTATTCATTATTATTAACGTAATAAAAGCGAAACATCTTTTATATAAAATAGAATACTTTATTAAAGTTATTACATAAATAGAATATATTATATTTTATTATGCATAGTGTTGCATAGTGTTTTTTGCATAGTGTTTTGCATAGTATTGCGTAGTGTTTGCATAGTAAAATGTTTTTATATAAATAGAATATATTATATTTTATTTAAAAGATTTTTCTTTAAATATGACCGTCGATTAAAGTAAATCAATCTGGATAGTTCATGGATTAATTCTTATGCATTCCATTTTCCTATAAATGAAGCTCATTCCTTCATTATTTTCTTACGAATTCATTGAAACTACAGAGAGAAATTATAGAGAGAAAGTATAGAGAGAAAATATAGAAAGAAGAAGAGTATTACTCGCTACTTCACTACTTCTATATTAGGTTCTTTTTACGGTAAGGGGTGTTATTCTTTCTTCTTGAAGAGAACACATTATTCCATTCTTTATTATTACATTGGAATAACTTTTGTAAAAGTGGCATACCCTATACATAACTTTTGTATATGTGGCATACCTATACTTGGTGAAATCCTTATGTTATTCCATTGCTTATTTATTACATTGGAATAACTTTTGATATCATGATTTTACCTATACTTGGTGACATTCTTATTATTTACATTTGGAACATCACATACATGTGTGTTTTACCGGGACTGGTTCCGCTTTTTATTATTCATTGGAAAATCACATGCATGTGTTTTACAGGACTGGTTAAAATCTTTATCATTCTGTTGGAATATCTATACATGTGTTTTACGGATCTGGTTCCATCTTTATTATTACATTGGAACATCACGCCGGTGTGAATTTCACACGATTTGGTTCCGTTATTATTATTACATTGGAATAACTTTTCTATCTGCAATCTGCGCATGCGTGGTGATTTCTTTTGTTATTCCATTCTTTATTATACCCGGTTAGTTAAAACTTTGACTTCTATACTCCATGAAATTAGTAGAATATCCTTGATATTTGCGTTTCATCGATATCTTTTCACGGAAATATTCTTACGATCATTCTTGAATTTTACTCTGTAAACGATGATCATGTTGACAATTTGGGCGTTAATAATTCATGGATTAAATAATTCTTGAACTTGTTTTATTGAATTACTATGTCATTGTCATCATCCTCATGTTATATTATGTTATCTTTGGCTTACGTGCATAGATGAACTTAGTATGATTATGACCGAGGATCATTCGGTATAATCATGACTTGATATAAATGATGTGACAAAAAGTCCTCGGTGGCTGTAATAATGCGGTGATGGATAGTTTTTGGTATGATTATGACCGGAGGTGATTCGGTATAGTCGTGACCATTGATAATTTGATGAAAATCCTTGGCCAAGTAGTACGAGGGATGATTAGGCGTGGTGGTTTATTTATTAAAATTTGAGTCTCGTGATAAAAATTGATGAAAACCTTTTAAAACCTAAAAGATAGTAGACTTTATTTCTCTTGACTCTTTTAATGGATTGCTTATTCCATTGCAGATTAAGCTGGTTATCTATTGTATTTTATCGGTTTTAACTTTGTTGAAAAGGCTAATGATAATTTATTACGCATTATCTTAGTCATAATATTTCTTCTTTGGGCTAATTTGAGCTCACCCTTTTCTTTCTTTGTTCTCTTGAGGAAATGAGAACATATTTGGACGAGTCTGGGAGCGAAGTAATGGTCGAGAGGATAGCATTAGTAGTCCTCACTATTACGTGAAATAGTGTGATAATAGTTGTAATGAGGACTCCTTTTTAGTTTGTATAATATCTAGTAGACAAAATTTGTATTCAAACTCACGATTTATATGTCGTATTGTATACGCAGCAGTTATATTAGTAAGTTGTATTTGAATTTATGTACCATATAAGTAAGTGGCGACCCAAGATGGGTGACGTATACCTAATTTTGGGGGTGACACGGTTGGTATCGAGCCATAAGTGTGAAGAGCCCCGAGCCCTCATTTGGTGACTTCTGTTGATGGGGAATGCACCGAAGCGGACTACTCTCCGTAGGGGCCTTAGTCTTTTTTGTGGCAATCGACTCTACCGATGTGAGGTCTTGATACAAGTTGGTGTCGAGTCACGGTTAGTATCGAGAGCTTAGGGATATGATCCTGGCTAAGATGTGAGAATAGTACTAGGAGGGAGAGCAGGGAATTCCTTCGCTAGTATGACCTACCTAAGTTTATGTGGTATTTATTTGGTCGGTCGGAGTATAGGGATAATATGTGATATGTTAATTAACCCTTGTTTTGTGGCGGTGTTTGAGAATGACATCCGAAAATCTTTGAGATAAGCAATGAAGCACATGAGAGTGTTGATTAAATTTCAAACAAAAGGTAACGACCAATAATACGATAATAATCATCTTGGTGGTGGCAATTTATCGAACAATGATAACCATCATCGGGGAAATTATCATGCTAAGAATGGTAACCACTTGGTGGTAATCATGGCAAAGATAATAGAAGTGGAAATTTCAAGAAGAAGGTCATTTAGCTCGATTTTGTCGTATAGTGAAGTCAAGTCCAATTTGGGATAGTGGCACCAAAGCGGATCTGGACAAAACAAAGTCGATGGTTTTAGGAAGGCGTTTTTCGTGACTTCTCGAAAAAGTGGGTAACGAACGAAGTTAGCACGGGTTAGTTAATTATAAATTCTTTGAAGTCTATACCTTATTAATCTGGGTTCTACCCATTCTTTTATCTCTCTTGCTTGCGTTCAACGTTTAAATTTGACTCAGGAGAAATTAGACTTTGATTTATCTATTGAAACTTCGTTGGGAGAAACCTTTGTTACCTCTACTATTTATTAATCTTGTTTGGTTCAAATAAACATTTTCACGTTACCTGTCGATCTTATCTTTTTGAAAATATTTGCCTTTGATGGGATTTTAGGAATCAATTGGTTAACTACTCATCATTCTTTTTGTAAGGTTGTTAGCTTTCATATTTCTAACCAACTTTGTTATCTGAATTCAAAGTAACCAAACCCTAAAGTTAATCACTATTATATCAAGCCATAAGTAAAGAGCCCCGATCCTTTCGTTGTTGACTTCCTTGTATGGAATGCACCAAAGCCAGACTTTCTGTAGACAACATCGTGAATGAAGATGGCAAGTTTATAGGTATCATTGTGAGGTCTTTATCTAGGTTAAGGGATAGAAGTCACAGTTGGTATCAATGTGACGTCTTATCCAAGTCTTGGATGAGAGTCACGATTTTGAATGATATTTCTATTATTAATAAATTTCTGGCGTATTCTTGAAGACTTCTTAGCCTACCTAGGCGTGAAATCGAATTTTGTATTGACCAAAGATCAAAACCCATTTCTTAAACCCTCAAATATTTCTTCAACTAAAAGGATCTGTTTACGAGGATTATGATGAAAGTCATAATAAAAGCATTGGACTAATGAAAATCATGGGTATATGACTTATTAGTAAGTGTTATGATGAGTTATGAAAACATGAAAGTTTCTTAGAAATCACAAAGAGTTGAAAATCAGATTTTGGTGAAAAACGTAACATGAAATTCAATTGACCATATCTCCTATTATATTTTGAATTTTTGAATGTGGTCAAGTCCTAGAGTTAGATCTATGAGTTACCTAACTAATCCAAGTGGAATTACTAGAAAAGGTGTTGTAGATTTTGTGTGTGGACTGATTTTAGCAAAGGAGTGCAAAAGCTGCAAAAAATCGAAAAAGCTTCTGCCATGATTTTAGAGAGGCTGTTTCGGCCATTTAAATTATGAGAAAAATTCTGGCCTTTTGGGACATGAAGGTATATGGTATAAAGTATCTCCTGTCCAAAAATGAGCTCATTCGACTTAAAATGAGCAAGTTATGACTATTTCAATATTTAGGTTTTTAAGAAAAAAAACGATATAACAGGAGTTCTATAACTCGATGACCATGAAATTTAAACTAGAAGCTCACGTTAACATGTGTAAGGTCCTGCCAAGATTTGGGAATTTTGGAGTTAAACTTGAGGTAGCTAATTTCTTAAGGAATTAATTAGAAATTGATTTTTGAAAAATAGTAAATGAATTTTAAAAATTCGAGAAAAATATATTTTCATTATGGGACTATATTATGCTAAATCCCAGAAAAGAAATATTTTTGGGACTGATTTGATATTTTTCATGAAAATAGTTTAATTCTGAACATATGAGTTAAATATGTTATGTGAAGTAATGAAAGTTGAAAATAGGATTTTATGGCTAGAGAATCCTATATAGAGTATATGCATATTTTTGAGAGATTTGATAATTGGTGATGATATCTTATGAGTATGACATTTTGAATGATTAAATGCATTATATGGTAAAGTGTAAACAATTAAGATAAATTGTTTATAAATTTAAGAAGTGATTAAAATATTGTTATAATATTAATGTTATTAGATTATGAGATTATTAAATGATTGATAACATGGGGATATTCTTGAATCTGGATAAATTATATTATAAATGTTTAATATTTATCCTTTATCTCATTTGATTGATTCTTTATATCATTATCCTCATGCTTATATTATGTTGAAAGTCATACGTGGCTGTAGATGGACTTGGTATGATTATGACGAGGATTGTTTCGGTATAATCATAATAGTAAATGAATACACAATTATCTTTGGTAGTAGTGCATGGATAATTTGTGGTCGTGATCTTAATGAATACACAATTATCTTTTGGTAGTAGTGCATGGATAATTTGTGGTCGTGATCTTAATGAATACACGATTATCTTTGGCCGTAGTGCATGGATAATTTGTGGTCGTGATACTAATGAATATCCTTGGCCTGTAGTGCAGGGATGATTCGATGATGTGGATTAATTATTGAGCTGAGTCTCAGCAATGAAATATTAATTCATGGATGCGTTCAAAGTCATCTTTGGCCGTAGTGCATTGATAGACTTGGTATGATTATGACCACGGATTATTCGGTATAATCATGACCGTAATTGAAAACACGAATATCCTTAGCCAGTAGTGCATGGATAATTCATGGTTGTGATACTATTAAGCTAAGTCTGAGTATTATTGGTTTTACAGTTATATATCTTTGGCCTATAGTGCAAAGATGAATTGTTAATAAATATCTTTGGCCTGTAGTGCAAAGATGAATTGTTAATGAATATCTTTGGCGGATTACGAAGATGAATTTAATATTTTTAACAATAAAGGTATTCAAGGTATCCTCATCTCTTTATCATATCAGGTACGTACCCTAATTTCGAGGGCGAAATTCCATAAGGAGGGGAGATTGTGAGACCCCAGATTTTATCAATAAAGATTTAAATTTTGTTGAAATAATTTTTAATATTATGGTGTGAATTTAAGATAATATTATAGTTGTGGGTAGTATTTATAAATTTTGCAAAGTATCACAGTGGTTATATTATATTCGATTGGTGGGGAATATTAGGTTTAGCGAGGGAATATTCGTACAATGGCTCAATCATTGGTGGACCCTAGCATGAAATTATTGTCGGATCGAGAAAGCGACAAAAATATTTTATTGAAATAACGGCGGAAGTTTTCTGTAAGTTATTTGTTGAACTACTCGGTAGTAAAAAATACGATGTCGTGTGGTTGCATAGTAAGTACACTTGCGGTATTGATTATTGATGCTTATGTGAGAAGTCACTCGGTTTGATTCCATTATTGTCGATTAATAATATGAATTATTATAGCGATAATGACGTTTTGTTTTATTCGTATTATTAACGTAATAAAAGCGAAACATCTTTTATATAAAATAGAATACTTTATTAAAGTTATTACTATAAATAGAACAATATATTATATTTTATTATGCGTAGTGTTGCGTAGTGTTTTTGCGTAGTGTTTTGCGTAGTATTGCATAGTGTTTGCATAGTAAAATGTTTTTATATAAATAGAATATATTATATTTTATTTAAAAGATTTTTCTTTAAATATGGACCGTCAGATTAAAGTAAATCAATCTGGACCGTTCATGGATTAATTCTTATGCATTCCATTTTCCTATAAATAGAAGCTCATTCCTTCATTATTTTCTTACGAATTCATTGAAACTCTGAGAGAGAAATTATAGAGAGAAGCTATAGAGAAAATATAGAAAGAAAGAAGAAGAGTATCTGCTACTTCACTACTTCTTATATTAGGTTCTTTTTACGGTGAGGGTGTTATTCTTTCTTCTTGAAGAGAACTTACATTATTCCATTCTTTATTATTACATTGGAATAACTTTGTAAAAGTGGCATACCTATACATAACTTTGTATCACGGTGACATACCTATACTTGGTGAAATCCTTATGTTATTCCATTCTTATTTATTACATTGGAATAACTTTGTATATCATGGTTTACCCTATACTTGGTGACATTCTTCTATTATTACATTGGAACATCACATGCGTGTGTTTTACAACAGGACTGGTTCCGCTTTTTTATTATTACTGTTGGAAAATCACATGCATGTGTTTTTTACAGGACTGGTTAAAATCTTTATCATTACATTGGAATATCTATCGTGTGTTTTTACAGGATCTGGTTCCATCTTTATTATTACTGTTGGAACATCACAGCCGATTGTGAATTTCACGACTGGTTCCGTTATTATTATTACATTGGAATAACTAACACATACATCTGCAATACCGCATGCATGGTGATTTCTTTTGTTATTCCATTCTTTATTATACCCGGTTGGTTAAAACTTTGACTTCTATACTCCATGAAATTAGTAGAATATCCTTGATATTTGCGTTTCATCCGATATCTTTTCACGGAAATATTCTTACGATCATTCTTGAATTTTACTCTCTGAAAAACGATTATCGTATTGACAATTTGGACGTTAATAATTCATGGATTAAATAATTCTTGAACTTGTTTTATTGAATTACTATGTCATTGTCATCATCCTCATGTTATATTATGTTATCTTTGGCTTACGTGCATAGATGAACTTAGTATGATTATGACCGAGGATCATTCGGTATAATCATGACTTGATATAAATGATGTGACAAAAGTCCTCGGTTATTTTGTAATGCGTTGATGGATAGTTTTTGGTATGATTATGACCGAGAGGTGATTGGTATAGTCATGACCATTGATAATTTGATGAAAATCCTTGGCCCGTGATGCGGGGATGATTAGGCGTGGTGGTTTATTTATTAAAATTTGAGTCTCGTGATAAAATTGATGAAAACCTTTTAAAACCTAAAAGATAGTAGACTTTATTCTCTCTTGACTCTTTTAATGGATTGCTTATTAAGCTGCAGATTAAAGCTGGTTATCTATTGTATTTTATCGGTTTAACTTTGTTGAAGGCTAATGATAATTTATTACGCATTATCTTAGTCATAATATTTCTTCTTGGGCTAATTGAGCTCACCCTTTCTTTCCTTTATTCTCTTGAAATGAGAACATAAATTTGGGACGAGTCGGGGAGCGAAGTAATGGTCGAGGAGGATAGCATTAGTAGTCCTCACTATTACGTGAAATAGTGTGATAATAGTTGTAATGAGGACTCCTTTTTAGTTTGTATAATATCTAGTAGACAAAATTTGTATTCAAACTCACGATTTATGTCGTATTGTACACAGCAGATTATATTAGTAAGTTGTATTTGAATTTATGTACCATGTAAGTGGCGACCCAAGATGGGTGGCGTATACCTAATTTTGGGGTGTCACGGTGATACTTAATGAATACACGATTATCTTTAGTAGTAGTGCATGGATAATTTGTGGTCGTGATCTTAATGAATATACAATTATCTTTGGTAGTAGTGCATGGATAATTTGTGGTCGTAATACTAATGAATACACCATTATCTTTGGTAGTAGTGCATGGATAATTTTTGGTCGTGATCTTAATGAATGAATACGATTATCTTTGGTAGTAGTGCATGGATAATTCGTGGTCGTGATCTTAATGAATATCCTTGGCACGTAGTGCGGGGATGATTCGATGATATGGATTAATTATTGAAATTTGAGTCTCGTGAATGAAATATTAATTCATGGATGTGGTAAAAGTCATCTTTGGTAGTAGTGCATTGATAGACTTGGTATGATTATGACCACGGATTATTCGGTATAATCATGGTAGTAATTGAAAACACGAATATCCTTGGCGATGAGTGCATGGATAATTCGTGGTTGTGATACTTATTAATAGCGTCTCGGTATTATTGGTTTTCTGATTTGTATATCTTTTGCTTTTGTAGTGCAAAGATGAATTGTTAAAGAATATCTTTGGCGGATTGCAAAAATGAATTTAATATTTTCAACGACAAAGGTATTCAAGGTATCCTTGCCTCTTTATCATACAGTCGTACCCTAATTTGAGGCGAAATTCCATAAGGAGGGAGATTGTGAGACCCCAAATTTTATCGATAAAGATTTAAATTTTGTGAAATAATTTTTAATATTATGGTGTAAATTTGAGATAATATTATAGTTGTGGGTAGTATTTATAAATTTTACAAAGTATGCAAGTGGTTATATTATATTCGATTGGTGGGGAATATTAGGTTTAGTAGGAAATATTAAATACAATGGCTCAATCATTGGTGGACCCCACAGCGAAATTATTGTCGAATTGAGAAAACAATGAAATATTTTATTGAAATAACGGCGGAAGTTTTTCTGGTTGATCTTTGTTGAACTACTCGGTAGTAAAAAGTACGATGTCGTGTGGTTGCGTAGTAGCAATACTTGCGGTGTTGATTATTGATCTTTATGTGAGAAGTCACTCGGTTTGATTCCATTATTGTCGATTAATAATATGAATTATTATAGCGATAATGGCGTTTTGTTTTATTCGTATTATTAGCGTAATAAAAGCGAAACATCTTTATATAAAAGCAGAATACTTTATTAAAGTTATTACATAAATAGAATATATTATATTTTATTATGCGGTGTTGCGTAGTATTTTGCATAGTGTTTTGCGTAGTGTTGCATAGTGTTTGCATAGTAAAATGTTTTTATATAAATAGAATATATTATATTTTATTTAAAAGATTTTGCTTTAAATATGGACCATCAGATTAAAGTAAATCAATACGGGAAGATTAAATGGATTAATTACTATGCATTCTATTTTCCTATAAATGAAGCTCGTTCCTTCATTATTTCTTACAATTCACTTTGAAACTCTAGAGAGAAATTATAGAGAGAAGCTATAGAGAAAATCTATAGAGAGAAAGAAAAAAGTATTACGGTACTTCTTTACTTTGATATCCGATTGTCTTTTTTACGGTGAAGGGTATTATTTGTTGTGCACGTAAAAGTGTTATTCTTTCTTATTCATGAAGAGAACTTACATTATTCCATTCATTATTATTACATTGGAATAACTTTGTAAAAAGTGGTATACCTATCACATAACTTTTGTATATATGGCGTACCTATACTTGGTGAAATCTTATGTTATTCCATTCTTATTTATTACATTGGAATAACTTTGTATATACGTGGAATCCCCTATACTTGGTGATCTTCTTACATTATTCCATTCTTTATTATTTACATTGGAATATCACATGCGTATGTTTTACACGGACACAGTTCCATTGTTTATTATTCGCATTTATTATTACATTGGAATATCACATGCGTGTGTTTTACTAGGACTGGTTCCATTGTTTATTATTTGACATTTATTATTACATTGGATCATCACAGCCGATTGTGAATTTCACGACACTGGTTAAGATTATTATTATTACTGTTGGAATAACACATACATCTGCAATCTGCATGCGTGGTGATTTCTTTTGTTATTCCATTCTTTATTATACCCGGTTGGTTAAAACTTTGACTTCTATACTCCATGAAATTAGTAGAATATCCTTGATATTTGCGTTTCATCGATATCTTTTCATGAAAATATTCTTCCGATCATTCTTGAATTTTACTCTACAAAACAATTATCTTGTTGACAATTTGGACGTTCTTAATTCTCGGATAAAATAATTCTTGAACTTGTTTTATTGAATTATTATGTCATTGTCATCATCCTCATGATATATTATGTTATCTTTGGCTTACGTGCATGGATGAACTTAGTATGATTATGACCAGGGATCATTCGGTATAATCATGGCTTGTTATAAATGATGTGATAAAAGTCCTCACTATTCTGTGAAATAGTGTGATAATAGTTATAATGAGGACTCCTTTTGAGTTTGTATAATATCTAGTAGACAATATTTGTATTCAAACTCACAGTTTATGTCGTATTGTACACGACAGTTATATTAGTAAGTTGTATTTGAATTTATGTACCATGTAAGTGGCGACCCAAGATGGGTGACGTATACCTAATTTTGGGGGTGTCACAATCTTCATTCACGATGTCGCCTACAGAAAGCCTGGCTTCGGTGCATTCCACACAAGGAAGTCAACAACGAAAGGTTCGGGGCTCTTTACTTATGGCTTGATATAACAATAATTGACTTTAGTAGTTTGGTTACTTGAATTCGCACAACAGGTTGGTTATGAATATAAAAGCTAACAACCTTACGAAAAGCATGATGAGTAGTTAACCAATTGATTCCTAAAATCACATCAAAGGCAAGTGTTTTCAAAAAGATAAGATCGATAGGTAACGTGAAAGTGTTTATTTAAATCAAACAAGATTTAAAAATAGTAGCGGTAACGAAGGCTCCTACTAACGAAGTTTCAACCAATAAGTCAAAGTCTAACTTCTAGAGTCAAATTTAAACGTTGAACGCAAATAAAGAGAGATAAAATAATGGGTAGAACCCAGTATCTTATAAGGTATAGACTTCATGCAATTTATAATTAACTAACCCGTAATAACTTCGTTCGGTTTACTCGCTTTTTAAGAAGTCATGAAAATGCACTTCCTAAAATCAACGACTTTGTTTTGTCCATATCCACATTTGGTGCCATCGTCACATTAGACTTGACTTTGGTGCACAAACAAAAATCGAGCAAAATAACCTTCTTCTTCTTGCAATTTCCACTTCTATTATCTTTGCCATGATTACCACCGTAAGTGGTTACCATTCTTAGCATGATAATTTCCCCCACGTTGGTTATCATTGTTTCGATAAATTGCCACCCAAATATGATTATTATCGTATTGTTGGTCGTTACCTTTTGTTTGAATTTGAATCAACACTCTCTGTGCTTCATTGCTTATCTCGGCATTTTCGGATGTCATTCTCAAACATTGTCACAAAACAAGGGTTAATTAACATATCACATATTATCCCTATACTCGGAATGACCAATTAAATACCAAATAAATTTAGGTAGGTCATACTACGAAGGAATTCCTCTGTCTCTCCCTCCTAGTTCTTATCTCACATCTCACCGGGGATCATATATCCTAAGCTCGATACCAACCGTGACTCCCCAAAATTAGGTATCGTCACCCATCTTGGGTCGCCACTTACATGGTACATAAATTCAAATACAACTTACTAATATAAGCGTAGGTGTACAATACGATATAAAGCGTATGAGTTTGAATACAAATATTGTCTACTAGATATTATACAAACTCAAAAGGAGTCCTCATTACAACTATTATCACACTATTTCACGTAATAGTGAGGACTACTAATGCTATCCCTCCGGACCATTACTCTGTTCCTCAGGCTCGTCAAATTTATGTTCTCATTTTTCGAAGAGAACAATGAAAAAAAAGGGTGAGCTCAACTAGCCCAAAGAAGAAATATTATGACTAAGATAATGCAGAATAAATTATCATTAGCCTTCAATGATGTTAAAGCGATAAAATACAATAAACAACCGGTTTAAGCTGCGGTGAAACACGACTCCATTAAAAGAGTCAAGTAGAAAATAAAGTCTACTATCTTTTAGGTTTTAAAAGGTTTTCATAAATTTTATCACTAAGACTCGGTTTAATGAATAAACCACAATATCTAATCATCCTCGTACCATGGTCAAGGATTTTCATCAAATTATCAATGGTCACGATATTATCTACCGAATCACCCCTCGTCATAATCATACCAAAAACTATCCATCACCGCATTATGAGCCAATCGAGGACTTTTATCACATCATTTATAACAAGCCGTGATTATCTTAGAATGATCCCGGTCATAATCATACTAAGTTCATCTATGCATCGCGTAAGCCAAAGATAACATAATATAACATGAGGATGATGTGATGACATAATAATTCAATAAAACAAGTTCAAGAATTATTTTATCCGAGAATTAGTAACGCCCAAATTGTCAACAAGAGATCTTGTTTTTGTAGAGTAAAATTCAAGAATGATCGGAAGAATATTTCCATGAAAAGATCTTTGGATGAAACGCAAATATCAAGAATATTCTACTAATTTCATGGAGTATAAGTCAAAGTTTTAACTATTTGGGTATAATAAAGAATGGAATAACAAAAGAAATCACCGTAAATGCGATTGCGCATGTATGAGTTATTCAATGAGAATAATAATAATCGGAACGGTGTCGTGAAATTCACAATCGACGAGGATGATCCAATGTAATAATAAATCTTGAATAATAAACAATGGAACCGGTCAAGGTGTAAAACACATGATGAGGATATTCCAATGTAATAATAAATGCGGAATAATAAACAATGGAACTAGGGGTGTAAAACACATGCATGGATATTCCAATGTAATAATAAAGAATGGAATAATAGAAGAAGATCACCAAGTATAGGGGATTAAGCATACATGAGTTATTCCAATGTAATAAATAAGAATGGAATAACATAAGGATTTCACCAAGTATAGGTATGCTTATAGCATATACAAAGTTATGTATATAGGTATACCACTTTTACAAAAGTTATTCCAATGTAATAATAATGAATGGAATAACAAGAAGTCTCTCATGCTTAATAAGAAGAAGAATAACACTTTACGGCAGAAACAAATAATATCCCTCACCGTAAAAGACACCGGATATCAAAGTAAAGAATGCACCGAATCACTCTTCTTCTTTCTCTATAGCTTTCTCTCAGTAGTTTCAGTTGAATCGTAAAGAAAATAATGAATGAATGAGCTTTATTTATGTGAAAAAGAACGATAGTAATTAATCCATGAAGCGGTCCAGGATTGATTTACTTTAATCTGACCACCATATTTAAAGCAAAATCTTTTAAATAAAATATAATATATTCTATTTATATAAAAACATTTTTTACTACGCAAACACTACGCAACACTATACAAAATACTACGCAAAAACACTACGCAACACTACGCATAATAAAATATAATATATTTTATTTATGTAATAACTTTAATAAAGATTCATTTTATATATAAAAGATGTTTTCGCTTTTATTACGTTAATAATACTGAATAAAACAAAACGTCACTATCACTATAATAATTCATATTATTAATCGAATAATAATTAATTAAACCGGTTGACTTCTCACATAAGATCAATAATCAATACCGTAAGGCTTATACAACCACACGACATCGCATTTTTACTATCGAAAGTAGTTCAACAAGATCAACGATAAAACTTCCGCCGTTATTTCAATAAAATATTTTTGTCGTTTTTTCAATCCGATAATAATTTTGCTTGTAGGTCCACCAATGATTGAGTAATTGCATACGAATATTATTCGCTAAATCGAATATTAAACCAATCTAATATAATATAACCACTGCAGATACTTGCAAAATTTATAAATACTACCCACAACTATAATATTATTTTAAATTCACACCATAATATTAAAAATTATTTCGACAAAATTTAAATCTTTATTGATAAAATCTGGGGTCTCACAAAAGGGATGAGGAAGAAGAAAAAAATAGATTTTATTTATTTATTATTATTATGTTAAAATAAAAAAGAGAAGAAAGTAAAGTATTAGGATAGAAAATACAATATTTTGTTGTTTGTATTTGTGAGGTTTAAAAGAAGAAAGAAGCAACAATGATTAATGATATTTTTATATTTGTTATACCATGGTTACTATTAAAGTTATGCTAGTATTATTCTTATTTTATTTTTTTTTCATTTCCGTTTAAAACTCGCACAATCTCTACAAAAAAACATTACACTCTGTTTCTGAGTTTTGAACGGAAAAGAAAAGAATAGAAAACTTAAATTGTAATGAAAAAGAATATAAAAAAACTCAAGTTTTCATTTACATTGTTTCGAGTTTTTAATAGAAAAGAATAGAAAATTTAAAATTGAGGATATGAGTTGTAATTTAAATTTTATTATATTAAAAGTTGAGGATAATATGAGAATTATAAAAATATTACTTATTCCAATTTCTTTTCCGTCCAAATCAGGCCAATTTTGGATGAAAAACTTTGACAGAAAAAATGGTCAAATTTTCTATCCATTTTTTTTTTCTATTTATTAAAAAACACAAAAACATAAAAATTGAATTTTTTTTTTAAATTTTCCGTCAATTGTTTTTTTTTTTTTTTTTTCATTTTAAAACTAAATAGAGCGTTAAAGCACTTATACAGGGTAAGTTCTTTAGAACCCGATCAAAAACCCAAAACAGCCACCCATACGCAGCTGCCTCACTCTCTAAACTCTGTACTACTGCGTACACTTTCCTCTCTCTCCAATGACAAAGATCAAAACGAAGAAGCGTAGGCTCGTTAAGACAGCAGATAAACCCATCAAACCAGAATCTAAACCCCTCAAGAAAAACAAGAAGAATAACCCCCAAAAAACCCTAGCAATCCCCAAACACGACCCTCAGACCTCCTCCGAATCCGACACCCCCGAGCCAAACGCTGATTCAATTCAGACCCTCCTCGAACCCTACACCAAAGACCAACTCATCGGCTTCCTTATCGACGCCGCCGTCAAAACCCCCTCTATCAGTTCTCGCATTCACGAGGCCGCCGATCGGGACATCTCCCACCGCAAAATCTTCGTTCACGGCCTTAGTTGGGATACCACGCGCGAAACCCTAGTCTCGGCGTTCGAACCCTTTGGTGAAATCGAGGTCTGCAACGTTGTCACCGATCGAGTTACAGGTAAAGCGAAGGGATTTGGGTTTGTTATATTTAAGTCTCGGAAAGGCACTAATAAAGCCCTAAGGGAACCTAAGAAGAGAATTGGTAATCGTATTGTGTCGTGTCAGCTGGCGTCAGTTGGCCCTGTGGCGGCCTCCGATTCTGCTAGCCGGAAGATTTATGTCAGTAATGTTCAGCAAAATGCGGAGTCGGCGAAATTGCGCGAGTTTTTCGAGAAATTTGGGGAAATTGAGATTGGGCCGTTAGGGTTTGATGTGCAGACGGGGAAATCGAGGGGCTTTGCGTTGTTTGTGTATAAGAATCAGGAAGGTGCGAAAAAAGCTTTGGAAGAACCGTATAAGATGTTTGATGGACACCAGTTGCATTGTCAAATGGCCGTGGAGGGGAAAAATAGTAAGGGTAATTATAATAATGCATCAGTGACGACGGTGATGCAGCCTGTGCCGTCTTTGGCTGCTGTGGCAGCTGCGCAGAACTTGGCATTGTTTGGGCAGCAACAGGGTTTGAATTCAATGCTTGGACAGCAGCTGGGTTTGAATTCGATGTACGGAGGACTGTTTGCAAATCCAACTGCGGGTTTGTTGAATCCGCTATTGGCGCAAGGTGTGATTGGGGCAAATCAAATTGGGCAAATGGGGATGGGTTTAGGGGGTTATGCCGGGGCATTAGCAGGTCAGGGGATGGGGAGTTTAGGTGGGAGTCAGTCGCTGCTCGGGACATATAGCGGTTCTACTACTGCACCAGTGTTGCAGGGTTTGCAGCATGCTTACCCGGGTTCGTCAATGGGGCAGGCATCAACTAGTAAGGCTAGTGGGTCTTTCAGTGGTTATCCATCATATATGTGGTATGATCTTTTTCACATCTACCTTTTGATTTTTGGTTTTTTTATTTACTTCGATGAATTTATGTTTTTGTGCTTGTTTTTCACATGGTTTTTGTTTCTGTGGAATGAGTTTGATGCTTTATAATTTTATGTGTTTTTATGAGTTTCTCTTGACATATCTATTTCATATGATTAGTTTAATATTTGAATATTTATATGACAAGAGTTTGGCATTTTTTTTGCTTTGGTTAATTCACTGATTTAATATATATATATATATATATATATATATATTTTATTTTTTTTCAAACACTGAAATATATGCAACTATATGAGATTTATGTATTAATTAACTATTAAAATAAATACAGTTGATTTGTTAACTAGTGTTGTACACCATAATTTGTTTCATGTTTTCATTATTCTATTTGTAAAATATTTGATCCCTTTACAATATTTGCTGCTTGTCAGAGATAAAGAGTTCTTTTTTTCCTCCCCTTTATGGAAATAATATACTACTAGTGATTTTTTATTTTATTTTAAATGACATGGAAGCAATTTACATTGCACATTGAAAACCTGTCCACACAAGCTGTGTAGTTCAAGTGGTCCCTGTTTTACCCTTATATTACACAATTAAATAAGATTTTTTGCGGCAAATTTTTAAGATTTTAATGGAGTATGCATTTTGTTATCTTAGAATAATGCTCATGTCAAATAGTGTCCTAGTAAAATAGGGTTCTTTTATGCCTTTAACCAATTAATAGTGTATGAACTCTTACTTCGAGCAACTGAAACAATGTTAAAGATGATCACATACTTGCTTACACATGACATGACACATATCAGGAAGTAGAATCTTGTTATTCAGTCTGCAATAAATCATTGTTATTAGACCTTCTAAGAACTATAGAGTATAGACCATGTAACCTGAAACACCTTTAATCCAATGGTGTTTCTGTTTCTTATGGTTTGAACCTCATCTTTGATTTCTTGATTATTTGAACTTCAGTGGTTAGATTGGCACTCAATGAGAATCTGCTATCATATATTTATCTACACATTACTAACTTACTATCATGTATTACTTCTTGAGATGGTTTCATAAAATACCGTACACAATGCTTTTTTCATGGAGTTAAGTTGGTCACAATGCTTCGAGTTGAATCTTGTATATGGTAAATGATAGGGAGAGTTGAATGTAATTCACTCTTGTATGTTATTGAATGAATCAATCAAATATATACAGCAAAGATACAAACTGAACTACCTAATATCAAGCCTAAACAAGTGGAACAAAAAACTGGTAAAACAGAATTACAAACAATAAATTAAATTTGTTACAACAACTGGACAACACTAGAGAGACCAAGTCTTCTCTGAAGTACATGACTGTTATGCCCCCTCAAGATGGAGCTCGACACGAGAGGCCAATCTTGTCTTGAAGGAACAAAAAACGTGCTCTGGGAAGCGACTTAGTGAGAATATCAGCAAGTTGATCAGTAGAGGAAACATGAGCAACTCGAAGAGTTCCACTCTGTACTTGATCACAAATGAAGTGGAAGTCAATAGCAACATGTTTCATTCTAGAATGAAAAACTGGATTAGAACACAACTGAGTTGCCCCAACATTATCACAGTAAATGACTGGGCAAGTAGATAGCTTAAGACCAAGTTCATACAGTACAGATGACACCCAAGTTAACTCAGCAGCTGTATCAGCAACAGATTTATATTCGGCTTCAGTCGATGAACGTGCAATGGTTTTATGCTTTTTGGAGCTCCAAGAGATGGGATTACGACAAAGATAAACAATATAAGCACCAGTTGATGAAAAATTATCTTGGGTCACATGCCCAATCAGCATCAGAGTAGGCATGTAAAGCATCAGAAAAAGCATGTAAAGCCAGAGGAGATTCTCGATAAAGTTGAAGTCCATATTCAAGAGTACCACCGAGATAACGAAGTAAACGCTTTACAAGTTGCCAGTGTTCAGTTGTGGGCCTGTGCATAAACTGGGAAAGTTTATTGACAGCAAAGGCTATGTCAAGTCTAGTGAAAAGAAGATATTGGAGACTACCCACAATTGCTCTAAATTCTGTAGGATCAGATAAGTTGTCCCCTGAGTACAGTGAAAGTGTAGTACCTGGGGAAAGGGGAGTTTGAACTGGTTTGGCCTCAGACATGTGAGTACGAGTAAGGAGATCAAGCAAATATCGACGTTGAGAAAGTAGAAAGCTATGCTTATTTGGAACAATTTCAACTCCAAGAAAATAAGAGAGTTTGCCAAGATCATTTAGAGAGAACTGTGTGGCTAGCATATGAATAAAGCGATTCACCAGGTGTTCAACATTCCCAGTTATGATTAAATCAGCAACATAGACCAGTAAATAAATACGATGTCCACCAGAATTAAGCACAAAAAGTGATGTGTCAGCATGGGAGTTCTTGAATCCTGATTGAAGAAGAAAATGTCGGAGTTCTTGATACCACGCTCGGGGAGCCTGTTTCAGTCCATAAATTGCTTTTTGAAGCTTACAAACATGTGATGGGAAGTCTTGATCAATGAAACCTGGTGGTTGAGTCATGTAAACATCTTCATTGAGATTACCTTGCAATAAGGCGTTATTAACATCAAGCTGATGAAGGGCCCAACCATTACTGACTGCAATGCTAAGAACAAGTCTTATGGTGGTAGGCTTCACTACTGGACTGAAGGTATCAAAGTAATCAACTCCTGGGCGTTGATGAAAACCCTTGGCAACCAAGCGAGCCTTAAACCTGTCAACAGAGCCGTCAGAGTTTCGTTTAGGACGAAAAATCCATTTACAACCCACAACATTTTGACTAGGATTAAAAGGGACCAACTCCCAAGTCCCATTCCGAACAAGAGCATCATATTCTGCCTTACGCCATTTTGGATCTTTAAGAGCTTGGGTTGGTGTAGTGGGTTCAATGGCAAGAGATGTTGATAATTGGGTGTGAAGATTGAGTTTTTGAATTGGTTTACGAATGTTATTGTGGCTCTGGTTCTCATGGAATGGGTTGGGTTTGTGATTTGATGGTCTGGTTGAGTGGTGATTTGCAGGGAATTGGTGGTAGTCTGTTGTTGTGGTGGGGTTGGGTTGGTGGATGTGGGAAGGGTAGGTTCGACGGGTGTAGGGGCTGTTGTTGTGATTGTGTTGGAACTTCACGTTGGAGTTGCTGTTGAGGGTGAACGTCAGATGGTGGTATGAGTGATGAAGTAGTGTTGTTTACTTTGATTATTGGTGGTATCCAAGTTAAAACAGTGGTAGACTCTGGCTGTGGGTCTAGTGGAAGAAGAGATTTAAATGGAAAAATTGATTCGACAAATCTAACATGCCTAGACACAAAATGTTTTGAAGTTGATGGATCATAGCAGAAATATGCACTTTGAGTGAGAGAATATCCAAGAAAAACACATGGTTTGGAACGAGACTCAAATCTATGACATGTATATGGGCGAAGCCAAGGATAGCATAAACAACCAAATACTTTGAGTTTTGAGTAATTAGGAGGAGTACCAAAAATCTTTTCATATGGAGATAAGAGATTTAATGTTTGATTTGGCATTCGATTAATCAAGTAGACAGCTGTAGCAAAGGCTTTAGACCAATGAGTCAAAGGAATAGAAGCATGAGAAAGAAGTGTGAAACCTGTTTCAACAATGTGAAGATGACGCCTCTCAGAGAAGCCATTGTGTTCAGGTGTGTGGGGTGGTGTAGTGAGATGAGAGATACCATGTAGAGCAAGAAAATTAGTTAGACCAATATATTCACCACCATTATCAGAAAACAAGGTGTTGATTGAAGTGTTTTTCTACAATGGCTTTGAATCTAATGAATATATCTTTCACTTCGGATTTTTGTTTGAGAGGATAAAACAGATATACTTAGTAAAATGATCAACAAAAATAACATAACACTTAAAGCCATCATAAGAAAGAATTGGGGAGGTCCATACATCAGAAAAAATTATTTGAAGAGGACAAGTTGAT
Organism: Panax quinquefolius; assembly: GCA_020205615.1. NCBI lineage: Eukaryota > Viridiplantae > Streptophyta > Magnoliopsida > Apiales > Araliaceae > Panax > Panax quinquefolius. The sequence continues at coordinate 34,032,928 of CM035169.1, forward strand.
ACAATAGTAGAGCTGGAAAAGGTAATTTGTGACTCTTATTACAGTGACATGCATTACAAGAAAAATTCAAAGTACTGGAAGAACATAAATCTAGATTATTTGTAAAGATGATATGCTGTAAAATAGGGAAAGCAGGGTGTCCCAAACGGTGGTGCCATTGGGATGAAGTGGTTTTAATACTGGAAAAGGCTATGAGTGGTGAGGATAACGGCCACTCATATACACCATCTTTCGTTTCACCCTTCAAAAGAGTTGCTCTTGTGCGAAGGTCCTTGACAAGAAAAGAAAATGGTAAGAATTCAATTGAAACATTGTTCGAAATACAAAGTTTGGAAATGGAAATTAAGTTTTTTTTCATGCTGGGTACACAAAGAACATTGTTTAAGGAAAATTGAGCATTGGGAGTTTGGAGAGAGGTGGAACCAGTATGCGTTATTGGGAGTCCTGTTCCATCACCAATCATAATGTCATCGGAGCTATGGTGTGTGGAGTGAGAGATTGCTCAAGTCGGAGGTGACGTGATGAGAAGCACCGCTATCCAAGAGCTATGTTGGAGTGTTGGAAGTATTGGCAACTAAGTTGCCTTTTGGTTGCCCGGATGACTGGTGCGTTGGTGTAGGAGTGTTGGTGGATGTCTCAACTGGTACTAAACGAAACGAGGGACATCGCTTAGCTGTATGGCCTTGCATTCGACAAATTTGACAATAGCCTAGGTAAGGCTTTGGTGTACTGCGATCAAACTGGAAATGGTTAGGTCCAAGGTTTGTGGATGGATTGAAGCGATTACCAGAGATAGGCGACGGGCGCCAGCCCATGTTGCTGCTGCCAAAGGGGACGCCAATCAAAATTGTTGCCAGAGGGATGAACAGAAGGTGCGAAGTTGCGTGGTCTACTGTAGGTGCGATTGGCTGGATTAGCAGAAGCTGGGAAGTATGATGGTTCCTTTTTGTTGAGACCTTGGAGAGAGGCTTCAAAGTTTAGAAGCTTTTCATGTAGTTCATCAAATGAGATGGGAGTGTCACAGGCTTGTACTGCACGAACCAATTCGTTGTAGTCTTCACCAAGTCCCTCAAGAATTCTTTCTGAGAGGTCTTCATTATAAACAACAGCTCCAAGGATTGCAAGCTCATCAGCACGAGCTTTGATGTTCTGGAGGTACTCTGAAATTCCCATGGATCACTTTGTGATTTGTTTTAATTGGTTTTTCACCTGCTTAATTCTGCCACGAGATGGTTTGGCATATGTATTAGCCAATATTGTCCAGGCTTCTCGTGATGTTTTGGCTCGAGCAATGAAGGAAATTATTGTGGGGGACATAGAACCAAGAATTGCATTAAGAATGAGTTGATCTTGCCTGATCCAGAGTGTATGTTCTGGGTTTGGAGTAGTGGTGTTTGGAGTGGTTGGTGTTGGACAAGGTTTGGAGCCATCGATGTATTCAAGAAGAGCATACCCGATGAATAGAGTCTGAAAGTGCAGTTTCCAGGAGGAATAGTTGGTTGAGGTAAGCTTTAAGGGAGTTTAAGCTGCAACATTGATACTAATCAATGTGCTATGAGGATCATTAGTGTTATGGATGGTGGTGTTGGTATTGGTAGTCATTAGAAAGAAAGAAGAAAAAAAAAATTATATGGGTGGGGAGAATCAGGCTAAGAGCTCTGATACCATGATAGAGAGAGTTGAATGTAATTCACTCTTGTATGTTATTTAATGAATCAATCAAATATATATAGCAAAGATACAAATTGAACTACCTAATATCAAGCCTAAACAAGTGGAACAGAAAGCTGGTAAAACAGAATTACAAACAATAAATTAAATTTGTTACAACAACTGGACAACACTAGAGAGACCAAGTCTTCTCTGAAGTACATGGCTGTTGTTAGTAAATTGGTAAAAAAATATTGTTTACCTTATTCTCATATTGTGTAAAAAAAAATTCCCGTTCCTTGGTTTTGTGTAGGCTTAGGTTTAGTCTTTTTATTGGTACGATTGCTAAGATTATATTGTTTGCACCATGAAACAGTTAATTTTCACTAGTGATTTATTTATATTTTTCTTGCCTCGAGAAGATTTACGTAGGAAACTTTATTGATGTTGGAACATTTTAAGAATATTTTGCTTGTTCCCTAAACAAGTAATATTTGCTATATGTAATCCGTCTGAAAATCTTGTACGATTGAATTTGTCTATAATTTAACCTTTCCAAGTTGAAAAAATGTGCCAAAAAATGGTAATCTGAGAATTTTACACAGCTGCCCCAAACTTTTGACATCTGAATACTATATTGCAGTATATGAATCCTTGTGTCAGTACATGAAAGAAAGGCGACTGTATAATATTATCCAATGTATTAACTTTTTCTTATCATGGACTGCTTGTATACTTGGGCGTGTGAAAGTGTAGCTAATCTTAATTGCTAGAATGCAATAATTAGATGCTTTGTTTTGTGGCCGACTCTAATCTTTTTCCGTAGGCACCATAAATAATTAATGAATTGAATTTTGAGTATTTCTCCTTTTTTATCTTTGAAGGTTTATGGGTATGTCTGCATTAAGGTGATGTAGTCCTGGTTACTTTTATTGGTTCTACTTTCTTCTAGATAGTGGTGCATATCCCTTGCTTTGGTCACTGGCACATTATTAGGATACACACCACCAACCTAATGAATTAAATATGTAGTGAGTGTAATTTTCCTGCAAAAGACCTTTCCTCTCTCGTGATTGTCAAATTTTACTATCCCAGTTGGATCCCACAAATATTTGCATCTGTCCAAAAAAATCTCTTTATAGTTATTGGGACATGTTGTGTATATAATGTTTTTGACTACCAATTTGGTTCTTTTATGGCAATATTGTAATCTGTCAAAAGTTTCAGCTGTTTCTCGATGGTCGAATTTTTTTTGTTCTTTCCTTCTTTACATATTTGGGATCCCCACATTTGCAGATAAAGTGCAGCTCAGCTTGAGGAACAGTGTACATGCAGTGATGAAGACTTGCATTAAGCACCTATTATGGTTCACTTGCTCGGTTTTCAGATTTTTTTTTTAAAAATATAGCAAGACTTCAATACTTTTTATATTATCTAAGTTCGTACTTATAATTTGGAACAAACTCTTTTGTTAACTTGTTTTTGTTTCTCTTGGTACTTTTAGCCAACATTTTACCCCTTTTCCTTTTCATGATCTTTATTGTATGGGGCTTAATGATTTTGTCTTAGTTTTGTTATTATTGTTCGGTACTACTATGCAATGTTTCTCTTATTATTCTTGATTTCATATTATTTTTCTTCTTGAATCCTCTTTTGTTTTTAACAAATACCCACTTGGTTATGTTGTTTTTCAAACAAATTTCTTACTTCTTTGATTGATATTTTCTCATTTATCATCTTGAACAAGTTGTGCATTGTTATGAATTGAAGTTTGTAATTTTGTTGCAGTCAAGTTATTATTTTATCATGAATGATCCAAATGGCACATGATCTTTGGATTTTACTTGTGGAAATATCAAATTTTGTTTTTGGAAATATAAATTCCCTTTTACTATTTCACATACCTTCTTCTATTCTGCTGCTGTTCCCTGTTTTGAATTCTGAAACCACCTCCCCTTGTAGATGTAATAGTTGTTTTGAATCCCTTATTTGATGTAAAATGTAATAAAGAAAAGTATCAGACTTTAAATTAATATGAAATTATGGATTTCTTACATCGCCCTTCAATTTTATGCAGTAAACCATTTTTTGTCCGTCTTGATAATTCGTAATTAAAAATTAGTATATGATTTTTTAACCCGATAAAAATGTTGATATATTGATTAAATGAAGTGATGGTGAAAATTGGTGTAATGATTCAATTGAATAAACATAGTTCAAGTGGTTACGTAAAATATTAAAAGATATAAATACTTGGTATGGTAGATGGGGATGGGGATGGGGAATGAAATGTGTGTTATGTGGACAAAGTAGCTAGAGTTGTGTACAAATTGTATATAAAAAAGATAGAAAATAGTTAACGGACTTGTTTTACACATTTTTATTGTTATACATATTTTATTCTGCTACAATTTTTTGTTTGTTTATAGTTTTACTTGGTATTATTCATAGCTCATAAGCCATAAGTTGTGTGTGAAAATTGTACTCTCTTTAAGAGTACACAAATCTAAAAAAAGTAATATGTGAGTACGTACTACCTTTTGAATTAGTGATTTAGTTTATAAATTTTGGATTTAAACCTTGCTCTGATTGTCAAATTATGAAAATTAAAAAAATTAGTAATACAAGTTAGCTTTGAAATAACCCTCTGAAAACTCGAAACAATTAGATTAAAATATTACATTTTCTTGATGCTAAACACGCCCACAGAACGTAAAAATTACATTTTATCGAAAAACATTAAGATAGATAGATAGATAGATAGATAGATGGATCGATCTCCTCGAAACAAGGAGAGAGATAGGAAACAAGTACATGAAGCCTCACTAGTTTACTTCTTTCTCTTCTTAGGGGGTTGGATTGCTTCCTCTTCATCGTCCTCATCCTCCTCTTCATCCTCTTCGTGCTCAACTGCTTCCTCTCCCTCTTCTTCCCCACCACCATCGTCGTCATCATCATCATTGTCTTCATCATCGTCGTCATCGTCTTCTTCTTCTTGGTCATCCTCATCATCGTCGTTGTCATCATCTTCCTCTTCGCCTTCGCCGTTCTCTTGTGGGCCATCGGTGCCTCCTCCCGGACCTTTATTCGAGTTGTTCTTGTTATTGTTAGGGTTGTTGCCAAAATCTTCTCCATCTTCTGATGATGGGTCTTCTTCGCCTTCCCCATCATCACCCTCGTCGTCGTCGTCATCTTCATCATTATCATCGCCTCCCTCAGCATCCAGTTGTTTTGAGGTGGATGGTATGTGATGATCACCTTTGGTTCTAGGATTTTGGTTTTGAATTCCAAAAATTTCCTGAAACCATCCATAGAAATTGAAGGAACACTACTACATCATAATAATTATAAGCACAAAAAAGAGTAGAGACTAGTTGCAGAAGATGAAGCTTAAGAACTCAACATTGGTTTCATGAAGAACAAGGCAGCTTAGTGTTCCACAAATTTTTTGATTTTAAATAGAGGATCTAACTTTGATCAGACGAAGCTAGCTAAATAGAGGAGCTTAGACTAAAGTTAAAGCTTGATTTATATTTATGATTCAAGCTTTATCTCAACATGAGACTAATTTTTTGGAATATAAGGAATAAAAAATAAAATATTAGGTCCCATTTGATTTGGAAAATAAAGCAAGTGGATTTGTAATTCCAAATTTGCAACAGTTTATTTTATTTTTAACCCAAGAAAAGAGTCATGTAGCTAATACAGCTAACCCTACCCAGTCCCAGTCCATGCAATTCCTATCTCCACACAAAGAAAGGCAAAGGCGGACACGTGTCCGTTAATTTTAGACAGCATCTCTCACCGAATATTCCATTATTCTAGTAGTAGTATCAACTTTTGGCTTTATTCCATAACACGCCAAAGCGATCAAGTATTATATACCCAATAGGTAGGTCCCACAACAAATAATTAATCCGGAATCCAAAGTATTCCAAAACCTTATTTAATTTAATCTTTCCAGCTCCGGGCCGAATTTTTTGTATAATAGTAGTAATATTTTTAAAGAACTACTACTATAGTATTAATTTTTAATTATTTTATCTAATAATTTTACAAATCACTAATGGCGAAATAAATTTTTTAATTTAAAACTAAAAATAGTTAGCAGATGAATTAAATAGGAACTCTAAAATAAAACACCATACAAAAATTGGAAAAAAACTAACGAGGAGGCGAGGCGAGGCGAGGCGCACTTTAACAATCACCAACATAAATAGCCAAGTCATTAGATATCCAGTAAAATTAAGGTTGAATCTATAAAATAAAAATAATCTATGTGACCATAAGTAATGGCGCACGTTAGCAATATACAACAGTATTCCCCCAAAAAATTCAATTCCACATTTTGTAAGGAATTCAGCAACAAAATGAAAGTTAATTCATGTTGGCTAATAAGGAGGAGTTTATTGAAAGTTTTAAAAACTAACCTGACTTAAAGCTGAAACTTGGGTATTGACCAGAACCGCAACAAACATGGCCAACAAAGTCTCCCCGGTGCACGTTAGCACACTGTGTTTAAGTGAAGCGACAATAACAGAACTGGTCTCCATCCGTACAGGGAACACCTGCAGCAAAACTATAACCTCACCACCGTTAGATCAAATCAACTCTTCATCTCAACCGTTGAGCTAAAATCTAACACGCCAAAATCTCAACAGAAAAAAAATTTAGAGAGTTTAAAAAAAAAAGAAAGGGATTTTTTAAACCAGAAGTAGAAGAAAGGACAAAAGATGAACGAAGAGCAGGAAATTGTCCTGGAAAATTCAGCTGAAACAGAAAATTAGTAGGAAATGAAGCTGCAAATAAGAAAATAGAGCGTATTAAACATGTAAATTAGTATAATTCAGGAAGCTTATAGCTCGAAGAACAACAGATTACCATAAAACTCAAAGATCAAGCTCAAACTTGCAAAGTTCAAGCAAATTACATGACTAAACATCATAATTGAGCAGAAAAACTTACCAGAACTGGAGATCTGGACACGATCGAAGCAGATCGGGAGATTTCAGAGCTTAAAACCTCAGAAAACAGAGAGTAGATGCAGCGTTCATTGTGGACCGTTAGATTGAGATCGTAGATATAGAGAGATAGAGATCGAAGAGATATAGATACAGTTCAAGGGAAGAGGGAGGAGGGGGGCGTGTTTGGTGTGGTGGTATTGAGAGAGAGAGAGAGAGAGAGAGAGAGAGAGAGGATGCTGCCCGTAATTTCCAAGCAGAGGTATAGGGCAGTTCGGGCAACGTCTTGATCCGGAAAAAGAAGGAAATATCGGGTTAGTTGGGCAGACCGGAGGAGTAGTGTGATTGAATGAAGTTCAGTACGTATTTAATTAAATAAATTTTATAATTTGAATTTAGTACGGATACGGTAGTAGTAGTAGTTAAATTTTGGGTTTTAGGTGATAAATAAAGTCTCCCGAATAAATAGAGAGATGCTATTTAATTTAACCATGGTTTGATATAGTCACTTTTGGGTAAGGACAGGTTAGGGAGAATTTTTACTTGTTCTCTCAAAAATAAAGTCTCCCGGTTAAATTTTGGTTTTTATAATTTGATTTGAGTTTACTACTCCCTCCATTTTTATATGTAGGTCGTTTTAGACTTTTTTTTTTATTTTTAATTATTTATCGTTTGTGGTTTTCTAGGAGAATTGATTACTATTTTTCCCAAATTGTCCCTTATTATTCCACTTAATTTTTTGATCCATGTTTATAAGATAAGTGAGGTGAAGGGTATTATAGATAATCGACAATATAATTAATGCTTTCAATCATTTTACTTAATTTTCGCATATACGCCTAAAAGCACCTTATATTAAGGAAGCGGAGGAAAGATATCTTTTCAAGATGACGACGACATTCATTTGGTTATACAAAAATAGGACCTCCGTCATTTAATATATAATTGTGCACAATTATCAATGAAATAATTATATATAATATTAATTACTTATATATCATTAAATTCTCTTAAAATTTATACATAACACATTATTATTGAATTATTTAAAACACTAATTTTATCAGTCATCTTTATATAAATAGGGTAATGTTAAATCCACAATATTTTTTATTATTTTCACAACAAAAGTGTCGTTGTAGATGTATAGCGGAGGTGAAAACCGTCGCTATAGGATCTATAGCGACACTTTTGTTGTGAAAATAATATTTTTTGTTGTGGATTTAACAATTTTTTATAATTTATTCAGATACTTTATTTAATTTATTAAGGTAATTTCTTAACTATATTTTGAAACCGATGTAATTTTGCATATACTTTAATAAATATGAGAACTTGAAACCTTAAAAATTATTTGGATCCCTATCCATTTTACTTTTTATTCAATTTTTCTCAATACACATTAGGACACAATAAATTTGATTGCATATAATTTGTAACACAATAAACTTTATTATATATATTTTGCGACACAATAAAATTTGTCGCTAATTATTATTTCGTTGATAAACGTAATATTTACATCACTAAATATGTATTGAAAAAATGGAGAATAGACATAATAAAGGGAATCCTAATTCAATTTCATTGATCCAAATCATCCAACATCGCTTGTTTTATCTTAAAATTTATGTTAATATATGATAAGGAGATCGGGTTTACAAAATAAATAAATAAATAAATTATTGAATACATTTGCTAAAATTTAATTAAAAAGGTTAGGTGGTGTTTGTTTGTGTCTGAATGTCTTTTAATTCTCCCGCCTCCGATTATTCGTTCAGAGTCAAATCTTGTTTGGTAAAAATTTTTTTTTGCCTCTTAATCGTTAAGACAGAAACTCAAATCTTAACAATTAATAGTTGCCTCTTAATAGTTTATTAAAAATTTATAGACAAAAATAGCCTCAGTAAATATTGTACTCCTTCAATTTAAAATTTTAAGATAATTCAAATAAATTTTTTAAATAACTCAGAGAGTTAAAATGGTAAAATAGTGTCATTAAGATGTTTTATACTTGTTACTTATCAAATAATTTTTTAGATTCAGATGCTATTTCAATCAGATGATGTAAATTATTAAGATGTATTAACCATTCAAATTGTAATTACTCAATTTTATCAAACACTACCTAACTATTAAAACTATGACGAAAATGCTCATATTCGTCGAATAGTAAAATATATCGAATTACTTCTATTTTAAAGTAGTAATATAACTCAATATTATAAATTAAATAATAAGAGTTGATTTTAATTATACTTAAGGGCGAGCGCGGTGCGGTGCAGCTATAAGCATTCACCGCAATCATAATATGCGTTTTTTAAAATCAACAACCACACGGTTGCGATTATTTGCGATTGCGGTGTGATAACGATTATATAAATATATGAAAATTAAAAAAAAAGAAAAGAAAGACCAACTATTGTGTAATAAATATACTTGCTTCAAGTTTAAAAAGAAGAAGAAAGAGGAGGTTTTAAAACAAAACCAATTCAATTAAAGTAATAAAGAAAGTTTTTCAAACAAAAACAATTCAAATAGCTTATTGGACAACTAATTGAGTAGAAATTTTAGTATCTGTACAAGTATAATAATAAAACCTATTATTTGGAATTCAATTTATATTTTTTAATTAAAATTTATAGCTATTAAACATATTTATACCCTGCACAAATATACTAAAATCTGTTTCTTTTCTACATCCTTATTAATATAATCAATTCTACTATATACAATCTGTTTCTATTTTTATGGTGAGATAGATGGTATGGGGTGGTGGGCTATAGCCCATCTTAAGGTTTTTTCTAGCTCGAAATATGAAATATAGGAATTAGAAAGAATTAGTGGTATTATCATGTTGGCCCACAAGCATCCGACTAAGTCTAGTTAATAAAGATGGCTCAAATCCAAAGCTGGGCCATACATGATTCTAATTGGGCCTTCTGACTTGATAATTTATGCACCATCAGCCAAGTCAATATATCTATCTAATAAAATACAAATGATTTTGAATTTCCCGCTCACTTAATAAATCATCTGGGCCGTCCAAAATTTGAGATAAATCCCACTGTCCATATAGTACCGGAGGCACGGGACACATCTAGTCTATCTAATAAAATACAAATAATTTTGAATTTTCCGCTCACTCAATAAATCATCTGGGCCGTTCAAAGTTTGAGATAAATCCCACCGATTATACAGTGCCGGAGGCACGGACCCAACTAGTATATATATATATTTAATCCCAACCTTCTGGACCTCTATATCAATAGAAGTGAGTCATACTAGTTGACCAATTGACCATCGATCATAATCTTGAAATGAGTTATAATCTCAAGACTATTAATTTTAGGATTAAATAGTTATGAATGAGATTATTATTCCTGAGATAACTTAAAATTATGTTTATTTTGTCTAGAATTATTTAAAAAATTGAATAAAAATTTATCGTTTGACCTTTTATTAATAATAATAAAGATATTATATTGATTATAGATGGATATAATATGAATTTCATATGGGTAGTCGTAGTAGACGAAGCACGTGCATTGCATTAAAAGGAACATAACTTTAGTGTACCCCAAACAGCATCCAAGTTCCCTGGGGAAAAGAAAGAGAATCTTAAAGTTTGATACTTATTTTTATAGTTAAGTTGAATTTTGCATAAGCCACTCTTAGTGGCCATCCACTTTAGGAATTAGTGGGACTTGTGAAATCACTACAAATGGGGAAAACAAAGAATATAAAAGGAGGATTAAAATTAAAGGCAAATTAATGTTGCGTATCTTTTTCATTTTTCAAACATCTACACAGAGACTAGAAAATATAGAAAAAGAGAATATGGAAAAGGTAAGTCACTAAAGAACCAGCCAACCCATCACAGGCTTCCACCACCATCATTATATATATGGGATAAGGTCCAAAAATACCCTTAATGTTTACACGGCTGTTCCACTTTCACCTTAAACTAATTTTTTTTTCTAAAAGTACCCTTAATGTTATAAAACACAGCTCAATTATGCCCCTCCCCGTTAACCAACATGCCAGATAGACAAACTGAAGTTAAAATCAACTGACGTGGCAAAAATATTTTTTTTATTCTTTTCTTCTCTTCTCTTTTCTGTTTTTCCTGTAATCAAACCCATTTCACTCTCTCTCTCCTCCAAACACCATCAGATTCTAATCCGCGCCATCACAAATAACCGAAGTGCCTCAAGAATTTCAAACCTTGTCTCAAAATCTCAATTTTAATCTAAAGTGTAGATGCACACACATCAAAAAAGTATGAATCAAAGCTAAATCTGAGCTTTGTCACTCTGTTACCATCCCATCATCAAATATCAAAGATCTTACAGCACCCAGGAGGCAAAAGTGAAACAAAAAAAATTAACTAATCAACAATTAATGAATTTCACCAAACCCTAACCACGAAATTCTAATCCACCACAGCTTGTTTCCCAAATTAAGCACGAACCCACCCTCAGATTTTAGAATCTAATAGAACCCGGAATCCAGAATGAACCAATAATTTTAATTTAATAAAAACGAAAGATGAAACTGCACCATAGCCATACTCACGAACTACAACAAAGATGAAACCCTAAGCTCCAAAACCAACCTGCAAGGTGTCTGATACCCATAATGAGGAAAGAAGAAGAGAAGAAGCACAAAAATCGGCGGCGTATGCGACGGAGATTAGAGATCCCAAAATTCGCGGCGTCGAAAATAAAAAACTCAGGTGCTCGCCGGAGAAAGTGGGGGACGTATGCGGCGGAGATTAGAGATCCTTTCAAAAAGATCCAGTTGAAGAAATGAGCTAGGTTAGGCATTTTGATTTATGAGACTTTTTGGCATATTTGCCTGCTGCTGAATTCAATAATTTCATATAAGTGCTTGTGTAATTAGGATTCAAAGGGGTGACTGTGATGAAGGTTGAAGAGAGGGTTTAGAGAGAGAATGGGGTGTGGTTAGTGGTTAGATAGATAGAGTTAGTATTCAAGGAGAGAATGAGTTTGATTTTTTTTAAATTTTATTTTTGCCACGTCAGTTGATTTTAATGTCTGTTTGTCTATCTGGCATGTTTGTTAACGGGGAGGGGCATAGTTGAGCTGTGTTTTATAACGTTAAGGGTACTTTTGAAAAAAAAATTAGTTTAGGGTGGAAGTGGGACATCCGTGTAAATATCAGGGGTATTTTTGGACCTTATCCCTTATATATATACACAGAACATCAGCATGAGAGCTTCTTATACGGATGGTCCGCATGCGGACCTCTATTAACAAAGGATAAAATCGTCGTCATCGTAGGGGTGCAGATCGTCGTGATAGTCAGATTCTAATTTACGGTAGCAGGTTTAATGACAGATTTTATCTGTCGCTAAAGGTGGTCAGCATCTTGACCACCGCATAAAAAGCAATAATTGTGTATATATATATATATATATATATATATATATATATATATATATATATATATATAAACGGATCTAAAACACTTCTCTTAAATAAAGACTCTTAAATAGTATTCTTTTATTAAAATTACGCGTTTTAGAGATTCTTTTAAAACACAAAATAATATTAAAATAGAGTAGTCACACTTGCTTTCCTTTTATTTACAAGAAAGTCACATGCGGCCCCATTTATTTTTTAAAAGAATCTTGTCATTTTTATAAATAAAAGGAAAGCAAGTGGGACCACTCTCTTTTAATATTATTTTATTTTTTAAAATAATCTCCAAAACGAAGTAGTTTTAATAAATAAATGTTATTTAAGATAAATGTAAGACCCCAACTTTTATGAATAAAGAATAATTTTCTCGAATTATATTTTTGAATATAATGGTATTGATTTGATATAATGTTATAGTTGTGGGTAATATTTTTAAATTTTGAAAAGTACGCAAGTTGTTATATAATATTCGATTAAGTAGGGAATATTCGTTTTAACGAGGGAATATTAAATACAACGACACAATTATTGGTGGACCCTCATTAATGGAATTATTGTCGAATTGAGAAACGAAAAAAATACTTTATGAAAATAATGGGCGGAGGTGTTCTTTATTAAAACTGTTGAACTACCCGATAGTAAAAATACAAGAATACTGCGTGAGTTCTTAAGAAGACACCGGTATTGATTATTGATATTTACATGAGAAGTCACTCGGTTATACTCAATTATTGCTACGATAATTCTTGCGATCATATCTCTCATATTATTGATTCAATTATTGTTATACGATATATCATACGCATTATATGATATATTATTAAATCAATAATTGAGGCGGCAAAGTTATTCATATTATTATTTACAATATTGACAATGTCAGAAGTTACATCGAGGAGAGGTTTGGTCACCTAATCATGGCGCCAATAAGGAAAAATTCTTATCGGAAAGCCCCTCTTTCACGGGAACGACTTGGTTGTTAAATATTGTGAATTATAATATTAATGATGAATAAGTTCTTGTCGATTAAAGATGAATTTTATAGTTCCATTGTGATGGACTTATTTGTGTTAGTATAATTGATGTCTGGAGGATATATTGTTTAATTGGGTATTCGGGACACTTTTTGTGTCGGAGTACTATTCATGAGTTACTATTCACGAGTTACTATTCATGAGTTACTATTCACGAGTTACTATTCATGAGTTACTATTCACGAGTTACTATTCATGAGTTACTATTCACGAGTTACTATTCACCCGATTACTATTCACTCTAGTATTGTGCATTCGGGTATTTGGGTACAATATTATTCCATGAGGAGATGTGCTAATTTTTCGAATAGTTGGTTGAAGATATAATAGTAAGTCAATATGGACATTTGGTGGAGTTATAATAAGTAAATCAATATGGATCGTTGGTTTAAAGTTTTAATAGTAAATCAAGTATGGACCGTTGTTTTAAGTTTTAATAGTAAACCAATCTGGATCGTCAGTTTAATAGTAAATCAATCTGGACCGTTCATGAATTAGTTACTATTCATTCCATTTTCCTATAAATAAGCTCATTCCTTCATTATTTCTTACGAATTCTTTGAAACTCTAGAGAGAGAATTATAAGAGAACCGATAGAAAAGTTTTTCGCTACTTCCCTACTCTTATATTCAGTTTTTTTACGGTAAGGATGTTATTTGTTATACTCATGAAGAGAACTTACATTATTCCATTATTTATTATTCTGTTGGAATAACTTGTATACACGAAGCTACCCTATACATGGTGACATTCTTCTAATATTCCGTTCTTTATTATTACGTTTAATATATCGTCATGCATGCGTTCTGTACGGACACGATTCCATTATTTATTATTCGCTTGGAATATCCTATCATGCGTTCTTTGGGACTGATTCCATTATTTATTATTACGTCGAGAATATCACATGCTCGTGCGTTCTGGCGGGACTGGTTCCATTATTTGTTATTCGTTTAATATCACCGTCATGCGTTCTGGCGGGACTGGTTCCATCCTTTATTATTCATTGGAATAACTCGCTGTAATGCTGATCTATCCCATACGCATGGTGATTTCTTTTGTTATTCCATTCTTTATTATACTCAGTTGGTTAAAACTTTGACTTCTATACCCATGAAATTAGTGGAATATCTTTGATATTTGCGCTTCATCCAGTATCTTTTCATGGAAATATCTTTCTGAGCATTCTTGAATTTTAATCTACAAAGCAGTATCATGTTGACAATTTGGACGTTATCAGTTCCTAGATAAATTAATTCTTGAACTTGTTTTATTGAAATCTTATATCATTATCATCATCCTCATGTTTATTTTTTTTAAAGTCATCTGTGGCCTGTAGTGCATAGATGGACTTGGTATGATTATGACCAGGGATTATTCGATGTAATCATGACCTTAATGTTACAAATGATGTGATAAAAGTCCTCATTGGCCGTAGTGTATTGATGGACAGTTGTTGACATGATCATGACCATTAATGAATACACAAATATTCTTGGCCCGTAGTGCATGGATAATTATGGTCGTGATACTAAAGAATATCCTTGGCCGTAGTGAAGGGGTGATTCGATGATGTGGATTATTTATTAAAATTTGAGTCCCAATGATAAAAGTGATGAAAAACCTTTTAAATCATAAAAGATAGTAGATTTCATTCTCTACTTGACTCTTTTTAATGGATTGCTTTGTTTATTGCAGATTAAACTTGATATTTATTATATTTATCGGTTTAACATTGTTGAAGGCTAACGATAAATTATTCGCATTATCTTAGTCATAATATTTCTTCTTGGGCTAGTTGAGCTCACCTTTCTTTTTCACGTTCTCTTCAGGAAATGAGAACGTAAATTGGGGAGTAGTAGGAACAGAGTGATGGTCCTAGATGGTGCATTAGTAGTCCTCACTATTTTGTGAAATAGTGTGATAATAATTGTAATGAGGACTCCTTTTGAGTTTGTATAATCTCTAGTAGACAATATTTGTATTCAAACTCACAGTTTATGTTTTGTCGTATTGTACAGGACAGTTGTATTATTAAGTTGTATTTGAATTCTGTACCATGTATCTGACGACTCAAGATGGGTGATGTATACCTAATTTTGGGGGCGTCACAATAAGTATGTTGTTTAAGAAGTATATTTTAGATCCGTTGTGTATATGTACATATAAATTATTTATATTTAAAGTTGGATGAGAGGTTATAACTTTTCAACTTATTATAGATAATCTATATCAAAAATAAATGTCACGGATGAAGGCAGTCTACAAAATAATTATGCGGACGATGACCATACCATTCAAATCCAATCTATCCAACACGCACAATAGTTATACGGATGACCAAAATCATCCGCACAACTATTGTGCGGACTAGAGTATTATATTTTTTGGACGTCTACATAATTATTATATGAATTGGGAGCTTGTGAGAACATTGTCCGCACAACAGTTTGTAGACGTCCTACTAACTATAGTGTTGACGGTATCAAAATCATAAACCTTTAGATCTTAGAATGGATGGTTCTATCATATTTGGATGAATAGAAGTTTTCATCCAACTTTTTCATATATATATATATATAAATGAATGAAATAAAACCAATAGGTGTGACCTTTGGTTCATACCTTTTCAAAGGGATGTACCTTTTCAAAGAGATGTATCTTTTCAAAGGGATATAACCTTTCAAAAGGATGTAACATTTTGAAAGAGTGTATATCTTCAAAGGGGTATTTGGAAACCTATAAATAGGTTCTCAATCTACCCAAGACAATCACTTCATCTTCAACTTTAATCCTTCTTAAGTTCTTAAAAATTAATCTCATTATTCATTCATATAGAAGTCATATATAGTATTCATATAAAAGTCATAGAGAGTATTCGAGAATTTTGTTGATTCGTAGAAACTCTTCCATCAAGTCTTTCTTATAAGAGTTGAAGCACCATTTTATCCCAGGAAGTAGGCGTCCATTGTTCCATCCAGTAAGACCGATAGCGGGGAATGAAAATCTGCTTTTAAGGAGAGACCATTCAACAATTGACTTTGGTTTTTAAAAGTTTGTCAATTACATCTTGTAAGTCATTAATATAAAATTATTTATTTTCTAATTTTGTTTATATATTTAGTATATATAATAATACTTTGGAATAACAATCTTAAAGCAGATTTACGTATCTTCCTTTGTATTCATTTTATACTAATTTATAAAAATAGTACTTCCTGAGTATTTATTTTATACTGATATATATTAACGTGAAAGAGGGATAGTACTTATTTTAAATGAAAGGCATTTGATATTCTCTTTTCTTGCGTCTAGTCTTCTGTTTGTGGCGAGAATGTAAATGTAAAAATTTTGAGAGCAAAGAAATGTCCATAACAGGATTCAAGAATCTCTTGTTATATATGCATTGTTGGGATGTGATATCTAGTCTAGGCTCAGTCAAAACCTTTTTTGTATTTCTGGATAGTCACGTTATCGTTATTGTTATATATGCATTGTTTCTGATTTATAAAAATGAAATCTGAAAAATACAGTAGATCCAGGTATACTTTCTTTTCAATATAATTATTCATGTTTTACTCTCCTGCTTGTAATACGACGTGCTCTATGGTTGGACGGTAAGATGTAAGGCATACAAATCATATGGCACCTCATAATAGGTAATTGATACACAAATATCTAAAATGGGAAAACAATTACCTCTAATATTCTTGGTATTCGTACACGCACACAAACGATAGAGAATTAAGAAGAACACAAGAGATTTACTGTGATTCACAATTTGGGTCTTTCATGATGACTTATTGTTTATTGATGATTCCTTTTTTTGGTTACATGAGCGCTTTCTGATAGATAGTATATATACCTCTTAATCCTATTCCAACCCTCTTCTATATTATAATTACTCCATTCGCATAAAGCCCTTTTCAATTGAACTGCTTTATTACGAAGTCATGAGTTCGAAACAATAATTGATACACAAATATCTAAAATGGGAAAACAATTACATCATTGATGGTACCATCTCCATTTATCCAAGGCAATATTGGCCTACATAAATTAGAATTGCCAAGATGAAGTTCAAATGTGTCACCCTCCTGATGCCTTCGCGGAGAGACTCTGGCTTGCTGACAGCCCTCAATCTCATCAACATTTTGTTTACTAGAGGATTGAACGTCTTCAGGAAGGTTTAGAATTGTAACTCTGTGCACATCTTCAACATTCATGCTTATGTACTTCTGTACATTTTCCCCACCATCTTCGTGATCATTAGGGTGAAGGGTCAACTGGTCCTCATTAGTTATGCGTTTAGAGTTAGTTGACTGATCCTCATTAATATCTTGACGAAGTCCAGTCAATAAGGTCAAACAATACTCAACAACCTGGACAGAGTCATATGCATTGACCTGTACTAAAAGAACCAATAGGTGGTTAACATTCAAAATTATATGGTACCTTAGACCTTGCTTCATCAACTCAATTAAGTATGCCAGTTCACATAAATTTGAACCAATACAAGATCTCAGGTCAAGGACATGAGAATGAAGTTATCTTTAATCAAACTGTTGACCTAAGAAATGAAGTTATGAACCACCATGAAAATGGGTAGTGCCAATTTCATTGGCCTAAACCAGTGCCATCAATCAATATTCATTGTGATAGTCAATCAGCGATTGGTAGGGCACAAAATAGTAATTATAACGATAAGTCTAGACATATACGTCAACGACATGAAACTGTTAAATAATTACTCTCAAATAGTATAATATCTATTGACTATGTGAAGTCAAAGAATAATATTGCGGATCCACTAACGAAAGGTATACCTGGAGAGCAAGTGAAAAGTTCATCAAGGGGAATGGGTTTAAAGCCTGTAAAATCCTAAAGAGTCGCCATAATGGAAACCCAACCTAAATGATTGGAGATCCCAAGAAATAGGTTCAAAGGAACAACCTAATTATGTGTGATCTAGTAAGCACTGAGAAGATAAATACTTCTTTCCATTTCTATGATGATACAGTGCATAAACTGTCGAGTGAAATAGGATAAATTTTGTTTTTAATAATTTGTGACGCCCCCAAAATTAGGTATACATCACCCATTCTGAGTCGTCAGATACATGGTACAAAATTCAAATACAACTTCATTTATACAACAGTCGTGTAAACTACGACAAAACATATGCTTGAGTTTTAATACAAATATTGTCATCTAGACAATATACAAACTCAATGGGGTCCTCATTACATTTATTATCACAATTTTTTACAAAATAATGAGGACTACTAATGCTATCATCATCTGGACCCATTCACTCTCAGATTCTTGTTAGTCCCATTACGTTCTCATTTCACAGAAAAACGGTGTGAGAAAAGGTGAACTCAACTAGCCCAAGAAGAAATATTATGATTAAGATAATGCAAAATAATTTATCGTTAGCCTTCAATGATGTTAAACCGATAAAATATAACAGACGTCAAGTTTAATCTGCAAATGAACAAACAATCCATTAGAAGAGGCAAGTAGAACATAATATCTACTATCTCTTCTAGATTAAAAAATCCATCGTTGATATTTTATTCATGTACTACTCATCAACAGGTTCTTTTGTTATACTCAAGATAAATAGAACTTTCATCACTTGTCTTCACCGAACCATTAAAGATGTTAGTTAAATTCACAATTCATATTTATAATAATGTGAATTAACGATTCAAAATCTTGCCACAAAGGCTTAATAGAACGTTTACTCAATATCCTTACCCCAAAGGTGAAGATATTCAAATGTAATAACAATGATCATACTAATCGATTTATTCATCTTTTGCTTCTACGGGCCAAAGATATTCAACTATAAAACCAATGGTCATGATCATACCAATCAATGCGTACGTCAAGGCACTACGGCTAAAGACATTCAACTGTTAACTAATGGTCATGATCACCGCTTAATCACATCATTGAATTATCCATGCACTTTACGACCAAGGATATTCGTTAGTATCACTAGTGGTCATGATCGTGTCATACACCGCCCATCTTCGCACTTCTGTGTCAAAGCTATCAAACAATGATCATATTTACACTACTGGGCCAAAGATATTCAACAACATATCATCTTTTGCACTTCTAATGCCAAAGACATACAAACCGTAAAACCAATAACCAATGTAATAATAAAAGAATTTCACCATGTATACGATTACTTAGCATGACAAAGTTATTCCAACATAATAATAAAGAATGGAATAATAAAAGATGTTTCTCTTCATGAATCTGAAAGAAATGATACCCCTTACGAGTACAACAAATAATATCCTTTACCTTTTGAAAAAAGAGTAGTTTTTGAATTTGGTAGAGGCGAGGATATATACTAAAGAAAACTTGCACTACGTTTAAAGCTTCCTTAAACTCTAAAGAAATACGCCAAGATTATAGAAGAAGAACTCTCTCTATAGTTTCTCTCTCTAGAGTTTCGGTGAATTCGTATGAAATAATGAAGGAATGAACTTTTATTTATAGAAGAATGGCTCCAGATAGTAACTAATTCATGAAGCGATCCAGATTGATTTACTTTTTAATCGGACGGTCCATATTTAAAGCAAAATCTTTTAAATAAAATATAATATATTCTATTTATAATCTAATAAAACGAATAACTTTATAAAAGTATTATGTTTTATATAAAAAGATTTTACTATGCAAAAAATACTATCACGAGACACTACTATGCAACACTATGCATAATAAAATATAATATATTCTATTTATAGAATAACTTTATAAAAGTATTACATTTTATATATAAAAAATTTTACTATACAAAATACTATGCATAATAGAATATAATATATTCTATTTATAGAATAACTTTATAAAAGTATTACATTTTATATAAAAAGATTTTACTATTAAAACTTTAAACCAACGACCCATATTGATTTATTTATTATAATTTCAACCAACTGATATTCGAAAAATTAGACATCTCCTAATGGAATAATATTGTACTTAAAAATGATTTGAATGAAAAGAAATATATTTTTCGGGTGAATTGTACCCCGTGAATAGTACTTCGGTAATAATACCATGTGAATAGTACCCCGACACAAAAAGTGTCCTAAATACCCGAGTGAACAATACTAAAGTGAATAGTAATTGGGTAAATAGTAACCCGTAAATAGTAACTCGTGAATAGTATTCTGACACGAAAAATACCCCAAATATCTGAGTGAATAATATTCGGGTGAATAGTAATTTAGGTGAATAGTAATCCATAAATAGTAACTCGTGAATAGTACTCCGACATAAAAAGTGTCCCAAATACACGAGTGAACAATACTAGAGTGAATAGTAACCGGGTATTTTATGACAACTTGTCTACTTTGAAAAAATTTCACATATCACCCTTAACTTTAAACTTTTATCAATTTAACTATTTACCAAAATAGAAAAATTGAATACTTTTATTTCATAAAATTCGGGGTCTCACAATCTCCCCTCTTTATGAAATTTCGCCCTCGAAATTTACGTACGTACCTGATATTCGAAGAGATGAGAATACCTTGCTTTCTTTTCGGATTGTACCTTCCCGGTTATTTCCTCTCTATCATGATTTTCCATTTCTCATCTCCTGTATTTCAAATATCATTCAAGAATATAGTTTCAAAATAAGGGTTAATTGACATACCACATAATACCCCTATATTCTGACCGACCAATTAAATAACAAATAAATTTAGGTAGGTCATACTAGTGAAGGAATTCCCCATCTCTCCCCTCCTAGTTCTTGTCTCACATCTCAGCCAGGGATCATATCCTTAAGTTTTGATACCAACTGTGACGCCCCCAAAATAAGGTATACATCACCCATTCTGAGTCGCCAGATACATGGTACAAAATTCAAATACAAACTAATTATACAACAGTCATGTAAAATATGACAAAACGTAAACTGAGAGTTTTAATAAGAATATTGTCATCTAGACAATATCCACACTCAAAAGAGTCCTCAATACATTTATTAACACACTATTTCACAAAATAGTGAGGACTACTAATGCTATCATCTAGACCGTCACTCCGTTCCCCGACTAGTCCCATTACCACGCTCATTTCTCAAGAGAACACGGTGAAAGAAAAGGTGAGCTCAACTAGCCCGAAGAAGAAATATTATGACTAAGATAATGCGTAATAATTTATTGTTAGCCTTCAACAATGTTAAACCGATAAAATATATAATGTACATCAAGTTTAAGCGCAATGGAACAAGCAATCCATTAGAAGAGTCAAGTAGAATATAATATCTACTATCTCTTCTAGATTAAAAGTCCATCGTTGATATTTTATTCATGTACTACTCATCAACAGTTCTTTATTATACTCAAGATAAATAGAACTTTCATAACTTGTCTTCACCTGAACCACCAAAGATGTTAGTTAAATTCACAATTCATATTTATAATAATGTGAATTAACAGTTCCTTCTTGCCACAAAGGCTTAATAGAACGTTTACTCAATATCCTTACCCCAAAGGCTGAAGATATTCAAATGTAATAACAATGATCATACCAATCAGTTGTCTATCTTTGCACTACGGGCCAAAGATATTCAACTATAAAACCAATGGTCATGATCATACTAATCAATTGCCTGTTAGTGCACTACGGCCAAAGACATTTAACTGTTAACTAATGGTCATGATCCTGCCAATCACATCATTGAATTATCCATGCACTACGGCCAAGGATATTCGTTAGTATCACTAGTGGTCATGATCATGTCATACACACGTCCATCTTCGCACTACGGGTCAAAGCTATCAAACAACAGATCATATTTGCACTACAGGCCAAAGATATTCAACAACATATCATCTTTGCACTACAGGCCAAAGATAAACAACTGTAAAACCAATAACCAACAGTATAATAAAGAATGGAATAATAAAAGAATTTCACCATGTACGCTTTACTTCGCATAGACAGGTTATTCCAACATAATAATAAAGAATGGAATAATAAAAGAAGTTCTCTTCATGAATACGAAAGAAATGATACCCCTTACGAGTACAACAAATAATATCACTTACCTTTGAAAGAAGAGTATTCCGACTAGTAGGGCGAGGATATACTCGAAGAAAACTTGCACTACGCTCAAAGTTTCCTTAAACTCTAAAGAAATACGCTCAAGATTATAGAAGAAGAACTCTCTCTATAGTTTCTCTCTCTAGAGTTTTAGTGAATTCGTAAGAAATAATGAAGGAATGAGCTTACATTTATAGAAGAATGGTACGTATAGTAACTAATTCATGAACGATCCAGATTGATTTACTTTTAATCTGACGACGGTCCATATTTAAAGCAAAATCTTTTAAATAAAATATAATATATTCTTTTATAATCTAATAAAACGAATAACTTTATAAAAGTATTACATTTTATATAAAAAATTTTACTATGCAAAAATACTACGCAGTACTTTATGCATAATAAAATATAATATATTCTATTTATAGAATAACTTTATAAAAGTATTTTGTTTTTTATATAAAAGATTTTACTATGCAAAAATACTATGCATAATAGAATAATTTTATAAAATTATTCTGTTTTATATAAAAAAATTTACTATTAAAACTTTAAACCAACGACCCATATTGATTTACTATTATAATTTCAACCAACGGTCTGAAAAATTAGCACATCTCCTAATGGAATAATATTGTACCCAAAAATAATTTGTACCGAAAAGAAATATATTTTTCAGGTGAATAGTACTTCGGGAATAGTACCCTGTGAATAGTATCCTGACACAAAAAGTGTCCCAAATACACGAGTGAACAATACTAGAGTGAATAGTAATTGGGTGAATAGTAACCCGTGAATAGTACTCCGACACGAAAAATATCCCAAATACCCGAGTGAATAGTAATTTAGGTGAATAGTAACCCATGAATAGTAACTCGTGAATAGTACTCCGACACAAAAAGTGCCCCAAATACTCGAGTGAACAATACTAGAGTGAATAGTAACCGGGTATTTTATGACAACTTGTCTACTTTGAAAAAATTTCACATATCACCCTTAACTTTAAACTTTTATCAATTTAACTATTTACCAAAATAAAAAAATTGAATACTTTTATTTCATAAAATTCGGGGTCTCACATAATTTCTATAGCTTGAATATAAAAAGGTCAAGTGGGGTATTAGCAGAATACTCTTTATAGAAATTACATATGTGAGTGAGAAGGGGGCCATTTCTATTAGAATGACGAAGGCTAAATTCTCTAGCACACTCATGAAACCAGGAGGTGTCCAAGGCCAAAATGGACACAATAATGAGAACCAATAAAATAAATTGAAAAATACTGTGTGAATTCTATTGTCTCGGTTTACATTAAAAGGTTGAACAGTTCAAGACATCACGTTCAATCGATTGGCAAGAACTCAGATAGTCTTTCACTAGAGAGGTTCAAGGCCACAAGCTACCTTCACCAATTCAAGATTTTTTTTCTCACCGATACTCTCTAAGTCTCATCCTGCATATTCATTTGCATTAATTTACCCAAATTTCATTCATGTGGGGGATTGTTGGATATATATATATATATAAATGAATGAAATAAAATCAATAGGTGTGACCTTTGGTTCATACCTTTTCAAAGAGATGCATCTTTTCAAAGGGATGTACCTTTTCAAAAAGATGTATCTTTTCAAAGGGATATAACCTTTCAAAAGGATGTAACCTTTTGAAAGGATGTATATCTTCAAAGGGGTATTTGGAAACCTATAAATAGGTTCTCAATCTACCCAAAACAATCACTTCATCTTCAATTTTAATCCTTCTTAAGTTCTTAAAAATTAATCTCATTCTTCATTCATATAGAAGTCATATATAGTATTCATATAAAAGTCATAGAGAGTATTTAGAATTTTGTTGGTTCGTGGAACTCTTCCATTGAAGTGCTTCTTATAAGAGTTGAAGACCATTTTATCCTAGGAAGTAGACGTCTATTGTTCCATCCGTAAGCACCGATAGCAGGGACGAAATCTGCTTTAAGGAGAGACTGTCCAACAGTTGACATGGTTTTAAAAGTTTGTCAATTACATCTTGTAAGTCATTATTATAAAATTATTTATTTTCTAATTCTGTTTATATATTTAGTATATATAATAATACTTTAGAATAACAATATATAAGACAAACTTCACAATTGATATTTTAACATATTGAAGAAAATAAAATGAACACGGAACAATTGGAGCAAGGAATCGACACGGGTAGTTCATGTCTTTAAGGTATTTATTGTCCCTTACCAAAAAAGTTTGCTAAAGGCTCCCAACAAATCACCACCAGGATATATGTCAAGCATATATATATTTTAAGTGATAGCAACTCACTCTCAGTTCCAAAACTGAATTGTGAATACAACATCAGTTTACAAAGTAAATGATTTAATGATCACAGATCAATTTATGACGGTTTTAAAAGTCTTTTGTATCCAAAGTGCGCTTTAAAGCGCTTGATCACGTACCACCGCCGGGTCCCGTGGTCATGAGCGGTGATTCTTTGCTCCACGTCTTTGTGACTAAATTCAAGCCTTTCTTTTAGTATCACAAGTGAATTAAACTATTCCACTTATACTTATAACGTATTAAATAATGTTATTCCTTCTCAGTGTGGGACTTGAAGAAAATAATTTTATCAAACAACAATGAACCTTTTCATATACCCCACTTTGGATACAATTAAAACATAATATATAATTCATACTTTAATCATACATTGCTCTTTATTAATCTCCTTGTAATAAACTATCAAATACACTTTTAATTTAATATAAATTCAATTAATTAATGGGTCTAAATCAATCCCAAAATTAATCAAAACTCATAAGAAAAAAGTGCAATTAACACATATCATAAGTCAATCTGTCAAATTCTAACTCAATAAACCTAGCTAATTAATCCAATCACACACACACACACACTCTTTTGTAAAAACGCCACCCATTAATATATTTTTTGATTAAATTTTATGTCTTATCTCATCACATCACATCTTTTCTCTAAGTGGGTAAACCATAGCTAGCTTCATTAATTATATTATTGGTGTCTTAATTAATTATAGCTACATAGCTACATAGCTACATCTATGATATAGATATAGCACGAGGGATGGGAGATTGGACTATAATCCTTTAATTAATAAGAGATTAATTGTACTCCTTGATACTCTCTCATATTTTTATTTTTATTTTATAATTGAGTTTTGGCCTTTTTGTTAATCTTGTTTAGACACACTAGTATATAAAATATTTTTTTAAAATAATAATTTTAGTCTCAAACTTAGATTTCATGTTTAAATTTATACTAAATAAAATACAAATTGCACCATTTGATAATAAGAGTAACAAAAATTTTGTCTTTGAATAATGATCATAATATAATGCCTAACCTAATTAAGAATACCATCCAACACAACTTCTTTTAATTAAATTTATGGAAATTATTAAATCCACAACATTTTTTGTTATTTTCACAACAAAAGTATCACTATAGGTGTATAGCGACGATGAAAACCGTCGCAATAAGATCTATAGCGACACTTTTGTTGTAGAAATAACAATTTTTATTGTAGATTTAACAATTTCTTAAATTTATAGTCCTCATGGACTATAAATTTTCTTTCAAATACAAACGTAGTAAAAGTAAAGTACGATGATATTCTCTCATCGGTTCCAAAATTAAAGATATAATAATTTGATTTTTGAGATCAAACGACTGTATACTAAACTTAAAAAATGATATGATTTATAAAAGTTTAGAATACAATAAATTTTGTAATTAATAGTTTTTGTTATATGTTATACGATTATAAAATTGTATATATTATACCATAGAATATACCATAGAATATATTTAGTCCACTCATCATTCTTCCACATTTATATTTAAATATATTTAAAATTATAGTTCACCAAATCTTGTTTCTTGATAGTCTTTTTGGCTCACGGAAAAATCTCATAGAATATATTTAGTTTTACTGTTGGAGTGAAATTTGATTCCTAGATTATATTTAGTCTTATGCTAATTGATATGCTGGAGATGTTCTAAATGCACCCAATTTTATTTACGAGGTACAGAAATAGGACTGTCCTTAATCGAGGGAAACTCTATTATTTCAATGAAAGTACACATTTCTATCATTTTGGAGTATAGCTCCATCCAGGGGCGGATCTACGCCAGGGGGCACCTGTCTTCACTGAATTTTCATCCACCACCACCACCACCACCACCACCACCACCCTCACCCTCTTTTTGTATAAATGATGTTTTAAAGTAATGATAATTTTATACTACTTTTCTTATTTCTCTCTCCATGTGTAATATTTGACTCAAAAAGTAAGTACTCTCTTCTATTTTTTTTTTTAACTAACATCCTGTAAAGTTTTGTAGTTGTAGAAAAAAAAAGGAGAAGAATTTTTTTGACACAAAATACACACATTTTTTTTCTAACTAAAACTCAAAAACACAACGTTTCTTAAAAAAAATTCTCTTCTATTACAAAACTGACATTATCTCTTTTTGTTTTCATTCGCTTCCTTTTCTTTTATCACCAAATTAAAACTTAAAAACAAAGACAAGGTGTTAAAACTCTAAGACTATTTACTTAGTTTTCCTTATTCCGTGTGGCCTTATCCAACTCTTTTGGATTCGTCACATTTGTACTATATTGAATTTTTAATAAAAAAATATGTTGATTAAAAAAATCATTCTAATATTTTTCTTATAAGAAAATTATGAATACACACACACACACACACATATATATATATATATATATATATTAAACTTAACGACTTAAATGTTAAGAAATTATATTGAATTTAGAAAAGTATATATATAGGTATAATTTTTATTCTTAATAAAAAAAAAAATTCGAACTTGACCTCACTGAATTTTTGTGGCTAGATCCGCCCCGGGCTCCATCCATTGTGTGTGACATAGATTTGTTTTAAAAGTGACGTCAAGTAGTGCAAAATATACACGACTTTCTGTACCAAAATCGTAGTAGAAAGAAAGAATAATGTTGGATAAAACTAAACGAAAATTGCCTAATTTATATAGACATGTTACGTTTGAATTGAGAGGATCAGATAATTGAATAAAGAGTGAAATGATTCATTCCATTCTAGTTGGAACGAGTTATTCCATATTCTCCCTCCCCCAGGAATAAAATTCATAAATTTGAGAAGAATAAGAATGGTTCAATCCATTCCAATCGCAACCAAACACAATTTTTTTCATTCCATAAGAATGAGTCATTATATTCTCATCTTCATTACTCTAATCCAAAGGTAGCATTAACACTTTTGAAGGGCCAATAATGGAAGATTGGAAGGTTTTGGGTTAGGTACGTAAGAACCCTTAGAGGTCACCAAAATGAAGTGAAATACCAAACAGGTTTGGTACCTACTTACCAGAAAAGGCAAAGTTGAAAATAGAAGGGTTTGGGTGGATGCTTTTAGTGGATAGTGTGTGTTGGATTGCATATGTCAATTAACAATTGTATATTCCTCCAATTATTAGTGCAATTCTGGTTGCTTAATATTGTTGTCTCTTTGGAGGAAAGGATTTTATTAAATCTAAATGAAATTTCAAATCTTACAAGAAGGGATTAATTGGTACAATAAAAAAAAGTCATGTTATATATGTTGAATTCACGTACAGTTAACGTAGCGGTAGAGATATCAGATAAATATTCTTGAATTCATAGCAATTACTATATGTATTTACTGAATTATGTGCCGAGTCAGCTTAAATATCATTATATATATATATATATATATATATATATATATATATATATATATATCTAATCAATAAGCCTGAGAGCGAACAAAATCGAACCTAGGTTATAGCGACGTTTTTTTCGCTATAACATATAAAGTCGATTTTTTGCTATCTTTATGGAAAAAACCATAATATATTTATAATTTGTTTTAATTATTTCTCTAGTTCTCTAAAGTTTCTTTGGATATATATATATATATATATATATATATATATATATATATATAAGTGGAGACTAGTAATTAAGCTCTTTGATTTTATTTCTTTTATGTATATCTAAAAATTGTAACAATATTGAGGTTGTGTTTATGATGAGAATTATTGGACAATGAACTCTTGATTAAAGATTTGCAAGGAATTTTAAAAAGAGGATTGAGTGGTTGAGCCGAAAATAAATACTACCTCCGTTCTATTTTTTTAAGCTTACTATTTTTTCTTAAAATAAGTGATGTGTTAGAATTCCAATATAATATTTGTAATATTTTCTCATATATGTTATTATGCATTCAATGGTATTTATTGCATCTTACCATCACTACAATTAAATGACACTCATTAACTCTTTCAACTTCAAAGAAAATATATTAAGGGTATTTTTACTATTTTAACTTGTGTATTAGTATGTGTAATTTAAGTTAAAAAAGCACTTATTATGGGACGAAAATATTATGAAAAGAGAATGAAATATATTGAGGTTGACCATGATGTTAGGTCATCTAAAGTCCATTAATTATTTATTCCATGTCCAATTAAGATTAAGAATCTTCAAGCTACAAAAAGTCTATTGGTATTATCATTACCAACATAAGGTACTACTGTTCCTAAACATGGTCACCAATAATTCATACCCACCCTGCTTTCCTTAATTAACTACCTCTCGGATTAGTACCTGAACCTTTTCTTTTTTTGTCCCCATTTTTAGACAACAATAATACTTTTTTATCACAATTCAATCTTATAAAAAGCTGCTTACAAAATTCTGAAAATTAGACATGAATTTCACCTATTTATATTTTTATCCACCATTGGGAGTCAAAATATAAATAAGTGAAATTTTGTCCAATTTCTATGTGTTTTTGAAATGATATAACTGGTTGTGGTGAGTTGTTATGATTAGGAGAGCAGATCCTATATCCCCATTTTCCCTGTTTCATTGTGTCCCCCCACTTAAATTTTGACACATAGCCTCTTACTTAACACTAATTAACTTTAAAATTAAATAAAAGGACATATGTCAAAATATAAGTGGAGGGACACAAGGGAGACATGGAAAATGAGGACATATGATCTGCTCTCTATGACTAGGCCCACATAGTGGATTATCCAAAATTAGAGATACAATTTGATTTTTGTGGTCAAATGACGACCTATTAAACTTTAAAATTTGTATGACTCATAAAAGTATAGAATAAAATAAACTTTGTGATCAATCATTTATGTTTTGTACTACACAATTATAATAATTGTATAAAATAAATTTATATCAACTTGAAGTTTCATATGCCGTCGTTTAATCAAAAAAAAAATTATATATCTAATTTTGGAACAGAGAAAATATTAGTTGGTTCAATAATGTCAAAAAATCAGTTTCCCTTGGTGTTTTTAGGGGACAACTTGTTGCGCTTAATTATAATACTAATCTCAATAGATTAGGCGTGACAGCTAGATAACAGAGATACCATTTTACAAATTTCATGATTATATATATAGAACACTATTTAACCACGATTTTGCTTTATACTTGACAAAAAAATAAAATAAAAAAAAGAGAATTGTTAAATTCACAACATTTTTTGTTATTTTCATAATAAAAGTGTCACTATAGGTGTATAACGACGGTGAAAACCGTCGCTATAAAATCTATAACGACACTTTTGTTATGAAAATAATAATTTTTGTTGTGAATTTAACAATTTCCTACAAAAAAAATTACATGATTGTGTTATATATGTAGAGTTTATTTACAATGTATTTTTTTTATAAAAAATTCCAGAATGGATTCTATCGTATTTAGATTTGTATGCTTATTTAAAATTATTTATTTACTTATTTTGTAGTATTAATTCAAGAGAAGAATGTGAGACCCCGGATTTTATGAATAAATATTTAATTTTCTCGAAATAATTTTTTGAATATTATGGTGTGAATTTGAGAAAGTATTATAGTTGTGGGTAGTATTTATAAATTTTACAAAGTAAGCAAGTGGTTATATAATATTCGATTGGTTTAATATTCGTTTTAACATGAAATATATCAGACTGATCAAGACAATCGTTAATAGTGGACCCTAACAACCAAGAAGTATTGTAAGTAGTTAAACGCCAAAATTATCTTTCTATAAAAATAACATGGAGGTATTCTGTTAAAACCATTGAACTACTCGGTAGAAAAAAATGCGATGTCTGGCGTGGTTGCATAGTAGAGTACACGATATTGATTATTGATGCTTACGTGATAATTCACTCGATTATACTCAATTATTACTACACAATAATTGTTGCATCATATCTCTCATATTATTGATTCAATTATTATTATAAAGATCATCTGCATAATATGTTATATTTTTAAATCAATAATTGAGGCGACAAAATTATTCATATTATTATTTGCAATATTGATAATGTCTAGAAGTAGGGGTGTTCAAAACAACCGATTTTTTTAGTTTTTCGGCTTTTTTAGGACCGAACCCATTGGTCAGTCGATTGATACAAAAAATCCAGATATACCGATTTTCTGCATCTGGTTTTCGATTCAGCGTTTTCATGGTTCGGTTTTTTATCAGAACTGGGCCTAAGATATACTAATTTTCTAATTTTTTTATTAATAATAATAATAATAAAATAATGATTATAATAATAAAAATAATATTAATATTAATAAAAATAATAATACTATTAATAAAAGTAATAATAATAATAATAAAATAATAATAAAAATAATAAAATAATAATTAAAATAATTAAAATAATAAAATAAAAAATAATAATAATAATATTAATATTAATTTTTAGTAAATCCTAGATCTTAGAATGCAGATCATTTGCCTTGGATTGATATTCGGTTCAACTAGAATCTAGTATCGGTTCATGAAATTAGCTACTATCGATATTCGGTTCGGTTCGGTTCGGGCCGGTTCGGTTCGGTTTTTTTACCGATGAACACCCCTATCTAGAGTTTACATCGAGAGAGGTTTGATCACCTAATCACTTGTGACAATAAGGAGAAATTCTTATCGAAAGCTCCCTCTCTTTCGGAAACGACATGGTTGTTAAATATTGTGAATTATAATATTAATGATGAATAAGTTCGTGTTGATTAAAGATGAATTTTATAGTTCCATTGTGTTGGAATTATTTGTGTTAGTGGAAATTGACATTTGTTTCGATAATAATTGATGTCTGGAGGTTATATTGTTCAATCGGGTATTCGGGGCACTTTTCGTGTCGGAGTACTATTCACGAGTTACTATTCACGAGTTACTATTTATGAGTTACTATTCAGGAGTTACTATTCACGAGTTACTATTCACGGGATACTATTCACCCGTAAGATATATTTTTTTTTGGGCCCAAATCATTTTTGGATACAATATTATTCCATGAGGAGATGCTAATTTTTTAACAGTTGGTTGAAGATATAATAGTAAATCAATATGGATCATTTGGTGGAAAGTTATAATAGTAAATCAATATGGATTCTTTGGTTTAAAATTTTAATAGTAAACCAATATAGGCCGTTGCTTTAAGTTTTAATAGTAAACCAATATGAATTTATCTGTTTAAAAGTAAATCAATCTGGGATAGTTCATTAATTAGTTATTATTCAGGTCCATTCTCCTATAAATAAGCTCATTCCTTCATTATTTATTACGAAATCACCGAAACTCTAGAGAGAAACTATAGAGAGAAAGAAGAAAAGTATTACCGCTACTTATTTACTTGATTATTGAGGTTTTTCTAAGGTAGGGGATATTATTTGTAAGACCCCAACTTTTAGGAATAAAGATGAATTTTCTATAAATATCATTTTTGAATATTATGGAATAAATTTGATATAATGTTATAGTTTGGGTAATATTTATAAATTTTATAAAAAACGTAAGTTGTTATATAATATTCGATTGGTGAGGGGAATATTCGTTTTAAGGGAATATTAAATACAACCAAGACAATCATTGGTGGATCCCACAACGGAATTATTGTCGGATCGAGAAAAGCGGCAAAAATACTTTATGAAAATAACGGCGGAAGTTTTACTGTTAAGCTGTTGAAACACACGGTGTTAAAAGTACGATGTACGCGTAGTTGCACAACGAGAGCAACACGATATTGATTATTGATGCTTACGTGAGAAGTCACTCAGTTTTGTTCAATTATTGCTACAGTAATTGTTGCATAATATCTCACGTTATTTGATTCAATTATTGCTACAATAATTCCAGAATGGATTCTATCGTATTTAGATTTGTATGCTTATTTAAAATTATTTATTTATTTATTTTGTAGTATTAATTCAAGAGAAGAATGTGAGACCCCGGATTTTATGAATAAATATTTAATTTTCTCGAAATAATTTTTTGAATATTGTGGTGTGGATTTGAGATAGTATTATAGTTGTGGGTAGTATTTACAAATTTTGTAAAGTAAGCAAGTGGTTATATAATATTCGATTGGTCGGGGAATATTCGTTTTAACATGAAATATTGTACGACGACACAATCATTGGTAGACCCCACAATGGAAGTATTGTCGTAGTTAAAAAACGACAAAATTATCTTTCTATAAAAATAACGGCGGAGGTGTTACCGTTAAAAGCTGTTGAACTACTCGGTAGTAGTAAAAGTACACGATGTAATACGTGTTGTTGCATAGTAGCACACGGTATTGATTATTGATGCTTACGTGATAAGTCACTCAGTTATACTCAATTATTGCTATAGTAATTGCTGCATCATATCTCTCATATTATTGATTCAATTATTGTTACAGTATCATCTGCATAATATGTTATATTATTAAATCAATAATTGAGACGCCAAAATTATTCATATTATTATTTGTAATATTGACAATTTCTAGAAGTTCTGTCAAGTAGAGGTTTGGTCACCTAATTGCGCGCCAATAAGGAGAAATCCTTATCGAAAAGCCCCCTCTTTCCTGGGAACGACCTGATTGTTAAATATTATGAATTATAATATTAATGATGAATAAGTTCGTGTTGATTAAAGATGAATTTTATAGTTCCATTGTGTTGAAATTATTTGTGTTAGTGAAAATTGACATTTGTTTCGATAATAATTGATGTCTGGAGGTTATATTGTTCAATGGGTATTCGGGGCACATTTCGTGTCGGAGTACTATTCACGAGTTACTATTTACAAGTTATTATTCACGAGTTACTATTCACGAGTTACTATTTATGAGTTACTATTCACGAGTTACTATTCATGAGTTACTATTCACGAGTTACTATTCACGAGTTACTATTTATGAGTTACTATTCGCGAGTTACTATTCACGAGTTACAATTCACGAGTTACTATGACGCCCCCAAAATAGGTATACATCACCCATCTTGAGTCGTCAAATACATGGTACAAAATTCAAATACAATCTTAAATATAAAACATGAAACATGTGAGTTTTAATATGAAACATTGTCTTCAGATAAAACATTAAAACTCAAAATAAGTCCTCAATACATTTATTAACACACTATTTCACGGAATAGTGAGGACTACTAATGCTATCCTTTGAATTGTCAATCCGGTTCCCGACTAGTCCTGCTACGTTCTCATTTCTCAAGAGAAGCGGTGAAAGAAAAGGTGAACTCAACTAGCCCAAAGAAGAAATATTATGACTAAGATAAAGCGAATAAATTATCCTTAGTCTTGATAAGTGTTAAACCGATCAATATAACAAACATCAAGTTTAGCTGCAATGAACAAGCAATCCATTAAAAGAGTCAAGTAGAAAATAAAATCTACTATCTTTTATGATTTAAAAGGTTTTCATCACTTTTATCGCTGAGACTTAGCTTAATAAATAATCCACATCATTGAATCACCCCTACACTACGGCCAAGAATATTCTTTAGTATCACGACCACAAATTATCCATGCACTATGGGCCAAAGATATTCGTGTATTCACTAGTGGTCATGATCATGCCAACAACTGTCCATCAATGCACTACGGGCCAATGAACATTTTTTTCCACATCATTTGTAACATTACGATCATGATTACACCGAATAATCCATGGTCATAATCATACCAAGTCCATCTATGCACTACAGGCCACAGATGACTTTCAACATAATATAAACATGAGGATGATGACAATGATATAAGAATTCAATAAAAAAAAGTTCAAAAATTAATTTATCCAGCAACCAATAACGTCCAAATTGTCAACATGATACTTCTTTGTGGAGTAAAATTTAAGAATGCTCAGAAGAATATTTCCATGAAAAGATACTTGATGAAGCGCAAATATCAAGGATATTTCACTAATTTCATGGAGTATAGAAGTCAAAACTTTAACCAACTGAGTATAATAAAGAATGGAATAACAAAAGAAATCACCGGCATGCGATAATCGCATGCATAAAAAGTTATTTCAATGAGAATAATGAATCACGGAACCGGTCGTGCGTAAAGCGCACATGATGTGATGTTTCAACGAGAATGATAAATAATGGAACGAAGTCATGCGTAAAAGCTGACGCATGGATGTTCCAACAGAATAATAAAGAACGGAACCGAAGTCATGCGTAAAAGCATGACAGGATGTTCCAAATGTAATGATAAAGAACGGAATAATAACAGAAGAATTTCACCAAGTATAGGGTAGCCCACGTATACAGGTTATTCCAACAGAATAATAAAGAATGGAATAATAGACTTTCTCTTCATGAACACGAAAGAAATAATACCCCTTATGAGTACAACAAATAATATCCCCTACCTTAGAAAGAAGAGTACTGGATATAGAAGTAGTGAAGTAGCAGAACACTTTTCTTCTTTCTCTCTATAGTTTCTATCTCTAGAGTTTCAGTGAATTCGTAAGAAATAATGAAGGAATGAGCTTCTATTTATAGAAGAATGGACTGCATAGTAACTAATTCATGAACGGACCATATTGATTTACTTTAAACGGACGGTTCAGATTTAAAATAAAATATTTTAAATAAAATATAATATATTCTATTTATAATCTAATAAAACGAATAACTTTATAAAAGTATTATGTTTTATATAAAAAAATTTTACTATGCGAAAATACTATGCAGTGCACTATGCAATACTATGCATAATAAAATATAATATATTCTAATTATTGTCTAATAAAACAAATAACTTTATAAAAGTATTACATTTTATATAAAAAGATTTTACTATGCAAATACTATGAGACACTATGCATAATAGAATATCATATATTCTATTTATTGTCTAATAAAATAAATAACTTTATAAAAGTATTCTATTTTTTATATAAAATAATTTTATTAAGCAAATACTATGCAGATATCTTATCTAAAACACTATACATAATAAGATATCATATATTCTATTTATAGTCTAATAAAAGCGAATAACTTTATAAAAGTATTTTGTTTTATATAAAAGCTTTTTTGTTTTATTACATTAATAATACTAATAAAATAAAACTCAACATCATTATTATTATTCACATTATTAATCGATTGTGTCGTTCTTAGGAAAGAGGGCTTTCAATAAGGATTTCTCCTATTGGTGGCATGATTAGGTGACCAAACCTCTCCTCGATGAACTTCTAGACATCGTTAATATTTCAAATAATAATATTAATAACCTTGTCGTCTCAATTATTGATTTAAAAATATATAAAATATTGACAATAATTAAATCAAATAACGTGAGATACTATGCAGCAATTATTGTAACAATAATTGAACAAAACTTAGTGACTTCTCATGTAAGAATCAATAATCAATACTGTGTGCTACTATGCAACCAATGCGTATTCATTGTACTTTTATTACACGGTGTTTTCAGCGATTAACGGTAAAAACTTCCGCCGTTATTTTCATAAAGTATTTTTGTTATTTTCTCAATTTGACAATAATTCCGTTGTGAGGTCCACCAATGATTGTGTCGTTGTACGAATATTCCTTGTTAAAACGAATATTCCTCGACCAATCGAATATTATATAACAACTTGCGTACTTTGTAAAATTTATAAATATTACCCACAACTATAACATTATATCAAATTTACTCCATAATATTCAAAAATGATATTTATAGAAAATTCATCTTTATTTATAAAAGTTGGAGTCTTATAGTTACTATTCACGGGGTACTATTCACCCGTAAGATATATTTTTTTTCAGTCCAAATCATTTTTGGGTACAATATTATTCCATGAAAATATGTGCTAATTTTTCAGACCGTTGGTTGAAGATATAATAGTAAATCAATATAGACCGCTGGTGGAAAGTTATAATAGTAAATCAATATGGATCGCTGTTTTAAAGTTTTAAAATTAAATCAGTATGGACCGTTGCTGTAAAATCCCAAATTTTACGAATAAAGATTTAATTTTTTTGAAATATTTTTTTTAATATTATGGTGTGAATTTGAGATAATATTATAGTTGTGGGTAGTATTTATAAATTTTGCAAAGTATGCAAGTTGTTATATAATATTCGATTGGTGGGGAATATTCTTTTTGTCCGGGGAATATTCGTACGATGACATAATCATTGGTGGACCCCACAATGTAATTATTATCGGATCGAGAGAAAACGACAAAAGTATTTTATTGAAAATAACGGCGGAAGTTTCACCAATAATCTTGTTGAACTACTCAGTAGTAAAAAATACGATGAATGGCGTGGTTGCGTATAAGAAGACGCGGTATTGATTATTGATGCTTACGTGAGAAGTCACTTTCGGTTATACTCAATTATTGCTATAGTAATTGTTGCATCATATCTCTCATATTATTGATTCGATTATTGTCACAATATCATCTGCATTATATGATATATTATTAAGTCAATAATTGAGATGACAAAGTTATTCATATTATTAAATTGTAATATTTACAATGTCTAGAAATTCTGTCAATGAGAGGTTTGGTCACCTAATCATGCGCCAATAGGAGAAATCCTTATTGAAATCCCTCTCTTCCAGAACGAATTTGGTTGATAAATATTATGAGTTATAATATTAATGATGAATGTTATTAATATTGAAGTTGTGCTCGGAGTTGAATTTGGAGACGCGGACGTGATATTTGAGACCGGAACGATGAAATTAGTAAAAATAGACTATAAACACAAAATTTATCGATTTTTACTATTTAGTCAAAAAGTCAACTGTTGACTTTTTTGGGAAAAGTCAAACTTCAAAATTTCAAATTTTATATTTTTGATAAAAATAGTTTCATTATGTTGGAAATATTTGTGTTAGTGAAAATCGACATTTATTTCGATAAAATTTGATGTCTGGAGGTTATTTTGACCAATCAGGTATTTAACCTGATAAATGAGCAATTGATTGCTATTATTTCATATGATTATAACTATTTGTTCACATGTGTATACTGTTGTTTCACATTCTTGTTACTATTAGGGGAGTTGGTGCAAGATTGATAATACTTACATGACTAAGTTAAAAATGGAGGTATAGATGGATGTACTATACTGTAATTCATATTTTCACATGTCTAGAACTATTGATTCACATGATTTACTATTGATTCACATTATTTACTATTAGGGGAGGTGGTGTAAGTTTGATAATACTTGCAGGACTAAATTAAAAATGTTAGAAAAGTTGGAGGTATTGTTCTGTAATTTTTCGAGCCCCAAAATGTGCAATTATCGAAACTATATTTTTTTTATAAATAGAAGCTCATTCTTTCTTCATTTCTCACCAATTCACTAAAGCTATAGAGCACTTATTATCGAGAGAAATTATAGAGATAAGCTATAGAGAGAAAATCTATAGAAGAAGAGAAGCCTGCTACTTCACTACTCCTATATCCAGTTTCTTTTACGGTAAGGGGTGTTATTTCTTTTGTATTCAAGAAGAGAACTTCTGGTATTCCATTCTTCATTATTCTATTGGAATAACTTTGATCGCATGAAGCTACCCTATACTTGGTGACATTCTTCTATTATTCCGTCTTTATTATTACATTGGAATATCCCGTGCGTACTTTTTTACGCCGGACCGATTCCGTATTTATTATTACGTTGGAATATCCGTCTCGTGCGTTTACGTTGGACTGGTTCCATCTTTATTATTGTTACGTTAGAATATCCGTTCATGCGTTTATCTTAGGACTCGGTTAAAATCTTTATTATTACGTTGGAACATCTTGTCGGCAAAATTCTCTCGACGACTGGTTCCGTTATTTATTATTCGTTGAATAACTTCGTCATGCGCGCAATACCGCATGCATGGTGATTTCTTTTGTTATTCCATTCGTTATTATACTCGGTTGGTTAAAGTTTTGACTTCTATACTCCATGAAATTAGTGGAATATCCTTGATAATTGTGCTTCATCCAAAGATCTTTTCATGGAAATATTCTTACGAGCATTCTTGAATTTTACTCTACAAAGCAGTATCATGTTGACAATTTGAACGTTATCAGTTCCTGGATAAACTAATTCTTGAACTTGTTTTATTAAATTCTTATATCATTGTCATCATCCTCATGTTTATATTATGTTGAAAGTCATCATGGCCTCAGTAGTGCATAGATGGACTTGGTATGATTATGACGAGGATTATTGGTATAATAATCATAACCGTAATGTTACAAATGATGTGGAAAAAGTCCTCATTGGCCGTAGTGCATTGATGGAGCTTTTTGGTATGATTATGGCTATGGATTCTCTCTTCGCAGTAGCAAAAGATGAATTTTTTATGGTATGATCGAAGCAGTTGATGAAAATATGATTATCTTAAGTAGTAGTGCATAGATAATTCGTGGTCGTGATACTAAAGAATATCCTTAGCTGTAGTGCAGGGGTGATTCGATGATGTGGATTATTTATTAAGCCGAGTCCCAGCGATAAAAGTGATGAAAAACCTTTTAAATCATAGAAGATAGTATATTTTATTTCCTACTTGACTCTTCTAATGGATTGCTTGTTCCGCTACAGTTAAACTTGATGTTTGTTATATTTTATCAGTTTAACACTGTTGGAGGCTAACGATAAATTATTCTGCATTATCTTAGTCTTAATATTTCTTACTGGGATAGTTGAGCTCACCCTTTCTTTCACTGTTCTCTTCAGGAAATGAGAACGTAGCTGGGACGAGTCGGGAAACGGAGTGATGGTCTTAGATGGTGCATTAGTAGTTCTCATTATTCTGTGAAATAGTGTGATAATAATTGTAATGAGGACTCCTTTTGAGTTTGTATAATCTCTAGTAGACAATATTTGTATTCAAACTCACAGTTTATGTTTTTTATTGTATTACCTATAGTTGTATTATTAAGTTGTATTTGAATTATGTACCATGTATCCGGCAACTTCGAGAATAGGTGATGTATACTTATTTTTGGGGCGCCACAGCGGTTTGGTATCAAAGCTTAAGATATGATCGATCCAGGTGAGATGTGAGAGATAAGAACTAGGAGAGAGACGGGAAGAAGGAATTCGCTTGCTAGTATGACCTACCTAAGTTTTTATTTGGTATTTAATTGGTGATCATGACCATTAATGAATACTGGTCTTGGTAGAAGTAGTGCGAGGGTGATTGATGATGTGGAATATTTATTTAAGTTTG
Organism: Panax quinquefolius; assembly: GCA_020205615.1. NCBI lineage: Eukaryota > Viridiplantae > Streptophyta > Magnoliopsida > Apiales > Araliaceae > Panax > Panax quinquefolius. The sequence goes on from CM035169.1 coordinate 34,072,684, forward strand.
AGTCTAAACTATAACGATTGATGAAAACCTTTAAGATATATAGGGATAATATGTGATATGTTAATTTGTTAATTAACCTTTGTTTTTGTGATAGTATTTGAGAATGATATCTAATCACCATCAAAAATGGTATCCGTGCCGTATTGATGACACTGTTTGACCCGATTGCCAGTGAGGCAAATTCTTTTCAAAGATTGATCTTAATTAGGATATCACCAATTGAAAGATTAAAGCCGTTGACATTCCAAGACGGCTTTCGGAGAACTTCGATACGGGCATTATGAATTCTAGTCATTGTCCTTTGGATTGACTAATGCTCCTAACGCCTTCATGGATATGATGAGCCCAAGGTATTCGAGGAATATTTAGAATCACTTTGTGGTCGTCTTTATTGATGACATCCTTATTTATTCCAAAAGTAGTGAAGATCGCAGAGCAACACTTGAGGTATTTGACACTCCAAAAGCTTCGTGAATATAAGCTTTATGCGAGTTGAAGAAATCGCGAGTTCGAAGCGAAGAAGTAGCATTCCTTGGGCGCCGTGGTATCAAGTCGTGGAATATCTGTTGACCAGCCAAAGATTGAAGCTATTCAAAGTAGGAACAACTAAATCGATCAAGATACGTAGCTTTCTCGGTTTAAATTTGGTTAATTTCCGGAGAGATTAAATGGAAGGATTTTCTCGAATCGCTATTCCATCAACTCGGTGACTCGGAAGAATCCTGAAAGTTCGGTTGGAAGCGAAGAATGTGAGAAGAGTTTTCAAGAACTCGAGAGGAGACTTATTTCAAACACCTTCGACAATACCATCTGGCTCGGAGGATTTGTCATCTGATGATGCTTGAGCAAAAGGGATGTGTTCTACCGTGCAGCATGGAAAAGTAATAGCCTATGCCGCGACAACTTCGAAAAGAATATGAGAGGAATTATCCTACTCATGATCTAGAGTTAGCGTTGTTGTCTTTGCACTTAAAATTTGGAGGCATTACTCTTGTATGGGAGAAAGTGGAGTCTTTACGGATCATAAAAGCCTCAAATATTTCTTCCACTTTCGAGGAACTCAACACGCGATAAACAACGACGTTGGCTTGAACTGATGAAAAGATTGTGATCATACCATCCAATACCATCACGGAAAAGCAAGCGTGGTAGGACGATTGAAGTAGGAAATCACGCAAGTACAAGTCGCGATATTGTCAACGCAAAGGCCCATTTTGTGTGACTTGCAAAGATGGAGATAGAATTAAAAGACTCGAGGGGCGCGTGTGATGATAAGCGAGTATCATACGAAAGAGAACCAGACTCGGCTTTAATTGATAAAGTTAAATTTGCTGCTCTGATTTGGAGGCTGATCGTATGAGGAAAGAAAGTGATTGAAGAGTGCTATATTGCTACGGAAGCAAAATCGATGAAGAAGGAATACTTGAGTCGGACTCCATGGACTTTGTGTTCCTATGACCACGATTTAAAGTATAATATCATGATGGAGGCTACCTGACACACCATTTTGTAATCCATCTGGGGAGTACCAAATGTATCATGATATTAAATGCGTATACATTTTTGGTGGAGCCAATATGAAGAGATAGCGTTGCATTTATCTGGAGGAGTTACAACTTGTCGGCCAGTTAAAAGCGGAGCATCCAGTACAAAAGGTCCATTCGCAACCACTTGCCAATTCGGAATGGAAGTGGGAGCACATTACCATGGATTTTGATTCAGGGTCTTCTAGGTTTCTCAAGGCATTGATGCGATTTGGGTCATTGTTGATAGATTGACCAAGTCCGCTCATTTTTCGAGAAACATACCATGAGCGTCTTGCTCGTATAGACATAAGCGGATGTTGTAAGACTGCATGGTATACGGGGTATCCATAGTTTACGATCGAGACCCAAGATTAACTTCCGCGATTTTGGGTTGGTTTTGCAAAAAGCTATGGGCACGTGACTTACGATTTAGCTTTGGATATCATCCTCGACCAGACCAGACGATCGGAGAGGACTATTCGAACTCTTGAAGATCTATTGACTCTGTGTCCCTTGATTTGAGGAGTTAAGGGACAAGTTCTTACCATTGGTGGAGTTTTCCACAAATGAACAGTTATCAATAAATATTGGCATGGCTCCATTCAAGCATTGTATGGAAGAAAGTGTGGATTCTTCGATTATCTTTGGGATGAGGTGGGTGAAACAACGTTGTTGGGGACAGGAGTTGATACGTATGACTCACGGGAAAAGATTGAATGATCACAATGACGTAAAAACCTCTACAAAATCGACATAAAAGAGTTATCTTTGATCTTCATCGAAAGGGCGTGGAATTGATATAGGAGATCATGTGTTGTTAGAGTTGCTCCATGGAAAGGAGTTCTGAAGATTTGGAAAGAGAAAACTTAACCCTCGATTCATTGGTCCATTTTTAATCCTCGATCGGTAGGGCTGGCCTATAGACTCGGCTTTCTGCCAAATATGTCTACGTGTTCATAGCGTTTTTCACATATCTATGTTACGTAAATATGTGAAAGACCCGAACCATATTATTGAGTTAGAACCCGGACGAAATAAGCGGAAGATTTGACGTATGAAGAGGTTCTGTTCAAATTTTGGAAGAAGGAACATATTTAATTGAAATTTACATAAGAAGGAGGTGTAAGACCCCAGCTTTTATAAATAAAGATGAATTTTTCTATAAATATTATTTTTGAATATTATGGAATAAATTTGATATAATGTTATAGTTATAGGTAATATTTATAAATTTTTGCAAGTATGCACTGAGTTGTTATAAAATATTACGTTTAGTCGTGGAATATTCTTTTGTTAGTGAATATTAAATCACTGATGGCTCAATCAATTAGTGGACCCCTAGTAAAATTATTGCCGGATAAGAAAAGCGACAAAATATTTTATAAAAATATCGCAACGGGAGGTATTCTAGTTAAAAGCTGCGTTGAACTACCCCGGTGGTAAAGAAATCTGATGAATCGCATTGCGGTTGCATAAGTAGTTATCACCTGCAGTATTGATTATTGATGCTACGTGTGAAGTTACTCGGCCTATGCTCGATTAATTGCTCTGATAAAGAATTGCGCATCATATATCTCTTATATTATTGATTCAATTATTGTCACATTATCATACGTATAATATGTTATAGTATTAAATCAATACGACCGAGTTATAAATGATTAATAATTATTGAAAGATTAATTATGTGTTATGATTTGTAGTAAGTTTGATTATTTTATGGGGGCTCATATGTCATCATCTAGAGTCTCTTCACATTAATAATTACCCTTGTGAATAAGATGATATTTACCTTCTGTCCGATAGTAGTAATTACCCTTGAATGGTATTTACCTTCATCGATAGTAATTACCCTTGTGAATAGTATAAGTATTTACCTTGTTAGTAAGTAATTACCCTTGTGAATAGTATTTACCTTCGTCGATAGTATTTACCTTCGTTAATAGTAATTACCTTTACCCAGACGTGAACCACTTATTAGTTGAACCACTTGTCGCTTCACACCTTACAAAGCGTTAAGCCAACAAGCGTCCTTTGCTGCATTACTACTACTGCCCCATGGGCGCTAAAACTAGAAATCTTCTATAAATAGAGGCCTGGGGGCTTCATTTATTTTTCACGAATTCATTCGAGCTATATGAGAGAAAAGTATGAAAGATAAGAGAGAAAGAAGAAAGTATTTTTACTACTGGCTAGCTTCGATGATTCAATCTCCTACCAAAGTAAGGGTGTTATTCTTTTCTTATTAAGTAGAAGAAACTGTTATTCATTCGCTTATTAATCATTGGAATAACCTGTATAAATGGTTTACCTACTATACTGGTGACATTATTTCTATTATACTGTTGGAACATCACAGGACACAGTTCGAAAAGTATTTATTATTATTCCGCTGGGAACATCTACATGCTCGTGTGTTTTACAGGACTGGTTTAAATCTTTTTATTATTACATTTGGAACATCTCAGCTTGAATTATTATTCTCGTTGGAACATCCGCGTGGCAGTATGAATTTCACCTGACCGGTTGATTATTTATTATTCATTGGAATAATGCATGCAATTTGCTCATCGCATGGTGATTTCTTTTTGTTATACTATTCTTTATTATACCCTTGGTTAAAACTTTGACTTCCATACTCCATATGAAATTAGTGGAATATCCTCGGCGATATTCAAGCCATCCAAAGATCCTTTTGGGCTGGAAATATTCTTTCCAAAAGATTCTTGAATTTTACTCACAAAAAAAGCGATTGTCCGATAATTTGAGCGTTAATAATTCTGGATAAAATAATTCTTGAACTTGTTTTATTGAATTTTATATCATTGTCATCATCCCTCATGTTTATATTATGTTGAAAGTCAAATGGCACATGGCATGATGCGTAGATGGACTTGGTATGATTATGACCGAGAGACTATTCGGTAATCATTTCGTAATGTTACAAATGATGTGATAAAAATCCTCGATTAGCCGTAGAAGTGCATTGATGGACAATTGTTGGCATGATCATGACTATTAATGAATACCGCAAATATTCTTGGCCCGTGAGTTAATGAATAATTGTGGTCGTGATACTAAAGAATATCCTTGGTAAAAGTAGTGAGGTGATTGATGATGTGGAATATTTATTAACGATGATTTTTATTTTTACTTGACTCTTTTTAATGGATTGAATATTTTTATCAGCTTCTTTAACATTATTGAAGACTATTGATAATTTATTACATTATCTTGGTCATAATATTTCTTCTTTGGACTAGTTGAGCTCACCCTTTCTCTTCCTTTGTTCTCTTGAGGGAAATGATAATATAGGCGGGACTTAGCTTCTGGGAAACGAGTGATAGTTTTTAGTAGTCCTCATTAATTGCAGCAAATAAGTGTGATAATAAATCTGTAATGAGGACTTTTTTTGTTTTGAGTTTGCGATATTTGATATGTGATATGTTAATTTGTTTAATTAACCTTTGTTTTGTGATATATTTGAGAATGATATCTAAAAATTTTGAGATGTGCAATGGAGCAAAACAATATGAACGTAATGTCGCATTACGAGGCTAAGTTTGCATGAGTTATCCCGGTTTGCATCCCATTTTGGTCGATAATGAGGAGAGAATGACGCGAATGTTTCTGCGAGGTTTGAAACCCAAATACGTCAATACCTTATTTCTCATAAAACTTTGTTTATATTCGGATATTGTGAATAGGGCTCGATTATTGGAGTAGCGATAATGAGTTAGCTTCAACCAAAAGGTAACGACCAACAACACGATAATAATCATACCACTTTGGCAACGGCCATCGAACAATGATAACCATTATGGGGGAAATTATCATGCCAAGAATGGTAACCACTTTGATAGTAATCATGGCCAAGATAATAGAAGTGGAAATTTCAAGAAGAAGGTCATTTAGCTCGATTTTATCGTATAGTGAAGTCAAGTCCAAATTTGGGCAATGGCACCAAAGGCGGATACGAACAAGTCAAATTCGGTAGTTTAAGGGAGAACGTTTTTTGTGACGACGAATCAAACGAAATTATCACGAGTAAGTTAATTATAAACTTTTTGCAAAATCTATACCGTGTTAGATACCAGTTCTACCTATTCTTTTATCTCTCTTGCTTTTGCTCAACGTTTAAATTTAACTCCAGAGAAGTTAGACTTTGACTTATTGGTTGAAACTTCGTTAGTAGAAACCTTCGTTACCTCCACTATTTATAAATCTTGTTGATTCAAATCGACACTTTCACATTACCTGTCAATCTTATCTCTTTGAAAATACTTGTCTTTGATGCAATTTTTAGAAATCGATTAGTTAACTACTCATCATGCTTTTCGTAAGGTTGTTAGCTTTCATATTCCTAACCAACCTGTTATGCGAATTCAAGCAACCAAACCACTAAAGTCAATCATTGTCATATAAAGCCATAAGTAAAGAGCCCCGATCCTTTCGTTGTTGACTTTCTTGTGTGGAATGCACCGAAGCCAGACTTTCTGTTGGCAACGTCGTGAATGACGATGGCAAGTTGATAGGTATCAATGTGACGTGTTATCCAAGTCTTGGATGAGAGTCACAGTTTTGAATGATATTTCTATTGTTAATAAATTTCCTGACGATTCTTGAAGTCTTCCTAGCCTACCCTAGAGCGTGAAATCGAATTTTGTATTGACCTCAAAGACAAAACCCATTTCTTAAACCCTCAAATATTTCTTTACTTAAACGAACGTAATACGCGCCAAAGACGTTGGCTCGAGTACATTTAAGATTACGATCGTATTCATTTAATACCATCGTAGAAAAGCGAATGTGGTAGGTGGCGCGTTAAGTAGTAGAAGATCGTATCACGTTTACGAGTGCGATGTTGTTAACACAAAGGCCCATTTCGCGATACGACTTTACAAATGATGAAGATAGAGTTAAAGACTCTAGGAACCCAAGTGAAGATAACGAATATACGAGTAGAATCGACTTTAATCGATAAAGTTAAAGTCGCTCAAGCTACACACCCGGAGCTGATAAATGTGAAGAAGAAGGTTCAAGAGGGCGTTATTCTAGAAGCAAGAATTGATAAAGAGAGGAAATCTCAACCCTCGATTTAATTGGCCCATTTGAAATCCTCGATCGAGTAGGAACTATGGCTTATAGACTCGTTTTACCGCCAAATATATTGCGTGTTTATAACGTTTGTCACGTATCGATGTTACGTAATTATGTGGACGACCCGAACCACATTATTGATTTAGAACCGGACGAGATAGCGGATAATTTAACGTATGAAGATGTACCTGTTAAAATCCTGGAATATATTCTATGCTTAAAGGTTATACCTCAAGAGTTAGAATCGGTGAAGTGTACTCATCTGTTTCTAAGATACTGTGGGGTATGTACGTAAATTTCGAGGCGTAAATTTCATAAGGAGGGAGATTGTAAAAATCAAATTTTACTTAATAAAGATTTAATTTTCGTGAAATATTTTTTTAATATTATGGTGTGAATTTGAGATAATATTATAGTTGTGGGTAGTATTTATAAATTTTTGCAAAAGTATGCAAGTTGTTATATAATATTCGATTGGTGGGGAATATTCTTTTTGTCGGGAATATTAAGTAGGATTTACATAATCATTGGTGGACCCCACAACGGAATAATTATCTGATCGAGAAAACGACAAAAGTATTTTATTGAAAATAACTACGAAAAGTTTTACTGATTATCTTGTTGAACTACTAGGTAGTAAAAAAGTCTGATGAATACGCGTTGTTGCATAGTAAGATACCACGGTGTTGATTATTGATGCTTACGTGAGAAGTCACCCGTTATACTCAATTATTGCTATAGTAATTGTTGCATCATATCTCTCATATTATTGATTCGATTATCATCACAAGATCATCCGCATTATATGATATATTATTAAGTCAATAATTGAGATGACAAAGTTATTCATATTATTAAATTATAATATTTATAATGTTCAGAAGTTTCACAAGGAGAGGTTTGGTCACCTAATGCGGCGCATAATAGGAAAAATCCTTATTGGAAAGCCCCTCTTTCTTGGGAACGACACGGTTGATAAATATTATGAGTTATAATATTAATGATGAATGTTATTAATATTGAAGTTGTGCTTTGAGTTGAATTTGGAGACGCAGACGTGATATTTGAGACCGGAACGATGAAATTAATAAAAATAGACTATAAACACAAAATTTGTCGGTTTTTACTATTTGGTCAAAAAGTCAACTGTTGACTTTTTCGGGAAAAGTCAACTTTGAAATTTTAAAATTTATATTTTTGATAAAAATATTTTCATTATGTTGGAATTATTTGTGTTAGTGAAAATCGACATTTATTTCGATAAAAATTGATGTCTGGAGGTTATTTTGACCAATCGGGTATTTAACCGGATAAATGAGCAATTGATTGCTATTATTTCACATGATTATAACTATTTGTTCACATGTGTATACTATTGTTTCAAATTCTTGTTACTATTAGGGGAGTTGGTGCAAGATTGATAATACTTACATGACTAAGTTAAAAATAGAGGTATATATGGAGGTACTATACTGTAATTCATATTTTCACATGTCTAGAACTACTGATTCACATGATTTACTATTGATTCATAATATTTACAATTAGAGGAGGTGGTGTAAGTTTGATAATACTTGCAGGACTAAATTAAAAATAAAAGAAAAGTTGGAGGTATTGTTCTGTAATTTTTCGAGCCCCAAAATATGCAATTATCGAAACTATATTTTTCTATAAATAGAAGCTCATTCTTCCTTCATTTCTCACCAATTCACTAAAGCTATATAGCACTTATTATAGAGAGAAATTATAGAGAGAAGCTATAGAGAGAAAATCTATAGAAGAAGAGAAGCCTGTTACTTCACTACTCTTATATCCAATTTCTTTTACGGTAAGGGGTGTTATTTCTTTTGTATTCAAGAAGAGAACTTTTGTTATTCCATTTTTTATTATTCTATTGGAATAACCTGTATACTCGGGATACCCTATACTTGGTGACATTCTTCTATTATTCCGTCTTTATTATTACATTGAATATCCCGTCTTTGCGCTTTTACGTTGGACTCGATTCCGTCTTTATTATTCATTGGAATATCCATGTCTGTGCTTTTTACGTTGGACCTGGTTCCATTTTTTTATTATTTTCATTGGAATATCTCATCACACGGCGTTTACGTGGGACCGGTAAAATCTTTATTATTTCGTTGAACATCCCGCTTGCAAGTAATTTCTTTCGACCTAGTTTAAATTATTTATTATTGGCTGAATAACACGTCTACGCTAAGTACCGCATACATAGCGATTTCTTTTGTTATTCCATTCGTTATTATACTCAGTTGGTTAAAGTTTTGACTTCTATACTCCATGAAATTAGTGGAATATCCTTGATATTTGCACTTCATCCAGTATCTTTTCATGAAAATATTCTTCTGAGCATTCTTGAATTTTACTCTACAAAGTAGTATCATGTTGATAATTTGAACGTTATCAGTTCCTGGATAAACTAATTCTTGAACTTGTTTTATTAAATTCTTATATCATTGTCATCATCCTCATGTTTATATTATGTTGAAAGTCATTTGTGGTCCGTAAGATGTATAGATGGACTTGGTATGATTATGATGAGGATTATTCGGTATAATCATAACCGTAATGTTACAAATGATGTGGAAAATGTCCTCATTGGCCCGTGAAAGTGCATTGATGGACAATTTTTGGTATGATTATGGCTATGGATTCTCTTTGGTAGTAGTGCAAAAGATGAATTATTTTATGGTATGATCAGATCATTGATGAAACATGATTATCTTAAGTCGTAGTGCATGGATAATTCGTGGTCGTGATACTAAAGAATATCATCGTAGTAAAGTGGGGGTGATTCGATGATGTGGATTATTTATTTGTCGAGTCTCAACGATAAAAGTGATGAAAACCTTTTAAATCATAGAAGATAGTAGATTTTATTCCTTACTTGACTCTTCTAATGGATTGCTTGTTCCGCTACAGTTAAACTTGATGTTTATTATATTTTATCAGTTTAACACTGTTGAAGGCTAACGATAAATTATTCTGTATTATCTTAGTCTTAATATTTCTTACAGGGTTAGTTGAGCTCACCCTTTCTTTCACTGTTCTCTTCAGGAAATGAGAATGTAGCTGGGAAGAGTCGTGGAACGGAGTGATGGTCCTAGATGGTGCATTAGTAGTCCTCACTATTCTGTGAAATAGTGTGATAATAATTGTAAAGAGGATTCCTTTTGAGTTTGTATAATCTCTAGTAGACAATATTTGTATTCAAACTCACAGTTTATGTTTTGTCGTATTGTATACGACAGTTATATTATTAAGTTGCATTTGAATTATGTACCATGTATCTGGCAACTCAGAATAGGTGATGTATACTTATTTTTGGGGGCGTCACAGTTGCTTTACGTTTTAATAGTAAACCAATATGGACCGTCCGTTTAAAAGTAAATCAATATGGACCGTTCATGAATTAGTTACTATTCAGTCCATTCTCCTATAAATAGAAGCTCATTCCTTCATTATTTCTTACTTAATTCAATCAAACTCTGTAGAGATAAACTATAGAGAGAAAGAAGAAAAATATTATGCTACTTCACTACTTCAGTATTCAGTTTTTCTAAGGTATGGGATATTATTTGTTGTACTTGTAAGGGGTATTCTTTCTTTCTTATTCATGAAGAGAACTTCTGTTATTCCATTCTTTATTATTCTATTGGAATAACTCAGATACGCTGGATACCAGTATACTTGGTGAAATTCTTACATTATTCCATTCTTTGTTATTATGTTGGAATAAACTGCCTATGCAAAGTAATCGCATACATTGTGAAATTCTTTCATTATTTCATTCTTATTATTACGTTGGAATAAACTTGTTTATGCCAAACCGCATATATGGTGAAATTCTTCTAATATTCCGTTCTTTATTATTATTCTCGTTTAATATCACGTACATCTGCTTACGCTATATACCGGTTTCATTATTTATTATTCTCGCTTTAATATCTTATGCGTGCGTTTACGCCGGATCCGATTCCATGATTTATTATTCATTGAGAATAACTCGTTATGCATGGCCTATCGCATTGCATGGTGATTTCTTATATTATTTCATTCTTTATTATTACATTGGAATAACTCGCATCATGTGGATTATCACATACGATGGTGAATGATCTTTTGTATTCATTCCTTATTAAATTGTGGAAATGATCTCAGATATCGTGAATTATCGCATGGCGGGTGAAAATCCATTTCATTGTTTCATATATTCTATTATACTCGGTTGGTTAAAGTTTTGGCTTCTATACTCCATGAAATTAGTGGAATATCCTCGATATTCAGGTTTCATCCAAAGATCTTTTCATGAAAATATTCTTCGAAAGCATTCTTGAATTTTACCGCATAAAGCAAAGATCATATCGACAATTTGGACGCGTTATTGAGTTCGGGATAAATTAACTTATAAGTCTTTAAAATTTATTTTGAACTTGTTTTATTGAATTATTATGTCATCATCATCATCCTCACGCTTATATTGTGATGAAAGTCATCTTTGACTTACATGCATATAGATGAACTTGGTATGATTATGACTGAGGATTATTCGATATAATCATGGTAATAGTAATGTGACGAATGATGTGGTAAAAGTCCTTATTAGCTTTGTAGTTCATTGGTGGGATGTTTGTTGGTATGATTATGACCAAAGATTATTCTAGATAATCATTTGACCATTGATGATTACATGAATATCCTGGCCGTGGAGTAAGGATGATTCGATTTTAATTATTGTTTGAGTCTCAAATGATAAAGTTGATGAAAAACTTTTTAAATCATAGAAGATAGTAGATTTTATACCTTATTTGACTCTTCTAATGGATTGGTTGATCCGCTGCAGTTAAACTTGTTGTCTATTATATTATTCTATCAGTTTAATATTATTGAAGGCTAATGATAATTTATTCTGCATTATCTTAGTTATAATATTTTCATTGAAATTTAGTCGAGCTCGCCTTTCTTTCATCATTCTCTTCGTGAAATAAGAACGAAATTGGGACTAGTAATGGAAAGAGTGATGGTCCTAGATGGTGCATTAGTAGTCCTTACTATTCTGTGAAATAGTGTGATAATAAATGTAATGAGGACCCCATTAAGTTGTATATTGTCTAGATGACAATATTTGTATTAAAACTCACAGCCTATGTTTTGTCGTATTTTATACGATTGTTATATAATTAAGTTGTATTTATATTAAGTACCTTATATCTGGCGATCTAAGATGAGTGATGTATACCTGTTTTGGAGGCGTCACAAAGAAGACATACTTATATATTTTCAATTTTTTTGATCGTGGAATTTGTATTAATTTTTTTAAAAAATGAATTTCTAATCAGAATTAGTAAGAAGAATGAGCTCAATTAATAACAATAAGAATCAAATATAAGTAGTTGTAGAAGTTCTAGACTTTCGGTCTTAACTATTTTATATGACTATTAGTATATATTTTTATATTTTTGTTTTATTTTTTAATCAACAGTCTTGTACCTCTCCAAAGTATAATGTACAAAATATAATTTATTGACAAAAAAATGACAGATAAAAAAAAAAGAACTGATACTTCCGCATTATTTTATGATATTTTTGTATGTGAGACTCAGTTTAATCAAATAAATATTAATATTTATTTTAAAAATGTCTCATATGCGGGAATATCAAAAAGTGTTGCGAAAATATCAATTATATATTAGAATTGATATTTTCGCAATACTTTTTAATATTTTCGCCCTTGTGTCCATCTTTTATGGTTAAAAAATAGACCCCACATAAGAAAATATCAAAATAAAAAATACTCCTCCGTTTCATAATATTAGTCGTTTTAGAGTTGTGCACAAGTATTAAGAAAATGATTGTATAACATTAAATATAATATCAATTGTCTATATTGTCCTTGTATTAGAAAAAAATAGTGTTATTTATTGGATAAAAAATAATAAGAGAACCAAAGTTATATTTATTACTTGGAATAATATTAAAAACTAAACAATTAATACTTATTTGAAATTCTTAGATGACTTATATTAAAAAATAAAAATAATTTTATAAAACGATTTATATTAAGAACGAATATCAGTTCCCAAAAAAAAAAAAGGTCGTTGTATTTGTGAGTTCTAAAGTGAAGTTAAAATTGGAACCATTTAGTTCGTTCCAATTTTGATAAAAAAGTCACCCCGCGACCAACGGTTCATAGAGCTAAAGAGATGATCTAGTTCAGTTCCCGCGATATATTAACAACCGTTTAAGCTAACCATCACACGCACCTCTCAGAGCGTGCCCATCACATCACGCGCCTTTTACAATTCCTCCCTCACCTTTCTCACCATATTCCGCGCCAAACCCCGGCCGACCCCGCTCCTCGTCCGCCGCCGTACCGCAGGTAAATGACTTCTCTGAAAACGCCACACATCGGGAGGGGCGTAGGTTAACTGCTGGCTGTATGGAGAGAGGTGCGCAGGAAAAGAAGAATTGAAATGACCTGGTGCGCATATTCGAATTAAGGTCGAGTAGTAGTAATAGTAGTATGAGTTTTGTTTGGTAGTGGAAATCTGACAATGACAATCTTTGACTGTAGCTCATGAAAACGCATTCACTCAACACTTATTATCATATACTATTTATTATACATTTACATCCAATATCATCTCTCTCTATATATATATAAACACAATTATATATAACTGTGTATTTATATATATACGTATACTACATAGCAATATTTTAGATTCATTTAAATAGTGGTATTCTTTTTCAAACAATTTGATTGTGGCATTCGATTCTCTCTGGAATCAATTGATGGAGGAAGGAGGCTGAGGTAGCTAGGGTTTGGATTTCCTTGACCAGTTTTTGGAAGAGCTGGAAGAATTGAAGGGTTCGAGTAAGTTTCTTCTCCTGTATGTACTTGGTAGAAAGAGAAGAAGCTAGGGGAAAATACGACAATTAGGTACAAGTTAGAATACTGAATTTTAGGCAGAGTTGATTTCATCACACTGGAAATGAGTAGATTGTTATGTTTTTGCAAAACCATTCAACTTGCCTTCTATTAATTTTCCCCTGCTTTTTGAGTAGCCAAGCAAATCTTTTTGGAAAGGTTAAGCTTCTATTGAACCTAAAGATATATACATGTTGGCAACGGTCATACTCGAGTAAACTGTCACTCCCCCAATTGCTATTAGAAATAGGAACAGAGAGGGGGTTAGTTTACTGGATGGAACTTAGATTAAAGCATTAAAATAGTGATCACCAAGTGAGATTAAGTGAAATTCAATCACTGTTTCTGCGGGAATTGAACCAATGACATGGTTAAAAGTCGTGTGCTCAAACAGCTGAGCTAACTGCTAAGGCAGCTTTGTTTAGAAAGTTTGTTTTAAATAAATATTTTTTCAGGTGTTGATCATGAGCTCATATTCTATATTTGAGTTGCTAGTTCTATTTGTTTTGATCTTGATGCTTTTAAGAAAACCACATAGATGAGACTCGAATCCCTCTTCTGTATTTTTAGGAAACGTTTAAGAATTTTATGAAAGTTTGTTTTGTTCATTAATATTTTTGGCTTTATGGCTTCTCTTTGCTATTTTTAGTTTCAAAAGTTTTCTTTGTTGCTTTTATTTTACAGAGCTTAGGTTTAGGATTTGATTTATTTATATCTATATGTTTGTGGGTGAAATGTTTGAGTTTGTGAATTTTTATGTCTGCTCTCAAGCTCGGGATTCTGACTAGAAATTGAGATATAAATAGAGAGAGAGAGATAATTAGATAGAATTTTGGGTTAGAGATATAAACAGATAGAGAGAATTAGATAGAATTTTGGGAGGAAGAAGGATAGAAAATTTAGTAATTCCTACTAAGTTCTTGAGAGAGGAGAGAGAGAGAAAATAAGGAAAAAGCTTAAACAACCTTCTCTTCATTTCATTAATTCACTTAATTCATAATGCTTGGAGAATAATTCTCAGATAAAACTATTTATAGAAAGAATGCTGAAAAGTAAAGCTACTAACCTACACTACTTTTCTAATCCTTAACTCAAATATAACAAACTACCCCATGTGCTCACATGGTAACTCAAAATGTATTACCTACTAGAATATACTATGTCTGACATTCCCTTCTCCTTAAAAGCATACACGTCCTCATGGATATTGTTGATTTTCTGCATTCCAGTCTTGGTAGGTGTCACCACCTTTCCAGCGTAAAAAAAAAAACTCAGGAACTTGTTTCCACTTAGGATGAAATTTTGTGGATTAGCCATATCAACAATTATTTCCCGAAATTGATACCACCCTTTTGGATAGTCACCCTTTAAAACAGTCTTAGCAACTGTTGCAAAGAATATGTCTATTGTTATTGTTGCAACTGTCACTTTTCCAAAGTGATCTAACCTTTCTTGAGCTGTGAAGTAGGACAAACAACCCCTTATTATCTTTCTGTTGAGCATCAATGCACACCAATAAACAAATGTTAATTCAAAAGCAAGATTATTTCTCTTCGCAACTGCATCCCATTCACTGATTGGTCCTATGACCATTTGGTAGAACAACTAAAGCCTCATCCTTGTAGTTTCTTCATTCACCAAGGGATCCACTTCTGTTATAAGGCCTAGCTGCTTGAGTACAATCAAATTATTCATTAGGATCCAAATAAAACCATGGTCAGTGGGGCTTAGAAATTTCACATAAAACAAGATTGTTGTTCCACTCCTCTCTGATTTAGGTTTGTTAGCTTTAGAGAATCTCCAAGGAAGAAAGTTGAAATTAGCTTTTGTGCCACAACTTTATTTTCATACAGATTTCTCTTGTAGCTAAACTCTCAAACTGAAAGTCCTCAAGGAGTATTCCCATTTTGTCTCTCCAAGGAACAGGCTTAACAAACCACTCCCCCTTGATTATAGATAACTTGCTTCCAACATCAATTGTTCCCAATAGTGTATATTTACTTCTCCTGGAAATTAAACTGGCATTAAGTCTAAGATTACCTTGAATCTTGACTGCATCTTGCCATGTATCTTTCTTAGAAACTAGTACATTCAATGGCTGCAATTCTCCACTTGTTGCAGAAAATCTTTGCCTCCTTACTTGAAGTTTTTGTGCAACAATCATTGGTAAAAGTTTATTGTCAAAACCATAATCAATGGCCTTATCTTGGTTAACACTCTTGCAAACCTCTTCACCATTGAAGTAATCCTGCTGAAGTAGCTGCCCATTTTCATCAGCCTCAAAGCATTGAGGGTGGATACCCAATATAGGCTTTTTGAGGTCTACAAAGGTAACATTTGGATTGGTATTGGGGTAGGAAATGAGGGGTCTATTGTGTAGTTTGGTGAAAGTAATGCTGGTTGTGGAGGGGGCCAAATAAAATATTTGGGGTTTGTTTCCGAAGTAAACTACAGGGTAGTGGGCTGGTGTATGAATTGAGGTGTGTGTTGATCTTGGGGTCAAATTGTTCATAGGATTTTTCTTGCATGTAGGTTTGGAACTATGCCCTGGATTTAAGCGGCTTTCTCTTCCTTTTGGTGTCATTTTTAAGGCCCCTAATAAGTTGAGGAGTCTCACAAATGAGCAGCCCTTTTGGCTTCTCAAACTCATGAAAGATTGAGGTTACTCCATATTGTGATGAATAGGTAGGTGGATCATTATAATTTGGAGCTTCCTCATGCCTAACATAATCATCGTATATAGGGGTTGTTCCCTCAGTGATAGCAGTTCATTACTTGGAACATCATCAAATATTGGAGTCCCCTTATCTTCATCATACTCATCATATATAGGAGCTCCTTCACAATTTGCTTCTTCATATTCCTTGATCTAGTTGCTAGCATTATCACCTTCAGGAACTCAAGCGCTTGTGATGCTTGAGTTCCTTTCCCTTATTTTCTTTAACAAAGTTTTTCCTCCTCCTTCATTGGAAATCATCTTCTTCATTTATTCTGAACCTTAATTTCTCAGCATGACGACTTGGATTTCTAAAAAAATCCTTATCTTCTCTATGGCCCATGTGAACTGGTATCTTGCCCTTCCTTTTATCTCCAACAAGGTTAACAAAACACTTCATTTCTGTTTCAGCAACTCATTCATACCACACAAGAAACAATCCATTTTTTCATCAATAAGCTACAATCTCTATAACTTAAAAAATCTTGTTTAAGCATTTGGTTGAACACTTGGTGTGCAGGTCCAACCATGTTTCTCAGAGTTTTATAATTAAATGAATCACAGGACAATTGTGATATTGAGTTTGAAAATTAATTCCAAGCAGTAGCAATACTACTTGAGTGAGAGTAAATGAGCTTGAGTGGTTTTTAAGTAAGAAATTGATACCCTCAGTGAAACAAACTGAGTATCCGAGGCAAAACAAGTTTTAAATTCAACTAGCTACACTTAGTTGAATTTTAAAGAGTAATTGAGCACTCAAATGAAGCTACAGCACCAAAGGATCAAAAATAATATTAACACGAGTTAACAGAGGAATAACATGCACTAATATTAGCACATGAGTAGGCATTGTTTAGTTATTTTGGAATTTTGAAATAATTGGAATGTTCCATGATCGTAGACTGGAGCAACTTATAAGACTCTACGATCGTAGACTAGAACAACTTAAGACTACGATCGTAGACTGAAACAACTTGTAAAACTTTACGATTGAAACAACTTGTAAGACTTTACGATTGAAACAACTTGTAAGACTCTACGATTGAAACAACTTGTTAGACTCTACGACTGAAACAACTTGCAAGACTATGATTGAAACAATTTATAAGACTATGATTGAACAACTTAATATGAATCACCTAACACAAATCAAAACAGATCAAACAAAACTAATTCATAGAATTTGGAAAAATTTCACCGACAGAGAAGATCATGGATTAAATTATGTGTGGGTGATGTTGTAAATGAGTTTTCTGGATTGGGCTACCTATATGTGATAGGAACGAGTGAGATGGAAGTGTTTAATAATTGAAACAAATGAATTAACACTTGAATTTGCGGAGTTGCAGGTACACTGGAAAACAGAGTCTCCGAGGCCTATTTTCTGCTGCTATGGGTTAGAGATTTGCAATTGTTGCCAGTGGTTTTGTGCTGGTTCTAGGTAGTATTTGAAGGATAGAAGAGACTAGAAGAAGTAGATTTCAGTTTGGGTTTATAGAAGAGAAGAAACCGGAACATGAAGATAGAGAAGAAATAGAGGATTAGAGGAAGAAGATGATGAGTTTGGATAGAACTTGAGTTCTGATACCAATTTGTCAGACCCAACTAGGATCCTGACCAGAAATAGAGATATAAACAGAGATATATAGAGAGAATTAGATATAATTTTGGGAGGGAGAAGGAAAGAAAACTTAGTAATTCCTACTGAGTTTGTGAGAGAGGAGAGAGAGATAGAGAAAATAAAGAGTTAACTTAAACAATCTTCTCTTCATTTCAGTAATTCACTTGATTCATAATGATTGGTGAATAATTCTCAGATACAACTATTTATAGAGAGAATATTGAAAACTAAAGCTACTAACCTACACTACTTTTCTTATCCTTCACTCAAATATAACAAACTACCCCATGTGCTCACATGGTCACTCAAAATAACCTACTAGAATATACTACTTATTCCTTTGCTTCCCAAATTACCCTCTGCCTGACATCTGCATTCTCTACTAGTATACTTACTCTTTGTCTTTGCATCTGCTGATTCTTTTGGTTGCCTAGTATGAAGTCCAAAAATATGAAGGCTGTGGAGGGCTAGCTATAGGATACAGGTATCATGTGCTTGCATTTATTTTCATTAAGGAATCTTTAACATCATCACACCAATGTCAAAGGCAATGGAGAAGTTGAGTAGAAAGAGGTCCTTCAGGTGCGCTTAGGAAGTCGGCAGCCATAAACGTAAAGGTGAAGACTCTGTTATGGAACAGCTGTGCACTTCAGGTCTTGTGCCTACATTCAGTTTCATTGAGTATTTTTTGAGAACATGCTTTACTTGAAAGCATTTTCTGCGACTTCTTCATATTTAGTTACCAGAGAATCTAAATCTGCAGAATTTTGTTCTAAAGCTTTCCAAAGTAGTATAACTAGTAGATATGAGGACAATCATTCAACCGGGAATATTCTAGTGGTTTAATTTAACAATCATCTGGTGAAAGATGGCCAATGTGGTTGAGGCTGGAGCTCCCTCGTTGTTGAGATAAAATATTCTAATGTCATTAACAAGAGAAAACTTTCGATACTTGTGGACCTAATAAACCATTCACTTGCTGATTCGAAGATTTTTAACATTCTTCATCTCTTCAAGTAATATCTTCTCAACCAGAAAATAATTACTTGGGAATTGTTAGTGTTAGGATGGATTGTTCCTTTTCATTTTGCTAACCTAAAAACTCAGTGTTCCATCAACCATTGGTTTTTAATTGCAGTGACCTGTGTTTAACCCTTTCTGAAGTCATATTATTCCTTTAAAGAAAAAATCAAACCAAGATTTATTATGAACAAGCCAACTACAATGCATCAGCCTCAGTTATAGGTGGTGCTCTGGTTATACTATTTGTTTATAAGAATATTGCAATACATAGCTCTATTTACTTTAGTGTTATGGTAGGCTTGCATTGGCCGGATGTTCATCCTGCTATATAAGTCTTTGTGATTTGATCTTTGCTTTAAACAGTCAATAGGGGAGGATAAGAAGAATAAGATAAAATACTGTCAAATCCCTAAACTTTGGATCAAGGATTGTATTGTTGAGTTGAAGTAGCAACAATTTTAGAAGCCCAACAATTATTTTAGCTTCTGAATAGTTGCCTAAGATGTGTTTCAAACCTCACTTCATCAAAGCAAAAAAAATTCTGTGTTCTGCTTCATCATGTATTTGAATTTATTTTTATCTCCAGTAAAAATTTCTTGTTAAGATTTCTTTCCTTTCTAATTTTAATTTTTGTTCATATAGGTACTTTGTACACCTTTTTCTATAATGATCTTGGTGACTCTGTGAGTTGCATCAATCAACAGTGCAACAAGCATGAATTCTCCGTCAACCCATTACATCAGCTCAAGGAGCATGGGTATATATGAGCCTATCCACCAGATTAGCATGTGGGCCGATTTCAAAGGTAATGGCTGCCCAAACACATCTGCTTCCATGCTTATAGAGGTGGACACAAAACTAGACAACCAGGTGCGTTTTCCTCTAATAATATTTTTTATTCCCAACTTTGTGCTTTACCATTATGCTAACTGATAATGCATTTATGATTTAATTATACAGTCAGAAGATACTTCGCACGAAACACTTGGGCACTCTAGCAAGTTTGACCAAGAAGCAAATAAACCAGTTGATAAGGTAAAAGACATTGCATTGTTGTCTGTCTTGATTTCTCCTTCAGTTTACTAATAGTTGAATTTTACCAATCGAATGTTTGTTAGAATTAGCTTGTACGGGGCATTAATAGTTGTAGGAGCTAGGGGATCACAAGTCCAATAAAAAGGTATTAGATTTATGAAATGGGTTCAAAGTCTAGTATATAAAAATATCAAGCTCTCTAACTCAAAACCAATTGGCTATGAGAAGAGTTGGCCCAAGTCATTATATACTAGACATATTTTCTCAAAGTATTCAATATGGGACAAGATATATACTCTAACAAAAGGTTATTAATTATAGTCATCTTTCAATTAAAGTCATTATATACTGCAATTATGCAATTGTGCTTGTTGTACTTACCAAGGATTCTTTCATTTTCTTCTTCTTTTTTTGTCATTTTCCTTTGATTAGCACCATTTTTCTGTTTTGACAAAACTACACATACATGCCAGGAACTATTAGTATCTTAATTATTGAAGATCTCTTTCTCTATCCGTTACGATTCTATATGCTACACTTTAAAATGTGAACTAAAAAGGTCATAATTCCCTTACTTGTCTATCCCTTAAATATTCTCATCCTTGAAGAGCCAAATGAACCAAGATAATGCTAAGGTTTCTCTTACCCAACTTACTTATTATTATGGATCCAAGTTTTGAACAAATTTTTATCATCATAATACACAATTTTTGTTATCTCAATTGTTTAATAAAGGCTCATTGAGTTTTGTTAGTGTCCTTGTATGTCTATCATACAAATCACTCCTTCACTCCAACGTTACTTTGTCCCCGTCCTTTTGTTCAATATATGTTTGATATTTTTTAAATGCTCAATATATATATATATATATATAACTTTTTTTCTCTTCATTATTTTATTAAAAGAAAATCTATAAATTTGTTTTCGTCACGTCTTAAATATGTGCTACAGACACCCAGAAAAAGGGGCAAAATTAAAGTTGCATATATTCCAAGGTTTCAAGATCAAACAATTATGCTTGTAGGTTGTCATACATTTTTGTGCTGACAGTATACGAGAATGTCAGTAAGTTCTACGTAAAATAGTTTTCCTTTGTTATTTTGGGAAGATCCCATATTTTTTTAGCATTAGTATCTGTGATATAAGTTCTGAAGTTTCAATCAATGGTAGTTAATACGTAATGCTATTACAGGTTTTGAGACGTCTTGCACAAAACCGTGCGGCTGCTCGTAAAAGTCGTTTGCGGAAAAAGGTACAGAGGCGGGGAAATGCATTTCAGTTGTTCCCTAAATATAAAATATGGATCATTGTTGCAGTTATCATCAACTTTTCCTTTTCAATTACTAAGATCTCTGAGATGTTTGTAGGCCTATGTTCAGCAGTTAGAAACTAGCCGTTTGAAGTTGCTTCAACTGGAGCAAGAGCTTGAACGAACTAGGCAACAGGTAAGAGGAAAATTGAGTCATTTATTCTTTCCGTCCCTGCTCATTATCTTTAACGCTTTCCTGTTGTGATCAAGGGAATACTTCCCTTCCTTTCTCTACTTTTTCAACCTTTTCTTTAAGGGAGAAATCTAATGATTTAAGAAATGATCTGCTGCAGGGGGCATATATTAGTGGTGGATTAGATGCTACTCATCTAGGGTACTCTGGAGCAATAAACTCAGGTCTGTTGGTGGATATGCCAGCACCATTATCATTACTTCCGTTTATAAGACCCAATAGAACAGTTACTAGTGGCATTTAAATCATCCAGATAAAAATGCATCATCTTCAATGGGGCAGCAGACATAAAACCATGTGTATCCGATGCCTGCTTGGTAATTTGGTTTTAATTAGAAGTCACTGTAGAAGTCACTGTGTGAAAATGGGAGTTGTTCAAATGATATGTAGCCAATTCAAATATCTAGCTGATTTTTGAAAATAATTTTCTGTGGAAATGATTAAAGTAGAACATCAACTCACTTCAGTTCTGTTGGCAATGGAGTTGAAAGGTTGTTTACTGTCACACCCTCAGTTTACTACCGCCATTCACGATTTGCCTTTTTTTATGTTGCCATTTCTGACAATATTGAATTATTCAAAGACCATAAACACATTCTCTATGAGAATGTAGTTCTTAAATGTGACAAAGACAAAACAATACTCCATATTAGAAGGCAGATTATTCCAGAAAATTTATGGAACTTAGCATATGGTTTTTGCCTTTTATATGCTTTAGCTTTATATATTCTGATGTATCATACACGATGTTTATCCTTTGTTTCCTTCTGTTTGCCTGTAACTTTCTCCATCGATATCATACCTACTCTTTGTATTATTAAATTCTTGCTATGCAATTAACCCATCTTGTGCACATTGGATCTTGCAGGTATTGCTACATTTGTGCTGGAGTATGGAAACTGGGTGGAAGAACAAAACAGACAAATTTATGAATTAAGGACTGCTATGAATACTCATTTAGCTGATGTAGAGCTCCGCATACTTGTCGATGGTGGCATGAATCATTATTTTGATCTCTTCCGTATGAAAGCAAATGCTGCAAAGGCTGATGTCTTCTATCTCATGTCAGGCATATGGAAAACATCAGCTGAGCGGGCTTTCATGTGGATTGGAGGGTTTCGCCCTTCAGAACTTCTAAAGGTAATGCAATGTCTAGATTAACATTTATATTGTGTTTGTAAGTTTTTTTTAAGGGAAGGGAAGAGAAGGGAAAATAATTAAAATCCCTTTAAATGTGAGTTTTTTTAGGGAGGAAGGAAAGGGATTTGGAGAAAAAGTTGATTTCATTTTTGGCTCAAAACTCCCCCTAAAAGTGAGAGGATTTGGAGGGAGGGGAAAGTTAGATATTTTATAGTAGTACCTAAAGTAACCTTTCAAAATAAATCATGTCATTTATTACATTAATATGTAAGGGTAATATAGTAATAGTGTAGTTTAAAAATATGTAAGGGTAATCAAGTCATTTATTACATTAATTATATTTTTTTCTTGTTTGTGAGACTGTGTTTGTAAGTTTTTTTAAGGGAAGGGAATGGAAGGGAAGAGAAAATAAATAAAATCCCTCCAAATCTCATATTTGTAAGTTTTTAGGGAGGAATGGAAAAGATTTGGAGGTAAAATTGATTTCATTTTTGTCTCAAAACTTTCCCCCCAAAAGTGGGAGGATTTGGAGGGATGAGAAATGATAGGAAAGTTAGATATTTTATATTACCTAAAGTAACATTTCAAAATAAATC
This sequence comes from Panax quinquefolius, assembly GCA_020205615.1. Taxonomy (NCBI): domain Eukaryota; kingdom Viridiplantae; phylum Streptophyta; class Magnoliopsida; order Apiales; family Araliaceae; genus Panax; species Panax quinquefolius. The sequence continues at coordinate 34,095,895 of CM035169.1, forward strand.
ATGTTATTTATTACATTAATATGTAAGAGTAATATAGTAATAATGTAGTTTAAAAATAAAAATATTTTACCTTCCCTTCCCTCCTTCTAAACTCACAAACAAGGAAAAATATAATTAAAATCTCATCCCTTCTTTTCCTTTCTAAAACTTACAAACATGACGAGAAAATTATAATACATTCTCATCCCTTCACCTCCTATACTTTTCCATCCCATCTCTCCAAACTCACAAACATTAAGTACTTTTTTTCCTTATGTTTTTTCTCTTTTTTTTTCTATCTAACTTTGACTTTGAGCACTTAATAACAAATATCTTAGTTCAATAAAATTATTGTCCAACAACACTACATATTATATAATTTTGCTAATTAACAGAGCAGTTCATGAACAGCTCGACATTCCTCCCAACTAGGGCTTGGGAAAACTCGTACATTTAGTAAGTGAGTTGAGCTTGAACTCAAAAGTAGGGATGGTTTGACTAATGACCTGAGTTTGAACATCCTAAAAACTCTGCTTTGAAAGCTTGTGAATATATGGATATCCTTTAATATTATTATACTAGATCTTTCCTATATTTTCAGAATTACATATTATGTAAAAGATGCATTTGAATATGACGTTGTAATAAATTAAATATTTAGCTAATTGATATACTTTGTTGAACTTTAATTTTATAATATAAGTTCACAATACTTTTATTAATTTCATACAATTTTCTCTACATTTTATGTCACTAAAAATATCTCTTGAATATTTATGTAAAAGTAAAAAATTCTCAAAAGTTGTGACATTAAAAATATTGTAAATGTTACTAAGCTTAATTAATGAAGATCTCTAACTTAGCGTGGGCTTGTAGTATGCTCAGCTTGGGTTCGTTTATTAGTGAAATAAGCTGAGTTTGGAGTTTGAGCAAGGGCAGCTTGGCTTCGGTTGGTTCATTTGCACAGCCCTAACTTGGGTTACTTTTATCTATATATAGTTGTACTTTTGTTGTTTTTATAATCTCAGGTGTAGTTTCAAATATTAATCTGCGATTCTGCAATGAACTCTGTTTTACTAACACACACCTTGACAGTGCGTACTGGAGCCTGGAGGTGTTAGTGTTTGCAACATGCGTTGTATTGATATGTCATGCATTAATTTTTTTTCAGTAATTAAATATTCAAATCTGGAGCTTCTTTTACATCTATACTAGGAATTTTTTTAGCAGTTTCTTTTATTATTAATTTTTTTCTTTGAACCAACAAAATATGTTCTTTAACATCATCTTATTAGGCGTGTGCTATCATTAATGATGTATCACTGTATATTATCTCTTGAATGAGATAGCACATACCTAGACTTTGTATGCCAAACTGCCCTGCCCAAGGACCAAGCTTATTCCATAATAACCCTTGTGTTGGTTCTTTTATATTGATGTATTCTCGAAAAACACTTTTCTCAAAGAATGCCAAAGGTCAGGTCTGGCTTGTATCTACCCTGACAACACCCTGCACTGGTGGAATCAACACCATAATAGTGGTTACCCTATTTACTAAGGAGACTTTGTAATCATGCAGGCTCTTTCGCCACACCTTGACGACCTCCTGGAGCAACAACTTTTCGATGTTTATAACCTTATACAATCATGCCAACAAGCAGAAGATGCTCTCACACAAGGAATGGAAAAGCTTAAACAAACTCTATCCGATGCAGTGGCAGCTGGTCAGTTGGGTGGAGGAAGTTACATCCCACAGATTGCTAATGCAATGGAGAAGCTTGAAGCTCTGGTGTGCTTTGTAGATCAGGTAATATATCATGCTTGCACACCTTTTTAGTTGATTGTCTGCACTCGATCCTTTTTTTTCTCGACCTTTTTTGATTCTTGAATGCTTCACATCCAGTAACCTTTATTATTGTTTTTTTTGTTGCTAAATTATCTGTCATTGTATTTCCTGTGTATGTGTGCGTATTCGTGCGTGCGTGCGTGTGAGAGAGAGAGAGAGAGTAGAAAGAACTTAAGGAGAGTACTGTACATCTAGTAGAAACTTCTTATGAAGAGTGACAAAGATATTTCAAGAAAATGTCCTCATTATCTTGGAACTTTTAAGCATTTTGTTGGTGAAAGCTTTGTTCCATTTATTTTCAAAAAATATGCCAAAATACCTCTAGTAAGTTGTGATTTCTTCCCTCAAAAAAGTCAAAATAACTTGCTTGTTAAATTTGAGTTGAAGTTGTGATTTTGACTTTCTAAATTCTCTCTCTTTTAAAATTCTTAGTTCAAAAATGTTTGAGGTGATGATTCATATTAAGCATTTTACGATATCTGTTGTGATTGTATGCTTGGAATTTTTGTGTTGACTTGTTTCATGCCCTTTATTGCCCAAGTGGACTCAACTTTAGCAGACTTCACGGCTAGGTTTTGATCATTAGACCCGACAAAAAGTGGATTTGGTTTGGTTATGGGTTACAAAAATATGGCTTTGGTTCTATTAAGAATTAAAACTATATAACCTACTTTACGTGGGTTGAAACCAAATAGTTAAGATCCATTATAGGTCAACTCACTTTTCAAATTTTAAGCTTACTAGCCCATTGAAATAAATTACTTAATATATTGATTTTTTATCTTCCTTTTAACTTTTCTCTAATTTTTTAATACATTCTCCCTCTAAAGAATTTTATACACTCATTTTTTTTTTACTAAAATTTTTACTCTCTAAAACTTTTATACACTAATTTTTTTAAAACAATATATATAAATTTTATACTCAATATTTTTACACTTTCTCTCTCTAAACTTTTTAAGTAGAAAAAATTCCATATATATAAATACAAGTTCACATAAATATGTATACATCAATCAATAGATACATATACTTATGTGTGCATATATATATATATATAGAGAGAGAGAGAGAGAGAGATAAAAAGCTACATTAAGATCTGAATACCCAAGCATAGAATAGGCCCTTAAGGGCTGAAATTGTAATTAAAAGCATAAAGGTGCCACCGTTTTCAGATTGGCCCAACAAAGGCAATTTTGTAAAATATTGACCAAGGTCAAACCAATTTTATTAAAGAAAGAAACCAAGTATAGTACTCCAGTTGCAGTTATAAACGAGTGAATGCTAGGCCATAAACACACTGGTTTGGGCCATAAACACGGTCACTAAGCGACAGGTTGGAGAAAAACAGTTAACTGGTTTGGGCCTATTTTTCTATTAAAAAATATGGGTTTAAACTTTAACTGACCTAAATTATTTAAAGTAGTTAACCAACCCAAAATGATTCTAGTTTATTTGGATTGACCCACCAGTTTATAAACTAAATTGCCAGGTATATTGATCATTGTCATATGTTTGGAATTTGGATTCTTCACAAGAGCAACATAAAAATCCAGTGTCAAAATTTCATGGTCATACCTAAATAAAGCATGATTGCCAATCACTTGGCTATGAGTTTCCTTATTTTAAGAGACTTTCATTCAAAAGAAGTGCGATTCCCTGCCTTGAGTGACTAATGAACCTCTATTTATCATTGCATCAGATTTTTTGTCCAGTTGAAACTATTTAGAGCATCTCTATGGTTTCTTCTCAGCAGTTAAAAAGACACATTAGATGTGACAACAGAGAACAATATAATGTATTTCCACATTAGGTACATTCTAGTTGTATCCAAATAAGCACTTAATGTATATACTCAGTGTGATGGTGTATATTTTTACTTGGCATTGAATCTTGAGTAGAACCAAACCTATACTGTACAAAAATTTTAGTTACTGGAAAGTAAAAGGTTGCAACTCATCACAAATGAATAAAATAGGCCATTGACTTCATTTGTTTCTTTTCATTACAGGCGGATCATATTCGACATGAAACTCTACAACAGATGTGTCGCCTCCTAACTACCCGCCAAGCAGCTCAAGGGTTACTTGCCTTAGGAGAGTACTTCCAACGTCTCCGGGCTCTGAGTTCGCTATGGGCTACTCGTCCACGTGAACCTGCCTAGTGATACAGTAGAAGAATTTACCATCTGTCAAATCTTGTTGATGACTTCCAGAAAGTATGCTTCATCAGCTGTTTGTGCTTGCTGCTTGTGCTCAATATATAACTGCATGCAGAATGTAATCTTTGCAGCTGGCAATTTCCCATCGGCCTCCCCACATGTAAATATGATACTCATCTTTTCAGAAAGTGTGTAGTTGAATTCATTTGAATGCTTGTATATTAGATTATCTCTAATCACCTTAATAAATGGAACTAATGTGTGTAAATTGCCATTTATGGTGTAAAATATGCCTGTGATATGCAATGCGCATTGTACCAAACAGTCTTCATAAATATTATCAGACGAAGAAGAAAACAACAGAATGAATAAGAAAGAACAGATTTGGAGAAACCAGCAAGCAACGTATGTTAGACCATCAGTATGTCTTTGTTTTCTTAATATTCTTTCTGGCCCAACCTAAGAGCACATTCCTGTAGAAAATAATCTGCTTATAACTGTTTTGCACTGTGATTAAGGCTAAATCGTATGTGGTCAACAAAGATTAATAATTACTTTTGAAATTAAGACATCTTATAAGAAGATTTACTGCATTTCTGGGCATCATAAAGACACTTTTGCTTCCGATTTGAACCTATTTATGATGCTTTGTTTCTTTCTTTTTTGACAAGTATTATGATGCACCGTTTTCAAAAAGAATCGTGAGAACTGTAAGTGGAATCTTAACAAGAGTTCTAATTAGTGTTGGCTGAAGCTTAACAACCACATTCTTCCCTAGATGTGCTTTCACTGAATTTTTTTTGCAATGTAATGTTTATATATGTGAACAACTGAAAGCATAAAAACTGATATCTTTATTTATCATCGGAATTTCTTTTCCCCCGCAGCTGGAAGGAACCATGAAAAAGCTGTTGTCTCATGTTCAGAATGAAGTACGGGATTTGGTGACTAGAAAACCTTTTTCCCAGGGTCTACTAAAAAATTTTACAGCTTCGATATTGAATAGTCCAATGCATCAACAAGGAAATCTGCACATACAGAAACAGTCAAATATTTAGGGAGAAATTTCTCTATAGTGCGTCTTTCCCTCACTAAGGATAATGTATAGTTCTTCAAACACTTACCTGCATCTTCTTTTGTGAAACACATAGGTGGCTTTATTCTGAACACATTTCCATGTAATCCTCCTTTTCCAACTAGCACTCCATGCTCTTCATTCAGGAAAACAATTAACTGATTAATATTGAGAAACTAATGTGTATTTTCTTCCGCTCCTCTCCTCTCCTCTCCTCTCCTCTTCGCAGGATTGGTGATACATACCTCTAAGCTTCTCAAACAGAACTGCAGTCTCTGCCTTGGCAGGTGTCTTCTCTTTCTTGTCCGTCACAAGTTCTATACCAACCATTAACCCCCTGCCTCTCACATCTCCAATAACTGAGTAAAAATATTTAATATAAATGAGAAGGGTCGTCAATGTTAACTTCAACTCTAATGGCAAGAGCCAACAAGCTAAAAGAAGAAGTATTGTAGTATGCACATCTATCAGATATGTATACATACAAGTGTCATGAAATACCACCACCTCTAGCTGTGTAACAAGGATAAAGTTCCAAAATTAATAGTCAGGGGTTCAAACCCTTCATTGTGATCCTCAAAATGAAACGATAATGAAGTCCAATAATTCAATATGCCCCCACCCCAAAAATTTACAAATAATGTAAAAAAGACACCCAGAATCAAATGAGAATCAGAACCGCAAGCCTAATTTCCAATTACATATCCTGCTAGTGAAGCAAGCCATTAGCTTGCGGTAAGCAGAAGAAATATATATTGTGTAGGACCAATAAGACAGATAGTAGTACTCGGGATCTAAAATAAGGTCCAAACTAGCTAAAGTCTAGTTATATAATGCTTAATGCTGAAAGGAGTTGAGGACAATGATTGGAGAACTGTAGTGTAAGATTATCACTTGTCCGGTGTGAAGGAAACCAAATTTAATTAGTATTGCGACTAGAAACCTCGTTTGTAGGAAGAATTGAACTGAAAGCACTTGCTGATTGCATATGGAGAAAAAAAATTACACTTGACCAAGATGCAGTTTGAAACTTTCTTCTTTTAAGAAAAGTAAAGAAATAAATTTGAAAAAAGACGAGAAGTTAAAGAGCAATTACTATCATGTCTTTGCTGAAGATCCTTTAAACGCCCAATCAAGTGGGAGCCAACATCAGCACAATGCTTTTGACGCTTCTCCTTGTCAAGAACTCTCAGGACTGCAAGTCCACCAGCAGAGCATACAGGGTTGCCACCAAAGGTGTTGAACTGTATTTTTTGAGCCATTACATTTGCTATTTCTGGAGTTGTCACAACAGCTCCTAGTGGTAAACCATTGCCAATTCCCTACAGATTATCAGTAGGTGGAACTCAATGGGATAATCTAGAACATATTTAGGATATCAAGGTAACTAATCGATTGAAAGATTTGCATCCTGACCGCAGAATGATATAAAATGAAGTGTCTTTTTTTTTACATTAATATAAATTGTAAGGGTGTGACGCGAGATACCTTTGCCATCGTAACTATATCTGGAATCACGCCTTGCGTTTCAAAACCCCAGTAATGACTTCCTGTGCGACCAAATCCAGTTTGCACCTCATCAGCAATGCAGACACCACCAGCCTTCCTTACAATGTCATAAACAAGTTTCAAGTATCCTGGAGCCAATTCAACTGCTCCCCCAACTCCCTAAAGTTTACCAAAATGATAGTTTGATGACAAATTAGCATTTGCCCAATCATTGTTGTATAAAATTCAAGTAGCTTTGCACCCTGGTACTGAAGTAATTAACCTACCTGAATGGTCTCAGCAATAAAACCAGCAACTTTTCCGGAAGTACCATGATCTATGTGATCTTGTACATCTTTGGCATAGTGACTAGCATCAGAGCCAAAGACTCCACGGTAGGGGTTGGGATTTAAGACATGATGAATTTCACCCTGCAAATTTCAGCAGTATTATATAAACAATAAGTCAGAGAATAACTGGCAAGCGTAGTCCCCACATGATATATTGGAGAATTTGATCACTTCAAATTTATTCATAGGACACCTTATTTTATTGTAAAGATCAATGGAAATCATCAATAACAAATCCCACTTCATAGATTATCCTTGATTGTTCACCAAGAGTTAACATAGGGTTAAAGATTCATCCATCCTCAAAGCAGTTGTAAGGTTTTAATCTCATCCATATTGGAATGGTCGGGCAGGGGAAGTGTTACCCCCCAAGTTAGATTAATATGATAGAACCATCTGTGTCCGCATCTCGATATTCCTGAATCACAAGCTTAGACCTACACTATTCTTGATCCATCAACTAGCGTAGTAAAGGTAAGGTCAGCATAGGTTTGAAAGGCCAGGTGGATTTCCATTGGGAGGATAAGTAAAAAGAATTGTGGCCTTCTAATTTATTAAGAGTTATATATACAGATTAAACACGCAATTGATTAAGCAATAAATATGAAACTTGAAAATTTTGTATCCATTTCATGTCACGTTTAACTCCAATTTCTTTGAGAAACATAATTAGGAGCACATTGACTTCAATCAAAACTACTTTATTCAATTTTTTCCAAAACTTTGTGTAATTTTCTGACTTCCAAATTATTATAATGGATCTCAGTTCTCACCATAATGGACACGTTGTAGGATAACCATTGAGTTGAGGTCGATACATATATTTGGAATTGAAAATAAAATATATGGCGGGAACAAAGTAGTGGAAGATGCAATGTGTAGGAGACTTTGTAACCACTAGTAAACATCATTATTAAGACATATCAAGTAAAGTATATTATCTTCTGTTGAAGACACAAATTTCTGACAACTTTCTTGGAGGTGGAAGGAGGGTTTCTTTCTTCTTCTTCTTATTTTTTTTTTTTTTTTTTTTTTTTTGGGGAGAGAGAGAGAGAACTGATGAGACTGCAATTTAACAAAAGGACTGGAGCCTCGAACTGATGAAGAGGTGGATACAAAGATAACAAGAAATTCATTGGTACAAATGAAGCATCAAGATCAGAGTGAAAAAATCTACTGCAGCTGGCAAGCCAAAGTTTGCAGCATAAGCAAGATAGTTAGACGAAAACTTTATGCATATAACATCAAAACATGTTTACGTATCCGGTATGCTTGAGAAACAAATCAATAAGCTATAATGGACATATATACCTGTGGTATAGGGTACTTCCACGTGTTAAGAGACGTAAGTCCAATTGTACCAGCACTCCCCCCGTGATATGCATTTCTTAAGCCAATCATGCCGAGGTTTCCACTGTATAATCGTGCCATCAGCATTGCTAATTCATTTGCTTCAGTACCAGAATTTACAAAATAAACAACCTGCAGGTTCAGGATATCATCATCAAAATACTCTTTCTAAGTATTTCCGTACACAGAAATAAAATTTTCTACAAATCTGCCTTATAGTTACTATATAGACATAACTTCTCCCTGAAAGTCTGAAACTGAAGAAGCTACTGGAAAAAAGATGCAGCATTATAATATCACTGCTCAGTATCTCAAAGTTAGAGGTCAAATTTGAATCCAACTTCCAGTATAATGGGACACAAGTAGCGCTCTACGCATACCAAGTATAATGACTTCAGAGCAGTAGTTTGACAGAAATTAGATTAGTGGAAATAACCTTTAGGTTTCCAGGCATCTTAGATGCTAAGGCTTCAGCAAAATCAGCTATTGCATGATGTAGGTATATGGTTGTAGCATGTTGAAGTAGCTTGTTCTGCTCCGTGATAGCTTCCAAAATGTCAGGATGGCAATGACCACAAGACACAGTAACTATTCCAGCAAATGCATCAAGATATCGCTTTCCGCTCTCATCATACAAATACTGCATCTTCCCTTCAACAATATTGAGCTGTATAGATAATGTATAGTTAAAACATATAGAATGCCATAAGCTGTACATCCTGAAGTTTTTGGATGGAATTTGACAAATTACACACTAAAGTCCCATATGTATCATATTTCCACAACAAACATATAACTAAAAATAAAAATAAAAAGTACTAGTACAAAAACTCAGAAGAAAGGTGATACTTTATGTCATACAGTATGCAGGAAATAGGTAAATAGAAAATCAAACATATATAATCTTCAAAGTGATGTTAGATCTAATAGCAAAACGAATAACTGCAGACTCCTCAAAGTGGCGTCAAGTCAAGAAATTGATACGAAATCAGTCTGTCACGCTTCAATCACTTCCATCAACTACTTGGTGTTGAGTCTTCTGTCTTACTAAATCATCTCTTCATAGGTTCACTTCTTTAATTTTCTAGGATAACTATTCATGACTCATGAATATCAGTGGGATTCTCATAACATGTAGAGACCCAAAAGCTGTCATTGAAGTATGCCCCGCTAAATGGCAAGTCATATAAGCAGAGAATTCTAAAATCCTTATAACTAAATTCATATAGGTGAAATTGCAATACTTAAGGAATTAGTTGGCACAAAAACTGAATCGTAGAATTTATCACAGCACAATGCTGCCAAAAAAATTTAGAATCACTAAATTCTATAAGCATATCATCAAGAAAATCAAAATTAGGAATACACTAAAACCTAACTCCCTTCATGATTCGATAAGCAGAACAACGAGCGACAAAAACAATGTAAGGAACCCAGCTATTACACTACGATAATACCTCTACGATAAATATTCATTAAGGATATAATAGTCTTTGTGTAATAATTGAGTCGGTTGGTTATCGTGGTGTTCATTTCCCTTATGTTCATTTTCGTAGTGTTCATTTTATTGTGTATAAAAGAAACTATCTATAATCAGTTGGGGTATGAAATGAATTGTTCTTTCTTCTGAACTTCTCTCTACTTCTTCTGAACTCTCTCTCTCTCTCTCTCTATCTAAATCTCTTCTAAGTCACAAATCTCCATAAATTGAGCTGAACTTGAGCTCAGTAAGGAATTTGATTATCCAAATCCTTACAAGTGGTATCAAAGCTTGCTACGATCAGTGGTTATGGCTATTAACAATCAGAGATTAACGAATCTAGAAACGAACCTCCAGGATTTGCAAATTAAATTACAATCCTCAATGGAGTCTCTGCAAAAAGGATTCGATGATAAGCTTGAGAAGCTAATGAAAGGAGTAGAAGCAATGTTGATAGCACAAGTACAGAAGCAAGATAATGGAAAGCCTGACAGTCACAATCAACAAACTCCTCCAAATCCAAATCTAAATCAACAAAGGTCTGGATCAATCCTTGGATCGTTTGAGGGAGGTAGTACATAGAACAATATAAATGAAGGTATATTCAGGACTATTAGATTTGAATTCCCTAAATTCCATGGATCTAACCCAAGGACCTGGATTAGGAAGTGCAATAAATTGTTTTCTTACCATAATGTTGCTGAAAATCAGAAAATATACCTAGCAACTATGCATCTCGAAGGAGAGGTTGAGTTGTGGTATTCTAGCTTTGTTGAAAATGGTGTTGACCTGACCTGGAATGGTTTAATTGATGAATTGCTAGCTAGATTTAGTCTTGAGACTAAGATGAATCCTATAGCTGCACTTAAAAAGTTGCAACAAACCACAACTGTAGATGAATATCGAACAAAGTTTGAGGAACTAAGAGGTTGGGCACTGATAAAAAATTCAAAGTTTAATGAAGAATTTTTTATTGATTGCTTTGTTGGTGGACTGAGGGAGGATATTCAGTTAGGTATCCAGGAGTTAGGGGTTACTACTCTTAAGGAGGCTATTCGATTGGCTAGAGTTGAAGAAGCTAAAGTGGAAGCATGGATCAAAAGAAGCAAAACTGTACTAAAATCTTCTATCATTAATAATTCCAGCAGCATGAATGTAGTAATGAATTCTAGCTTGCAGAAAAGTGTCAGCAATAATGGAATGGAATTCTCTAGTCCTAATGTGGGGGAAACTAAGGTTGCTTGTTCTTGAAATGAGCAGAGAAGAGGTATACCAGTTAAGCATTTGACTAGAGATCAAATACTTGAGAAAAGGAGAATGGGCTATGTTTTTCCTGTGATGAGCCGTATGTATTTGGTCATGTATGCAAACAGACTCATTTGTTCATGATGGTACCATCTGAGGAGGAGGAAATGTACTTGGAAACTGAGGAACAAAAAGATTGTGTAACAGAAGTAGAGATGCAGGAAGAGCAAAACAAGCCATTATTAGAGGATCAAAAGGATGATGTACAAATAACATTGCATGCTTTATCTGGACATAATGCTAACAATACCATCAGAGTACAAGGGTTAGTGGGGGGCAGATCAGTTAGCATATTAATTGACAGTGGTAGCACTGGAAATTTCTTAGATCCTCACGCTGCTAAGAAACTGAAGGTTAAGCTAACAAATACTCCACTAAGTGCGGTCTCGATTTGCAGAGATGGTTTTAAGGTGCGAGTGAACAAGTGTGTTCAGAGTTCGATGGCATGTATGAGGTAGATATTACACTACAATGATGAGGATTCTACCCTTGGGAGGTGTTGATCTTTGTTACAGGGTTCGATTGGTTGAGGACGATGAAGTCCTGTAACTTTTGACTTCAATAAATTGCAGCTCCAATTTGTGCAAAATGGGGAGACAGTGTTGATGAAAGGGGAAGACATTAATGTCACTCCAACAATACAGCTAATGAAATCTAATGAATTCCAAAACCTATTGCAAACAACATCTCATCGTTTTTTTGGATGCTTATATGGAATCTTGGAATGTGAAGATTGTCCACCCTCAGAACCTACCTGTCCAAAACTTAAAGAGTTTCTTGAATCATTCTCAGATGTCTTTGAAGAACCTAGAGGTATGCCACCTGAAAGATCTCATGACCATCATGTTAATTTGCAAGAAGGTAGCAAACCTATGAATTTGAGACCTTATAGATATCCATATGTCCAGAAATCTGAAATTAAGAAAATAGTGACTGAGTTGCTAAATAGTGGGGTTATTCAGAATAGTAACAGTCCTTTTGCCTTTCCAGTATTGTTAGTAAAGAAACATGATAATACTTAGAGAATGTGTATTGATTATAGAGCACTCAATGATGCTACTATTAAAGATAAATTTCCTATACCTGTAATAGATGAGTTGTTGGATGAACTTAATGGTTCAAGCTGGTTTTCAAAGTTTGATCTCAGGTCTGGTTATCATCAAATAAGAGTACACCCACCTGACATTCCTAAGACAGCTTTTAGGACTCATTCAAGGGCATTATGAGTTTAAGGTTATGCCTTTTGGGCTAACCAATTCTCCAGCTACCTTTCAGAGCTTAATGAACACTGTTTTTGCCCCTTATATGAGGAAGTTCATCTTATTTTTTTTTTTATGATAACTTAGTTCACAGTCCCACATATGAGACTCATTTACAGCATTTGGAAATAACGGGATAAATAACGTTTTGGTCACTGTACTAGGGTCCGGTTTTCATTGTGGTTACCGAAACTTTTTTTGTTACAATCGAATAACTGTACTCTCAAAAAATTACAAAATGGTCATTCCGTTCAATTTCCGTCCAAATATTTGAAGAAAATGCTGACTGTGCATATTGACCCGTTATTTTTGCTGACGTGGAGGGTAAAAGGTTTGCCTTAAAAATTTTCTTAAAGAAAATGTTGCTAACAAGTGTTGAACTCTAGACCCCCCCAAACTAGAACCTTATATTCTAACAAAAACCACTAGACCAATTACCTATTATGCTAAAATTTATGTAACACTAAAATTTAAACCACTTAGCATCGTTTATATACATGTAAAGATAAGATAATAATAATTGTAATAATAATAATAATTGTAATAATTATTATTGTAATAATAATACTAAATTTTAAATAATTAAATTTTTTAATAATAATAAAAATTTAAATAATAATAATTATTGTAATAATAATAATTGTAATAATTATTATTTTAATAATAATACTAAATTTTAAATATTTAAAATTTAGTATTATTGTAATAATAATACTAAGTACATGTGCATTTTGTTTGTTTGTTTGTTTTATAAATAGGTGATTTAGTATTATTATTACATGTGCATTTTGTTTGTTTGTTTGTTTTATAAATAGGTGATTTACAATTAGACTGCACGAGTGAGGGTTTTGATTTGTAGGTTGAATTGCTTGGCAAATTGACTAGATTCTTTGTAATTCCGTCAGCTGTGATGCATGGATGGTATCCGAGTATTATCTATTATTCTGAAGATAGAGATGTATTTGGATTTCTAGCTATGCAAAGAATATATTTGGAAATTTGTAAATATTTTGAAACAGAGGGAGGGAGGGACTGAGGGAGTATATAGATCATTGGGTTAATTTGCAGCTATTCTGGAAGTATGGGTTGATGTCTTGGTTTATTGTAATAATAATTATTGTAATAATAATAATTGTAATAATAATAATAATTGTAATAATTGTAATAATATTTATTGTAATAATAATACTAAATTTTAAATATTTAAAATTTAGTATTATTATTATAATAATAATTATTACAATTATTGCAATTATTATTATTATTATTACAATTACTATTATTACAATAATTATTATTATTTAAAATTTTAATTATTATTAAAAAATTTAATTATTTAAAATTTAGTATTATTATTACAATAATAATTATTACAATTATTACAATTATTATTATTATTACAATTATTATTATCTCATCTTTACATGCATATAAACGATGCTAGGTGGTTTAAATATTAGTGTTACGTAAATTTTAGCATAATAGGTAGTTGGTCTAGTGATTTTTGTTAGAATATAAGGTTTTAGTTTGGGGAGATCTAGAGTTCAACACTTGTTAGCAACATTTTCTTTAAGAAAATTTTTAAGGCAAGCTTTTTACCCTCCACGTCGACCAAATAATGAATACGTCCAAAGAAAAATAACGGGTCAATATGCACAGTCAGCATTTTCGTCAAATTTTTGGACGAAAATCGAACGGAATGACCATTTTGTAATTTTTTGAGAGTACATTTATTCGATTGTAACAAAAAAAGTTTCGGTAACCACAATGAAAACCGGACCCTAGTACAATGACCAAAACGTTATTTATCCCTGGAAATAACATTACAGCTGTTGAGGCAACAACAGTTGCATGCCAAATTATCCAAATGTATTTTTGCTACACAACAAGTTCAGTATCTTGGTCATATCATTACACACGAGGAGTCTCTCACCGATCCTGCAAAGATATAGTGTATGGTGCGGAGGCCAAAGCCTAAGAACCTTAAGGGTTTGAGGGGATTTCTGGGTCTCACAGGCTATTACAGGAAGTTCATTAGACAATATGGTTTAATAAGTAAACCTCCGACTGATATGCTAAAAAAGGATTAGTTCCATTGGAGTGTTGAAGCTGAAGAGGCTTTTGTTAAGCTCAAAGGAGCTATGGTTTCTTCTCCTGTGTTGGCTTTGCCTAATTTCAACATTCCATTTGTATTAGAAACTGATGTTAGTGCTACTGGAATTGGAGCCGTATTAATGCAGAATGGCAGGCCTATTGCTTTCTTAAGTAAGGCTATTGCTTCAAAACATTTAGGCTTGTCAACTTATGAGAAAGAGTTGATGGCTGTCATTTACTCTGTGCAAAAATGGAGGCATTACTTAATGGGAAACAAGATTATTATTAAAACAAATCACTAAAGTCTCAAATATTTGTTAGATCAGAGAATAACTACTACTAATCAACAGAAATGGATCACAAGGTTAATGGGACTGGACTATGAAATCTGTTACAAGAAAGGAAAAGAAAGGAAAGGAAAGGAAAATTTAGCAGCTGATGGTTTGTCTAGGCAGCTTCATCATAAGTCTCAGGAAGGTATCAACAATGTCTCCCATTGTTTGGCTATTACCTCAGTTACTCCTACTTGTTAATGGCAGACTTAAATACAAGGACAGATTAGTTGTTGGTCACATTCCAGCTGTGAAAACTAAGCTTTTACACGAATTTCATACTTCTCCTGTGGGAGGTCACTCAGGACGAAGAGGGACTTTTGAAAGGATTTCAAAGTTTTTCTACTGGCCATCTCTGAGGAAGGATGTAATAAGCTTTGTTAAGGAATGTGACATCTGTCGGTGAGCAAACATGAAAGCTGGCTTTGGTGGTGCGGGTGCATTGCAACCACTTCCTATTCCTGATATTCCTTGGAAGGATATTGCTATGGACTTCATTGGCGGATTACCTGTTTTCTCATGGTTACAACTCCATCTTGGTAGTTATAGATAGACTCACTAAATATGCACATTTTTTGGTTTTAAAGCACCCTTTTACTGCCACTGATGTTGCTACCTTGTTCCTCAATCATATTCATAAGCTGCATAGGCTACCTAGTTCTATAGTCTCAGATAGGGATAGAATTTTCATAGGACATTTCTGGCAATCCTTATTCAAATCTTGGGTACTAAACTTCAACTTAGTACAACCTATCACCCACAGAGTGATGGCCAATCTGAAAGACATAATCAGTGCTTGGAGGCTTATCCGAGATGTATGTGCGATCGAGAGACCTAAATCGTGGAGTGAATGGCTATAAACTTCTTTGAGTGGTGGTATAATACTCATTACCACAGTGGAACACAATTGACTCATTTCCAATCCTTGTATGGGTATGCAGCTCCACATGTTTCTTATCATCAATATGGTACTATTTCTGATCCTACAACTAGATTGTTTTGCCAGTCTAGAAACCAGTTGTTACAACTTCTGAAGCACAATCTCTCCCAAACTCAGTGTCGTATGAAGAATTATGTTGATGCCAACAGGAAAGGGTCTTCAATGTGGGAGATTTGGTCTATTTGAAGGTTCGACCTTATAAACAACATTCTATGACACAATCTAAATATTCCAAGTTGGACTCCAAATATTATGGTCCCTTTTCAGTGCTGGACAAGATAGGCTATGTTGCTTACAAATTATTACTGCCCTCTACTGTTAAAATACACCAAGTGTTTCATGTGTCTTAATTGAAGAAAAAACTTGGTGTTTCTGCTCAAGTTTCCCCAGTTCTGCCTCCAGTTGATGCTCATGGCCAGTTTGTTATTGAACCTCTTGCAGTACTAGATCGGAAAATGGTTAAGAAACATAATGCAGTTGAGGTTGAAGTTTTGGTTCAATGGACTAACACTCTACCTTCAGAGGCAACTTGGGAATTGTGGTCTGATTTGAATGCTAAATTTCCTGATTTTACTCCTTGAGGACAAGTGGTTTTTTAAGGGGATGGATTGTAAGGAACCCAGCTATTACACTACGATAATACCTCTACGATAAATATTCATCAAGGGTATAATAGTCTTTGTGTAGTAATTGAGTCGGTTGGTTATCGTGGTGTTCATTTCCCTTATGTTCATTTTCGTAGTGTTCATTTTATTGTGTATAAAAGAAACTATCTGTAATCAGTTGGGGTATGAAATGAACTGTTCTTTCTTCTGAACTTCTCTCTACTTCTTCTGAACTCTCTCACTCTCTCTAAATCTCTTCTAAGTCACAAATCTCCATAAATTGAGCTGAACTTGAGCTCAGTAAGGAATTTGATTATCCAAATCCTTACAAACAACTACAGCAAATATCATTCACCCACACTATTTCCATTGATTCATCAATTTAGTATCAGCGATCAAAGAAAATAAAAACGTTCATCCAATTCAATCTCAGCAGTCAGTTAATTATACAAATATATACGCCCAAATGAATAAATTGGAGAGAGACGATTGATTAGACAAAGACTTACGGGCTTCTGGTAGTAGTAGAAGAGAGAAGAACCGAGAAACTTCTTGCGCTTAGCAAGTACTTCATCAGCCAACGGTCCTTTATACGGCCTCGGCTCGTAATCGAACGCCGGCAGCTCAAACGGCGGCGGCGGAGAAGACGTGAAGCTACGAAGGGAGAGATTATACAAACAACTGTTGGCCTTGGCTGCTGCTGCTGCTTTGAGTAAATTTTTCTGTAACGCCATCGCCATGCCTAATTACAGATCAACTCTCTCCCTCTCTCTTAATTGTATTTGTATGTATTGCTCCGTGTATGGAGTTCAGACTGTTCAGTGATGGTACTAGTTCAGTTATGGGGGAATTTCGAGGACATGCTGACGTGGAAAGCTTAACCTTACTCCGTAGCAGTATCCTTTTAAATGGATCCTCCTGTGACTGTGCTAACACGGAACGAGAGATCAACTTTCAATTTACATATGGATATTATAAATTTGATATTATATTAATTAATTGATAAAAATTATTCTTATTTTGAATTAAGATCCTTTCTATTTTAAATGTTATCTTTGCCTTTGAGGTTGGTGGAGTACTGACCGATAAAGGTAGCTGGCCGTTGGAGCAGAGACGGATTCATCAGGGAGTGGGTGCGTGGTTTTAATTAATTTATTTAATTGATGGGATTTTCGGATTTTCAAAATTAATTAATTGTTTAGAGGGAATCTGTACGGGTTGGTAGTCAGGTAGTTAGACTTGGCAAAAGGGCCTTTTGCCCGCCGGCCGGTCCGGCTCGCCCATTAAAAATCGGGTTTTAAATTTTGTATTTTTTGGTACCATTAAAATTGATTTTTTTTTTGGCACCCACGTTTTTTATTTTTTTTTTAAAAAATAAATTCGTTACTACTTATGGATTGTGAATTGAACACAAAAAAAAAAAAACTAATCGAAATTCACACAACTATTTATTTTTAATGATCTTCAATATATTTTAACTATAATTAAGATATGTAGTTAATGTAGGTAATTAATTAATAATACTAATTTATAATATTATTAAAATTTTAATTGATTGAGATATATAGTTAATGTAGGTAATTGATTAATCGTGTTTGTTTGTATTATTGTTTATTATTAATTATTTTATTATTTTTATTATTTATTATTATTACTTATTTGGGTGTAGTAAAGAGTTTAAAAAAAAAAATTAAAAAATTTATTTAATTTAATGATGGGATTTTCGGATTTTCACGCCTCATAATTCAATTAATTGCTTAGAGGAATCTGTACGGGCTTTGGTAGTGGCGTTTAATAAAAATGTGTAATGAGAGTTTATTAAAATAAATATTTTGTATAAAAGACAGTATTTTTAATAATAAAAAAAAGAGATTAAATATAAATGAGTTGTTTAATAACCGATTCTTATTGTATGTCTGAATATAATATTTTACTAATTTACCTTTATAGTAATTTATGCAAACTTATAAGGGTGATGATAAAAATATAGAGAATTGATATTTTCATAAGGAAAATTAATATTATTAATGTGAGGAGAATTTTCAATTTCAATGAATGTGGGTCCAATTTATTATTCATATTAAGATTTCTTATGAAAATATCAATTATATATTTCTTTGCATATATAATAAGGTAAAACTAAGTTTTTTAGTATGAAACTATAATTTAAATGCTACTAAAATACTTTTTAAAGCCTTTTGATTTTATTTTATTAACTAATATTAAAACACTTTTTAAATCTAGAATTTAACTATAACCAAAATATTGTTTATATCTTGAATTTTTTAGAGTAACTTATTATTTTATAATAATTTTATTTTTTATAGAAATCTTTTACTAATATTAATTCTCATGAACATAAATTAAAACATCTACGGATCATTGTTAATATATTTAACAATGACATATTATATAGTAACAAATTATTATACTATTATATCATAATTATCCACAAACTAAAATATTAAAACATGAGTAAGCTATATTAAGAGTTTGAGCAATTTGAATTAGTATTTACAACATAAACGGCATATATTACAAAATATATCAATATCTAACAAAATATAGTATGAATTTTACAAACCCTAATAAATTATTAAAAGTCAAAGTTTAGGATAAATCTTTCCACGTAGTCAGATGGGAGATACGGGACACATCTAGTCTATCTAATAAAATACAAATAATTTTGAATTTCCTGCTCACTCAATAAATCATCTGGGCCGTTGAAACTTTAAAGTTTGAGATAAATCTCACCGTCTATACAGTGCAGGAGGCATGTGATCCAACTAGTAGTTATATTTCAAAATATATCACTGATTAAACTTTATTTACCAAATTTATTTCAGATGGGAGATCTTAAAGTTAATTAATGTTAAAATAAATTTCTCACTTATATATTATTTACTAAAATTTAGTTACCTTTTAAAACTAAAAATCATGATGATAACTAAGTTTAGGTTTTAGATTCTACTCATTTTTGAACTCTAAAAAATTATACATAAATTTGAAGATTGAAAATAGCAACTAAATATTAAATTTAAATTATGGATATTAAATTAAAATTAACAATAAAAATAATACATTACTAATACTCAATTATGAGTTTTTGATAATTATATGTTTGAGTAATTTATTGTAACCATTTTAATACGAATAGTAAGTTAATTTGAAATTCATAATCATTATGTATAAAATAACAAGTAAAAAAATTTAAAATAATTTTACTAAAAAATAAACTCATGCTTTGTGACACTTAACTAGCTCAAATAAAATCATTAACAATGTATAACCGGTAAACAAGTCTAATAAAATATTATAGTAATTATGGCAGTGGTGGTGAATGGTGGGTGGTGGTGGATGATGGTGAATGGTGGTGGTGGTAGTGAGAGAAGTGAAGAGAATAATTAAAAAAATAAAATTAAGATAATAAGGGTAAAATAATAACTATGAGTCTTTTTTATTAAAAAAAAGTTGCTTCACCAAAAATAACATTTATTCATTGAAATTGGCACACTTTGTGCAATAGACCACTGAATTAAAAAAAAATGCAATTAATCAACCGAACGATTAAAAAATCTAAAATACAATTATTAATATGTAATGTAATAAAAGTACCATAAATTACATTTTTTTCAAACCTAAAATACAATTATTAATGCATAAAAAAGAAATGCCACTTCAATCCCCATGGTAAAAAGCCCTTTTTTCTAAGATTTTTTTTGGGTGCAAAATTTATTATTTTGTAAGTTATATAACTGACAAGTTGCCAAATTAATAAGTATTTTTTTTTAATAAATGTATTACGCCTGAATATCCTTACAAATAAGAGTAAAAAATTAAACAAATTCAACATGGCTAGAACTGAAACTGAAGCTCTATATTACTCTCTAACCATTTTTGAAACTGAAGCTCTTATTAACTAGTTTTCTAATTAAGTGTTTTGTGCAGTTTTGCTAGTCTGCCATGGAGAATCAAAAACAGCAATTACTCGCCTCTCCTTCAGATTTCTATTCCTCTCTCCTCCAAAGGAGCCTAAAAAACAACGACCCATTTACCGGAAAATGGATTCATTCTAGAATAATTAAATCCGGGCTTCATCTAGGTGTTTTTCTCATGAATAATCTCATAAATGTATATGCGAAAAATGGGTTCATATCCGATGCCCACCGCCTATTTGATGAAATGCCTATTAAAAACTCATCCTCTTGGAATACACTTTTATCTGCTTATGCCAAACAGGGTAGAATCAATGTTGCACGTCGTGTTTTTGAAGAAATGCCAGAGCCTGATGCTGTTTCTTGGACAGCGATGATTGTGGGTTATAATCAAATGGGGAATTTTCTAGGTGCAATTCGAATGTTTCTAGAGATGATATCATTTCAAGTTTCTCCGACCCAGTACACCATGACTAATATTCTTGCCTCTTGTGCTTCCGTTAACGCGTCAGATATAGGAAAAAAGGTTCACTCTTTTGTTGTTAAACTCGGGCTTAGTAGCTTTATTTCTGTGGCGAATTCACTGTTGAATATGTATGCAAAGTCGGGTGATCCAGTGACTGCAAAAGTTGTCTTTGACAGAATGAGATTGAAGAGCACCTCAAGCTGGAACGCCATGATATCATTGCATATGCAATCTGGTAGACGTGATCTTGCTCTAACCCAATTTGGGCTGATGACTGAAAGAGATATTGTTTCGTGGAATTCTATGATTTCTGGTTACAATCAGCATGGATTTGATGCTGAAGCACTCAATATGTTCTCAAAAATGACCAGGGAACCATTATTAAAGCCTGATCAGTATACTTTGACGAGTGCTTTAGCAGCATGTGCGAATCTTGAGGACTTGACTCTTGGGAAACAAATCCATGCACACATTATTAGAACTGAATTTGATAATTCTGGGACAGTAGGAAATGCTTTGATCTCCATGTACTCTAAGTCTGGCGGTGTTGAAATTGCTCACAAAATTTTAGAGAAAAGTGGGGCTTCTAATCTTAATGTGATTGCATTAACAACCCTACTCTATGGATACATCAAGCTTGGAGATATAAACCCAGCTAAACAGATTTTTGATTCAGTAAGGGATTGTGATGTGGTAGCATGGACGGCCATGATTGTTGGTTACGTGCAGAATGGCTTTAACAATGAAGCAACGGAACTCTTCAGATCAATGGTTAGAGAAGGCCCAAAACCTAACAGCTACACTCTAGCAGCTATGTTGAGTGTTAGTTCAAGCTTGGCTTCTTTGGATCATGGCAAACAAATTCATACCAGAGCCATTAGATCTGGGGAAGCATCATCAGTTTCGGTAAGCAATGCTTTAATTAACATGTATGCTAAAGGTGGAAATGTCAATGCTGCAAGGCACGTATTCAATCTAATACCTACGAACACTGACACTGTATCTTGGACATCCATGATTATAGCTTTAGCGCAACATGGTCTTGGTGAGGAATCCATAGAACTGTTTGAACAGATGCTTGCTTTTGGTATTCAGCCTGACCATATAACTTATGTCGGGGTACTCTCTGCCTGCACACATATGGGATTGGTAAAAAAAGGCCTTGGCTACTTTGAACTGCTGAAAGATGTACATGGGATTGAACCCACCCCAAGCCACTATGCCTGCATGATTGATCTATATGGACGTGCTGGAATGCTACAAGAAGCACACAAGTTCATAGAAAATATGCCAATTGAACCAGATGTCATAGCCTGGGGTTCACTTTTAGCTTCTTGTAAAGTTCACAAAAACGTGGAGCTAGCAAAGGTAGCAGCAGAAAGATTGCTTCTAATTGATCCCGAAAATAGTGGGGCCTACTCTGCACTTGCCAATGTATATTCTTCTTGTGGAAAATGGCAGGATGCTGCTATAACTAGGAAATCCATGAAGGATAGACAGGTGAAGAAAGAACAAGGATTTAGTTGGGTTCAGATAAGAAATGAAGTTCATGTATTTGGGGCTGAGGATGGGTTTCATCCGCAACGAGATGCAATCTATCAGATGATGGCTAAAATCTGGAAAGAAATAAAAAGGGTGGGTTTCGTTCCCGAAACTGAAGCAGTATTGCATGATCTCGATGAAGAACTCAAAGAACAGATACTTAGACATCACAGCGAAAAGCTTGCCATTGCATTTGCTCTACTAAATACTCCAGATAATGCTACTTTGAGGATCATGAAAAACCTCAGAGTCTGCAATGATTGTCACTCTGCCATTAAATTTATATCCAAACTTGTGGGCAGGGAAATTATTGTAAGAGATGCTACTCGTTTTCACCATTTCAAAGGTGGTTCTTGTTCTTGTAGGGATTACTGGTAGGAGTAAAACAAATATCTCTCCTATACACGGAGTTGGTCAGAGTCATTGACCAAAAAGAAATGCAAATTATATTCTTCTCAGTGGCTTGGTGCTTCAGATAGCATCACACCAAGCAGGTTTTCCTTTTGCTGATTTTGCTTAATATTCCATTAAATTTCCTTCATGAAGATTGTGGAATAATATGGTTAGTCATGGCATTTGGTGTATGGAGATATCCTTACACGAGGATGGTGCTGCACTCATGATAAGTGTATAGGATATTCTTAGCTGAGGTGCTGAATTGTCTCAAGTGTTATCGTTGTAGACTTCTCGAATTTCACTGCAGGTATATTTTCGTTGATCTTAAAATGCATTAAATTCCAAACCCAATATTTAATTTAATTGGTGGTTGAATCGGGGTGATAAAATCTGGTGTATGAGGTGCGAACTGAACTTGTTCTTTATTTTTGAATCAGTAAGAATTGAAGTGCCAACAACTTTAGTAAGGATTGATGTTAAGGATAGAAATGCATATTTTACATAAAGTACTCTCGGAGGATTGCGACTTTATCTTATTTTAAGAAAAGGATTAAGATAAATGTATATGGTTTTAGTTGTTTCCTTTTTTATGTGACCGACATAAATTACTCTCATGCTCTTTTTCTTTTCCTCCCTCCTCCCTCCTCCCCCCCCCCCCCTCCCCCTCTCTATCCCTCTCTTTGCCTTTGTTTTTTTTTTTTTAAAAAAAATCTGTGTACTCTAGATACAATTGGCAGTAACCTAATTAACTCTTTCCTCCCAATTCAAAAACAACACTCACATAACTAACTGCTTTGGTTTATGTTTGCAAATTTGGAATTTACTAACCTTGTTCAGACTTGCTTCTAGCATACGACCTTATTATTATGATTAGTATATAATTGGTAGTCATATTTGTATTTGATGGTGCACAATCAGAGGAGAGAATCTCCCTTCGTCCATGATATTGCCATCTAAAATTTCAACAATTTGAAATTTGTACAAATAGTTGTTAGTAATTTCTGATTGTGTAATCATAATGGTGTTAAGGTGAGGATACTGGTTATACGTATTCACATTATGGTACGAAGACTGAAAACTAGTACACAAGTTTTCTTAACTGAAGTAAACATAATAATAAGCTAAAAAATTCTCATGGAAAAAGTATGTGATGACTTTGATTTTTATCTTCGTATTTTCTCCTTGTAGACTTGTAGTGTTACATTTTTTTCCCCTATCTTTTATCCTTAGGACTGTTAAAACTGGGAGTTCATGCTGAGACTTGTTGAGATTGATATTGTTTGGTTTGCTACGAAATAGATGATTCTACTTTATGAATACCAGGGTCATGCTCATAGCTTTGACAATGTGAAACGAATCAAAAGATTAAAAAATAAAACCATCAAGTAATTTTTCGAATTTAAACCTTTCCTTCATACCATAAATCACAAACAGTCTCTAATTATTATAGGGTGGGTGGACTCGATTGTTTGTATTTTCTCTATTCTTCTAAGAAAGTAACAATCAATCTGTAGCATACTTAGATAACGCTTTAAATTTACATTATCATCTTTATATAGATAAATTAAATTTTGAGATATTGATTATGCAGGATGCATCATTTGGGAGGCTGAAATTGCAGCTAGATTCCTCGGCAAATATTTAGCATTATGATTGTTCTACTTATGGTTCTTCCTCTCTCTCATGCACACAGGTAAAAACAAGCCCATACGCATTATCTGACAATTGAAGTAGTTAGGTGTTTATTTCCCCCTCATTATTAATTACTGAAAAATATCTTCCTCGGATAGATGCCTCCTGTAGAACCTTTTCTATAAAGTCAATTACCAGCCATACAAACCCTTGTCCCCCTATAACTCTTGCTAATATGGAAGAAATGAAAATTAAATCCTTCCTTTTGAGTTTTCCTAAGCCGTAGATTAAGATTTAAGTTTAATCTATGGTTTTTGAGCCTGTTCTCTAGCACTGAGGATCTTAGGTAAGGCTGAGGCCAGTAGTACTTAAAGAGCTAGACTCCACATTACATTGTTCAACCTTTGATGGTAATGTTGGTGAATTGTTTTATCCATTTCTGCCTACATTCCAGTCCTCCTACATAACTCTGCTTGCATTCGCCAGCAAAGTCCCCGTCTCCCAGAAAACCAAAAATGTCACTTAAAATAACTACTTTTTCGGTCTTTTTAATCATATAGATTTCGCTAGGGAGAACAAAACTTGTTGGAGTTCCTCATAAAAACATATGAGATGTATCATTTCAATGGACTGCATGCATGATTTCCTCCTCATAATATTAATTAATCAATTGCTTTAATTATTGTTTTTTTAATAGGTGTTGCCTAATGTGAACATAATAACATTACAGGACAAGAGCAAGAAGCTGCATTACAAATTTCACAACTCATAATATCTTTCTGCTTGTATAAAGACTTGAGAATTTAAGATATATTATCTCATTTTCTTAATGCTGTTTATTCTACTAAGAGTGCTTAAATAGTTTACTCTACTATCCAGGCTATAATTTTAAATCACTAAACTTATCAGAGGATTTTTCTTTAATTACTCTCCTTCCTGTTGATTTTACTCAAAAAATTCTGAATAATTAAAAAACTTATTCAGGATAGAACACAAAGTTCTGGGGGGAAGGCATACCTGGCAATCAAACCACGAGTTATCCCATTACAAACTTTGTTTAACATATATCTCCCCCTCCCCTTCTCCTTCTCCTTCTCCTTCTCCTTCTCCTTTTTCTTCTTCAGTTAGATTTAATTCCTTTTATGTAAAGGAATTAGTCAGCAGCATGAATTTCTTTTTTTTTTTTAGAACAAACTAATCAAGTTATGATAGTTCCTTAACGTTTATATACCCGTGGAGAATGGAGGTAAGAATAAGGAGACAAAGAAGAGTTGGTGGTGATGTTATTGTTATTGCTGCTGCAACGGCAATACAGAACCCGCTTTGAATTCTTGCCACCGTATTTCGCTAAACCTCCTCCAGCCTTAGTGAACCTATTCGGAAATGACTTATTTTAGAATGACTTATAAGTTCAAATATAAGTTAAGTTATTAGTTGTGTTAAGTTGTGACTTATAAGTAAAAGCGTTTGTCATCAATTAGACTTATAAGTTAGAAATTAAGTTAAAACAAGTTGTGAAGATGTTCGGCTCATAATAATTTATAAGTTAAATAAATGTAAAGATTATTAAAAAGGACATTAATAAAAAGAGGGGCTAAATAGACATTACATTTGGTTAAATAAGTTACAATTAGTTACTTTTTTTTTTTACTTAAAACTCAACTTATAAGCCAAAAAATAAGTTGTTGCCAAATACCTTAATAATGAAAAACAACTTATAAGTTGGTCAAACCAACTTATAAGTTGGTCTCAACAGGGCCGAAGAGACTGGTAGAATATTGGGCAATTGAGAATCGATTACAAATTAATCGAGTTAACTTTTAATTAATTAAGGATTGACTCAGTGAATTTTGCAATTGAGAGGTGAGTTTTGGATCGGTCTTACTGCCTTTATATATTAGTATTGATAATTAGATATAACAAAAATTATTAATTACAAAATTTATTTTATTTTAAACTTTTATGATCGTACTAATTTTGAAGTTTAATATGTCGATCGTTTGACCTCAAAAGTCAAATTATATCTCTAATTTTGGAAGTGATGTAATATAAATAAGGCGGCGGCGGCTAGTGGTAGGGGTGGTGGTGGCGATGTAGACCGTCCATCTAATGCCGCTACCCCACTTCTTAGCAGCAAAGGCGTCAACTGAATAGTCAAAGCATCCGCAAGTGGCCTTCTTCTTTGATATTTAAATGCACATGATCAAGACTTCAAAGTAAATGTTGGAAAATTTTAAAATACAAATAAATTAGAATAATGTTTGTTAAGACATAAAATAATAAAATAGAAACTTTTACATAAAATAATTTAATGAGCATGTTGCAATAATATAATTCATAAATCATTCAATCTTTTACATTTCTCTTTTATTGGCATGAATGCTACCAGCTACATTATTTAGAGAAGGGAACAAAAATACATGAGTACTGACCTCATGAACCAGTTAGTCAGCTTAGCTTCCTAAATTTCTTGGCAAAATTTAGAAACCAGCTGGAAATCCACCCTTTCTAGGGTCACTCACTGCAACAACTGCCCCTAACTTTGAACCCTCTAACTCATGAACAACAAATTGGCAAATTGTCCCACCAGCAAGACTTTGTAGGACATGGCCCTTCTTTTGTAGGGCTGCCCTCGTCTCTGCCGGAATTTCAAAGTGATCACCAACCACAGTTGTCCAGTTCTCATAATGCAGCACATTTGGAATCAACTGCACAAACATTTGTAATTTTTACCTCCTTTTATTTATTGATTCACTTTTAATACTCAGACTAGAGCTACTGGAAAAAAATCATCGATAAATTTCACAAAATGGACAAGAAATACGATAGAAATGGGTTTGAGAATTACCTGATGATAAACTCTTGGAGCCATGACAGAAGAGAAAGGATCCATTCCCTTGGTGAAATGATTCAAGAATACCTCTGCAGTCCCAGCAATTATCATGGATCCTCCACTTGCACCTACAACAGCTTTCAAGTTTTCACCCTATAAAAGGCATTTAGAAAGCTAAGCACACCTTATTTCTTTCATTCCTACAAACTCGTGACTACTATCAAAGAGCAACAAACAAATATTACCACCTGTAGGACAATAGTAGGTGTCATTGATGACAATGGCCTTTTCCCTGGAGCAATGAAGTTGGCTGGTGCTGGCGGTCGAACATCTTCACTAGTATTCATTGGCATGGAGAAATCATCCATTTCATTGTTAAGGAGTATACCGGTGGTTGGCGACAGAAATTGTGCACCAAAATATGAGTTTATGGTACTAGTCATAGAAACAGCATTCCGGTCACTGTCAACAATGGACAAATGACTGGTACCATGATCAGGGACCTGATTCCACCTATAAAATTAAAATTAAAATTAAAATAAAAAGAAAAGTTATACAAGTGAAGTACTGTGATAATTGTAAAGCTGCTTACTTGCCGCCGTAATAATTACAACTGAAAGTCATGTTATCGTTTATGTCTTTCTTCAGCTCTTTCGCGAATTTAGGCGATAACATGTCGGCTACAACTTTATTTACATTGACAAAATCTGGATCACCAAGATTCATCCTCAGTGCAAAAGCATGTTTCAAAGATTCAACTTCCCGATGAATATTAAGGGGGCCAAAATTTCCCAATTGAGCTCTATATTGAGCAAGTATATTTAGTATCTGTCAACAGAAAAAGAGTAGACCTTACATAAAGCAAAGCCTATGTAAAATATACTCATGTATCAATAAGAATGCCATTTCCGCTCATCAAGGAGATGAACTTACCAATACCAAGGCAGGACCTCCTGCAGAAGGCGGTGGCATACCAAGTACTTTAAGACCCATAATGTCCGCATAGATTGGTTCCCTCACTTTAACTTTATACTGCTGCAAGTCCTTCATTGTTAGAATCCCTCCAATTTTATTTACATCTCTGACCAAATTGAATCCGATTGATCCATTGTAGAAAGGTTTGAGTCCGTATTCTGCAATTGCTCTTAGTGTCTTGGCTAGTTTTTTGTTATAGCAAATATCCCCTAGCTGTAAGAGCCTCTTTTTCGACGTAAATATGCCACTAAGTCCCTTGTCTTCCATGATACCCGATTCTGTTCTAACCATCTGCATGTGGAGATAAGGCGAAATTTTGAATCCCTTACGAGCAAGATGCTCAGCTGGCCTTACAAGCCTCTTCCATGGAAGCCTTCCGTATTGCTCCCAAGCTTTGTGTAAGCCTGCAAGTTCCCCTGGAACTGCTATGGAGAGGGAACCCCGGGATTTTAAAGCAGCATTTCCACCAAACATATTCTACAGACAGGAAAACAATGAAAAGCATGAGTTTAGTGTAGTTTCACCATTTTTGCAAGATTCTTTCTGGTTCCCACACTTTACTCCCCTTCTTAAATATGATTCCAAACTAAATGTTTCTAAAAAAAAGTATCAAGAATTGTTAGAACAAATTATGACAAACACATAAATCAACCAAAACGAGATCACAAATTTTACGTGGAAAATCCAAATAAGGAGAAATCGCACAAGTTTTATCAAAGTGTGAAGAATACAATATGTAAATTGATATATAGCCGGGCTAAAAACATAATGGGTCCGAATCATGGGGGCTATCCGTCTCAGTCCTAGCTCCAGTAGCACCACTAAACCTCATCTTTCTTTTATTTCGGGACCGATCAGATCAAAAGTCAGATTCCGAACAAGAATTAAGGGATAGGGAAGGAAGTGAGAGGCAAATGAAATTATTGCAACTGTTTTCCCCTCTACTATTTCCTTTTACCTTTCCATGGTAACTAAAGGAACGTGAACAACTTTGCATTCACTTTATAAATCCATAAAACTATACATAACCAAGTGAACTAAAAGGAGTGAAGATGTGTATATATTCAGAGAACCTGGGAAGCCAGCATTGGAGCACTTTCTCTCATGTCAAACGCTTGTGCAATTCCGTTGGCTGACCTGACAAGCATAAATGCGCCTCCACCAACGCCACTAGAAGCAGGGCTCACGACGCCTAAGCAAAGAGCTGCAGCAACTGTTGCATCAATAGCATGACCTCCTTCACGAAGAACATTTCTCCCGATTATAGAACATCTACCATCATCAGTGGCAACAACACCATGACTTGCGGTAATTACCTCGCGTCTAGATTTGGTTGGAGCTTTGTTTAGGCTTGCAGTGATAGATGATAGTGAAACCAGCAGAACTAATAATATCACGCGTGAAACAAACAGAACTGCAAAACAAAAATTCAGAATGCCTAGACTAGTGATTCTCAGATATGCTGGAGTATTGAAGATTGCAGAGAAAATGGCTTGTTGAGAGCATTTATTAGTATACATTGAGGAAGTTTCATCGACATTTAATATGACATCCCAAGTAAACAGACTAATCATACATTCTAATAAAAGTCCATTAGTCTCTTTCAACTGGCTCGGCTTTTTCCTTAATTGTATGTTTAAAAACATGATAACTAATATTAAAATAAAATGCGTAGCAAGATTAAAAAACTTCTCCAAGATTTCCACATTTTAGGCAACATTTAGTCTAGGTTTTCCATCAGTATGTCAAATTCTAAGCTTTCAAGGGAGATACAACACAAAATCAACAACCATTAAAAAAAGAGAGAGATTAATTAAGATGCTTACCTAATTTCTTACCATGAAATAAACTGGATTACTTCATAAAATCCCAAACTCCAAATCACTCAAATTTTCTTTTCCTGATAAACAGACTAATTCATACATTCTAATAAAAGTCCATTAGTCTCTTTCAACTAGCTCGGCTTTTTCCTTAATTGTATGTATGTGTAACAATAACCCTGAAGATGAATAAAATACGAAAATTAAAATTCCTGATAAACCCAAAAAACACTGAATAAATAAACTAACATGACATCTTGGCCTTCTTGTTCTTCACCACAGTTTAAGATCACCAGAGGGACACACTTTAAAGAACTCGCACCCTCTCCCTATTGGTGGACTCCTTCCTGTCAACTCCCCAGCAAGAGAGTGAAAAACTCTGAATTCTCCCTATTCCAGTCAGGCAGTCATAGAGGTATAGAAACTTGCTCCCTCGTACCTTATATAAAGATTTTCACGTTATTTTTTAATATTTCCACGTGTTCACATATTAGTTAATAAAAATTGAACACATCATTTAATATGCAAGCCATATATGTGAAAATATGAAACAATTATATGAAAATATCAATTTCCAATAAAAAAAATCGCATTTGATTTTTTTTTTAAATTAAAATATATTTTTGTTTTATCATCTATTTGTTCCAAGAATAGAAATTTGACTTTTGACGTTAAACAATGACATATTAAATTTTAAATTAATATACATTTATTTAATTTTAATTGATACAATTAGTACAAATACATGGTATATAACAAAAATTATTAATCACACAAATTCTTTTATTATAAATTTTTATGAATCATATCTTGATTGTAAAGTTTAATATCTTTATCATTTGATCTCAAAATCAAATTTTATTTATAACTTTGGAACGGGGTGAATATACCCCTAAAATTTAGCAACAAAAAAGAATATACCCCTAAAATGATAAGTTATTAGTTTTAGTGGTGAGATATAATAGTGAAATTACAATAATAAACTTATATTTTGTCATATTATACTATAATTTATCTATTTTCTAATATCTTTCCATAAAATCTGGGATAAAAATTACGGTGGATTTTTACACGTATTAAGAAGATGAATGAAATACAAAATTGATCGTAATAATGTCATTAAATATGGAGAGAGAATTAAAATAAGAAAAGTATGAGATATTTAATGCTACGAGTATAATAGAAAAATATATATAAAAATTTAATTATTAAAGAAAAATGAATATTTAACCTGGGACTACTAAAAATAATAATAAGAAACGGAGGGAGTATAAACTTAATGTTAGTTTTAGAGTGGGCACATTGATGTTGCATTTATGGTCTAAACATAACGCTCAAAAAGTAGTACCGTGTATTTGGATCTCAAAAGTCAAAACACATCAAATCAAACGCTATCGGTGCAAACGTTCTAAACGCGCATAACCGAATAAACCATTAGACAAACAAAATTTTTAAATGAGTTAGACCTTTAATAGTCCCAAAACCTCCACACAAAAAAACATGCACCAAGGCTCCATAAGCCTGAAATGAAGAACCTTTTCACACTTGAACAAACCCAAGCTGAAACACCAAGTCCAATGGACTAACTATTAAAATTGAATTATATGTAATAATCCAAAAAAAGGACGACCATTTATAATGGATGTCACAATCAAATTGTCACTATGCCACTTAGGGAGAGAATCTATTGTTGTGCCTTGTTGTAATGGCACTCACTCTCTCTTTTTCAAAACTTTTTAAAAATTAATTTGAGATATTTTTAAATATAAAATTAAGATAATTTATAAAAAATTATAATTTTGAGATATTTTTAAATTTAAAATTAAGATAATTTATAAAAAATTATAAAATGATAAAATTTATAATGAGTAATATTTTTAGATAGTTTATACTAATATTTATAATCATATTGATTAAAACTAAAGAAATTTATGTAAATTTTAAATCTATATAATAAAACAAAACTCATTTTGAATCTTTCATTTGACAAAACACAACAACGGTTCAGATTTTATCTCAATTTTTCTAACTTAATCTAAAGGCTCACATTTCATCTCATACTAAAAATTCCCGCCCAAATCAAATTCACCCCTAAATTTATAAAATTTTAAAATAGCTTGTATTTGCTAAATTCCACAGCATAAATTATTCTTGTGAAAAAAGGTTGTTTCTAAATCATGTAATTGAATGCACATGCGTGTTTGAATCTTGGTCATTTAGTTTTGTTCTGATATTTTCACTGAGGCAAATTAAAAATGTAATCTTTATATCAATTACAATATTATTGGGCTGCTTCTTGGAATATATGAGATACCCCTCTTGGGCTGAATGTAGGGAACCTTTTACTATTTATGAGTTGCAAAGGCCAGCTTCACTTTTACCTGAAATGCAAACAATCACCAAGCATAAAGAAGAATCACAAAGAGTTCATGCCTAAGAACAAAATGCAGCTAGTTTTTATTCTTTTCCAGGCTCAGATCAAGCGACAACTGGGATCTTTTGATGAACGATAAGCAATCAAATGCTCCAGCATAAGCTTCGCAAACATAGACGAAATCCTCAATAGATGAATCCAGAGTTCTAACAGAACTGTTGCTAACAGATTTTCAAATATATATAATGTCAAGACCAAAATAAGAATTAAGATAAAAAGAAACTGCACTCTCCTAGCCAAGAAAGATTAGAGGTGTTGATCATTTAAAAAGAAGAAGAAGAAGAATACGATGGAAGTTACTTATGGGAGGAAAAAATAAGAAACCTCACATAAAGTTTTTGACACTAAAATACAGAAGGAAACTTGGTACAACTAAAT
Organism: Panax quinquefolius; assembly: GCA_020205615.1. Classification (NCBI taxonomy): domain Eukaryota; kingdom Viridiplantae; phylum Streptophyta; class Magnoliopsida; order Apiales; family Araliaceae; genus Panax; species Panax quinquefolius. The sequence goes on from CM035169.1 coordinate 34,128,570, forward strand.
AAATCAGATAATGTTCAACAATTATAAACTCATGAAATATCACTAGACTTACCATATAATTGAGAGACCAAATTGACTTAGCTGTTCAGCAACCATCTCCTTGATTTAGAAACGCTTTAAAATTTAGCTGAAGTATTACCGACCAACAAAGCACTTAGACCTTTGCCTATGTCTTTGTAATATTGGCTGGCTTGCTTGGACCTTTTTTGTCACTATCAAGCCTTGGTCTTGCCTTCGACGACCCAAAAGCACCAAGCGCATCCAGGAAGAACCTTTTATTGGAGATGATACCATCTTTGTCCATGTCCCTCAACAATTTCTGTAATAGCTCTTTCATGTCAGCTTTAGTGTATGCCTTATAAAGAAGCTTGTAGGTAGAGGAATCTATATTAACCAACCGAGAATTTCGTGCACTTTCAAATAGCATGTCTGCTTCCATAGGTAAACTATTCTTGCAGTAGACGACAAGCATGGCATTTAGAGTTGAAACCTTAATCTCCTTCTCAGATTCTATCATCCAGTCATATATCTCTCTGGCCTTTGAAATACAGTCACAACAACCATACATCATGATAAGACACTCATTTGTGATGAAGCTTGGTGCATATCCCATGTCAGTCATCTTCTGATAAACCAACTCTGCTTTCTCTCTAAGCCTTGCTTTTCCATAGTTTGTTATCATCGAATTAAATGTAGGAAGTGTTGGTTTCTCCTTGGAGTGCAACAAGCTCTTAAACACTTGTTCCATCTTCTCAAATTCCTGCTTCCTTCCATATGAATCAATTAACAAATTAAAAGTGATAATGTCAGGCTTCAACTGGTTACTCTTCATCCGAGTGAGCAATAATTCCATTTCTCTGATCATTCCATTTTTACCATAGGCATCCATCACACCATTAAATGTAAAGATATCAGGGGTAATGATGCTCTCATCAAGATCTTTGAACAAGGCATCAACTTGATCGACCTTTCGTGCCTGCGCAGAAGCTCTCAGTAGAATATTGTATGTCACAATATTTGGTTTACAGCGTTCCATTCCCTTCATCTTGTCAAAGTATCCCAGAGCCTTTTCCAAAGCCTTGGATTTATCACGGGAGTGGAGGTGGGCAGTGATAAGAGCATTATAAACAGAAGTGTCAGGTCTGCACCCACTATTACGCATCTCGGAAAAAAGCCACATCGCCATCCGGGTTTGTCCTTTCTTTCCCATAACTGATATTAATTTTGAGTAAACCCCGTTATCTGCCATATACCACCTTTGTTTTTGCATCCATCTGAACACCTAAATATGGGAAATGTAAGTAAAGCAACTAGTAATCAAAGCTGAGGCAAACAAATTTATCTTGGTTATCAGCATTTTTTTTTTCTGTGATAAACTCATTAAATTATTGTCTTTGCTGCTAGTAATAAGAATTATAAATAAAGAACCTTAATTCCAGTAACAGAATGCAAGACAACATCTTTACATTTTAACATTCTTTATTTGGTTCGAGGCTGCTACCTTCACACTATCACCTTCAGGAACATCACCAATGAGAACATTGCTATGGAGAATTAATGTAATCTAGTTTAGGAAAAAAATTTGAATTTATAAGATGTTTGTGCGGTGCTTTTTTGTTACATCTAAAATATCCACCACCACCCCCCACTCCCCACCCCAAAAAAAATCTAAAACACAACCTCCGGTCTAAAGCCTTCAACAATCTAAAAGAAGAGAACATGCATAAACACGAAGGTATATGTAATAAAGGTATTGACTGTAGGCTAATCAAGGTATTCTGCTTTGAGTTGCTAATAGGAAGATGGAAGTATTATAGATAACATACATGTATTATGTAATAAATGTGTAACTTAATGGGAAATTTTGGAGCACTACAAAATTTGATACCTAACTTCCTAAAGCAACTCTCTTTTGGGACGTCTCAAAAATGAAAGAGGACTGACTATAAAGGAGGAAGGATTTACAAAGTTAGCAAGATTCATATACTCCATTCTGGGATGAGACTTCACCTTTTCTATTTGGGATGTCCATAGTTTGAGTCCACTTTCAAAATCAGTCAATGTCTTATCATATTAATCAAGTACTACCTTCGTTCCAAAACTAGAGATACGTTTTGACTTTTTAGAATCAATTCTCGAAATTCTAAAATTCAAAATTAATATGAAGTTATTTAGTTTTAATACAAACAAATATAACAATTGTAAACTAACTATAAAATACTATTAATTATCATATTTGTTATTTTCAAAACTTAAACGAAATTATATCACATTTGAGTTTTAAGATTTTGCTAATTAACTCTAAAAAGTCAAATGTATCTCTACTTTTGGAACTTGGACATTCATTATGTCAAAGTCCAACTGTTCTGAAAACTATGACAAATAGTTGTTGCATACTACTTAGATGGAGAACTATCAGATTTAGTTTATGTTTCATGGGCCTCAATTCACTTCACACTTTCGATTTTAGCCTCATTCTAGCATTCTAAGAACAATACCCCAATCTTACAAACCAGCGTGAGCAATGTATGAAACTCCAACCCAAAAAAAAAAAACAGGAACACAAAACTAAGTGATCCATAATACCCAGAAGCAAAAATTAACAATAATTTCTCTAGACACAAAAGAAAATAAAAAGGGGTGGTGAAATTGACAAACCTCCAGGCACTGTAGCCACTTATCACTCTTCCCAAGCTCCTCAAAAAGAAGAAAGCAGTGTTCAGTCCTCACAAACTTAACATACTTGTCCAGGGTGGTGGTCAACGGCCATTTGTCACTGAAATTCCTCACGAGGACCCGAACCAGCTCTGCTGCCTCCGTGTTGTACTGGGTCTTTGAGCCCGTTTTCCTTTTGGGTCGAGCCGTGGAGAGAAAGGTAAAAGTGCAATTGGGTTTCTTGTATAGTAACCATGGGTGTGTGAATTTGAAGCTTGGGGATGATGAAAATTGGGTGAATTTGAATGGAGGTGATGGGACAGGGGAAAATGGAGGAGACCCAGATAATAAATTTGGTGGCATTTTTAGTTATATGTCTCTAAATTAAAATTTATCTTAGATGATAATGTGAGCTGATGCATTTGGGGTGTTAGCCTCTGTGTAAAAACTAGTGAAGAAGTAGACTGAGAAGTTGATGTCCTGCTTTTGTTGATGACGGGGAATTTATGACCAAAATATCCAAGAAATCAGAGAGGTGAAAAAAGAAAATGATATAAAAAAGGTGGGAATTGAACCCGACGTGAATCGAACACGCAACCTTCTGATCTGGAGTCAGACGCGCTACCATTGCGCCACGGATCCACCCTAAAATTACCGACTGAGTAATATATTTATTCCAATATAAGATAAACTTTTTTTTAAACTATTGTGTGGTAGAGAAATGAATAATACTACGTACACAAACTTTACACACAAAAACTATGCATAAAGAGTAGGACAATGTATGACTTATCAATAAAATGTATAAAACATTCAATCGTAAGTCTTGTTTCTTATTTTTTATATTGTTTGTGCACAATTTTTAGTATATAGTTTATCACAAGAAAAATGATATTCTCACATTATTCCCTTCAAATGAATCGATATCTAGTAAGTTTAGCATTCATGTGAGAGAATCATATGGAAATATTCAAATTTTTATGTGAAAATATCAGTTTACAATAAAGATTGAATAGTAACCACTCTAAGATATTTGAATTCTATGAAGTTGTCACGTCCTAAACCCTATATATATATATATATAAGTTCATAGTTTTTTATTACAAGAAAAGTTGCATTTGCTATTTTTATCATCTAATGTCGCTTTTGTGGGCATACAACAAATGCAAATAAAAAAATAAAAAAACAAAAAAACTTGCATATTATGTAGCCATATGTGTGACTTGTTCATAGTACGTATAACTCTCAATCTTGTTGTTTTTAGTGTTGTATTTCAAATAAGCATCTCAATCCAGGTTTCAAAGGGTGGAAGATGACATTAAAAAACAACCAAGATAGCATAGTTCCTTGGTGCATGAATTTTATGAATTGCCTTTCTGTTGAAAAACTTTGAAACCTCCAAACTTGAACCTTTACGACGTCTTTTGCAGTTCTCGTAGATTTGTTTGAGAATTTGTCTAAAAATTTCTTTGAATTGCTTTAATATGGAAGAAAAGGTTGTTTGCCAACTTTACCCTTGCTTAAATAATTTAATTTAACAAAATGGTGAAAAATGATTTTTTTTAAGACACATCAACTGCACATGGCCCCACTTAGGGGGGCACGTCAGCATTTGCTTACGTTTCAAGAGAAATTGGACAGAATTGAAAAAAATTAATAGTTCAACTAAAAGATGGATCACCAAAATGGAATATGTCAAATAGTTTAGAGTAGTGCAACATATTTAAGCCATAATAAATATTACACGTCAGAATCCAGATATTTATCAAATCCTAGAGCTATCTAACAAGGAAAGTTGGAAAATCTACAACCACATCCTTTGTTTGAATTTCTTGTTCTGCCGTCCCTAGCTTGATTCCGGATCATACAAAAAATAAATATTTGCCATCAATCGTATTCAAAGTTTTTAGTTTTCCTTTTTTTCCCACTGCTCCCTTGTGAATATAGCTAGAACATTTTGAGTAACAGAGATGTAAATCATTCTATCCATATCCATGGAATACACTTGGATAACTCTTGCTGTAGTTGTACTTGCTTACCTTCTCCAAACATGGTTGAAGAAGAAGCAGCAAAGAAAATTACCACCCGGTCCAAAAGCCCTCCCCATTTTGGGACACCTTCATATGTTAGGCAAAAAACCATATCAAGATTTGGCAAAACTAGCCAAAAAACATGGCCCCATTATGTCAATGCGCTTTGGATTTGTTCCCAACATCATCGTCTCATCGCCACAAGCGGCCGAGCAGTTTCTTCAAACCCATGACCTTAATTTTGCTGGTAGGCCGTCTCTTGAGTCTGCTAAGTACATTTCCTATGAGCAAAGAAACTTGTCATTCTCATCATACGGTCCTTATTGGCGCAACATGCGTAAATTGTGCACCATAGAGTTGCTAAGCAACCTTAAAATCAATTCATTTCAAGCTATGAGAAAGGAAGAGCTTGGCCTTTTGGTAAATCATATTGAACAGGCAGCTAGGGAACATGCTGATGTTGATCTTACTGCCAAGGTTTCGTCCATGAGTGCGGATATGAGTTGCCTGATGGTTTTTGGGAAGAAGTTTGAGGATAAGGAATTCAATGAAAGAGGATTCAAAGCTGTGATTCAAGAGGGGATGCAGTTAGCAGTGTCCTTCAATTTGGGTGATTATTTTCCTTATCTTGGTGTGCTTGATCTTCAGGGAATAACTAAGAAATTGAAGGATATGGCAAAGCTATATGATGTTTTTTTAGAAAAGATTCTAAATGAGCATGCACAACCAAAGGTCGGCGGGCAAACCAAGGACTTTGTTGATACCCTGTTGGGCATCATGGCATCTGGAGAAGCGGAATTTGAGTTTGATCGTTCTCATGTCAAAGCCACTGCACTGGTAATTCAATGAATTTCTTTTAAGTAGGCCAGTTGCTCGTACATAATAGTCCTCCGTTCTCAAATATAAGATCAATACTGATTTTTCAAAATCAATCTGAGATATTTTTTAAATTTAAAATTGATGGGATTCATTTAATTAGCTTTTGAAAAAAAACAAAGTTAATCTTATAGTTACTAGTAGTATTTAGATAGGTTAAAATTGTCATACTTGTTCAAAACTAAATCAATTCATTTCAATTTGATATAATCTCTCTCCCTCTCTCCCCCATCATCACGATATCACATTCCAACACATTTTAAATCTGATTCATGAAATGGATACTCTCTAATTCATTTGAAACGGAGAGGATCCTAATTCCCCACATATAGGGGCGCTAGAGCTAAAAATGTAACTTTTGTTGTAACCAGTGAACACAAAACTACAAAAGATGAAATGTGATGTGACAATTTCACCTGGATCCTATATTTATCGTTAGTCAATCGCATGTCACTCTATCAGTTTAATTGTTTACTCGTCATCATGTGTCTAAAATTCTGCTACAGAATTTATTTTTGTGAGATTACTTTAGTTGCACCAAGCTTAGTTCTTTTTAATTTCTTGTTGGTGTGGTAATGGCATAGTCTGCAACCCCCATCTACCTCAAGAATTGATGTTTCTGAAATTTCACTTTGCAGGACATATTTGCTGCTGCAATGGACACTTCATCAACGGCAATCGATTGGATACTCTCTGAACTTCTAAGAAATCCCCGGGTGATGAAGAAAGTTCAGGAAGAGTTGGAACAAGTAGTAGGCATGGACAGAATGGTGGAGGAATCAGACTTGGAGAGCTTGAAATACTTGGACATGGTCATAAAAGAAGCCTTCAGGCTACACCCAGTGGCACCATTATTACTCCCTCATGAATGCATACAAGACTGCACCATGACGGCTTTTTTATCCCTAAGAAGTCCCGAGTAGTGGTCAATGTATGGGCAATTGGCCGAGACCCTAAAGTATGGACTGATGTGGAAACATTTCTCCCAGAGAGATTTGTTGGGAGTCATATAGACTATCGAGGCCGTGATTTTGAACTTATTCCATTTGGCTCTGGGACAAGAGGGTGCCCTGGGATGCAGTTGGGGATCACCGTGGTTCGCCTAGTGGTGGCACAGCTGGTGCATTGTTTTGATTGGGAGCTTCCCAATGGAATGCAGCCATCAGAGTTGGACATGACTGAGGAATTTGGGCTTGTTACTGCAAGGGCCAAGCATCTAATGGCCATTCCTACTTGTCGCCTTCACGGAAATTAAGTGCCTATAAATAGGATTCATTCTGTTCACTTGCATGAAGACTCTCTACCCAAATACATGGCAACTAAGTATGATTGCTTAACTGCCAACATCTTCATCCCGTTTTATAATATACTAGCTGCACGTGGTGGCACCAGCGTTGCGTGCATAAATTGTGTGGGATAAAATTTAAATTTTATAAAATTTGAAGAACTAAATAGAAATTATTTATAAAAGTTGAAGGCCATTTTTGAAAGGCAAAAAAGTTTCCCTATAATTGTTTACGTGAAGGGGAGACTCCTGCTTTATATATTATATACTTTCCGTCAGGGATAAAAAGTCGTGGTGAATTTTTACGATATATTAAGAAGAATAAAATAACAAAATTGCTCATAATAATGTCATTAAATATGGAGAGAGAATTAGAATAAGAAAAGTATGAGATATATAATGCTACGAGCATAATAGGAAAAAATGTGTAAAAGTTTGGTTATTAAAAGAAAGATGACATTTAACATGAGACAACCCAAAATAATAATAAGGACTTTTATCCCGGGACGAATGGAGTATCCAGAGGGAGTATTAGATAGATACATAACTATAGATACTTGGTTCACAATACTCTTGTCCTCACTCAGCATTACATATATATTTTTTCACTATGCTACAACTTCTTTGATAGAGAACAATAAAACTTGGATCAAAATTACATGGAAAAATAATCAACTCTCATGGACGGTCAAGTCCTTTTAAGATAACTCTATACATGCTACAAGCTTAATAGTTATGACACTAAATGTTAAAAGTCAGAATCTCATCTTTTCTACTAGGATTCAGAATCTTTACTTATTTATTTATTACATACATGACATTAATGTATATGAAATTGTTAAATCCACAACAAAAAATGTTATTTTCACAACAAAAGTATCGTTATAGATCCTATAGCAACGGTTTTCACCGTACGTCACTATACATCTATAGCGATACTTTTGTTGTGAAAATAACAAAAAGTACATGTTGTGAATTTAACAATTCCCGTATGTATACCTTGACAAAATTTGCATTGTAAGCACAACTCATGTTTGTTGTATTTGAGGTATAACTTATCGATCCGAGCTATGAACAAATTTCACACAGAAAAAGGAATTAAATTATAAGGAAACTAAGTGATGAAAGATGTTAAACAATTATTAAAAAGTTAAAAGGGAAGTTGTTATGACAAACTATGGCAAACACAATAAATCAACGCAGAAAGATAAAGACAATAACACAAGTTTTTACGTGGAAACCCAAATCCGAAAAAAACCACGGAGAAGACAGAAGAAATCCACTAAATAAATATGTGAAGAGTACAAGATAAAGAGAGAGAATTGTAAGAATTCTTAGAATGTTTCTGAATGTCCTCTCTCCAAAATCCTAGCACATATATTTATAGGCCATAGGCAAATCCATAACCAAATAGGATTAGAAATTCTAAATTGAGTATGAGTAAAAAAGATTACTTTCCTAAACCAAAGCGAATTATAGGTACTACCTAAATTCAAATCCAATAAAGATTCGTGTCTTACCCAACAAATCTCCACCTTGACTTGAACCCTCCAAATATTGCACAAACAGTGAACTTTCTCCTTTTCTCAAAATGCACAGCTCAAGTGCATCGAACACTAACCAGGTCTAAGCAATGTTTGAACTTGGTATGTGGTAACGAATTCGTTAACATGTCAGCTGGATTGTCTGTAGTACCAATCTTCAAGACCTTAATGTCACCATCTTCAACAATGTCTCGAACAAAATGATACTTGACATCAATATGCTTCATCCTCTCATGATACATCTGATCTTTAGTTAAGTGTATAACACTCTGACTATCACAATGGACAATAGTAACTCCATGATCCATGCTAATCTCTCTAAACAAGTTTCGCAACCAAATAGCTTCCTTAACAACCTCTGTAATAGCCATATATTCATAGGCGGATCCAGAGCAAGGGCAGGGGGGGGGGCACATGCCCCCACTGGATTTTCAGCTCTTCATATGTGACTATGTGTGTATATATATATACAATTATTAATTATTCACAAATTTTAATGCATACTGAAACAAAATAAATAGAGTAGTACTGAGTTATATTAGTACCTTATTATTATGTTATTAAAAAAATAACATCTTACTATATTGTTAAAATAAAATGCTACTATAAGAATTTAAGTATGTTATTGTCTTGATCAATTTACTTCTCCTAAATACCAAGAAAGTAAAATTAAAAAACAGAGGAGTTACAATTACTAAAAATTGTGAAAGATTTCGGTTAGAGTTACTCTAATTTACCCGATTTTTTCAAGAAAAAAAACAGTGCCTAGTAAATATTCCTATATTATGCAGATGGGTGCTCTCATTTCATTAGTAGTAGTAGTATAAAATTCGAGATCAACATCATTATATTTATTTTCTCCCAATAATGTCGCCAACTGTTGTGGAACAATCCACCAGTCACTTAATCAAATTTAAGCATTTTAAAGTATATTAAAATGTTTATCTATCATATTAACAAGATAGTAGCATGTTCTTTTTTTCAGTAACATAATAGTAGTGTACTAATATAACTGTAGTACTCTACTTATTTTGTTTCACTAAGCCTTAAAATTTGTGAATATATTATTGTTATGAGTGATTCTGGGGCGACCATGTATGGGGACCGGAATTGGCGACCGGTCCAATTTTATTTATTTATTTTTTTAAAGCATCTCCCAAATAATTTATAAGATTCTTTGGGCCAAATTTTACTGAGAAAAAGTGTTTTGGATGTCATTTGGATACATGTAAAAATATATGCAGACAGAGTACTTTTTTTACGTAAAAATTCCAAAACACTTTTTTACGTAAAATTTCGATTCGATAAATCTTATAAATTATTTGGGAGAACATTTAAAATAAATAATAAATAAAATTGAATGATGCCGCCAATTCCAAATCTACACATCCCCTAGACTTTTTCTATTGTTATTGATATATGATTTTTGTAATTATTAAAAATGAGACTATCATGCAACAATTTTAAGTAATAAAACCTCGAAAAATATTATTGTAAATAATATTTGAGGATTATTTAGTTTTATGATTCATTTTATTAAAAAAAAAATTGAATTTTTTTTTTTTCGAATTTGACCCCACTTAACTTTCAGGATGGATCCGCCCCTGCATATATTCTGCCTCTAGAGTAGAAAGAGCAATCGTATGTTGTAAAGTAGCTCTCCAACTAATTGCACAACCTCCAAAGGTAAATATATAACCAATCAATGACCTCCTCCTATCAAGATCACCATCATAGTCTGAATCAAGTATCACCCTTCCTCCCGAACTCTAAACCAACATCGGAAATACTTCACAAGTATCTTAAAATCCATTTCACAGCTTCCCAATGAATTTTTCCTTGACGTGATAAATATCTATTTACCACACTAATTGCATGTGAAATATCTGGACGAGTACAAATCATAGCGTACATGAGGCTACCAACTGCACCTAGAGTAATGAACACTTGACATATACCTAATCTCCTCATCTGTCTGAGGAGATAATTCAGTTGATAATTTGAAGTGAGCAGCAAGAGGAGTACTTACTGGTTTTGCATCCTTCATACCAAAATAATCTAACACCTTTGCGATGTAGTCTTTCTGAGACAAGTACAATTTCTTAATTCTACGATCATGAGAATTCTTAGAATGTTTCTGAATGTCCTCTCTCCAAAATCTTAACACATATATTAATATGTCATAGGCAAATCCATAATCAAATAGGATTAGAAATACTAAATTGAGTATGGGTAGAAAAGATTACTTTCCTAAACCAAAACGGATTCTAGATAATACCTAAATCTAAATCTAATAAGGATTCGTGTCATACCCAACAGAAGTCATTTGCTGATATAACATCATCGAGACCGGCAAACATAAAATTTTCAGTATCTTGGATTGTCTTTGTTGTTGTAACCGCTTAGTAGTCTTGGCGTAGGAAAACAATATCTATCCTTGTTTGAATGTAGACCTGGTAAAGATGGCCCAGTGCCAGTCGGGCCGGCCATGCTTGACCAGCAAAACTCTGACGGGCCCAACTTTTTTAATGGCTTGGGCCTTTTGTCGACGCAGGAGGAGGCTTACTACCAAGTGGCCATGATTTTTTATTTTTTAAAATAAAATGTTCTTACTTAATGGGTTGTGAGGCTGAACATGAGACTTTGTAAGTAAATAAATAAGAGTTCAAACCAACTAAGCTACAACAACTATTTATTTTAATGCAATCTTCAATATATTTTAACTATAATTGAAAATTATAATTAAGATATGTTGTTAATGTAAAGTACTTAATTAATAATACTAATTTATAATACTATTAAAATTTTAATTGATTAATATATGTAGTTAATAATTTCAAAGTATAAAATTATTAAACTAACAATTATTAGTTTAAGTTAGATAATTGTGCAATCCCCCTACTTATTATAGTAAATTTGGAAAGTAAATCAATCATTATCCATTAATTATGCATTCCCCCTACTTATTTGGAAAGAAAATCAATCATTATCCCAAATCATGCCTTTAGAATAATATCTAAAATTATAATACTATTAAAATTTTAATTGATTGAGATATGTAATTAATTTAAGTAATTAGAATTATTGTTTATTATAAATTATTTATTATTATTATTATTATTAGTGTATCAAGATTTTGCAAAAAAAATATATATATATATATATAGGAAAAAGTCATGGTAGGCCATTTTACTACCAACCCATGAACGCCATTTGCTTATCTAATCTCATGTAAAAGCAAAACGCTTTTAATTACAATTACCACCCGTTTGCCAGTTCTATTTGAATGGAATGGTAGTCTATTCTTTCCTTAATATTATATTCGACTCTTACTTAGATATCACTCTACCAGAATTTGTTATGTAAAAACAAATTCAAAACTATAAAAGAGAGAAAAATAAATAAATACTAGGATAGTATTTTTTTTCAAAAAGTATTTAATTACAACCGCGCGATCACATCTTTTTAATAAAGTTGTGACTGGCTAATGGTCGCATCTTAAAAATAAAATGCCCATTAACGCTCCCTGCTAGGAATTGAACCTAGAACGACTATATAGCTAGGCAGCAGCCTTTCCGGCTTTCCGCCTTGCCAACTAATGAAAACGTGGATCTGATAAAAACTTGCTCAGGAACATGTTGGTTTTGATCTTAGTGCCAAGGTATCATCCACGAACACGGATATGACTTGCAGGATGGTGTTTGGGAAGACGTTTGAGGACAAGGAATTCGATGAAAGAGGATTCAGGAGGGGATGCAGATAGCATTGGCCTTTAACCTTGGAGATTATTTTCTTTGATCTTCAGGGACTGACTGAAGGCTATCGCCAAGATACGGGATGAATTTTTTTGTAAGGATTCTTGAACAATCCAAGGAGCGTGGGCAAACCCAAGGACTTCGTCGATACCATGTTAGCCATCATGAAATCTGGAGATGCTGAGTTTGAGTTTGATCGTTCCCCCATGTCAAAACCACTTTATTGGTAACCGCTCAAGTTCTATTAGTAGGCTAGTTGGTCATACTTATAGTTTATTGCAGGTCACTAGCCACTACATCAATTTATTCGGCAAGCATGAATATCAAATTCTGTTATATATTCCTTATTATGACATTTTTATTGCCTAAACTTAGGTTTGTTTGGATTTTTGGTCTAGGAATCATTGTTAAGAAGTTGTTGATTGAACTTGAGTAGTTAGCCTAATTTTGCAGTCCAAAACTTTTTCTACCTTTTCCATATTAATGAGTACTTTGTACATAGTTTGTCACTTTGTTAGATATGTAAGATGATGTTGAGAATCCCCATTTGCTATTGTAGGTCGTTTAAATAATTTCCAACTGTCACGAATTAATATCTAATAATTTTATATCTTCTTTATATATATTTGCAGGACATGATTGCTAACGCAATTGACACTTCTGCAACAACAATCGAATGGACACTCTCTGAATTTCTAAAACATACGCTAGTCAGGAAGAAAGTCCAAAAAGAGTTGGAACAAATAGTTGGGATGGATAGGATGGTGGAAGAATCCAATTTGGAGAGCTTGGAATACTTAAGACATGGTTATAAAAGAAGCCTATAGAAGACTGCACCATTGACGGCTTTTCTATACCTAAAAAGTCCCGAGTAGTCATTAATGTGTGGGCAATTGGCCGAGACCCCCAAGGGTATGGACTGATGCAGAAAAGTTCATTCCACTGAGATTTGTTGGGAGTAATATAGACCTTCCAGGACGTGATTTTGAACGTATTCCATTTGAGTATGGGCGAAGAGGGTGTCCTGGGATGCAGTTGGGGCTCACTGTTGTTCGCCTGGTGGTGGCACAATTGGTGCATTGTTTTGATTGGGAGCTCCCTAATGGAATGCATCCATCATAACCGGCAAGTACCCTTTGTTTGATATTCTTATTGTGTTGTATGTATCTAGCTTAATTGGTTCTGGGTATATGAAATTAACTACTTGACATCAACCATTGTGTAGATAGGCTAAAAGGGTAGACTGTGTAAGTTTTTCAAAGTTCAGTTAGTCAGTCCTTAATTAATTATAAGGTGATCAAACATGTTCATAGTTATCAAGTCTGCATGTCTTGGAAGAGTTCTACTCAGAAACAGAAGTCATTTTGAAAAATAAAGAGACTTGTTGATTTTCTAGACTTGCAGTTGGTATTGAAAAATATCTTATACAAGAAAATTTAGACTCCATAAATATAATAACTAAGGGGTCGTTTGTTACAGGTCATCTAAGGTGATTATCTTAAATACCCGATAATCCGGTAATGTGGTTATAATCGTATTTGTTACACTTTCGTTAATCTAAATACCTGGTAAAGTGTCAAGATTCCAGATAATCAAATGACCAAAAACATGTGATAATATCTAAGATTACCATAGTCATCTTCAAATTGTTATTTAGACAAAAATATCCTTTATATTTAATTAGTGGGACATAAGTATCCTTTTATATACATGTTACAAGCTTGCACGAACTATAATTGAAGTTTTGGTGTAAAATGTAAGGTGAGGCCTTTTCTATACATGTTACAAGCTTGCACGACAGAAACTTAAAACAGAATCCCTAAAGAAACCAATGAAAAGTGAACATGTTACACTTGGCATTTTCTCTAGAAGGATACCAATGCTTGCCTTGTAAAAATTTCCCTTGTAAGTTCAGTTGCTCTTTTCGTTATTTTTAAGAAAATTTAACTTATGATCAATCACAACTAAGACCGTAAAATTATATATTTGAATAGATTTGAATTATATTAATAATATTAATAATACATTTGAATTTTTTTATAACATAATTATATTAATAATACATTTGAATTTTTTTATAACATAATGACCGTAAAATTAGTTGAAAATTATAGTAAATTCATTACTAACTAATTGTCATAATTCATAGCTAAATTAAAATTTATTAGAGCTTGAGTTTCATACTTCTATTCAGATTAAAATTTTAAGTAGCTTTTGTCAATATAGACACTAATATAGAATTCTATTACAAACTTAAGTTCAATTAAAATAATTGTTTTTCTCATAATCATAACTAAATAAATATGCACCAAGTTTTCACATCAATTTACTTGAGAATCGATTTCCACCAAGTTTTCATTTTGTTTTTTCTTTACTCTGTTTTATGTCCTCGGTTCTATTTATACATAGAACAGTTTGAGCACTATTATTATATCTATGGCTTGGATCTGGATAACCCTTGCAGTAACTGTACTTGCTTACCTTCTCCAAGCATGGTTGAAGAAGAAGAAGAAGCAAGGAAAATTACCACCAGGTCCAAAAGGCCTACCCATTTTGGGACACCTTCATATGTTAGGCAAAAACCCTCACCAAGATTTACAAACACTAGCCGAAAAACATGGCCCTATTATGTACCTGCGCTTTGGATTTGTTCCAAACATCATCGTCTCATCTCCACACGCAGCTGAGCAGTTTCTTAAGACCTATGATCTTAATTTCGCTAGTAGGCCGCCTCATGAGGCTGCTAAATACATCTCTTACGATCAAAGAAACTTGTCATTCGGAGCATATGGTCCTTACTGGCGCAACATGCGTAAATTATGCACCTTAGAGTTGCTTAGTAGCCTCAAAATCAGTTCATTTCAGGCCATGAGGAAGGAAGAGCTTGGACTGCTGGTAGATTTTATTGAAAATGCAGCTCGGGATCGCGTTTCTGTTGATCTTAGTGGTATAGTTTCGTCCATGAGTGCAGATATGAGTTGCAGGATGGTGTTTGGGAAGAAATATGGGGATAAGGAATTTGTGTGCTGGATTCAAAGCTGTTATTCAAGAGGGGATGCAGTTAGCAGCTATTCCTAACCTTGGCGATTTTTTCCCTTATCTTGGTGTGCTGGATCTTCAGGGACTGACTAAGAGAATGAAGGCGATTTCTAAGGTATTTGATGGATTTTTGGAGAAGATTCTACATGAACATGAACAACCAAAGGACTGCAGGCAAAATAAGGACTTTGTTGATACCATGTTGGGCATCATGGAATCTGGAGAAGCAGAGTTTGAGTTTGATCGCACCCACATCAAGGCGACTTTATTGGTAAATTGTTATATTTCTATAGGCCAGATGCTCATACAAAGTACAGTTTTCTTTGTTTAGGACATATTATAGTATTAGTCCATTGCATGTCAGTCAAGTAAAAATTTCTCGGCAGGTTCTGAAATTCTGCTATAACAAAAAGCAAAAATGAAAACAAATTAAAAAGCAAAACGGAGAAAATCGATATTAAGAAAAGGGGAGGGACAAAATCCAAGTACTTTCATTTTTATATTTATCAAGAACATTAACCACTTTTCATTAATCTTGTGCTTTTGAATTAGGCCATTGATTTATATCCCTCAATATATAACTAATCGTATACGAAAATTTTATTCACAGGACATGCTAGTGGCTGCAATGGATACTTCAGCAACAGCAATAGAATGGACAATGTCTGAGCTTCTAAGACATCCTCAAGTCATGAAAAAAGTCCAAAAAGAGTTGGAACAAGTGGTTGGCATGGACAGGATGGTGGAAGAATCAGATTTGGAGAGCTTGAAATACTTGGACATGGTTATAAAAGAAGCCTTCAGACTGCATCCAGTGGCACCATTATTACTCCCTCATGAATCCATACAAGACTGCACTATAGACGGCTTTTTTATACCTAAAAAGTCCCGAGTCATGGTTAACGTATGGGCAATCGGTAGAGACCCTAAGGTATGGACTGACGTAGAAAAGTTCCTCCCAGAGAGGTTTGTCGAGAGCACTATAGACCTACGAGGACGTGATTTTGAACTTCTTCCATTTGGCTCTGGAAGAAGAGGGTGCCCCGGGATACAGTTGGGGCTCATCATTGTTAACTTGGTGGTGGCGCAATTGGTGCATTGTTTTGATTGGGAGCTTCCAAATGGAATGCAGCCATCAGAACTAGACATGACTGAAGAGTTTGGGCTTGTTGTCACGCGGGCTAATCACCTAAAGGCTATTCCTTCTAGTCGACTTCGCAAAAAATGAAGTTCCTATATAGGAAATCTTTGTTAATTATTCTGTTTAACTTGAGTGATTTTGGACTTCTTCTGCTTTTGTATTCTCAATTTTCAAAATGGTATTCTAAAATCAATAGATCTGTAAAATCTATTGTTTGGCAGAATTTTTTAAAATAATTTTAGAGTAATTTTGAAGTAATTGTTTGAGTATGTACATTCTTACACAAATGGATTTTGTCTCATCATGTCTCATTTGATTAACTTAATCAGCCAATGTACACAGCTATTTTCAGAATCCTCTAAAAATAAGCATCTTTAAATATACCACTTCACAAGATAAAGCATTTCATTATAGGACACAACATTCCTCCAAAAAGGCTACATGAAATTCCAGTAAATTTTCATTATCAATTACCTAACAAAGTTTAACCTAAGAAAAAAAATAGTTTCACCAAAGAAATACCTTGAACATTGGTTTGGTTATCTTGATAGTTACAATTTAGTCTGCATGTTGTTGCAAAATCCGACCTAACACAACTCTTTATAAACCCACTTAAGCACAGAAGTCAGGAACTCCAACAAAATGAATAGCAGCCAGGCAACCGATGATGCACTGAAGTTGTACCAGTACCGTTTGAATTCTATAATCCGCTATCAAAGGGTTTAATTCTTAACAGGCCTTTAACTACTCATATTCCCATGTTTTTTTATCATTGTTCATCTTCTTCTGAAGATACCAAAAGATGTCCTTTGTAAGCCACCAAGAGTTCCTCGGCATTACCTGGGAACCTCGATATGAACTTATCCAAGAATTCATCTTCACGTAAACGCAATACCTGAAGGAAACTTGGCTGCTTCTTTAACAGCCTTTTTGACTTCATTATCTCTAAAACTCTGTACCAAGGAATCACTCTATCCTCCATGTTATGCATCAAACACGACGGTTGATACATTAATGTAGCCTTTTCAAGATTAATAGTGTTCAAGAAGAACTCAAGCCCAAACTTCAACTTTTCCTCTGATGTCCTAAATATCACTGGATTCCTCCTAAACATTTCCCTGCATTCAACTTCAGAAAACCCAAAATTTCGAAACACTTCAAACTTTCTCATTAATGTATCATCTTTCATGTCACTAACAGTATGAAGTGCATGAACCAACATCCTAGAATCCTTCAAAACACCCATATCTAAAACCTTGTTAACAAGGTCTCTAAGATCAGATTCACGCATAACAAAAATTCAAGGCTGCCTCTTCAAGAGCATTGACAGCTGAGACCCAACAATCCCACATTCCACCAAATAAGAGACATTAGACTTTAATCTAGTTTCGGGGTTCAAATTGGCAACCCAATTGCATCGCCTTAATATCAAAATTAAGTCTTCATTGTTATGATCATTTACGAGAATTTTCTTAAGAATTTCAATGCTAGGTAACAGATGTTTATCCAAACTACGAGTTAAAAGTGTTGATGTTTTGGAAATGAACTTATCCAAATCAGAACCAGTAAGACCCAAATCCTGAAATAGCTGAAGCTTTGGTTTGAGGATATTTTCAACGTCGAGACATAGAATCTGTGGCGCGGTATTAACAGAAGATCGAATGTGGGTATCCAAGAATCCAAAGGTTTTCAAGAATCGGACCACTGATTGTGGCTTCTCGAGGGTTCGGAGCCCAAGGCGTTTGGAAACTGACAGAGCCTTTGGTAACGGGAATCCAAAGGACTCAGTCAAGTAATTGATGATTAAGGGGTCATTTGGAGTAGACGTGTGAGTGTGGAAATGAGTTAGAGAAGTGAGATATGAGTAAAATGGGTAGAAGAAAATTATGGGATTGTGGGGAGTAGAGAGATACGATCTCAAGAGACTGACCATATTCAATCAGTGTTTTCCTACTCAACTCTCCGTTACACAGAGTTTGGGTTTTAGGGTTTAACAAAGCTTCTACAATTGGGATCCAGTTACTATGAAGTTAATTTTTGGGTAAGTTGGCCAATAAAATATTGACACACATAGAGCCTCGCCTGCGTGTCAGTACTCTATTGGTCAATTGACCAACTTACCCAAAAATAAACTTCATGCTAACCACTCCCCTACAATTGTATTACTGAGACAGAAGAACTATAAAGTTAGCATCATATTCCAAAAATTTAAACTCCTAAATACACTTCTTTCGTCTTTTTTATACTTATAACTAATGTTTATAATTTTACATTAGCATAAGTATACTAAGTAAATAAAAATAAATCCAAAAATATCCCTAAAATGCTATCGTGTCACTCAAACTAAACTGCTATGTATTTCACTGTATTTATAATTTAAAGTGTATTTGCAGTATATTTTGTTATTTAAAATAAATAAGTTCGTGTATATAGTATTTCCCTCCAACTGACATCGTTATTTTCTTTCCAAATCCAATACTGCTTATTTCCCTCCATCAATTTCGATCCAAACAGAGTGTTGACCATCCTCTATATATCAGCTCTCATGGTGGAAAAAAAAAAAGAAGGGGAAGAAGAAGTACAGAGAAGGAGAAGTGTAGAGAAGGAGAATGAGAAGTGTAAAGAAGAAACATACATGAACTTCAATTTTTTGTCACTGTCATCTTCCAACTGCACTGAGAACATTATTTATTTTTAAAAAGTCAATGTGAAATATTATTAAATTTAAATTTGATATTTTTAAATTTAAAAGGCATTTAGTGTGACGCCCCCAAAATTAGGTATACATCACCCATCTTGGGTCGCCACTACTATATAGTATGTAATTTAAATACAACTTATTAACATAAGCGTGCGTATGTACAATACGACATAAAGCTGTGAGTTTAAATACAAATATAAATCTACTAGATATTATACAAACTCAAACAAAAAATCCTCATTACAATTATTATCACACTATTTCACGAATAGTGAGGACTACTAATCTTATCTTCAGGACCATCACTCGTTTCCGAGGCTCGCGTCAACTATATTCTCATTTTCACAGAAGAAACGGTGAAAGAAAGGGTGAGCTCAATTAGCCCAAAAAGAAATATTATGACTAAGATAATGCGAATAAATTATCAATAGTCTTCAACAATGTTAAACCGATAAAATCTGATAGACAACCAGTTTAAGCTGCGGCGGAATATATGCAATCCATTAAAAGAGTCAGTAGAAAATAAAGTCTACTATCTTTTAGGTTTTAAAAGGTTTTTTCATCATCGTTATAGTGAGACTCAAACTTTAATAAATATTCCACATCATCGAATCACCCCCACTACTACGGGCCGAGGATATTCTTTAAGTATAACGACCACAATTATTCATGCACTTTCTGGCCGAGAATATTTGTGTATTCATTAATGGTCGTGATCATGCCAACAATCGGTCCACCAATGCACTACTACCATCGAGGATTTTTATCACATCATTTGTAACATTACGGCCATGATTAATAGAATAGTGTGTCAGTGTCATAATCATACCAAGTCCATCTATGCACACTACAGGTGCCACAGATGACTTTCAACATAATATAAACATGAGGATGATGACAATGATATAAGAATTCAATAAAACAAGTTCAAGAATTATTTTATCCAGAATTATTAACGTCCAAAATTAGTAAAATTCAAGAATGATCGGAAGAATATTTCCATGCAAAGATCTTTGGATGAAACGCAAATATCAAGGATATTCTACTAATTTCATGGAGTATAAGTCAAAGTTTTAACCTTGGGTATAATAAAGAATGGAATAACAAAAGAAATCACCGTGCATGCAGTACTTGGCATGACAAAGTTATTCCAGCAGAATAATAATAACGGAACCGGTCGGTGAAATTTACACCGCGGGATGTTCCAACAGAATAATAAAGATGGAACCGGTCCGGTGTAAAACACACGATAGGATATTCCAACAGAATGATAAAAAAGCGGAACCGGTCAAATTGTAAAACACACGATGCGAGGATGTTCTAATGAGAATGATAAAAGCGGAACCGGTCGGTGTAAAACACATGACAGGATGTTCAATGAATAATAATAATAAAAGCGGAACCAAGTCGGTGTAAAACACGTAACATGTATGGATGTTCAGCCAGAATAATAATAATAAAGAGCGGAACCGGTCCGGTGTAAAACACAAAGCGAGGATGTTCCAGCGAATAATAGAAGAATGTCACCAAGTATAGGGTAAACCTCGTATACGAGTTATTCCAAGCAGAATAATAAGCAATGGAATAACAACAGATTCTCTTCATGAAAAGAAAGAATAACACCCCTTACTTTTGGTAGGAGATTGAATATCTGCAGCGGTGTAGTAACAAAATACTCTTCTTCTTTCTCTCTTATTCTTTCTATACTTTCTCTCTATAGATTGAATGAATTAAGTGAAAATAATGAAGCCCCAGGCCTCTATTTATAGAAGATTTCTAGCTTAGCACTTCTTAGTGTGAAAAGCGAGTGGCTTGACGACTAATGATGTGAAAAGAAAAGTGGTTTGGCCTTTTGTAATGTGAAGCGACAAGTGGTTCGGCGCTTTGTAATGTGAAACGACAAGTGGTTCAACGTCTGGTAAAGGTAATTACTATTAACGAAGGTAAATACTATTATTGAAGGTAAATACTATTCACTGAGGGTAATTACTTATTGGCGAAGGTAATTACTTATTGATTGAAGGTAAATACTATTCACAAGGGTAATTACTATTGGCGAAGGTAATTACTATTGACGAAGGTAAATACTATTCACAAGGGTAATTACTATTGTGACGAAGGTAATTACTTATTGACGAAGGTAAATACTATCGAAGGTAATTACTATTCACAAAGGTAATTACTATTGTGAAGAGACTCTTAGAGATGATGATATGAAGAGCCCCCATAAAATAATCAAACTTACCACAAATCATTTTATTTTTAATCAACACATATTTAATCTTTCAACAATTATTAATCATTTATAACTTGTCGTCTCAATTATTGATTTAATCTTATAACATATTATATGAGATGATCTTGTGACAATAATTGAATCAATAATATAAGAGATATGATGCAAAGAATTATCATGTAGTAATAATTGAGCATAGTTGAGTGACTTCTCACGTAAGCATCGATAATCAATCTGGTGCTACTTATCTGCAACCACGCAGATATGGTGTACTTTTACCACCGGGTAGTTCAACAGCTTTAACGGTAACACCTCCGTAGTTATTTTTATAAAATATTTTTGTCGTTTTCTCAATCCGACAATAATTACATTAGGGTCCACCAATGATTAAGTTAGTTATCACGAATATTCCTAAAAAGAATATTCCCAACCAAACGAATATTTTATAACAACTTGCATACTTTGCAAAATTTATAAATATTACCCACAACTATAACATTATATCAAATTTATTCTATAATATTCAAAATAATATTTATAGAAAAATTCATCTTTATTTATAAAAGTTGGGGTCTTCTACAACCTCCCTTCTTATGAAATTTAGCCTCGAAATTAGAAGTAACGCACTGGTATGTCGAAGAGGTAAGGATACCTTGATTTTATTTGATTCTAACTCCCAAGTCATTTCCTCAACATCGTGGTTCCTCCACAAAACTTTGACTTGAGGTATAACCTTGGAGCGTAGAATATGTTCCTTCTTATCCAAGATTTGAACAGGAACCTCTTCATACGTCAAATCTTCCGCTATTTAAATCTGGTTCTAACTTCAATAATGTGGTTCGGGTCTTTCACATATTTACGTAACATGGATATGTGAAAAGCGTTATGAACACGAGACATATTTTGGCAGTGAAAGCGAGTCTATAGGCCACGATTCCTACTCGATCGAGGATTAAAATGGACCGATGAATCGAGGATTAAGTTTTTCTCTCTTTCCAAATCTTGTAACTCCTTTCCATGGAGCAACTTTTAACAACACATGATCTCTATATCGAATTCCACGTCCTTTCGATGAAGATCAAGATAACTCTTTATCGATTTTGTGAGGTTTTTATCGTTGTCGGATCGTTTGAATCTTTTTCCGTAGTCATACGTACCAACTCCGGTCCCAACAACGTTGCTTCACCCACCTCATCCCAAAGATCTCGGAGAACGACACTTTCTTCCATACAACGCTCGAATGGAGCCATGCCAATACTTGCTTGATAAGCTGTTGTTGTAGGAAAACTCCACCAATGGTAAGAACTTGTCCCAACTCCCTTGAAATCAAGGACACAGAGTCTTAATAGATCTTCAAGAGTTTGAATAGTCCTCTCCATTGTCGTCCGTCCGTCCTCGAGGATGATATGCCGAAGCTAAATCGTAAGTCTGTGCCCATAGCTTTTTGTAAACTAACCCAAAATCGTGAAGTGAATCTTGGGTCTCGATCGAAACTATGGATACGGCATACCATGCGATCTTTACAATCTCGTTTATGTACACATACGAGCAAGGCGTTCAAGTGTATAAGTTTCTCGATCGGTAAGAAATGAGCGAGACTTGGTCAATCTATCAACAATGACCCAAATCGCATCAATGCCTTGAGAAACCTAAGGAAGGCCAGAACGAAATCCATGGTAATGTGCTCCCACTTCCATTACGGAATTTCAAGTGGTTCTGATGGACCTTTTTGGTACTTGATGCTCCGCTTTAACTCGTTGACAAGTTAGACACCTTGAGATAAGCAACGCTTATCTCTCTCTTTATATTGGTCCACCAAAATGTATAGCGAATATCATGATACATTTGGTACTCCCGAGATGGATTGCAAATGGTGTGTTGTGCGCCTCCATCATGATATTATACTTTAAATCGGTCGTTAGAACACAAAGTCCGGAGTTGACTCGAAGTATTCCTTCTTCATCGATTCTTGCTTAGATATAGCACCTTCTTGCACTTTCTTCTTCATACGCATCACTCCAAGTCGTAGCAAGCGACTTTAACTTTATCGATTAAAGTCGGTTCTACTCAGTATACTTGCTATCATCACATGCGTCCCTCGAGTCTTTAACTCTATCTCCATCCTTTGCAAGTCACACAAAATGGGCCTTTGCGTTGACAATATCGCTTTTCGTACTTGCATATGATTTTCTACTCAACGCGTCACTACCACGTTCGCTTTTCCGGGATGGTATTGGATGGTATGATCATAATCTTTCAGCGATTCAAGCCAACGTCGTTGTCGCATGTTGAGTTCCTTTTGAGTGAAGAAATATTTGAGGCTTTTATGATCCAGTAAAGATCTCCACTTTCTCCCCATACAAGTAATGCCTCCAAATTTTAAGTGCAGAAGACAACAAATGCTAACTCTAGATCGTGAGTAGGATAATTCCTCTCATATTCTTTGAGTTGTCATGAGGCATAAAGCTATAACTTTTCCATGTTGCATAAGAACACATCCCAACCCTTTGCTCGAAGCATCTTTGTAGATGACAAATCCTCCGAGCCAGATGGTATTGTCGAGCAGTCTTTGAAATAAGTCTCTCTTGAGTTCTTGAAAACTCTTCTCACATTCTTCGCTCCAACCGAACTTTGTATCTTTCCGAGTCACCGAAGTCGATGGAGTAGCGATTCGAGAAAATCCTTCCACGAATCTCCGATAATAACCAATTTAAACCGAGAAAGCTACGATTACTTGATCATCGATTTAAGTTGTTCCCGACTTTGAATAGCTTGATCTTTCTTTGGGTCAACAGATATTCCATGACTTGATACCACGTGCCCAAGGAATGCTACTTCTTCTTGCCGTAACTCACATTTCTTCAACTTGGCATAAAGCTTATATTCACGAAGCTTTTGGAGTGTCACCTCAAGTGTTGCTTTCATGATCTTCACGGCTTTTGGAATAAATAAGGATGTCATCAATAAAGACGACCACAAAGTGATCTAAATATTCCTTGAATACTCGGTTCATCATATCCACGAAAAAGCGGAGGAGCATTAGTCAATCCAAAGGACATGACTAGAATTCATAATGCCGTCATGCAGGAGTTAAAGCCGTCTTTGGAATGTCAGCGGTTCTAATCTTCAATAATTGTGGTCGTGATAATAATTGTAATGAGGACTTTTTGTTTGAGTTTGTATAATATTTAGTAGACGATATTTGTATTTAAACTCACAGTTTATGTCGTATTGTACACGACAGTTATGTTAATAAGTTGTATTTAAATTCTGTACCATGTAAGTGGCGACCCAAGATGGGTGATGTATACCTAATTTTGGGGGCGTTACATTTAAATTCAAATGTTTTATAATTTTTAGTTTACCTTTTTAAGTTCAAATGTTTATTTTATTCAGATGATAATTTATTAAGATATATTAACCACTCAGATCTTAATTACTCAATTTTATCAAATACCGTCCGATAATCCTCCAAAATTACTTTTAACTGGTTGAAATTTTGACTAAAAAAGATCTTGACAAAAAAAAAAAGAAGTAAAATTATGGGTACACCAAAAGGTTTAGATATTTTTTTAAAAATATTCAACTTTGTCCTACATTATTGGAAAAAAAAACAAAAAATTTTATACCAAACACTAGTCTATAAATTTGTCTTTAATTTATTTATAAGCAATATTACATTACTATAAATACATAAAATTTTATTTTTTAAAAGTAATTTTGTGATTTAATATGAAAGAGAAATGATATGATATATCTTATGAAATGAGTGATAGTTCATTTAAACACACACACACACACATTATATATATATATATATATATATATATATATATATATATATATATACGGTGATGAGGCTCACTACTTTGTTAAAATCGCGACTTTTTTTTTTTTTTTTTTTTTTTTTACAACAACTAAAAAAATATTTAATATTTTATGGAATCGAAATTTTCCATAATCTGATGTTTTGAGGGGTGATTTGGATACCTATACCAAAAATGGTGGTACGATGCACTTGCATATGCATGCAGACTGCTTTTGTTATATCGATCCAAATCACATCCAAAACATCAGATTGTATTAAAAATTTCGCCCATAAAATATTAAACTTTTTTAAGTTATTTTAAAAAAAAAAAAAAAAAAAAAAAGTCTCACATTTTAACAAAGAAGAAATTTTATATGAAGAAGGGATATATATATATATATATATATATATATATATATATATATATAAAATATGGTGAATCACTGAGACTATTTGTTGGCTCTTTGACAGGTATCCTAAAACACTTTTAAGACAAAAAGTGTTACTTTTTTCTATGATTAGATTAAACAGCTAAATTACATGTCCATATCAAATAGATTATCAAGATTTCTTTACTTGGATGATATATATATATGAAACGACGCCCTAAAAACAAGTACAAGAAAATAACTACAAGAGGAAGAAAAAAAAGGTGATGAAAACGCAGACAATCTGTAAACGGCAGATAGAACTGAGAACAAAGAATAGCAAGCCCTTTTTACTTGAAGATCAAATGGAGAATACTGTCAATCAATCAATGGACATTCGTCCCTTTACACAAAAATTGAAGGGAAAAAATGTGATGATTAAGGAGAAAGATGAAATAATGAAAATCAGCGATGATGTCGTCAAAGAACAAAAAAAAATTCCAAGACAAGTACAAAACTTCAAACTGATATAGAACAGATATCTTCAAAGACTTGTCTGATGTTAGGCCTTTCATTTATAGGGAGAATACACCTTAGTGAAATCGCAAGCAATTCATCCATTGCTTTCGAGTGTTCCTCCCCACCTGCAATGTCTCTGTCAATACAGTCCATTCCTCTGCCTTCTTGGTCGCACAGTCTAACCCAATCTGTAAGATCGACCGCACCCGATTGACCCGAGATAATGTCTCCAGCACTTCTTCTGGTCAACAATTCCATCAACATCACTCCATATGCATACACATCAGCCTTGAATGACGGGACCGGCTTTGCTGTGGTTGCTAGTTCTGGGGCACGGTACCCAAGAGCTCCCAGGTTCAATATCTGCTCTGCAATGCCAGCTGGTGACATAAGCCGGTGGAGACCATAATCAGTAAGACGAGCATCATAACCAGCACCTGACAGTATTATGTTTGTTGGCTTTAGGTTTCCATGAGGCAGGCCTCTATCATGAAGGTATAAAAGACTCCGAGCAACATCAACAGCAACCTTGAACCTTTGGCTCAATGACAGCAGTGAGTACCTCCAAGGTGTTGACTCTGCATAAGATATATAGATGGTTACACAAAAACTAAGGAGAAGAATTAGTTGAATTTAAAAACAATATTGCAAACTGAATTAAACTGGAATATGTGAATCAAGACAACATCTATCCTGTCTCCCCCAACCATGAGGGAAGGCAATAAATGAAACCTCAAAACTTACGGCCACACCTGTGCTGCAATTTATTCTGTCCAAACACTCTCACCTAAAAACCACAATTGTATCACAATGCACCTGTCTATAGCCTATGGGTACAAAATACAACTCATTTTTATCCTACAAGAAGTCCACAACTAGAAACTACTCTTATCAGATACCCTTGCAAGTCTACATTTCATAACTCGAAGTTGGCACAGGATGTATAAAATTAGTGTCTTCTAGCCTATAGGTACATAACAAATTAATTACCCTACAACAACTAGAAACTAGTATAAGGGATACCTAAGAAGTAAGAACCCTAAAAATAGTTTGTGTCACTGAAATCTGAATCTGTATGTCCTAACTTGAAGTTAGCACAGAAGATGATGTATAAAAATGAAAGTGTGTTTTAGTCCATGCTCACACCTAACCCTTCAACACTTGATACCATCGGTGTGTTACATGATAATGATCATTTTGATGGCACATGTTCCGCTAGTAAGAGTAGGCACATAAATTGCCGAAACAAAAAGTTATTAGCCTATAAATAAAACGAGAGGGTGCATCCTTACAAGTCTACCTCAAGATTTCCTCAGATGATCAAGTGTAAAGTTCCACCTTAAACACCTGTTTTAGTTATTATTATCATTATGAACTATTTGATAATAAACTGATCATACAAGAAACAAGCAGGATAAAGGTTTCCTATGGAAGAGATGTTTAAAACAAAAACCAAAATAGAGTAGACTATATTTCAATTCATTTAGATTGAAGACATTAAGATATCTTAGATGGTCACCCATTAGACTTGTAGCTTGAAGATTCATAACATTATTTTTGAAATAGTGCAGATGTTATACGAGGCAGTAAACTGGAAAAAACAGTGTGGGAGTATCAAATATTTGCTAAACTCACAACAGTGGCAATCGAAGAGAAGAATACAACAAGGCCTCCATTGAACTACGGGGTTGCACAATGTTCATAATATGATTACAAATTATTTTTAGGGGGCAGTTAATTGGAAAGGAAGGCAAAGAACACTTATATTACATAAATTGGTACAGTAACAAGTAACCCTTCAGAAACAAAAAATTAAAATAAGAGACAGTAAAACATGTATGGACTGCATAAGTATCATATAAGCAGTTGCTAATCTCTTACCATAAAGATGCAGAGCCACACTATCTCCCTCGATGTAGTCGGCTAAAATAAGCCTTTCTTGTTCTCTTGGGCCCCAATAATAAGCTCGTAAAGGAACAACATTCGGATGCCTTATTGATCCAATCCTTTTAACTTCTTTCGCAAATTCTTTCTTATGTTTGACCAACCCCACACGCAACCATTTCACAGTTAACATATGCCCACTACCTAGGGTAGCCTTGTACAATGTGCCATGGCTGCTCCTACCAAGAACTTCTGCCGGAGCTCGAGATAACTCCTCAGCTGTAAATGCCAATGAATCATCCAGGAAGAAAAGTTCTCCAGCCAACCGATCTGGTGAATACACATCTAATGTTACAGGCTGTTCAATAGCCTCAATAAAATGAGGCGATGAAGCTATGGGGGAACCCGGAGAGGACTTCCTTCCAGATGTTGTTGGATGACTGTCGAGCAGATTAAGATTTGTGGATGCAGAACTAGCTGCCATTCCGGCAGGCACAACATGCTCAACTATCTCAGTGGCAAACTCTTTCTGCCCTGATAATGACCTTGAGTTAGAAGTTAGCAAGTGGTCGTTAGAAAAGCTTAACGAAGTTGGAGGGGCCTCAGCATTTGAATGGAAATTGAAAAGTGATGGCCGGCTAAATCTACCAATTTTAACATCTCTGCCAGTAGTTTGGCCACGAAATCCACTTCTTACACGGAAGTCTTGAAGTTGTACTCGATAATAGGCCAGTAGAATGAAGGCAATCATTACAGCAGCTACAACTGAAGCCACGATGATAGCTACTCTAATACTAGACTTTGAGCTGTGGTGTTTTCCTCTCTCTTGAGTCTGACTAGGAGTACCGCTCTGAGATGGAAGCCCATTTTGAAAGATTAGCAAGTCATTCCCAGGACGAAATGAAGTGTCAGGGAAGTTTCTCAGGTTTTCAGGAATTTGTCCTGATAGATCATTGTGGGACACATTAAAGCCCTTCAAACTTAACGGAAGCTTATCAGGGATCTTACCATTGAAATTATTATTGGATAAACCAAGGTATTCCAGACCCCCAAGTTTTCTCAATTCATTTGGTAGCTGTCCAGATAAATGATTATTTGCAAGATTCAACAATCTAAGCCTTCCCAAATTACCTATCTCTGGTTGCAAGGACCCTGTCAAGGAATTATCTGAAAGATCAAGAGATTCCATATGCGGATAAGAAGGTAAAACCAATAATTCGTTTGTTTGGGATCCTTGAAGAGGAATTGGTCCTGTAAAATGATTTCCTGACAGATTCAGGTTTGTCAGAGTCATTGAAGTAAAGAAACTAGGCGGGATAAGCCCATCAAGTTCATTAAAGCTCAAATCAACTGTAGACAACCTAGGATAGGTTCCCAGTCCAGAAGGCAAGCTACCAACTAAAGAATTATTTCTTATATTAAGCATAGTCAACCTTTGCAATTGAGAAGTTAATTTAATGCTTCCAGCCAACATGTTTGAACTCAAATCAAGAACTTCCAAAGTTGCTTCCCAATTTTGCACAATTGATATATCATCAGATAGCCTATTCATGCTCAAATCGATAATGACACAACTTCCAACTGAAGGTGGCAATGGGCCAGAGAGCACATTTGCTGACAGATTCAACATACTCAAAGTCGTAGAGTTGATTCTGGGAATTGAGCCTGTAGGCATGAAAATCAAATTAAAAGATACGTTACCAAAGTAATTAATAGAATTATGTACTCAAAACTCTATACATAAGGAAGAAGAGATATCTATGACAAATTATTAAAAAATTAACTAATATAGAAAAGAAGGGAAACAATAATCGATTATAAAAATTTTGCTAGAACAATAAATGGAAGCTCAAGATAGAACCCCAACCACATGCCTAGCAACCCGAAGTCGCAACCAAAAGGTCATGAAGATATTACCAAGCCATCACTCGCAGATTAACAACGTAAACATTTTTTTAGACTTGTATATATGAAGAAAACTTCAATAGAAATTTCCAAAAACTTCACTCAATTCAGCAATCCAGATAAAGCTTTAATCAATATGCTTGTAGAGTAATCAATTCATCATTTTTGGAATGTTTTCAATAGAAAAGAAGTCGGATCAAAGGAGATGTGTGACTCCAAGGTGGGTTCCGCGGGGTGGCAGCAGGGCCGGGAGGGGAGGAATATAAATAACTAAACTAAAAAGGAAAAAACTATATGCAAAGAATGAATATCACCTTCTCAACAAATCGCTGTTAGCTGCGAGCTAGAGGCAAATTGAATGTAACTTAAATATTTTACAACAATCAAGAGTTCTTCAAAAAGAGAAACCATCAAAAAGTGGGACCGGCTATCAATTCTTACTTCGTGTTTTTACAGGTGTCAAAATATATATAAGAAAGGATCCAAAACAGGGAAAACTTGCTCAGGACCATATAATTTTATACTATCATTGCTAATAGGAGATAGCCTTTCCAAACATCATTCATATAGTTAACCATAGTTTTTATAAGTAACCAACCACCTTATTCTCAAAGATTCACCTGTAATGCATACAGTAAGTCATCCTTTTTAGAGTTCTGGTGAAGCTACTTAATTTGCTATTACTATTGCATCATTTTAATTGCTCAAGAAAGTAAAACCAACGTAATAAATGATACATCAGTAACTATACCGTTCTTAAATGAGCAATCTAGCCTTCGAGTCAATATTTTGTTATTCTGCCAAACACGAGTTATAATGTCTTTTGCCCGAGATATGCACAGCAGTTATTTTAATTGATTGAAATTCAATATATTCATAGAGACGGTCTTTCCATAACTATCAATTAGTACAAAAATATTATTTAGCATATTAAATAAATCTTTTCAGACTTCAACAACTGGTGATTTGTAGGGGGTAGTGTTGAGATAAAGTAGTGGAAGAACAAGGATAATATCAAAAGGTTGAGTAATCAGCTTTAGATTTTTTTTTAGGGAATGAATTAAAAATCAAAGATTTATCAGTTTCAAACATTAATTAGATGCGAGGACACGCGTTGAAGAAAATATTAACACTGAGCAGAGAGTATTTTCTTTAGATATTATAATACCAATCTTTTTTCAACAACTGGTGGTTGCTCAACCTTTGGAAGAACATATTAAGGTTGAGGAAAAATAAAGATTTATCTTATCAAACTTCTAGAAGAAAGGTTTTATAGACCTTTCTTTCTCGGCATACATTATGCTTTTCATCTAATGCCTGGATCCTAAAATAACTGTAATTAACGAATTCTGGCATGTAATATATTGTACAGGGTATATATCCAGAGGAACTATGGTATCTTATAGTATCCACATAATTCCTTCTGAAAAGGTGAAACAAAATAAACAAGCTAATGCACCAGCAGTACCAATGTAGCATTACCAAAAGAAGATATAGGCGTGGTTTCTATATACAGCTAAATATAAAACTGACCAGGATCGAATATCATACATATGGATATATATATACAAAAACTGAATTTCTCACCCGAAAACCCATTGCCACTGAGATCTAATTCTTCCAATGGAATCAAACTCTCCAAAAGTTCTTCTGGAATCAACCCATAAAACTGATTATTCCCAAGACGTAAAACTCGGAGATTTGGCAACGACCCAAATGAAGGGAGCTCTCCAGTGAGCTGATTATCACCCAAATCCAAAACTCTCATGTTCCGAAATAACACAACAGACTCGGCACTCAAAAACCCACCACTCAACTTATTGTGACTCAAATTCACATACTGCACAGTATTAGCCAAGCCAGAAATGTTCACCACATCCACTGGAATCGACCCAAAAAACATATTGAAACTCAAATCAACATGCTCCACATTCCTAAGCTCGGAAATCAGGTCACCTATATCACCCCAAAGCCCATTTGAATGCAAATCCAGCACTTTTAACTGCTGCAAATTTTGGATGCCGTTGGGGAACCCACTTGTAAATTTATTGGACGACAAATTCAGATAATGCAAACCCCAAAGATCGTTAATTCGAGCCGGAATTGGACCATAAAACTGATTACCAGACAGATCCAAATGTTGCAATGTAGTCATTAACCCTAATGTGGGGACAAGCCGGCCACTGAGAGAATTACCTGAAAGGCTCAAGTTTTTGAGCGATTTTAGGCCGTTGAGAGTCGAAAATTTGAGCTCCCCTGTTAACCCAAGGCCATCGAGGACAATGACGGTGACATAGCCAGAGGAGTCGTCGCAAAGGACGCCGAAGAAGGAAGGGCAAACGGTGGCGTTTGGATCTGAGAGCAAATTCCATGTACTCTGGACATGGCCCAAGGGATCGTTGCGGATCCCTTTTTTGAACTCGAGAAGTGATCGGAGCTCGTCTTCTTCAGAGAAAGAGGGAGAAACAAACAGTAAAAACAAGAGGAGTGGAGAGAGAAAGTGGCGAAGAGTGTGAGTAAAAGTGAAACTCATCTGGCTCACAAACAATGTGTGCATTTGTGTGTGAAGAGAAAGAAATTGAGATAAAATTAAACCCTAATTATCAGACATTGAAATTGGAGGACAGAGATACAGAGTTCTTCAAAATTGTAGAAATTAGAATGCGCAGAAATTGCCGGGGAAGGGGAAGTTTTAGAGAGAGAGAGAAAGAGGGGTAAAGCAGCTAAGCTAATTAAAAGGAATAAAAGGAGAAAATTAGGGTTTTTATATATGGAAATGAGTTGGGTTACCGTGTATGACAGATGGAGAGGCCCTGAAAGTTAGGGTTTTTGTATATGAGCGTGAGAGTGTG
The DNA here is from genome assembly GCA_020205615.1 of Panax quinquefolius. NCBI lineage: Eukaryota > Viridiplantae > Streptophyta > Magnoliopsida > Apiales > Araliaceae > Panax > Panax quinquefolius. Next base: position 34,161,168 of record CM035169.1, read on the forward strand.
TATATTTTAGATACAGTGAAATGGGTTTGAGTAAGACGATAAATAGACAGAGAGGATTCATCGGTTAAAAATGGCGGTTTCGGAGTGCTGATTTGTGGGGGTGAGTTAACTACAGTCTGTAAAGGACAACACACTTTCTCTCTCTATATATACGTATATACTAGTAGTATTATTTTTTCTCTCTCTATATATATATGTATGTGTATACATACAGTATTAGTACTTCCTATATATATATATAGATATATATGTTTCTCTCTCTATATATCACTTTGTATTTCTCTCTCTTACATACTGATAAGTCCCTACTCAGCAGTCACATGCTTTGTAACGGAAATTCTTTTACGGCGTTAACTGAAAAGTTTACGGAAAGATTTGAATTTGACATTATTAGATGGAGTATTAAGGAGAAAAACCTTCATATAATTTTGAATGATAAATTTGGGTTCATTTAGTAGAAAGATCTTATTAAAATTAATACCGAACTTTATGCTTATTTAAAGTACTTGTAATTGAATTGACAGAAAATAGATAAATTCATATAAGTTTTAAGCTTAAGAATATTTATTTTAAATTATAATTTAAAATTTATTATTAATCTTATACTTTAAAATGAAGAAATAGTTCATAATATATTTTATATTTTATTGATTATGAGTACCAATTCTTCCCGTCATCTTTGAGATTAATATTAAGGTTTTTAAAAAAAATTATCTTAAATATGTTTCAAATGATGTGATATTGAATGGCATATATTTTGTTTTATGACATAGTCGATCGAAATATATAAGTATAATATTTAACTAATGTTTGAGACCAAAAAAAAAATTTAAATCAATAATATCATCTTTTTTTTACTATGGTTTTTCCGGATCCGATTAGCATAAAATTTATTTTTTTATAAGTTGGATAATTGGTCAATAAAATATTGACACACATAGAGTCTCGTCTGCGTGTCAGCACCCTATTGATCAATTAACCAACTTATACCAAAAAATAAATTTCATGCTAACCATTTCCGATTTTCCGATTTTCCCACTTAAATTTTTGATATTCTTACTCTTTGTTAGATTATAATTTGTAACTATTTGAAAATTCATCCAAATAAGGTTCCGAATCCTAACAAGACCTTAAAATCACGGGCCTAATAGTATCTCTTTTTTGTTATCTTAACCCACTACTATTGACTCACCTAAAATGTCACGACTAAAAGTACTATTGTTAATAATTTAATTTCTTATATACAGATAAATTTTTCTCATATTTTTTGATGTGAGACTAGGGTTGTGACGCCCCCAAAATTAGGTATACGTCACCCATCTTGGGTCGCCACTTACATGGTACATAAATTCAAATACAACTTACTAATATAAGCATAGGTATATAATATCGACATAAAGCTGTGAGTTTGAATACAAATATTATCTACTAGATATTATACAAACTCAAAAGGAGTCCTCATTACAACTATTATCACACTATTTCACGAATAGTGAGGACTACTAATGCTATCCTACGGACCATTACTCCGTTCCCCGACTCGTCTCAAATTTATGTTTCTCATTTCAAGAAGAAACAATTGAAAGAAAAGGTGAAAGCTCAACTAGCCCAAGAAGAAATATTATGACTAAGATAATGTAGAATAAATTATCATTAGCCTTCAACGATGTTAAACCGATAAAATACAATAGATAAACCGGTTTAAGCTGCAATGAATAAGCAATCCATTAAAAGAGTCAAGTAGAGAATAAAGTCTACTATCTTTTAGGTTTTAAAAAGTTTTCATCAATTTTATCGTTGAGACTCAAATTTTAATAAATAAACCACCACATCTAATCATCCTCGCATCTACCGCGGTCGAGGATTTTCATCAAATTATCAATGGTCATGACTATACTTAAGAATCACCCCGGTCATAATCATACCAAAAACTATCCATCACTACATTCTGGTGCCATCGAGAACTTTTTGTCACATCTTTTATATCAAGTCATGATTATCTGGATTGATCCCCAGTCGTCATAATCATCATACCAAGTTCATCTACGCATGGCGTAAGCCAAAAGATAACATAATATAACATGAGGATGATGACAATGACATAATAATTCAATAAAACAAATTCAAGAATTATTTAATCCATGAATTATTAACGTCCAAATTGTCAACATAATATTGTTTTCGTAGAGTAAAATTCAAGAATGATCGGAAGAATATTTCCATGAGAAGATCTTTGGATGAAACGCAAATATCGAGGATATTCTACTAAATTCATGGAGTATAAGTCAAAGTTTTAACCAATTGAGTATAATAAAGAATGGAATAACAAAAGAAATCACCATGCATGCGGTGCTTGCATGAGGCGAGGTTATTTATTCCAATGAATAATAATAACGGAACGAAGTGGGGTGAAATTCACATGCAAGCGGGATGTTCCAAGAGTAATAATAAAGATGGAACTGATCTGATTGTAAAAAACACATGATAGGATATTCCATGAGAATGATAAAGATTTTAACCAGGTGTAAAACACATGAGCGAGGATGTTCCAAAGAATAATAAAAAAGCGGAACCGGTGGGTGTAAAACACATGCACGACGGTGGATGTTCAAATGAATAATAATAAGAATGTCACCAAGTATAGGTAAAAGCGGCATGATACAAAGTTATTCCAATGTAATAAATAAAAATGGAATAACATAAGGATTTCACCAAGTATAGGATATACCGCATATACAAAGGTTATGTATAGGGTATATCACTTTTACTGAGTTATTCCAATGTAATAATAGTGAATGGAATAATGAAGTTCTCTTCAAGAAGAAAGAATAACACCCCTTAAGTAAAAAACCTGAATATAGAAGTAGTGAAGTAGCGAATACTCTTCTTCTTTCTATAATTTTCTCTATAGCTTCTCTCTATAATTTCTCTCTAGAGTTTCAATGAATTGTAAGAAAATAATAAAGGAATGAGCTTATTTATAGGAAAATGGAATGCGTATAAGAATTAATCCATGAACAGTCCAGATTGATTTTTTTTTTTAATCGACGGTCCATATTTAAAGAAAAATCTTTTAAATAAAATATAATATATTCTATTTATATAAAATATTTTACTATGCAAAACACTATGCAATACTATGTAAAAACACTACGCAAAAACACTACGCAACACTATGCATAATAAAATATAATATATTCTATTTATAGAATAACTTTAATAAAAGTATTCTATTTTATATAAAAGATGTTTCGTTTTATTACGTTAATAATACTGAATAAAACAAAAACGTCATTATCATTATAATAATTCATATTATTAATCGACAATAATGGAATCAAAGTGAGTGACTTTCACATGGCGATCGATAATAATCAATACCTAGTGCTACTACGCAACCACACGACATCGCATTTCTACTACTACACGAGTAGTTCAACAAGATCAACCAGTAAAACTTCCATAGTTATTTTAATAAAATATTTTTGTCGTTTTCTCAATCCGGCAATAATTTCGCTAGGGTCCACCAATGATTGGTAGTTTGTATCGAATATTCCTCGCTAAACCGAATATTCCCCACCAATCGAATATAATATAACCACTTGCATACTTTTGCAAAATTTATAAATACTACCACAACAACTATAATATTATCTCAAATTCACACCATAATATTAAAATTATTTCGACAAAATTTAAATCTTTATTGATAAAATCTGGGTCTCACAATCTCCCCTCCTTATGGAATTTCCTCGAAATTAGGGTACGATACACAGTATTATAAAGAGATGAGGATACCTTGAATACCTTTATCGTTGAAAACATTAAATTCATTTTGCAATCCTACCAAAGATATTCATTAACAATTCATCTTTGCACTACAGCCAAAGATATACAATCAGTAAAACCAATAATATCTGAGACTCGACATTAATAGTATCACAACCATGAATTATCCATGTACCTTCTTGGCTAAAGGATATTCGTGTTTTCAATTACTGATCATGATTATACCGAATAATCCGTGGTCATAATCATACCAAGTCTATCAACGCACTACTACCAAAGATGACTTTTACCACATCCATGAATTAATATTTCATTCTTTGAGACTCAAATTTCAATAATTAATCCATATCATCGAATCATCATCCGCACTATATAGCCAAGGATATTCATTAAGTATCACGATCAGCGAATTATCCATGCACTACTACCAAAGATAATCGTGTATTCATTAGTATTACGACCACAAATTATCCATGCACTACTACCAAAGATAATTGTGTATTCATTAGTATCACGACCACAAATTATCCATGCACTACTACTAAAGATAATTGTGGACGCCCCCAAAATAGGTATACACAACACCCATTCGAGTCGCCAAATACATGGTACGAAACAACTACAACTTTATTATTACAACAAGAAAGCGTGAGTTTGAATACAAATATTATCTTCAGACAATATCTATACTCAAATAAATCCTCATCACATTATTGATTCATAAATTTACAAAAATGGTGAGGAATACTAAACAACTCTCTCTAGAATCTTCATTCCATACCCCGACTAGTACTCGCTACATTCTCGCCTCCTGAGAAGAAAAATGGAACAACAAGGAAAAGGGTGAGCTCAACTAGCCCAGTAAAGAATATTATGACTAAGATAATATACAACAAATTATCGTTAGTCTTCAACAGGGAAAAATCGATAGAATACAATAGACCACAAGTTTCGGATCAATATTCATAGCGTGAAATAATAATATGTAGAAGAGTTACGTAGAGAATGAAATCTACTATAATCTATGAATTTAACAATCCATCATCAATATTTTATCCCTGTAACATCAATCAATATACATCTGGAATCAAATATTCATCTTTGCACTACAGGCCAAAGATATTCATCGATGGGTCATATTCATTTAAACACTGTTCATCTTTGCACTATGTGCCAAAGATATTAATCAATCGGTCATGTTCATCTCAACACTGCTCATCTTTGCACTATGTGCCAAAGATATTCTTCAGAAATCATTCATCTTTGCACTACAAAAGCCAAAGATATTCAATAATATCATCATTTAAGGCGAGGATGATGAAAAATATTTTAAAAAAGCGAATCCAAAGTGAAACAAAATGACAAGGATTAAGGATTAAGGATTCGTACTTGGTTTTATCCACGCCCAAAAATACCTCAAAATAATCATAGTGGTGTAAAATTCAAGAATGATCAAAACATGGATACAATCGAGTTAGTATCCGGAATAGATGTTTTGGACAAAAAGAAGAAATTTTATTTTTTCGATTGAATAGTCCGAGTATCGTGAATAGTCAGATATCGTGAATAAAGCCGATATCGTGAATAGTAACTCCGACACCAAAAGATAGAAATTCCATAAAAACATCTTCACGCTTTCATGAATAGTACTCGTGAATAAGAACTCGTGAATAAGAACTCATGAATAAGTAACTCGTGAATAAGAACTTCGTGAATAAGTAACCCGATATGAAAAAGTTCCAAATTTGATAAAAATTTCGGATCAACATTTCAAAGATAATGATATTGAAGAAATAATATCATTACAAAAAAATAATATCCCTTACCTCGAAGATCGATCAAGATTTCTTAGAATATCAGTATAAGTCTTTGAAGGAACTTCAGACCGTCTAGCAATACTCAAAGTATACTCAAAATACTCACAAGAATACGCTCAAAATATCGAGAGAGAAATAGAGAAAACTTGGGTTTCGGTGTGATTTTCAATTCTAACCCAAGCACCCTATTTATAGGAAAACGCTTAGAACACCAAAAAAGAGAAAATTTAATATAATATTAATATAATTATACAAATTTTCCTTAGCCCACCTTTTGGTCAAAACACCAGCCACACATGTTAATGATGTCCAAAAAATACAAAAACGTTTTTCTTAACAAAAATAATTTAAACTCCCAAAATCAATTATTTTTGAACTTGAACTTCAATAATTCATAATAAATAGCCCTTTCATCAGAAAATTCGAATCTCATGAGTTTTTATAGAATTTCAATTCTCTACAACTTTGCAGAAGAAAGTTTTTCCAAATTCCAAACAAAAATCGACCGAAATCCACAAACGGACGATTTTATGTGCTATAATCAAATTTTGATTCAATAATTGTGTCCACCAACACACAAAACATGTGTTAAACATTTAATGCCACAAAATACTCTTTCCTCCTCATATACTCATATATCCCACATTCATTGTAAAAATATCACCGTTAATATATTATTAAAATAATATATTTAAATAAATTATTTTATCGAAAAAAGATAAAATATTAATTTTCAACAATTGTCATTTTAAAATTTTCTCCATCTATATCCACATAAAATCAATATTTTCCTCATCATATAAATTAATAATTAATTATTCACAAATAATATTACGTAATCACAATATTGACAACCGAGCTTCCTCAGGAAGAGGGCTTTCAATAAGAATTTCTTCACTCTGCACAAGCAATTAGATGACCAAACCTCTCCTTAGAGCCAGAACTTTCTAGACATTGCCAATAATGTTATCTAATAATATTATTCAGATAATATGAATTATTGCTCGATAATGAAAGATACGTGTAATGACAATTATCAAACAACAATGAATATAAAATATCAACGCAAAGAATTATTAACTCAATAAAATCTTGAATAAAGAATTATCGTAACCATTATTGAGTAAAGGCTTCTTCACGTAAAAATCAATAATTGGTGCAATACTGCGTGTCTTCGTTTCAACAACGCGTGTATTAGTGTGTTTTAACCAACGGGTATTCCAACAAAGATAATTCAAGCAATAACTACGCCAGTTATTTAAAAACAACTTATATTTGTCGTTTTCTTCATCCAATCACTTTCCGTTATGGGGCCCACACATGGTCTGCTACTGTAGTAAATTTAATATTCCGACAAGCATTTGAATATTCCACCACCAAACTAATATTCCAAACAACAATGAATATTTTATAACCACTGCTTATTTTGAAATATTTGCGTATTTAACCCCTTAACTATCCACATTAATCAAATCAACCCTTACTATTTTAAAATAAAGGAAATTTCTTTTTATTTAAAATTTTGGGTCTTACAATAATTGTGTATTCATTTAGTATCACGACCACAAATTATCCATGTACTACTACCAAAGATAATTGTGTATTCATTAATATCGCGACCACAAATTATCCCATGCACTACTACTAAAGATAATTGTGTTTTCAATTACTGATTATGATTATACCGAACAATCCTCGGTCATAATCATACCAAGTCCATCTACTTACTACTGTGCCTGTATGAGATGACTTTCAACATAATATAAGCGTGAGGATAATGATATAAAAATCAATCAAATGAGATAAAGGATAAATATTAAACATTTATAATATAATTTATCCAGGATTCAAGAATATCCCCATGTTATCAATCACTTAATAATCTCATAATCTAATAACATTAATATTATAATAATATTTTAATCACTTCTTAAATTTATAAACAATTTATCTCAATTGTTTAAGTTTTTACCATATAATGCATTTCATCATTCAAAAATGCCATACTCATAAAATATCATCACCAATTATCAAATCCTCATCAAAATATGCATATATTCTATATAGGATTCTCTAGCCATAAAATCCTATTTTCAACTTTTGTTACTTCACATAACATATTTAACTCATATGTTCAGAATTAAACTATTTTCATGAAAAATACCAAATTAGTCCCAAAAAATATTTCTTTTCTGGGATTTAGCATAATATAGTCCCATAATGAAAATATATTTTCTCGGAATTTTTAAAATTCATTTACTATTTTTCAAAAATCAATTTCTAATTAATTCCTTAAGAAATTAGCTACCTCAAGTTTAACTCCAAAAATTCCCAAATCTTGGCAGGATCTTACACATGTTAACGTGAGCTTCTAGTTTAAATTTCATGGTCACCTGAGTTATAGAACTCCGGTTATAGCGTTTTTTAAATCGAAAAAACCTAAATATTGAAATAGTCATAACTTGCTCATTTTAAGTCAGAATGAGCTCATTTTTGGACAGGAGGTACTTTATACCATATACTTTCATGTCCCAAAAACCCAGAATTTTTCTCATAATTTAAGTGGCCGAAACAGTCCCTTAAAGTTTCTCAAGCAGTAGCATTTTCGAAATTTACAGCTTTGGCCTCCTTTGCTAAAATCAATCCACACAAAAATCCACAAGACCTTTTCCAGTAATTCCACTTGGATTAGTTAGGTAACTCGTAGATCTAACTCTAGGACTTGACCACATTCAAAATTCAAAATATAATAAGAGATATGGTCAATTGAATTTCATGTTACGTTTTTCACCAAAATCGATTTTCAACTCTTTGTGATTTCTAAGAAACTTTCATGTTTTTACATACTAACCAACATAACTCATCATAAAACTTACTAATACCACGAATACCCATGATTTTCATTATTCCAATGCTTTTATTATGACTTTCATCATAAACCACGTAAACTTATTCATTTAGTTGAAGAAATATTTGAGGGTTTAAGAAATGGGTTTTTATCTTTGGGGTCAATACAAAATTCGATTTCACGCGCTCTAGGGTAGGCTAGGAAATCTTCAAGAATACGTCTAAGAAATTTATTAATGATAAAAATATCATTCAAAAGCTGTTATTTTATCCAAGACTTGGATAAGACGTCACATTGATACCAACTGTGACTTCTATCCCTTAACCCAGATAAGACCTCACAATGATACCTATAAACTTGCTATCTTTATTCACGATGTCGCTCGCAGAAAGTCCGCTTCGGTGCATTCCACACAAGGAAGTTGACAACGAAAGGTTTGGGGCTCTTTACTTATGGCTTGATATCACAGTGATTAACTTTAGGATTTGGTTACTTTGAATTCAGTATAATGGGTTGGTTAGGAATATGAAAGCTAACAACCTTACAAAAGAATAATGAGTAGTTAATCAATCGTTTTTAAAATTACCTCAAAGGCAAGTATTTTCAAAGAGATAAGATCGACAGTAACGTGAAAGTGTTTATTTGAAACAACAAGATTAATAAGCGAGTGGAGGTAACGAAGGTTTCTCCCAACGAAGTTTCGATAGATAAATCAAAGTCTAATTTCTCCGAGTCAAATTTAAACGTTGAACGCAAAGCAAGAGAGATAAAAGAATGGGTAGAGGCCGGTATCTAATAAGGTATAGACTTGCAAGAATTTATAATTAACTAACCTTGTGCTAACTTCGTTCGGGTTACCCACTTTTGAGAAGTCACGAAAGCGCTTCTTCCGAAACCACCGAACTTTGTTTTGTCCAGTATCCGCTTTGGTGCCACTATCCCATTTGGACTTGACTTGATTGCACAACAAAATTGAGCTAAATTACCTTCTCTTCTTGCAATTTCCACTTCTATTATCTTTGCCATGATTACCAATCAAGTGGTTACCATTCTTAACATGATAATTTCCCCACGATGGTTATCATTATTCGATGGCAGTTGCCACCGAAGATGATTATTATCGTATTGTTGGTCGTTACCTTTTGTTGAGTGAATCAACACTCTCATGTGCTTCACCGCTTATCTCGGCATTTTCAGATATCATTCTCAAACACCGTCACAAAACAAGGGTTAATTAACATATCACATATTATCCCTATATACTCGACCAGACCAATTAAATACCAAATAAATTTAGGTAGGTCATACTTAGCGAAGGAATTTCGTCTCTCCCTCCTAGTTCTTATCTCACATCTCGCACGGGGATCATATCCCTAAGCTCGATACCAATTATGACGCCCCAAAATTAGGGTATCGTCACCCATCTTGGGTCGCCACTTACATGGTACATAAATTCAAATACAACTTACTAATATAAGCTGTAGGTATACAATACGACATAAAGCGTGAGTTTGAATACAAATATTATCTACTAGATATTATACAAACTCAAAAGGAGTCCTCATTACAACTATTATCACACTATTTCACGAGAATAGTGAGGACTACTAATGCTATCCTCTGGACCATTACTCCGTTCCCCGACTGTCGTCATTTATGTTCTCATTTCAAGAAGAGAATGAAAAGAAAAAGGTGAGCTCAACTAGCCCAAGAAGAAATATTATGACTAAGATAATGCGAGAATAAATTATCATTAGCCTTCAACAAGATGTTAAACCGATAAAATACAATAGACAACCGGTTTAAGCTGCGGTGAATAAGCAATCCATTAAAAGAGTCAAGTAGAGAATAAAAGTCTACTATCTTTTAGGTTTTAAAAAGTTTTCATCAATTTTATCATCGAGACTGAGACTCGACAATAAATAAACCACCACATCTAATCATCCTGCACCACGGTCAAGGATTTTCATCAAATTATCAATGGTCATGACTATATAAGAATCACCCCTGGTCATAATCATACAAAAACTATCCATCACCGCATTCATGTGCAATCGAGAACTTTTGTCACATCTTTTATATCAAGTCGTGATTATACCGATTGATCCTCTGGTCATAATCATACTAAGTTCATCTACGCACGTAAGCAAAGATAACATAATATAACATGAGGATGATGACAATGACATAATAATTCAATAAAACAAATTCAAGAATTATTTAATCCATGAATTATTAACGTCAAATTGTCAACATAATAATTTCGTAGAGTAAAATTCAAGAATGATCGAGAAGAATATTTCCATGAGAAGATTTGGATGAAACGCAAATATCGAGGATATTCTACTAATTTCATGGAGTATAGAAGTCAAAGTTTTAACCAACCGAGTATAATAAAGAATGGAATAACAAAAGAAATCACCATGCATCTTGTCTACTTAGATGTATGAGTTATTCAGCGGAATAATAATAACGGAATCAAAGTCGGTGAAATTACACCCAAGCAGGATGTTCCAATGAATAATAAAGATGGAACGGATCAGGTGTAAAACACATGATAGGATATTCCAACAGAATGATAAAGACGGAACCGGTTAAATTGTAAAACACATGCATGAGGATGTTCCAACAGAATAATAAAAAGCGGAACCAGTGGGTGTGTAAACACTGATGCAGGATGTTCCAATGAATAATAGAAGAATGTCACCAAGTATAGGGTAACCGGCAGATATAAAAGTTATTCCAACAGAATAAATAAGAATGGAATAACATAAGGATTTCACCAAGTATAGGATACGCCGTATATACAGGTTATGTATAGGGTATATCACTTTTTACAAAAGTTATTCCAATGAATAATAGTGAATGGAATAATGAAGTTCTCTTCAAGAAGAAAGAATAACACCCTACTTAGTAAAAAGGCTGAATATAGAAGTAGTGAAATAGCGAATACTCTCTTCTTCTTTCTATAATTTTCTCTCTATAGCTTCTCTCTATAATTTCTCTCTGTAGAGTTTCAATGAATTGTAAAGAAAATAATGAAGGAATGAGCTTCTATTTATAGGAAAATGGAATGCATAAGAACTAATCCATGAACGGTCCGATTGATTTACTTTAATCGACTATCCATATTTAAAGAAAAATCTTTTAAATAAAATATAATATATTCTATTTATATAAAAACATTTTACTATGCAAACACTATGCAAAACACTTATGCAAAACACTACGCAAAAAATCTATGCAACACTACGCATAATAAAATATAATATATTCTATTTATAGAATAACTTTAATAAGTATATTATTTTATATAAAAGATGTTTCGCTTTTATTACGTTAATAATACGAATAAAACAAAACGTCATTATCATTATAATAATTCATATTATTAATCTAATGATAATGGAATCAAACCGGTGACTTCACACCAAAAGATCGATAATCAATACCGAGTGTCTACTAATGCAACCACACGTGACATCGTATTTTTTACTACCGAGTAGTTCAACAAAGATCAACCAGTAAAACTTCCGCCGTTATTTTAATAAAATATTTTTGTCGTTTTCTCAATCCGATAATAATTACATTATTAGGGTCCACCAATGATTGTAGTAGTTATACAATAATATTCCCTCGCTAAAACTAATATTCCCCACCAATCCGAATATAATATAACCACTTGCATACTTTGCAAAATTTATAAATACTACCCACAACTATAATATTATCTCAAATTCACACCATAATATTAAAAATTATTTAAATAAAATTTAAATCTTTATTGATAAAATCTGGGGTCTCACAAGGGTGTTACAATATTTGTTTGTAAAAATTATATTTAGGATTGGACTATTAATCTCAAGTCTCATTTTGTTTTTAAAATAGACTTATGAAAATAACGAGAAGATGGATTATTTAATATCATATCCAATTAGGTATTATAATTTTTATTTGGGACTACAAATTTGTCAACAAAATTAACCTTTTAACTTTGTTTAAAAAGAAGCGATATATTTTAGCATATCTATCTATACTCAAACTAATCAGAATATAATATATTTGTTATTAGTGGTAATAGTATAATAGCTCAAATAGTAAGTTTTTATCCAATACTTTAAATAATATTGAACAAAACAAATATAATATAGAATTATTTTAAATTATCTCATAAATAATCTCATAAAAAATAAACATATGACTACTACTTAATCTACTAACTAATAGTCTTAAAATTATAATTCATAAAAATATAATTTTAATATTATAATCCTTATAAATAAAATTGACCAAAGAGACTTTAGATTCTATGTTTTGATGATGTATTGATGTGGAAGTGGGATATACCTTCTTGTCTTTAATATATAATAATATCTGAATTTTATTTGGATTCTAATGGACTGTTAAAAGTCGGTCAGTAAATCATTAAAAGTTTTTTATCTGATGAGCAAAGAGGTGTGTTGCCTTTTGAATTCAAATGTAAATGTAAAAGGCTGAAAAGTCTTGAATCAACTTATTAATGGTCTGATATAAATTATGAGGTTGCCCAATATGTGGGTTAGGAAAGTCAGATAAATTAATTTATCTGCTTAAAAAAGAAAAGATAAAAATTGTTTTTTCTTCTCAAGATTTCAATAATTAATTTCAAGATAACCATAACCAGTCTTTTTTAGATATGATCAATTATTAGTTTTACTTTTTTTTTTAAAAAAAATAATATCTTAACAACTAGTCAAATTAAATATATTGTAAAAATGAAGGTAGGTCTTGTGTTACTTCGAGTCCCCATCAGTCTCAAAGCATTTTCTTTAAATTTGGATTATGAAGTGATTACAGCTAATATGGTGTGTGTATATATATATATATATATAGAAAATGATCCGCAACATATATTTATTATAGAAGAAAAATTAGTATATAGTATCTATACCTTCCGTTTAACAAATGAAGGGCTGAGATTAAAATTAAAAACACGCCGTCTGCTAGTAATTATTAAAATTAAAAACACGTTATATATATATATTTATCAGACTCTCAAGCTTAACCATAAAAAACTAACTAAAAGCAACCGAGTATAATAATGATTTTTTGATTATCCACACAAGATAAAAAGTCATCTTTTTTATCTTTATAATGATTTTAAAATCCGTTGATATAGCCAATTTATTTTTAATTCACTCCTTGTAATTCGCTAGAGAGACCTCCCTATATATATATATATATATATATGTATGTATAGTTTTGTCAAACAATGTGCAACATTACTACATGTGTTTTAAGTTCAAATAGTGGGTGGAGTGTGTGAACATGACAGCCATATTGTTTTTTTAAATTTTAATTTGGACTAAATCACAAATTGCAACTTACAGTTTAGATTTAAAATTTATTTTAAAGCACCGTATCTTTGAGTAAAAATAATAATTTGGACCCTTTGCACTAAAATTTAAGATGCAAATTGTTTTCACGCTAAAAATTTAGAATAATTTATATTTAAAATAAAAGTATATGTCGAAATAGATTTTGAGACTAAATTATAAGGTTGATTTTGTGATTTAGTATCTCAACATGTTAACACAAAGGGATAGCTCTGGACATTATAATAAGTACCCCTAGCAAACTAGACATGACATGAGTTCAATTTTCCAAAAAATGGCTTTGGGGGGCCAAAATAGAAAATATTTGGCAAACTTGTCAAAACAAAATAGCTGTTTGAGCCTCTATAAAAATAAATTAATAAAATATCCAACATGTTTTCGTAGAAATTTATTTTTTTTTGATAAGAATTAATCGATTAATTGAAGCCGATACATAAAGCCTCTTTATAATCAAATGCAGTGAGATTAACACCTCAAGGAGTAATATAAAGGTATAAATAAAATATTTTTATAAAGCAAGAAATTGATTATCAAAAAATTTTGACAATAAAAAATTATTAATTTAATTTTTTCCAAGTCGAAGGTAAATATAATCTTATTCATTTTGCTTTTCTAGTAATAATATTTACTTTGTTGTTTTTTTTTAATTAATTTTTATTTGTCACGTTGCCATTTAAAGGCTTATCATCATGGCATGCCCCTCCATTTAAAACGACTGAAATAAGGAACAGAGAAATGGTATATTATTCATGGTGATTGTGGGGTTGGGGTTGGGGTTGGGGTTGGGCGTGGGCGTGGGCGTGGGCGTGGGCGTGGGGGTGGGGGTGGTTATTAATTTATGCTCATGCCCCTTAAGTCTCCTCTTACAGCCTAAGGGGCTCATACTTTGAGGAATATTGTTATTGGATCAATATATTTAACAGATTTATTTCGATTCAAAATTTGTTAATCTGATGGACCCATTAATTAAGTGACCCTGTTTGCCTCTGTTTCTTCGTCCACATATAACGTTTTTGGTATTTTTTTTAATTCATTTTTGTTACTCTTAAATTAATTAATAAATCAATGAAATTTGCCAAATTGCTTATCAAGGGGATGTTCTATTAGGTAGTTGAAAAGTAAGGGTACCAAGTTGTAATAATAGCATACCTCATCTCAAAGTTGAATTAAATATTTTTGCTTTGAAAACAAAAACATGTACACGTGCTTAGGGGTGTTCATCCGGTAAAAATCTAAGATTGAACCGAATTTGCATGCAAACCGAACCAAGACCAAAAAGCTAAATATTGATATCGATCTAGGAACCAGGTTGATTGGAAGTATATCGAACCTAATAGATTCTGGTTTTTACCGAAAATTAATATAATTATTATTTTTATTATTATTGTTATTATTTTATTATTATTATTATTATCATTTTATTATTATTATTATTATTATTTTATTATTATTATTTTTATTAATATTATTTTTATTTTATTATTATAATCATTATTTTATTATTATTATTTTAATAAATTATTAATAATAAAAAAAATTAAAAACCTAAGAGGTTTCGATTTTTAGAACTATATAGAACCAAAATCGATTCAAAAAATCGGTATATCTAGGATTTTTTGAAAACAGAATCGAATTTTTTTTATCTGAACCCGATTCGGCCCGGTTCGCTCAAAACCTGAAAACCGAAAAAACCGATCTAAATGAACAGCCCTACACGTGCTACATCCCTTCTAAATTAGAGATATATTCCATCCGTTTCTTAATATAAATCGTTTTAGAGAATTATTTTTATTCCTTAATACTCTTTTCGTCCCTTAATATAAGACGTTTTAGAGAAGTTTTTTGTCCCTTAATATATGACGTTTTAGAATTTCAAGTAAGTATTAATTGCTTAGTTTTTAATATTATCCCAAGTATTAAATATAACTTTAGTTCTCTGATTATTTTTTGCCCAATAAATAACAATCTCTTTTTTCAATACAAGAGAAATATAGACATTTGATATTATATTTAATGTTATACAATTATTTCTTTAATACTTGTGCAAAACTCTATAAAGTCTTATATTAAGGGACGTAAGGAGTATAAGTTGTTTAAGAATTTCAAATAAGCACTAATTGTTTAATCTAATATTACCCCAATTAATAAATACTCCATCCGTTCCTTAATATAAGTCGTTTTAGAGAAATATTTTTGTTTTTTAATACAAGTATTTCAAGTAAGCATTAATTGTTTAGTTTCCAATATTACCTCAAGTATTAAATATAACTTTAATTTTCTCACTATTTTATGTCCAATAAATAACAATATCTTCTTTCAATACAAGGACAATATAATAGTTAATGATATACAATCATTTTTTTAAAACTCGTGCACGACTCTAAAACGACTTATATTAAGCAACGTAGGAAGTATAACTTTGGTTCTTTCACTATTTTTTGTCCAATAATAAATAACACTCCATTTTTTTAATACAAGGGCAATAGACAATTGATATTATATTTAATATTATACAATCATTTTCTTTATACTTGTGCACAACTCTAAAACGACTTATATTAAGAAACAGATGAAATAATTTTTTTACGGATATAATTTTTTTTCCCAACTTGAAGATTAATGGAGTCGTATCATATCCTTATCGTTACATATTTAATTAGTTTAGAAATAGTTAATGACATCTTAATCAAAGGGCGGATCTATTCGCAGCAGCAGAAACGAATTTTTTTAAACTGAAATTTAGCGAGATAGAGAGCGAAAATTTGAATACATTATAGACCGAAACTATTTGTGGGTTGTTATGTTCACCTGGTGGTTTGGTCCTACCATGTGGTGGAATTGTTTAGACCTCTATTTATAAGGACACTGACATGAAACTGAAGTAAAGTTCATCTGTTTTGTATCCCAATTTTCCTACTCATTGACTTGTTTCAAGGCATTGACCCAAATACTAACAACAAACATCATAACATTAATCTGTCTGGACCACATATGCACATGGCATATACTAGTACTAGTCTCAAAATTAGAGTTCATTTTCATAATATTATGTACATCAATTTTACCTCTCTTTTTTTTTAAAGTAAGTTATGACCTTTGAAAGTACTTGATATTGATATGATTAAGTAGCTGATATGGACTGCACAATGTTTTTGGAATTGTTTAAAAATAGTCCGAACAGCCAAGGCCCAAGGATGAATGTAGGTAGTGACAATTTGTGTGCTAACAACATGAAAATAATTCATACTGAATACTAGTAACATTTTTCATGTAAAATGTTTTACATAATGAAATTCAGTTTCTTTCTCAATATTTTGGAGTTTTGTAGGGTTTTAGGGAATAAACTAATAAGAGGGACACACATTTGCCCGTGCATTTTCTTCTTCATGATCTTATCAACTTTCTATGTTGCTTTTTAATTAAAATGTTGGTGGTTATAAAGTGAAAGAGAAGAGTATATAGTGTAAAGAACAATGTTTTTTGTTTTTTGACCTGAACAAGACTTGTAAATTTTTTTTGTTTTTTGTTTTTTCACTCCTAACTAGGCTTCTTCGAGTGGGAGTCAAACTCAAGACCTTCGAATTCACGATTGGACCCAAGTTCTCCTTTAAATCATTGAGATAAATATATATTTGTTCACTTGAAATATATTTATATAACAAGGCCTCAAGAATTTCAATAGAACATTGACCGACCCTTTTGAACAATTTCAAGGGTTAAATGTTTTTTCAGTCACTGTACTATATGTCAACCAACAGATGAATAACTGAACTTTTTTTTCTTACAATCAACTCACTGTACTTGACTTTTCTAACAAAAAGTTAAAAAAACCGTTAAGTCATGTTGACTTTAACGAAAAATGACACATCCTATGTGGCAGTTAGTATGCAATGTGGCAGTGATGACGTGGATTTGGAGAAATTTTTTTATGAAGAAAATAAAAAAAATATTTTAAAGTATAATATAAATTTAAAAATTGTACCAAAAAACAAGAAAATAAATTAAATATATATTTAATTATTTTTGTAATTAATATCAAATAAATTTTATTTATAAAATAAAAAATCCAAAAATATGCTAATTAAAATTAAGGGAATGTGAAATATATTTAGGGAGAAATGAAAGAAAATTATAATAAAACCAGAAAATTTAGCAAAAATTACTTGGTCGAAATTAAAAAATAAAAAGAGTTATTTAGTTATTTTTGTAATTAATAGAAAATGATTTTTTTATATAATTAATAACAAATATAATTGAGAAAATTATAAAAATTATAAAATTAAAAATAAATTTCAATAGCTCATTGACTGACCCTTTTGAACAATTTCAATGCGTAAATTTGACAAAAATAAATTGTGCAATATTATTAGTGTTACCTTGTGGCCGGGCCGAGCTTTACTAACCCTAACCCTACATCTACATTTTGGGTATATTAAGTTTTTAATTTCCTATAGAATAACCGGTTTGGCAATTTCTGTCTCTTAAATGTCAAAATGCATTGTTTTTCCTCCCAAGGAAAAGTAAATAGACTACTTGCTAGTGCCATCAATCATTTCCTTAATTTGTCCGGACATCTAGTCTACTACTACTTGCCAATAAAAATGGGACATTAAATTGTGCTGGACAAACCTCCAATTTCCTCAATGTAGTGGCAGTTAATTGTACTATAGTTTAGGTAGTGTATGGGATAGAAATTGTAGCTCATGAATTTCCTACATGTAGATATTACCCACTCCTCATTTTATTTCCCAAGTTGGGAACTTCATTTTTTTGAGTAGTCACCTATGAAGAATGTTGGAAATCAATCAAGAAACAAACTCTCTTGGTTAATATGATCCAAAAAGATATAATTAGGACAATGAATTAATTCTTGGTACGATTTAATTTGATATGAACTTGGAATTTGACACAATTGTTAAATCTCTCTCTCTCTCTCTCTCTCTCTCTCTCTCACACACACACACATCATGTGTATATGTTAAACTATTCCATATTATAGTGAGAAAAAACAAGCCATCCTCTTGATGGTTGAGCTTGATGTTGTGGAATCAGGAGACAGGTCAAAATAAGCTGAAACTCACACAACCCCATATAAATCTTACATTATTAGTTCAGTGCTCCATTTCATATAATAGCACAGCATTTGTACTGTTGGTGTTAGCTATCTCAAAGAGCATTAATATACACCTTCATTTTTAGGTGGACAATCTAGCTAGCTAGCTAGCTAAGCAAGCACCATGAGATTTCTAAGCCTCTTTCTAGTTTTCTTCTTTTTGATACTTGCTGTTATTGGCAAAGGTGATGCAAATGAACCTCCGGCCGACGGTTCCGTCAATACAGTGAATGTGGTTAGTCTCTCTCTCTCTCTCTCACACACTCACTCACTCACTCACTCACTATATATATGGCAGAGTAAAGCAGTGGATAACACTTTTTTTTAAAAATCTGCACCGCCCGCTTCTCCAAGGGACGGCCAGATATGTATTTGTCTGGATAGTGTCATAAAGGTTTTGTTTTATCTTTTAAGGTGAAGCAGGGAAAAGCTCATGAGTTATGTGGCAAACAGGGTTTTGAGTGCAAAGAAGGCCAAGAAAAAGGAGCAGATGAGGGTGTTTTTGAGAACGAGGACTACATCTATACTCAATCTCTCCCTTAGACAATACTACTACTTCTTAGTAATGTAAATTCACTTAACACAAACAATTACTCAAATATTCTGCATTTTTTTTGGGTCTCTCATAATATTGAATATTTAACAATTTCTCCAATTTTAATTTGGGACAAAACTAAAGGCTCCCTCGGTACAAAAGAATGAATCCCAATTTCTTTCCTAATTTCAGCTTATCTAGAAACACATTTGTATTTCTAAATGCTAACATCAAGCTAAGCTCTCTCTTCTGGGACTACATGAAGTTGAGCTGACCAAGCTTAAGTTTATCTAAAATAAACAGCCTATATATCACACTATTATTTAGTTACAAGATACATTGGCCTAATTAGACTGAACACAGTATTTCTTTCTCTAAAATATGTACATCTATAATCTATGGAATATAAACTACCAAAAGAATAAACAAAACCAAAATTTAAAATATTTGAAGTTGGTTTTTTTTTTCATAGGAAATAGAAACTCCAGAAAGTCGGACTTTAGAGCATTACTCCGGGAAATAAGGGTCAAAATGATAAAAACACAATGAAAAGAATATGATGCCATTTATGCAAGTGTTCAAACCATGGTAAATGGTAATCATCTCTTTAACTACTAGAAGTGTAGAAGATATAGTGAAATGACAATTCTGTTCTTTTTCCCCCTTGTTTCTGAAGAAATATATTTCCAAGCAAAATGCAGATAGCGTCGTTCAAATCTTACCGTTGTTTGATAGATATATGCATCTTCCAAACAGAAAAATGCAAGAGAAAAGAGACAAAGAAAGTTAAAGTAACCGACTAAGTGGAGATTACCTAGGAAATTAAGCATTATTAATAAAAGCTTGAAAGAAAAACAAGGCTTCCACTTATCGATGATATGGATTATTCAATAATTAGCAGCTACAAACAATGAAGCCCTCGATTTAACACAGCAAATCGTCACCTCAATAATCGTTTTTACTTTCTGGGTTGAAAACTTTTAGCCAAGTGTGTGTGTGTCTGTGTTTATATATTTCAGTTGTGCCAAAAACATATGCAAGTTCTCCAGCAATGACATTGGTTCTATGAAAAGTCAATGCATTATTAATTTACCATTACCACATGTAGTCCTACTCCTGTGAAATGAAATATAAAAATTAGGGGTGTTTGGTCACTCTTCCAACATACCTCTTGGGTGGTGCAATTGAGGAGATTTTTTATGTGAAATTTGTACTTCTTTCTGGGTTCCTCTGACCTGGCTCCAAACACTAGAATGATGGCTTGGTCAATGAGTTACAGGTCCACAATAGCCTGGTCAAAATAAAATCAGTTATCCAAATCACACAGAAAGATGAAGCAATATGTAAAATGAGCTGTCAAAGACTTGAAGGACAAACTCATTGACCTAAAATTTAAATATAAAGGTTCTCGAGTGACAAAATAAAACTAAATAATTACAGGACAGTAGTAATAACATTTGAATAAATAAGTTTAGATGGAAGCCATTTTTGCTTCCACCAAATTAATGAGATAATCAAGATTAAAAGGTTGTGAAGGTTCCTAATGTTACGCTAAAGACTGGTCCGGATCGTACGTCAAAGTACGTTATTGCATACATTTCCTTGAGAATATTAGCAAGAATCAATCTGTGTGTATGTGATATTAGGAACACAGAACAGTGGAGGAAACAGACTGTAATAATTGAATATTGCTAGCATATTAATTAAATTGTGAGGACTCAACCCACAGTGCGTGAACAAATGCGAAAAACAAAAGAAGTACACAGATGCACAAGCAAAATACTAATTGTTTTTTCGCTTTTTCCTAAAGGGCAGCTGAAGATGTCAAATTCCACAGAGTTTGATTTAGAGAGGTTTTTAATTTGTTCAGCACATGGAGCTCCATACTACAGCTCACTATATGCATGTTTGGGTTATTCTACAAGCATAATACAAAAGAGGAAAATGGATCATGACTTTAAAGGCTCCATTATTTTGCTGAAGGACAAAGCAAAAGAAGCCAAAATTTGGAATTTACCACAACCATTCCAACCAAAAAATTCTATACATATATATATATATATATATATATATATATATAGAGAGAGAGAGAGAGAGAGAGAGAGAGAGAGGAATCTTAAAAGCATAGCTTATTGCTCAAGATCTCAAAAAGGGATTCGATACCATCAGGCCCCCTCCATCTATACTACCACTTTATAAAGATTCAACAAACATAAATTCAAGAAAAAAGTACGCATTTTCTTTTTCCTAAAAGAACACAATCTAACTAGAAATCTTGAGCAATCTCTGAAATATTTTCAACAATGATAACTTCCTTGAAAGAGTGTAATGCTAGCTGACACCATGAATCTCGTCCCAAACAATTTTTCAAATGCCAAACATCATCACAGGTGAAAGTGAAACGATCACTTTCCAAGCCATAAGATCTTCAACAGGAGCACAAGATTCTTGACTCAACATTTAATTGAACTTCACTTCAGCATTGGGATTTATGTTACAAACTTATGACTCAGTAAAAATAAAAATTGAAGTAAAAATTATACCAAGTCTGAAGGGTTGCCATCCTACAGCACCCTTGATTTGTACGAGTGTTTTTGCGAGAGTAACAACGTTTCCACCTTAACATACTAAACTGTTAAGGGTAATGAAGATATGAAAATAACATTTAAAACTACTTTTCCTGAATTAGATGAGCAGTTTAAAGGACTATGAAGATAATTTGTCATTTCACTTTCAAACTTTTTGTCAGGAAACACAAAGAGAATAGGTCATCGGTTTGGTGATAATATTACAAGATTCACTATATTATGTTATACACATTCATGGAAATTGCCTCGGGGCAGGTTGGAGGCTACATCAATGCCGATAAAAACAATGGATTTGTACATTAGCTTATCTACATCAGGGCTAAGAGCAGTCAATCATGACTAGCCTACATAAAAAGAAGAACCACAATAGACCGTCTCATTTCCTAAACATCCTAGTTGGAGTCATGACATGTTCAACAAATAATTTTGACTAACCTAATTGATTTTTAAAATCCAAAATTGTCAGATCTTACTCCCTGAACTGAGTACTCAGACTTTTCATAGCTTCACAACAATTCTTAGCATTGCAACTTCTCAGCTACACAGACTCCAAAGGAATTCACACATAATATTTCAGTAGCACGTCTGCTTTCTTTCAGAGGTCGTAAAGCTGACTTGCATCTACAAGTTCCCATGATAAATCTTCGACTATGAATATGAAGCACACCTGATGGGGTGGATTGACATATGAATTCCATGGTGGTCAGGAAATCGAATATGCTAGGGAATTTAGAGATTAGACAAGCATGACTAACTTTTAAATATTTCACATTCTCTAAATAATGTCAAAAAAGAGTTAAGAGGATAAAATATAGTAAACAGATTACCCAAGATGCATATTTAACACACAACCTTTAGAAGTGCTTCGTAATAATTTGCAGCTTGCTAGAGTGTAGTGACGGCTTCTAATACTGTTGTTCTGATTTCTGAAGAACAACAATTTATAGCTTCATACTCTAAGGTCATTCCTCCCTCCAATCTTATTTAAAATGCATAAACCTTTTATAGTAGAAGATATGCTGAAGGTTCTATAGTTGCAGAAAGACGGCTTGAGGTGTCTAGCACTAACTTAGACAATGACTTCTCTGATCAGTTTGCAAATTGCACAAAATGAGTTCATTTAAACTTTGGAGATCGTTTGCATAGTCTTTTGTGGAAAAATTCCTCTTCAATTAAAATTGCAACAAAATAATGCAGACATAGCATCCTGGGTTTCAACCAGGTGCTTTCTAATCTTTATCAGATCATAAATTCAATCTTCAAAGCAGCTAAACCAGACAAAGGGTTTGGAGGATAATATCCTATTCCGAAAAAACAATGGCACTCATAGAACACCACTCATTCAGTTGCCAACATATTTGACCAAACATTTTTTCGGCAACTAAACCACTATCTAGTTTGTTGCAGAAGAAAATAATAATAAGCTTGCCAAACAAATCCCATGTTGGAAACACAAAGTGAAATAAACAAATACCAATGATCAAGTCTTCATTGGTGATATAAATTAAAAAGCTTGTGGAGAAATGGCTTAAAAAGGTTAAAGGTTTATGTGGAAATTAAACGTACAAGAGTAGTTAATCTTCTAAGTGGGAAATATGCACGTATCTTATTCAAATTGTTTTTTGATGGCCAAGGCTCAAACATCAAATAATTAAATATCTTCTTTTTTTTATAATTATAGGGTGCTCTTTCAATACTGGTAAACTGTTACTTAGAGTTCATGCAAGTAAACACTTGTTTCAGGGTTAAATCTATTTTTCCCCACTCTACTCGACCTCGATTTACAAATGTTTTAATGGACTGAAATTTTTTTCAGTCAACTCATTAAACTAATTTTTTTACAAAATATTGAATTTCCGTCTATGGTTGTTAAATGCTAACAAAAACATGGATAATTAGAAAAATCTGTGGTGCCATGTCGGATGAAAAAATATTTTGGTATACTACAAATTTATCAAATATTTTTTAATTTTTCAGTAGATTATTAATTTTCAAAATTAAAAACATTAAGTATAATACACTAAAACCAATCAAACAAGCTAACATTCAAATAAACTATAAAAAGTTAATAAAATAATAATAACTTAAACAATTAAATAAGTATACAAGTAGTTAAACAAAAAACAAAACACCCAACCTGGAGAATATTATGGCAACTTCAAATCCATTTAAATTATAGGAGAATAATCCAACATATCAGATTAAGAAGCATAAGAATCCATCTCAAAGGTTACACATACTTCAATTTAAATAACTGAACACTATTTACCTTTGGCGATCAACACCCAACTGATCTAAAGCTTGTATCCGGTTTATCTTGATCCCAGGTACGTATTCCAGTGTCAGAACCTACACCGAAAGAAAAACTACAAGATAAAGAGTTTACAAAGAATTCAAAATTTAGAACTCAAACATTTATAATTTGGAAATGTTTAAACCTGTGGGGTGGTGTATTCCCGATATATTGTTGGGACTTTAACATAATTCAAATCTTTGAAGTTACTTGCAAATAATTCTGCATTATCTGCTTCCTTTGTGTAATCAATCTCCTGAAATTTACTAAAACGCGATCAGCTCTCATTAACCCTAAAGTAGAGGGAAAACAGAAAGAATCGGATCATATCTTTTAAATTTGATGAAATTAAAAAACAGACATCAAAAAGAATGAGAGGATGATTGAGGCATGGTTACCACGAGCCCTAATAAATAAGTACGTAAAACAAAATCAAGTACGAAGAATGCTACCTATGGTAGAATTCACAAAGCATCTAAACTCTCGTACCACAATTCGGAACAATTGTATAGTACCCGGTACGCAGAATGCAGATAATAAGAGCTCCCTCACAAAACCTATTTGAGAATCATGATTTTATAACTGAGATAGCTCGGGAAACCATTTGACACCCAATGCGCTTCACTAAACTGGACAATATACATTAATTTATTTATTTTTCATGAAGGTACAATGGCCACTTGGTGCTACCTTTACCACTCACCATGTAAAATGTGTAGCAAATAGCAACAATATACATATTAGTTTAGAAATCTCCATTGTACTGTACCGAGTGTTGAAGCAAGGGAAATGCTTCTTTTGCTATGGGAGAGACAAAAACATTAAGGTGTACTTTCATTTCTAATAAAGGTCTTGGTTTATAACTTATCAAGAAATAAACAAAGGTATTGGTTTATAATTTAAGAGAAAAAGAATGCAAACAAAACTAATAAGTTACAATAGTTGGTCATGAGTTAAATTAAAATAGTTAATCTAAGTTAACATATTCCTTTAAAACAAATCTGCGCTATTTATTTTAAATTTTGCTAAAACTATTCAATTACTCACAACTCTTTTTGTCTCACAACCTCTCGCAGTTTGGTACTTTCCTTATAGTTGTCTTACCAAATTTATCTCAGCTTAATATTATCTAACCTTTTCCTTCAATTTACGCTGCCTCTCCAGTCTCCACAATGCAACATTCTCAAACCTGTGTATATTTGTCTTCACATTAATCAATCTCAATATTAAGTGCATCTGCACTCAACATTAAGTACACTTTCTCTTGTAGAATTAAAGATTTCTATGAGCCTAAAATATTTTAATAACTAAAAGGAGATTCATCAGAAACCTAAATGGTGAATAAGGGAAGCCAAGACACGTCCAACTGTCTCCTTGGACAGACATAAAGGTTTTTTTCTTCCTTTTCTTTTTCAGTTGATAAAAAAATAATTCATTGGAACAAGAGAGAAGCTTAATTTAAAACAATCTCAAATATTCTGAAACATGCAACCCAAAGAAAACAATTACCTGATATAAGACACCTGCACATTCATCATAGATAGCAACCCAATCCTTTTTTGCCCCATCAGATTTTTGGGTCAAGCTTCTGAAGATATTCCGCTATCACCTGAGAACTTCAAATTGAAGAATCAATGCACATTGGAACCTACTAGCCTATTATACAACAACAAAACCTTCAAAATATTTAACCACTATGAAACAGCAAAAGATAATGGCATAAGTGGCATTACAGTAGTGGAGGGAAGCTTCTAATAGATGTTTTTCCACACTAATGGCGTAGTCGTAGTATGTTCACAGAATTAGTATATTTAGTCAATGTTAATACTCAGAATTTGAGGAAGTCGTATAACAAAATTGAAGGCAATAAAACTTAAAAATATGGACCATTTATTTCTTTTTGTCAAAAAGAACATAATGGCTTAATGACATAAAAATATAATCAGAACACTAAGCATTCAGCAAATAACATAAAGGAACTCCAATTATCTGAAATTACCCTTTGGTTTTTTAGATCAATATCAAGTAGATCCTTCAGACCGGGCCTTTGCACTTTACAAACAACTTCCTGGCCCTTCAATTTTGCACGATGAACCTGACATGCACAATAAAAATCAGCTTCTTGCATTTCATTTTTGCCAATTACAAACGGAGTGATGCTTGAAAGGAATTATTACATTTGAGTTTTGAAGAAAAGTTAAGATTACCTAGACTAGCAGCAGCTATTGGCTCATAGTCAAAGTGGTCAAATATAGCATCTACAGGGCCTCCAAGCTCTTCTTCAACTATAGATACCGCAGTTTCTGATGGAAAAGGAGGAACTTGATCCTTCATGAAATGATGATACAATTAGTCCCTTTGAATTACATATCGAATTACAGACTAAACTACATAAAGTGAGGGAAAAGGTTACTTTAGCAAAATCATTATAAAGAGTAGCTGAATTGCAACAAAGATGCAGAGGCATTTATAATTAAAATAAACCCGTTACATACTTTTCTTCACTGTACTGCTTTAAGTAATAGGAGGAGTAAGGCGAAGATGATAGACAAATGACACGTGCTCTATTATGAAGAAAACCAACCAATTGTCTGGCATATAGAGCCTAATTCTATGCATCCTTTCTACATGATAAAATGTAAATGAAGATATCAAACTTTCAGCATCAAGAAATTTATTTGTCTTGACGTGGTTAAGATCTTGCAATTTCCGTTACATCTTTTGCATCCATGCCTTTTATTTGTCTAGGGTTTTTATATACTTGTTCATTTTAATGGATCGTATATGAGGAAGAAAAAAGATGAGTGGGAGGGGGGGCATTTTCAAGGGGGATGGTTCCGACAATGGAAGGGAACCTCTTTTACCTTATTTTGTTGGGTACAACCATAAGGTATGGAACAGGAAGGGATCTCAAACTGTCTGGTCGAATGATGGGGATGGAGCAGGAATTAAACAATAATTTTGTAATTTTATTACAATAACCATAAATCTTACTCCTTTATAAATATGACTAATTTCGTAAATACAACCACAACTGACTTCATGTTTGCCAAAGTACAGAAGTATCACAAAAATATTAGCCTAAGTTTAAAGTATAAAACTATCATTTAAATACTAGACTTAGTTCTACAGGTCTGAAAAAGATCCCAAGCTTTGGAAAAAATACTAGATAGTCCAATTTTGATGCTATTGTTCGAAGACTATAACTAGCACCTTACAGAAAATATGTAAAACTGTGAAGGAGACACATGTATCAAACTAAGAAGATATCAGAATCTGCCGAGTACAAATGGTGCAACAAAACTTGACAACTGAATGATCCCACCACTGGCAAGAAGATCAGCTCTCAAAATATACAAAACTGTGAGCTGATGGAAGGAGATGCTAAATTCATTCTTGATGAAAGGAGATGCTAGAACCATACAAGGGCAAAGAAGCATGCAAGGTTCACGGAATCAAGACTTATTTAGTAGAATAATGTTGAGCTGAATTTCTGACAACTGATCCGCATATTCTTGAGCAAGTATGTCCATCCCTTGTAGAGAACTGCTGACCAATTTTGATGAAAGTAGGACCTAATCTCAAAATACTTTCTTTCAACCACTTGGCAAGTACTTTCCGCCTTTGAACTTTCTTCGCCTCAGTCATACCTCCTGCATAAATGAATTTCAGATATAGATTTGAACAATAACCAGTATTTATAACATGCACAATTTATGATCTAGTAAAGGGAAAGGAAAACATAATTTATTTCCAATGGTCTCCAAAAGTTTTCATGAAAATATCAGCATATCACTCACTATATACAGGGGCAGATCTGTTCAAGGGCAGCATAGGCTGCCTATGCTGGAATTTTATTTTTTTATTTTTTTTATAGGTATAGAGGCAATGGAAGATATGTAAGTTAATAAACTAAGGGGACAGATTAATGGAAGAGTTAAAATTGGAGGAGTCAAACAAAATTCATTCATATTTTAAATACAAGTACATACTCTGTAGTTTTTTATTATGCTTCTGCTTGCTAGTTGCTTCTATCTTCTACATCTCCGCCTTCGTAGCTCCGCCACTACTTTTTCTACATCTTCGCGACTACGCCACTAGGCCCACTACTTTTTCTACATCTCCACTACGGCATTACCTCTTGCGCATATCAGAGTAATCATACTAAAAGGTTAACTAAATTAGAGCTTTTTTTTGTTTGATAATTTAAATTTTGTAGTTTGTTTGAATTTGTTGTTGGTTGGGAACTTGGGGTTAAACCCAATTCAATTTATTTGATGTATTTGTTATATTTTGGACTTAAGATGTTACTAATTGGGGCTTTTCTGTTTGATAGTT
Source organism: Panax quinquefolius (assembly GCA_020205615.1). Taxonomy (NCBI): domain Eukaryota; kingdom Viridiplantae; phylum Streptophyta; class Magnoliopsida; order Apiales; family Araliaceae; genus Panax; species Panax quinquefolius. Next base: position 34,189,864 of record CM035169.1, read on the forward strand.
TAAATTGTAACTTTGCAAGGCCAAAAGTGTATTTATGATGACTGGATTGCTTGATCTGTTCTGGTACTGAATTTTTTTGAAGATTATTGGTTTAATTTATGTTTGAATTGGATTGAATTGCTTTTAAATATGCATTTGTGTTTGTCTGTATTACAGTTGGAGTTACTTATCAACATAATTTATTTTTAAAATAAATAAATAGTTGGATTTTTTTTGGCTTTTTAAAGTTGTGGTTATTTTGGACTAGGAATATTTATGACCCCAATATCTGTAAGTTCTGATTGTTTTCCCCCACTGTTGTATCAGTTAGTAATGGCAAGTGAGTCAAGAAATAAGTAAATTAATGTCTTTTTCATTATATAATACATAGTGCTTAATTTTTCTAAACTAGAGCATATAATGTATACAGTATTTATGGTTTATATTATATGGAAAAGGAGCTTAGATATATGTTCAGATCATTCATAGAAATCCCTGAATTTAAGAAGAAAAACAAGATTAAAGTTTTTGGTAAGAATATTGGGAGATGACAGGTACAAGTTGGAAAAGAGTTCAAAGGACATATATCCATTGGGACCGTTGATATAAGTTTCTTAATTAGTGTATAGCTACTATAAGTGGTATCCTTATCATGAATAGTCCTTGTTGGGATGTGATAATTTGGGTCTAACCATGGTGCAGCCCAGTCTATTTAATGGTCCGGATCTGATGACCCATATGTATTTATTGTGACAGTGAGAGTTCTTATTAAAATAGGATTGTGTTTCCTTATTTGGAGGGATAAGGAGTCCTTCTCCTAATTGGATTCAGGTGGATATGGCATCTATAAATACAACAATAAGAAGGGCACAAAAGATACAACTCAAATACACAAACTTGTACTCCCAATATTATTATAGTGGATTACTCTCTCTCTCCGTGGTTTTTTTTCAATTAGGTTTCCACGTAAATCTTGTGTTAATACTTTATATTCCTTTATTTATGCTTATGTGTGAGTATATTTCGTGAGTTTGATTTCACAACCATACAATCAACCGTTGGCGCTATTTTGGCTTGTTCTTTTGGATGATTTCGTCAAGCGTACAAAATCAAGCGTTAACATTGGCGCCGTCTGTGGGAAACAAGACATTTGTTCTAGTGTCGATTTAAAATCACCGATTCACCAAAGGAAAGAAGTGATTCTTTTTTATTAAATTAAATATATATTTGTACGTGTGTATATATGTATTATGCCAATAGCAATTGAAGCATGATCGTAATTGATTATTGATACAACTTCACATATTCTCTCTCTTATATTATGCATGTAGTGGTAGTATTCACATGATGCATGTAAAATCTAAACATTAACACTTTGGTCCAGGTGATGATAAATTGGTGTTGAGTCACCGCACTGATAACGAATTCAGTCAGCGCAGAGATAAAAGTTTAAGCTTTTATATCATTGAAATACTTTAAAGGCGGCTTCAGTTTCATCATCAACCACAGACTGAAGGAAATTAAAGGATTCAATTCTTATACATGTGTCAACGTGTTCATCTGCGAGGGTAAAAATCCCGAGGATAAAAATCTCACAGAGACTTTTTGAATACTCTCTTATTTATAAGTTCCTTATAAATAAGAGACTTGGGGGCAATGTTGGGATGTGATTATTTTGGTCTAGCCATAGTGCAACTCAGTCTATTTAATGGTCCGGATCTGGTGATGGCCCATATGTATTTATTGTGACAGTGGGAGAGTCCTTATTAAAATAGGATTGTGTTTTCTTATTTGGAGGGATAAGGAGTCCTTCTCCTAGTTGGATGCGGGTAAATGTGACTTCTATATATACGGCTACAAGCTAAGGTTTGAGAAAAGGGCACAAGAGATGCAACATAAATATACAACTTGTACTCCCAATATTATTATAGTGGATTACTCCCTCTATCCGTGGTTTTTTCCCAATTGAGTTTCCACGTAAATCTTGTGTTCATACTTTATATCTCTTTATTTATGTTTATATGAGTGTATTTCGTGAGTTTTGGTTTCACAACAATACAATCAACCGTTAACGCGATTTTGGCCTGCTGTTTTGGTGATTTCGTCGGGCGTACAAAATCAAGCGTTAACACAATATAATCCAGAAAACTTCTCTACTAAAGAAGCTTGTGTGGATTCTAGAGAACTTTGGGTAATCTACTTAGAGAAAATTGGTCACAAAGTTTACAAGCTTTTAGGTAAAACTTAAGTACCTTCTCGTTAATTATATAGGCCAAAATTTCTTTGGCCCTTCCTCCTTGACTTAGTGCATGAACCTTAAATTGATGAATTGATATATGAAAAACCTTCCTCCACTTTGAATAGGATTGGAACACGCTGCAGCTACTATAACATTCCTTTGGTGGAGTTTTATGGCTTCATTGAGAAGAAACCACCCCATCATTGATCATGGTATTGACAATATAAAAAAGAATGCCGAGCTCTTCTTTTTTCCTGGGAGGGAGGGAGGGAGGGAGGGAGAGGGGGAAGGGAAGAACCAAAGAAGTTTGGAGAGATCCACTTGGTTATATTAAATATACATTTACACTAAGGAACATGAAAGCAGATGAATTTAAGGGGGTGTTTGATAAAAATTGAATAAATTTGAATTTAAATGAGTTGAATTTGAATCTGAATGAAAAAAACTGTTTGATAATTGACATGTCTGAAACATCTGAATGACAAAACTTTATTATTTTACCCCATCTAAAAAAATTCAAAATTGTTGTAAATTTATTTAATATTACTTAATATAATAGTTAATGTTTTTTATAATTTTTTTTTACTTCATTCAACTGCTCATCCAGCTCAAAAAATCTGACTTAGCCATTCAGCTCGTCTATCTTACCGATTCAGTCATTCAGACCAAAACAAACGCACCGACCGATTCAACCATTCAGATTCAGCTTCATTCAGCTCTAAACAAACACCCCTAAGTTATACTCAAAACATAGTTTGTTTCTCTTAGAAATTTCAGTTTCATACCAGTGACTAACCACGAGAAGAGAACTTTTGATTATCCAACCAAGCTTTGAAGATAAAAGTCAGAACGAATCCCCATATTTCCAAAGTCCTTTGTATAGTTGAATTTGTTTTGAATCTACTCCAACGACCCCCAGTGGTCTGCATAACCATATATTTTTATTGTGAAAGGAAGGTACTTTAGAATTCAAAGGTACACACATATAAGCATTGAATAAAGACCTGAGAATAGGGGAATGGGACTTTATCATTACCGATCCATATTAGTAAAGTTTGTTATAGCATCTAAAAACTGTGCAACCGACTTATTTGTCATTTCCCTCTTGACTAACATCAAGTGCTGGCTAACAACAACAAACCTATTTGCAGTCCCTTGTTCAAACTACAACAGCCTAAATTCTGAGTTTTATTTTTTATTGGATAAGTTAAATCTTTCAGTTTCTCCTGAAATAACTGAACCTCGTTAGTTGAAATATAATTCTCAATTGCACCAATACTTTTATCAAATCTTTGATCTATAATAAACTTATAGATACTATGAAACTGGAAAATACATAAATAAGAAACTAATGGACAATCAATTAATCTTGGTTATTTTGAAAATAAGATATTACCATTTGTCTTCTGAAAAAATGAAGATAATCAATATGTTAAATTCACCACTCTCTTGTTAAATTATCCCCAATTCAATTGTCACTAACACAACAGCTTGACAATAAACCCTTCTCTACTAAACTGATAGCTTTCCAGTGATAATAACAATTAAAAGGGCTGCTAAGAAAGAAGATCCTAATTATGAATATTGTCTATATAACAATTTTTAACCTAACACTGACCATATTAACTTTTCAGAAATTAAAGGTTTGGAACAGTAAACTTACAGCTTCAGCTCACTTCAATTACAGTCTCTCCAGGTTTAGAAGCTCTAATTCGAGTCCTAATAGTGAAACTAAGTTTTTTATGACATAATTTAAAGAGAAAATCGGAGTTGTTTTCGACTATAGTAGCTTGTGCAAAGGAAAGTGAGTTCAGATAATGAAGTTGAGGTAGAGAGAGAAGATGACACCATTGTTGTACTACTGAATTCTCGAAACATAACCCTAGTCCCTAGTTTGCATTGATACGGAAGGAAGAAGGAGTGCGTAATCAATGGTTTAGCTGTATGTGACTGTAGAGTGTAGAAAGAGAAGAGGAAGATTGAAGAAAGAGGGAAAGAAAAATGAGGGTGTGGCGAAAGGGGTTCCACGTAAGTAAAAAGGAGAGGAGTGTTTGGGTTTAAATGGGGGAAAATTGATATCTACACATCACTTTTTCATATTTTTACATGCAAGACTTATATATTAGTAGTAATTAATAAATTTGACACATCTTAATAAGATAGAATCTATTTTGAATTTGAGCATGAAAGTATAAGTACGGTTCAGATTTAGGGGGTGTTTGATAAAAATTGAATGAATCTGAATTTGAATGAGCTGAATCTAAATCTGAATGAGTTGAATCTGAATCTGAATAAAAAAAAATTGTTTGATAATTGACATATATGAAACATCTAAATGACAAAATTTTATTATTTTACCCCTCTGAAAAAATTCAAAATTGTTATAAATTTATTTAATACTACCTCCATTCCCAAATAAGTGACGTTTTGGAAGAAAAAATTTGTTCAAAGTTATGTGTCATTTACAACTTTTTAGGAGAATAAATTATTTACTTTCCTATATCACCCTTACCTTCTCTCATTGTCCCAAGAAATTCTCACCCTTAATATTAATAGTTTTCAACTTCCCATAAATGGATAGTGATGGAATTTTACCCAGATTTTAATTATTAAATGATGGTATTAAATGACTTTCTTAATCCATGTGCAAAAACCTTAAACGACACTTATTTTGGAATGGAGGGAGTATTACTTAATATATTAATATTTTTTTATAAAAAAATTAATTTTTTTTACTTCATTTAGCTAAAAAATCGATTTAACCATTTAAATTTCGGCCCATCTTACCGATTCCAGAAAGATTCGATTTAAAATAAACGCGACCGACCGATTCAAATTATCAGAATCAGCTCTAAACAAACACCCCCTTATTATAATTGTTTTGAACGAGAAAGGGTGGTGGGAGAGATTAAAGGAAAGAGAAAAAATGAAAGTGAGATTATTAAAAGAGAGAAAGAGGGAGAAAATTTCATCAGGCCTTGACTTCAGATATGGGTAATTGCTAGTTAACTAATAATCTAATATATAGACACTACGTGTGGAAATAAAAAAAAAAAGGGAAATAGTTGGCATAAAATTAACTTTAGTAAATTAATTAATATAGTGTTGATACGCAAGCAGAAAGTGATATCTCCCTAAATATCAGTTATATATTAGTAATTGAACAAGTTATTATGAAATTAACTTAATGTCAATTCAAAAAGTGACATGGCAATATCGGTTTCCTTAAATTGGCTGTTTCTTGTTTGATTCCTGGGGATTGTCCAGAGCGTGAAACCTGTTTGGCCCATCTACTCACTACCAGATGGATTTTCTTTTTCTTTTTTTTTTTCTTTTGATGGTGGAAAATTTTTGGACCGTTTATTTATTTTTAGACTTCCGTTTAAAAAATAAACAATGACTACGGAATTTAACAATTAAAATCTTATTTATTTTCAAAAAAAAAATTGAAACTTCTTTGGTTTTCCTCTTGGATTTTTAATTTTCAAAATAAATTTCAATTTTAATTTTGAAATAATTAAATTTTAAAATTTTAATGAATGAAAATTCTTTTAAAATTTTAACGATAAAAATATTTTTATGATTTTAACTTATTGTAAATTTGATCTTAATATCGTCTACCATCTTAATTTCACTGGGTTGGAACTAAAAATAAATTGAATATAAATGTGGTATATATATTATATTATATTATGTGATTAAATAATTATAAGTATTAGGTCCCACTCATATGGTCAAACATCAATTAAAATAGTAATGATAATAATAATAATAATACACATATATAATGAGAACAATTATCAGGCCAAACACGAGAAATAGATGATGAATTTAGTTTCAAGAACAGATTGCAAAAGAACCCAAAACTGCATCTCCTCATAGCCGTTCTGCAGTTCGAATATGCATCCTTTTTTATTTGATTTTTATATAAATATAAATGTTTTTAATTTTATAATTAAATAAATATTGATATGCCTTTTACAAAAGAATTTGATTTTATTTATTTATGTGCTACGTAAGGCCAAATTATTTCAATTACTATTATTACTTTTTTCTACGTCTGAAAAAAGATTAATGACCATATAGGAAAAAATTATTCATTGACTTCAATTGTCAAATTGACCATTTCTCAAATTAATATATCGTATTATTATTTTAAATATATACAAAAAGCCTATAAAAATTACAAATTACATACAATTTTGTAATAATCTTAATATTTATATTTTTAAAAGCCTAAATATGTATATATGTTTAACTCTTAATTTTAAAAACAATGAATTTGACTATAAAAATTCCGAGACAAGAGGGAGTATAATTTTTGGCAAAATTTATTTTTTTAATCAAATAAATTAATTGAACAACTCAAAAGAGCAAAGGATTAGGGGAACTTAACACGTGACATGAAAGAGAAACAAAAAGCAAAGGAATGGCACGTGGAGTTTGTCACACCATAGCGCACGCTTGCTTGCTTTAAAGTCTAATAAAGTCATTCTTCAATTCGGAGAAAAGCTCCTCGCCTTTTTTTCACAGATTTGGGGTTATGGGACTCATCCCCAAACAGATGTGCTGCAATTAAAACGGTAAAATGAGCAAATAAATCGGGTTTGATTAGTAATAGTTTGACTAAAAGTTCGATTCGAGCTTAACTCAAAATATAAATAAATTAAATATTAATAAGTTTTAAAGTTCGATAATTTATTCGAACCTCCTCAAATTATAATTTTATATTGATACTCTCGGAGGCAGTATTTGTTGAAAAATTCAAAGTCTTTTAGGGCCGATTCGATATTGTCTCAATTAGAAGTAGATTAAACGCAATTTCAATCAAACATTATTTTATACTCGATAAATTTTATAAACTAAATCTGAGTAACTCAATATTCAGTTCAACTCACGTTGATTATTATCACTACTTCAATCTTTCATCCTTTTTAATCTCTTTCTTTTAATTTTATTTTTAACATTCCCCTATCGATCTTGAGATATGAGTTTACATATACTTCCATATTATAATCTTTAAATTTATTTATTTTTATTTTATTTTGTGAGTTTTTTTTTTCATTTAGTGGAAATTAATTAATTTTTATATTATAATATTGATGATATACTTAATTATGAAATATATTATATTTCCCAAAAAGTGGAGCTTTCAAACATAAAATAAAATATACTACCTCTGTTGTAAAATTAAATGTACAATTTAACTTTTGAGGTCAAAAAATAATATATTAAACTTCAAAATTATCTTGAATACTTAGTTGGACATGATATTAAATAATCTCATTTTCAAGTCATTTTATTATCACGGGACTAATAGTCTCAAGTCTAATTTTAAAAACAAACATGAGACTTGAGATTAATAGTTCAATACGAACCGTAATACTTACAAATAAACATAACCTTAATGATATATTTATGTGTTTGTTTATTCTTAAATTTATTAAGTATATATTTTAATAACGATGATATAATAATTAAATTATGATAATAAACTTGAAAATATTACTGAATATCGTAATTTGCACTTTGTTATTATATATGGAAAATGTTATATATTGTAATTTTATGCGTCGATTTGTTTTTTATTCGAGTTATATGGATAACTATAATTGATAATATTTTAACAATATTTTTAATATGATGGACCAATTTTATAATCCTATAAAATAAATTTTTGTATTTCTTCTTATCTTTTTGCTCCTTAAGTTATAATAAAAGAGAGGGTTAATGATAAAATTGTCCCCTTAAGTTTGACCCAAAAAACAATTTGTCCATTAAAGTTTGAAAATCGTCAATCAATACCTCAAAATATTTTAAAACAACAAATGTGTTCTTTTTTGTTAGCTCCATTCAATTTTGATCCAAAATTTAAAGTGTGCCCGTCACGTGTGTATTTTCATACGTCTTGATTGTATTTTAATACTTTTGATCACATTTAACTAACTTTGACCCTATAAATCAAAATAAATACAATTAAAATTATTTTTTACCCAAATAAAACATAAAATTAAGAGCTACCCAGTGTATCTTCCTCAAATGGGAACTAGAGTAATAAATTATATACCGATGATGAATCAATGTATGATTTTAGTGTTATTCCAGGAAGTGTTATTTATGGGCTAAGAGAGAAGGATAAAATGTATCTAATAAAATACAACTGATTTTGAATTTCCCGTCCTAATAAATCATATGGGTCGTTCAAAGTTGGGATAAATTTTACCGTCCATGTAATACCGGAGGCATGGAACACAACTAGTGGTATTATAATTAGGGAAATAAAGTGAACGAAACCATCAAATGGGTACTCCCGAATTGTAGTGTCCGATGTTTCGAGGCTGGGAGGTTTGTTAGCCGTCGGAGCTCATCCGGGTATGTTAGAGAAATCAATCATTATAATCTTCTCTGCGGTTGCCGTTGTTTTCTTATTTTGTTGTGGGTTGGGTATCTAAAAATGATGAACAAGGGTTTGTATTTTTTTTCTTTTTAGTTAAAGAGGAACAACAATCTGGGTTTCTATATTTGAAGATGAATAATGTTTTTTAATATTTCTAATTTCTACTATTATTTTATTTTTTGAAGAAAAATACTTGTATTTGGAAAAGAGTATTTGTATTTAGATGTTATTTCAAGTATATAACTGAAAATACGTTTTCAACTCACATAAAAATAACACGTGGCAATCTGAGGCCAAAAAATAGTCGGACTTACATTGTTGTTTTAAAATACATTGATGTATTGATTAACGATTTTTCAAATTTTGATGGACAAATTAATTTTTGGTCAAATTTGGGGGACAGTTTTGTCATTAGCCATAAAAGAAACTGATATTTTTATGTGATTTTTGGATATTTTCGTGGCTATATATTCTATATAGCGACGATTTTTATCGTCGCTATGCATCTATAGCGACATTTTTCATATAAAAATATTAAAAAGTCATGTCAATTTCCATTAATAAATGACACTTCCCTACTAATACATAGTTATGATTATATTCGACATGTCCAAATCATCATATTCGATCATATTTTCTTCAATTAGTGCCACCTTCATTTTCCTACTTGCGTAATCTATCAATTTTTATATGACTTGTATTAATTAAAATTAAATAAATTTATATTAATTTAAAATTTATTATATGATCGTTTGATTTAAAAAATCAAATTATATCTTTTGAGGAGCTTTTATATTTGTCCAATTAATTATTCAAATTTTGTCATTCTCTTGAGGAGCTTTTATATTTGTCCTATTATGTAACGGTGAGTATTCATTTATGTTCCCAAAATAAAATTTGGATATACGAAAAACAGGAAAAATACAAATAACTCCTAAATTTGCCGATTTTTTTTTTTTTTTTGACTTAACTCACGGGGAAATTATTTATTCAGAGCAAGATTTTTCACTTTAGCATAAAATCTACATTGTATACTAAATATAGGAATTCGATTATCATGAAGTTAACTTAATGGTAAGTTGGTCAATCGAGCAATACAATTTTGATACACAAAGAGATCACATTTCTGTCTGCGCGTCGACACTGTATTAGTCAATTAACCAAAATTAACTTCATGTTAATCACTCTCTAAGTATAATTTATGTTTATATTTCATAATTATTGTTAAAATAATGAATATATAGCGGTGAAAATGCATTTATTTTTTAAAATTGTAAATTATGTAAAAAAAATTTAGTGATAATTTTTTATGTTGATAAATTTATGTCAACAATAAATACTATTAACTTAAATGCATATATGAGATAATTAGAAATTAAGAATAACTTTGACTTAATTTATTTTATCTCGTTCAAAGGTTCACTTTAGTCGCAATTTAACTTTTCCCATATATTTGTTGACATATAATTTTTTTTTATATTATTCAATTTTCTGTATTAATAATTGAGGTCGCAATTATAATGTAGCATAAATTTTTTTACAATATTGGTAGAAATATTAGTTGACATAATCTTTTATGGTGGGAAAATTAAATAAGGCTGACGTCATACTCAGTTTAGCATAACGTGGATCTAACGACGTCGCTCCTTTGACCAAAACGGTACAGCTGCGAGAAGTATATAGACTGTTTCTTGACGGGCAAACGGGCAGCTGAAACTCTGTTCACAGGGAGAGAGAGAGAGAGAGGGGGAGTAGCTAATAGAGAGAGAAAGTAGCTAAAATAGAGAGAGAAAGTACTCTACCTGGAATTGGAATAGAGAGAGAAAGTAGTAAGATAGAAAGAGAATAAAAGCGAAAAAGTGTAAACAGTAGTTCCGAATCTACTCATGTTCGTTAATCTACTGAGATCTTCTTCAATAGTTTTAGATTCATTTGCTTTAATCTTTCGCCTAAAATGGTGAAGATTTTGGCGACATTTGGTTCATCTCTGTCTAAATGAGCTAGGGTTTTGAGAGTGGTGAGTTTGATGAAAGGTAGAGAGAGAGGAAGTGTAGTAATGGAGCGAGAGATCGCTGTTTCAGTTCTACTATGGTTAATCGTGGTGTTTCATCCTTTGGTGATGATCTCTGCTAATATGGAAGGTCGGTTTTTGTTTCTCTGCATTTATGTGGTCGCTCATTGTGCCATTTTTGTTGTACTAGTTTAATTAATTGTTTATGTACGTGGAGGTTGTAGATTAGTTTAGTTTAGTTATTTAGTGTTAATTAATTTGAGATTGGATTTAATAGCAACAATGTTTTAGTGGTGGATGAGTTTTTATATTGGTAATATTTAAGATAGTTATTACTTATGTTTATTTTTGTGATGGTGACCTAGTGAAAAGGACTTGGAATTTGTTCATTTGTTGACTATTTTCAAAACAAATTGGCTGTATTTGTTAGTTTATGCATTCAGTAAATGTCTTCTTGGTTTGACTATGAATAATTTTTGTGGAGAATCAAGTAACCAGAAGAACACGGTTGACTCAGTTTCGGGGCAGCGAATAGCCCAATTGCTAATTAAACTTTGCCTTAATAGGGATATAGGATAAAATTAGGTGATATATGTGAAATCATTAGTTATTCGTTAAGTTGAAGTTAAATCAGCAGAGAGGAAGAAAGGTTATATTCATGGGGATTGGGGAACTTAATTTTGAGATTACATGCAATGGTGAACTAAATTACCTGATCACGGATAGTTGGACATGACTGAAGTACCAGTTGCATCTGACCTCCAAAGTCAGGAGTCTTAAGTTATTTTTAGTGTTGAATTATCTGATTCTTCGTAAAATATTCCTTTTAGGGGAAAATTGAAGGGTCTGTTATACAATGTGCATGTAATTGGAGCACCTAACATGAGAACTGAATATGTTTTAAAATACACTCATGATGGTAGAGTAAAAAAAGTTTTTTATGATGTGTAGAAAACATTGTCTTATTTTTCCCCATAACCCTGTCATTGTGTGCCAAATGTTATTCCTATCCCTCTTAACTTAAAAAGTATATACAATGTCATTTGTACATCAGAGCTTTTGTAATTCTGTGCAGTGGTTAAATTGCTGTTGTGGTTTATCTAATCCAACCCATTTCAGAGTAGTGGCTACCTTTTCTTTGATAAGCGAACCACAGTCACCTATTTAACCCCAAGGGGGATTTAGTAGTCTTTTTGATAAGTGCCTGTTGTAGGTAAAATCTAAAAGACTACTACACTTTGAGGCCAGGTGGTTTACGAGTGCAAGAAAAGAAAATAAAAAATACAGCAGCCACCAATTTAAACACCATCCATAGCAAATGATGTTGTTGGCCCTCTTGTGTACTTTTTGTTGACTGCTTATCATTCCATATGCTTTGCTATGCAGGATCCTTGCGTTAATATCATACTCCCTCCGTCCCTATTTAAATGACGTTTTAGAATTTTTTATTTGTTCCTAATTAATTGACATTTGTTTAAATCTAGGAGAATTAATGATAATTTTTCCAAAATTACCCCTGATTACTCTACCTATTTTTTGGGTACTTTAAACTCTTGTGCTATGATAAATTAATGATTTAAGGGTATTATAGACAATTGAGTACTATATTTAATGCTTTCCAATCATTATCTTAATTCTTGTGCCCATCTCTAAAACGTCATTTAAATAGGGACGGAGGGAGTATTTATTATGACCAGCAACTAATGGCTGTTGCTAACCTTGACAGGTGATGCATTGCACAGCTTAAGAACCAGTTTACAAGATCCTAACAATGTCCTGCAGAGCTGGGACCCGACGCTTGTAAACCCTTGCACATGGTTTCATGTTACATGTAACAATGAAAACAGTGTTATAAGAGTGTAAGTTACTTCCTCTATTAATTTAACTCCAAATACTAACAAGTGCCCCTAATGCACTCATTAAGGAGCATTTATTGTGACTTAAGAATCGTCTTTTTAAAAAAATTCTTCTTGTATCTAAAAGAGATATATATATTTTTATATGTTATATTTTTATTATTAAAAAAGAATCCTTTTTAGAAAGTATTGGGAAGTGTTGTTATGGAGACTTGTAAAGTGCATTGAATGCAGTTAATTTTAGAAGGTGTTGTTATGAATTTACTTGCTCCGTTTCTTTTTAAGTTTCGTTTTAGGAGTCGGAACATATTAAGGAATGTAACAATGTTTTGATAATTAACTAAAATAGATATAACAGATCAATATTACCCATTTATGTGGGCCCCAAAGATAAGGTAGAGGTAAAGAAAAGAGGAAGTAATCTTATGGGTCTAAAATTGTTGGAAAGATGAGATAAAAAATAAATATGTTTTTAGTGTTGAGTCCTGTTATACATTGCGAAAGTTTTCAGCTGAATTATGATTGTGACGTATGTGCATACCATGGATATACCACGGGATATGTATGAATTTAGAAGGGTCTCACTTTAATTTATTCTATCTTATCACATATACTTTCATGACCGTCACAATTCAATTTTGTCAAATATTTTTCGACTTGTATATCATTTTCTTTTAGTGTTCAAGGATAAAGGAAATTGCCCTTTGGAGTCTACAATAGACAACTAAAGGACAAAAAAAATTCTCTATAATGACACTGAAAAAGGAACAGTTTTGAGTATTAAAATGTATTTAATATGTAGTACAAGTTATTCTATTTGTGAGACTTCCAATAAAAAAAATTTGTGAAAGTAAATGTTTAGCAAGTGTAGTTTATTTTGTACTATATATACAAATGTCATAAGGTTCAATGAAGAGTATAAAAGTTCTCTTAAGTACTTGCTGATGGTCAGTTAATTATGCCTTCATGCAGTGATCTTGGAAATGCAGCATTGTCTGGTGTATTGGTCCCTCTTGGCCAGCTGAAAAATTTACAGTACTTGTAAGTCAAACCTATATTGTTTGGTTTGCCAGTTTTTTTCATTTTGATACTGGCTCATGTTATCTCCTATCAATAGTCATGTTTGTCTTGCAGTGGGAGTTACAACTGGTTTGTTTGGATTAACCATGAACCTTGCACCTCTTATTAGCCTTTAGTTCTTTCCTTGAGACACATTGGTGTCCTCCTCACACATCTAATTTTTGTTTTTTGTTTTTGGAGAAAAGAAAAATTTATTTGAAACACTTCTAGTCTTGCTCCTTTGTGCTTTTTAGCGAAATAATAATTGTAGATTTGTTGTCTCTATAACATTGTATGATAAGGTGTGCTTTAAAGACTGCATGCTTTGTCTCTGAATTTCTATCTCGTTAACTTTCATATTCCTTTTCTCTTAGAATCATTTAACCTTTGACATTTTTATTACATATAATTTTTTTGGTACCTTTAACGAGCAATCTAGCACAAGATGTTAACTTCAGTTTAATTATGACAGGGAGCTTTATAGTAATAACATAAGTGGACCAATCCCTAGTGATCTTGGGAATCTGACAAATTTGGTGAGCTTGGACCTGTACATGAACAGCTTCTCTGGTCCCATACCAGATACCTTAGGAAAGCTAACAAAGCTAAGATTCCTGTACGACTACAAACTCTTTACATGCCTTAATTAATTGTTATATTTGGGTTAATTTTACTATCCTTGTATTTTTGTTATACTGTTTTAATTGTACTTCACATGAGTTTTAGCTTAATAGGGTGTAGGTAGTCTTTTACTCCCTCCGTCCCATGATAAAAGCCTTTATTACTATTTTGGATAGTTCCATGTTAAATGTCCACTTTTCTTTAATAACCAAACTTTTACACATTTTTTCCTATTATGCCCGTAGCATTAAATATTTCATATTTTTTTATTCTAATTCTCTCTCCATATTTAATAAGTATGGAGAGAGAATATTTTGAATTGAATAGCTAGAAAGTCACTCTCTCACCTATATTGAAAATAATTAATGACATATTATTATGGGCAATTTTGTCATTTCATTCCTCTTCTTAATATGCGTGAAAAGTCTACTAGGACTTTTATCTTGGGACGGAGGGAGTATATGGGTATATTGTATATGCTGATATATGTGAGGTGTAGACTTGAAATTAATTGAGAAGTTAACCTTTTTTTCACATTAAGAAAAGAGGATTTGATGGCCAAAATCTTCTGGTACGTAAATTAGTTGCATGGATTCAATGCTTGTATTATAACTTTAATATAGCATCTTGTATGGGAATGTAGCAATTTTATGATTGATTGTTCACAAAGAGATTCGTGCGCACCATACTTGTAAGAAACTCAGATAACCCCTTTTAGTAACCCAAAAGGCATAAAATCTTACAAGTGTTGCACATCTTGGGGATTATGTCATGAATGTCAGGCAATCAAGCCACAGCTACATGTTCAAGTCCTTGTCGATCCTTGCGTTGTTGAGATCCCCATAATATAAGCCCCGAAGAATTTCAGAAACTTTGGTTTCATTTAACGGAATAAGAGGATAGCTAATTGACATGTGTTTGCACGTGTATACGTATCTTTGTCTAAATTTACCCTTGCATAGTAAAATTTATAAACTCTATATCGGCAGGAGAAAGGTAGATTCATCTTCACATGCATATAGAATGCGACAGTTATACTAATTAGTAATTAACTAATAATCTCTTATAACTATATTGTTCCAGATTAAATCAGAGATACTAGTTGTTTCCTTTTCTGCTTGATCTTTTGGTACATTAGAGAATTTGCCGGAGTGAGGTCCAACAGCCAATGGTTTTGGGAGCAAGCTGTCTTTTGGGGACCATTTTCTATTAGTCTAATAATGGTAACTGGTTTGAATACCAAGATCAAAATAATTAATGTCGATGACGATGATGCTCGTAATGGACCTTTAGAAAACTCCTATTCTAATTATTACTCCCTCCGTCTCAGGATAAAAGTCCTTATTACTATTTTGGATTGTTCCATGTTAAATGTTCACTTTTTTTTAATAACCAAATTTTTACACATTTTTTCCTATTATGCCCGTAGCATTAAATATCTCATACTTTTCTTATTCTAATTCTCTTTCCATATTTAATGACATTATTATGGGCAATTTTGTCATTTTATTCCTCTTCTTAATATGCATGAAAAGTCCACCAGGACTTTTATCCTGGGATGGAGGGAGTAGTTACCATGATGGAATAAATATAATATGTTTTTGTGTATTTAAAGGACATACATGAGGTCTTTCCATTTGTTGCATAACAGCCTACTAGCCCTGTTCCTTTTAGGCTAGTAATTGAAGGTACCAAAACTGAAGAAAGTCACAAAGTTGGAAATTGGCTCTTGAACAATGGGATAAAATTATTTTAGCGGTTCACAAGTCAATCTCATTTACTTAAGCTTATGATATAATTCTGTTATCATTTTCTCTTTCTCCATCCAAATAAATTGTGCTAATTTTATTTGAAGTATAATTTCCTGCTCAAGATAATATAAGTGAAGCAATAATGGTTGCTTTAGATGTCTAATATTATTAGTAAATACAGAAAATTTATCCAAGAGGTCTGAGCTTCTGATTTACATTTCTTTGAAGTATCTCTGAATAACAGTCATTGAGAAACAAATTTGAAAACAAATTCTTGAAGCTCAAAAAGAAATTATGTTATTTTATTGTAAATATTAGATATAAATTTTTTTTTTACTAAATAAATTGAACGCAATATGCATAAACATTTAATTGTTTAAGTCTATGGTTGTTGACTTGTTGGGGCTGCATGTTATTGCCAAACTTACTTATCTTCTTATATTGTATGGGAGATTAATTGAGATCATAGCACCATCGTAAAGGTAACAGTTGTTGGTGCCACAAAAACGTGCTTCATTTCTATATTCTATAACAAATACAAAGGTGCCATACCCAAGCATATTAATTTATCTACATTCTGTTTGAGCTTTTTGATCTATGTAAGGCAATTCTATTTCTAACTCTTGATTCCATCACCTTGGTGTGTTTGTGGAATGATAGTCGGCTTAACAATAACAGCCTCTCTGGTGCGATTCCAATGTCATTGACTAATATCTCGACTCTTCAAGTCCTGTAAGTTACTTGATGCGATCTTTTCTTGCAAAAATTGTGATGCCTTTCTCTTATTCCACATTATTTATTTTGATGTAGTAATGTTTGAATTGTGACTTTATAAAATGGGAATCAGGGATTTATCGAACAATCGCCTATCAGGACCAGTACCAGACAATGGCTCATTTTCCTTGTTCACTCCAATCAGGTTTCATATTCTTGTTTTTTGTTTATTATTTTTGTTTTGATGACCGATGTAAAAGGCTTTGCTAACTTATTTTCTATTTTTCAATTACCACTTGCAGTTTTGCTAATAATTTGAATTTATGCGGACCGGTTACTGGGAGACCCTGCCCTGGATCTCCACCATTTTCTCCACCTCCTCCATTTGTCCCGCCGCCAATTTTAGCTTCTCCAGGTGATTTTTTATGCGATTGTTAATTTTTTTTCTTATTGTTATTGTACTTGTACTATGAACTTGCATTTTGACATTGGTGTCTTAATTTTTGTCCCATGCTAAATAAGCTAGGATGAGAATTAGTTATTTAGCTCTTTGTTAAGATGTTAGTTGCATGTAAACTTTTGTTAGTTCTGGATATGTAAAACGGTTTTTAGTTTTCTCTGTGTTTGATATGAGCAAGACGCTGCAGGAGGAAATGGTCCCACTGGAGCAATTGCTGGAGGAGTAGCTGCTGGTGCTGCTTTACTGTTTGCTGCCCCTGCAATCGCGTTTGCATGGTGGCGGCGAAGGAAACCACAAGAACATTTCTTTGACGTACCTGGTTTGTCCTGTAGCTCAAAATTAAATTGAAGTGAACTTTTTATAAGATTCCTGTTTTCACATGGAGTAAATTGTCCTCAGCTGAAGAGGATCCAGAAGTGCATCTGGGGCAGCTGAAGAGGTTTTCTTTGCGAGAATTGCAAGTTGCCACAGATACTTTTAGCAACAAAAACATACTTGGAAGAGGTGGATTTGGTAAGGTGTACAAGGGACGCCTAGCTGATGGTTCACTTGTGGCTGTCAAAAGGCTTAAAGAAGAGCGAACACCGGGTGGGGAGTTGCAGTTTCAAACAGAAGTAGAAATGATCAGTATGGCTGTGCACCGAAATCTTTTGCGGCTACGTGGTTTTTGCATGACACCAACGGAGCGACTACTTGTTTATCCATATATGGCTAATGGAAGTGTCGCATCATGTTTAAGAGGTATTTCAGTTGTATTTTATAAATAAACTTGGAAAAAAGTTTCTTAAATTATGTGAAGTTGGATGATTGATACTCCAAGTAAACCGAATCTCAGTTTGCAGAGTGAAAACATAGTTTTATTTTACTTTTTTAATTTTTGTATGAAATGATTCCCAAAAGTTTTGCTTTACTTTCTAGTTACAGTGATTTTTCACCTGTTGTCTTGTTTATGCGCGACCATTATTTAAGTACTCAATCTGTTCCAAAATTAGGGAGATATTTTTTGTCCGCTCCAAAATTAGAGACACATTTCTATTTTGAGAGCATAAAGTGACATGAAGTTTCCAACATGCCATTACTTTTATTGTGAGTTGATTCAATACTATTATGTAACTATTACTACATTTCTAGCTAATGTTGGGATGAGTTTGGAAAAATAAAGTTTTCCTTAAAAGTCGATGTTTTACAAATGTATCTCTAATTTTGTAAATGAGGGAGTATAATATAACTATAACACATGCTAGTAAGCTAATACTCCTTTAGTATTGAAATTATTGTTTTCCCAAATGGAGCTTTATTATCAACTTGACTGCTCTATGCACTCTTTCCTTGTGAAGCGGTTAAGCTACTTCATTCTCTGATTGCTCCATAAATTCATGATTTTCAAAGTAACGACGCATCACTTTTTACAAACTATTGCAGAGCGACCACCATCAGAACCACCACTTGATTGGCCAACTAGGAAGAGGATTGCATTGGGATCTGCCAGGGGGCTTTCTTATTTGCATGATCATTGTGATCCAAAGATAATCCATCGTGACGTAAAAGCGGCAAATATATTATTGGATGAAGAATTTGAGGCTGTTGTTGGTGACTTTGGGTTAGCTAAACTTATGGATTACAAGGATACACATGTTACGACTGCCGTACGTGGCACTATTGGGCACATAGCTCCTGAGTATCTCTCAACTGGGAAGTCATCAGAGAAGACTGATGTCTTTGGATATGGGATTATGCTCTTAGAGCTAATAACTGGGCAGAGGGCCTTTGATCTCGCTCGGCTTGCAAACGATGATGATGTTATGCTACTGGATTGGGTATGGGTCCATTAATCCATTACTTTTCTCGTACTGTCTTGCACACTGAATGTTTTTAGAAGTTAATGCAACTTTTTATATGATTAGTTTTCAAAGTTGTGTTCAAAACTTCTTTGCGTCTTAATTTTGTTGTTGTATACAAGTGCCACTCACTAATCCAATTTGTTTTAATTCCTAACTGATGTTAATACTCATTTTGAGAAATGGATTCTGTAGCAAAGACGTTAACAGTTAATGCTATCTAAAGACAGTAATATCATCTTCTCTCCACTCCGTCGGGCGCAACTCTCTTCATCCTCTCTTAAAACCCAAAATAGATACAATATATTCCTCGATATGGTCTTCTCTTAAGAGTTGAAGTGTGTACTCATATAGAGGAAGCTCACCAATCTGCTCTGCTGGTGTGAAATATAAGTTGAATAAGTTTTGACCCATAACTATTTGGGTTGAACCTGCTCTACCTATATTAAAAGTTGGTTATATAGTTTTAGTTTTTAATTAACCTAGAACCTATAGTTCTTAACCCATACCCAACCCGAACTAAATTTTACCAGGTCTAATAAAGCCACCCCTCTTGAGCTATCTTTAGTGGGAAGCTATATATACTGTTTTGTCAATAATATCTCTAATAAACTGAAGAAGAGATATCCTGTCCCTCTTTTTTTGCATTGTGGTGCTAGCTACTACAACATTGAAAGAAAGAATATTTTGAATGTTTTTGAGTTCTTCAAAACTCAAGTTCTGAAGGTCTGAAGTTTATAGAATTCATAGAAAGAAGTTTGTTGAATACAAATTTTTACACTTGCTTTGTAATGTCTCAGGTTAAAAGCCTATTGAAAGAGAAGAAGTTGGAGATGCTGGTTGATCCTGACTTGCAGAACAATTATGTTGAATCTGAGGTAGAGCAACTTATTCAAGTAGCACTGCTCTGTACACAAGGCTCCCCAATGGACCGGCCCAAGATGTCAGAGGTTGTCAGAATGCTTGAAGGTGATGGCCTTGCAGAAAAGTGGGAGGAGTGGCAAAAAGTGGAGGTTGTCCGTGAGGAAGTTGAATTAGCTCCTCATCGGAATTCTGAATGGATCCTTGACTCCACTGACAACCTCCATGCTTTTGAATTATCTGGTCCAAGATAACCTAGAGTATAAATTGTGAATGAAATATCTATTCTTATCCTTTTCTTTTTTTCATTCTCCCTCTCTTCCCTTCCCTCATCCTGTTTATTTAACTGTCTATTTTCCTGTAATTCCAACATGTTTTCACCAGCATTCGTCACAATTTGTGCATATGAATCTGACCAGTGTCAGATTGAGCGCTATGCATTTTCTTTCCAGTTTCGACACAGATCAGGAGACCCTGGAGAAGGAAATATGGTAATTTATCTTATATGTATTCATCTGTAATCTTAACAAAGGTGGTTTAGTAGGTTTCAGAGATATGACTAATGTATTGTTGTTCTCAAAACACTCTTTTCTGGCTAATGTAGAACTTTGGAAGTTAGCTTTAGGTTTTCTTTACAGTGAGATCTCAGCCTTTTTTGTATTTTTCACATTTTATTAGTGATTGATGCAAAGATATGCTCTAGAATCTTATGCTTACTCTTGGGCAAGTTTTGTTTCCGGGAAGGGAAAGTTTTTCCTTCTACTCTCTTCTCCCCAAAATAAAACTCACGAAAGTAATGAGTTAGTTATCGTTCTGGATTAAAAAAATGCACCATCTATGTGTACTAAAGCTGCTTCATGTATTCTATGGTTCTTCCTTCGCGCTAGAACCTAGAAGAAGTTATAATCAAATTTGATTGTATCAGTATTAGATTTATTCATTTAAATACCACTCTATGTTTCAGTTAATGCTAATGTCTTGTGGCCTTGATTGACCCTTGTTATTCCATCAAAGTCATTTTGGTGATTTTAATGGGTTTGGTGGTACATATCTCGGTGTAGCCATGTTTTATAACAACAAAGAGCCATTTCAGCCAACTCAATATTTATGGTCCCATCACAAGCTAATCTCAAAGATTAGTGTTCCCTTGTGGTTATTTAGCAAAAAATAATGTATGACCTTGTGGTTGAATAATCTAAAGTTGATCATGTTATGTATTGTGATGTGTTAAAATTATGTACCATAAATGCACAGTGTCGAATTAAAAAACTGACAAATACATGTTGAATCTGTGTAGACTAGATTACTTTTAATGTATTCTTAATATCTATTTTAGGCGAATTAAAAATAAAGATTGAAAATTAATGAACTGTAATATGAAAACTAATAATGAGGAAACAATCTAGGAATCTGAATCCATTAAATAATAAACATAACATATAATTCAATCTTTTCTATTTTTATAATTTAACTATGATTTTGATCTCCCTTTTAATTTAGTAATTTTACAATTAACGTGGGCTAGCATAAACTATGAAAATTTAAAAATTAACTATAACCCATCAAAACTTCTTTGAGCAAGCATGAATTATGAAAAACTCGTATCTTAACAATAATCTATCAAAACCTCTTAATTAATTTAAAATCATATAAGAACTATAAAACGAAGGTATTTCAGTAACGAAACATAAAGGCGAAATTAATTAAACATAAAAGCATAAATAATAGAAGAGATAAAAAATATTATCATGAATAATTATTTAATTTCATCTTCATCCTAGATTAAAGAAATTAGCTAGACATGGAAAATAATTAAACTAACTAAAATAAAGAAAAGAAGAAGATTAAAAATAAATAAGAAAACTCACTTTAATTAACGAGCATCCAACGAACTTACAATGAAGAAGTAATTTAATCTACTCCTACTCCTACTCCTAACCTAAACTAATACAATACCTAATGCTTCATTGAACTTAGACACTTTTGTTCCCTTTTTTCATGTAGGTTTTAATTTCCTAGTGACAATTTTCTTCTTAAAGAGATCTTTTATTGGATATACTTTTGACTTGCACATCAAGATTGTTCCACCTCTTTCCTTCTCCTTGCATGATTCTTCTTGGATATTCCGTACATGAATAAGACTATTAAATATATCACAATGATTCTTCTTGGATATTCCTTACGACCATAAAATATCATTTGATCACCAAGATTTTGGCTTTATGGTAACAAATATTAAATCCTACAAAATAAAATAAAACATATTAATTTAATAAACTAATATAATTAAAAGGACAAAATTAGGGATAATAAAATGTATGAATTATGTGTCTATCATATTGCTATAAATTTAGGCCTAATCATAATTGTGAAACTTATCAAATATATGAGATTGGTAAGAATTATAAAAAAACTTCACTAATTACCCAAAAAAATTTATCACTTATATTTATTCACGTGACTGAGAATTGACAATTAAAATATATATGATTACAGAGGTTGAAGTTGATATGTTATTCAAAGTGCAAAATGTTTGCACAACCCTTATACATGCCTACAAAATGACCATATGGAAAGTGCTTATTCATCTCTAAGCCTAGAATCTCAAAGAACATCCTTGTTTCTGCTTACTATTGTTAATTCAACTTCTACTCCCTCCAATTTGAATGGGCCAATCATCAATTAGTAGTTTCAGTTCTTATTATAATTTAACTGTTACTAAAATACTTTTTAAAGTTGTCTAATTTTACTTTATTAACTACTATTAAAACACTTTTTAAACTTATAACTTAACTATAACCAAAACACTATTTATGAGCTTGAAAAACTTTAGAATAACTTATTATTTTATAAAAATTTATTTTTTATAAAAGTCTTTTACTAATATTGATTCTTATGAGCCTAAATTAAAAGACCTACAAATCATTGTTAATATATTTCACAATCATATATCATATAATAACAAATTGTTCTACTATTATATAATAAGTATCCACAAGCTAAAATATTGAAACATAAGTAAGCTATATTAAGCTCGAACAATTTGAATTAGAACATAAACAATATAATTATTATCATATAACTATACTAAAATATACAATCATAATAATTAATTAAGATTAACTTATAAAGACACATAATGATAGTGTTTTATGAGTGCTTAATATTTTAATTTTTTTAAAAAGGCAAAACACATGTTTATTTTCTAAATAACATTATTTTTTATAGTTTATTTGTTTTATATATGATGTTTATAAAAAATGAATTTCACAAATTAACTCACTATTGGTATTAGAATGATTATAACATTTGCTTAAAAATATAAAGATACAATCCACATCCAATTGTCTATTATAATTATATTATATTATTTGATGAACATCTTTCAGATATGAATCTATTTGGATCTATAGGGATAATTGTCTTCCAACCCTAACATAATATGATCATGTCGTAACATCATAAAATTTTAATATTAAACAATGAAATAATAAAATTAAACTAAATTATATGCAATTAGTAAGTTAAGTTGTAAAATTATTCACTATTAAACAAATTATTAGTTAATGTTAGAGAACAAACATTCTTTTTATGGTCCTATAAATGTAACTTATTATTCTACAATATTTTTTAGTCTGTAATTCTTTAATTATTAGTCATAAAATAAATTTTAACTTAATATAGGAGACATTTAGTTAATGAATGTTAAAAATAATTATGACTTGTATATTGTGATTAAACTTTAGTTAATTTTAAAATTAAAAATCATAATGGTAACTTATAACAATTTTATTCCTACATAGCTTTATATTAAAAATATAGAAAAATATTATTAGAAAATAATAATTAAGATTAAAAAGTGTAATATATATTACAAGATATATTAATGATTAAACTTTAATAATTTTTACTAATCAATGTTAGAAACAAATCTCACTTATATATAGTTATTAAAATTTAAGTTAACATGAAAAACAAAAAATCATGACTGTAACTAATTAATTTACAACAGTTTTATGTTATATAAAATTTTTAAACAACAAGTTTAGGCTTTTAGGTTTCACTAATTTAATTTTTGAACTCTAAATAACTATGTATAAATTCAAAATAAAAACTAATTATTAAATTTAAAAACTATATAAGCTGAATATTAATTTTAAAAAATAAAAAATAAACATATTACAAACATTCAATTGCAAGTAAATATAATTGTTTGTTTGAGCAAAGTTTGTAGTCATTCTATAATAATTTAAATTTAAATTCAATTTTTTTATAATTATTATATATATAAATAAGGAATTAAAAAGAAATCACACGTGGCACTTTGCAGGTAAGTATAAAATGATATAATGTACTTAATTCAATATTACTCCCTCCCTCCGTTCCTAAAAGATTGTCGTTTAAGATTTTGTCACATGGATTAAGAAAGTGTCATTTATCAAGTAAAATTTGTTTGAAATTCCATTACTACCCCTTTATGGGAAATTGAAAACAATTAATACAAGAGTAAGAATTTATTGGGACAATGAGAGAAGATAGGGTAATATAGGAAAATAAATAATTTATTCTCCTCGAAAGTTGTAAACGACAAACTTTTTGGAACAAATTTTTTCTTCTAAAACGACAATATTTTAGGAACGGAGGGAGTACTAAACTAGCTGGGTCCCGTGCCTCCGACACTGTATGGACGGTGTAATTTATCTAAAACTTTGAACTGCTAGATAATTTATTGAGTGAACGAGAAATTCAAAATCATTTATATTTTATTAGATAGACTCGTTTATATTGATATTTGATACAGAGGTTTATAATTGGCGCTTTTGTTTGGGTTTGGTTTGGTACAAATTTTGTACTCAATCAATTTAAAGGCCACGATTAGGTCGAGAATGACGGCCCAGATGTAAGAAAATTGAGTTCCCGTGGAACTACACGTAGAGGAACAAAATTTCCAAAAACATGGGACAATTTAGTTAGGAGTGACTAAATTGCAAATCTAACCCTCTTATTTGTCATGTTTTTGCTAAACTCAATTTTAGTATAAATTCAAAGTTCCTCTACGTGTGTTAGTCATGCAAAGGTGTTCCTTCAGTGTTCCATAGACTTTTTTTTTGCATAACTGTTCCTCATAGATGCGTTAATCATGCAAATGTGTTGCATATCTAACACACCTATTAATTTATACTAATTTTGAATTTAGAGATATTTCATATTAAATTCAAAATGATAATATAAAAATAAGCAATTAAAAAGAATAATAAGAATATACTTTTTATACAAATTTTAAAAATAAAAAATAAAAAAATGAGGAGAGAGAGAGAAAATCAATTTTAATAAGTGAAAAAATTAAAAGAACACATTTTGTATTTGACTAACGCATATATGAGGAACACTTGTGCTAAAAAAAGTTTGGCGAACATTAGAGAACAACTTTGCATAATCTAACGATCCATGAGAATAGTTATACGCTAAAAAAAGTTTAAAGAACAGTTTAGCAAAAATATAACAAATATGAGGGTCAGATTTGCAATTTAGTCATTAGGAGTAGTTATTTATTTCCAGGAAATTTTGAAAAATTTCAGTCTCTTACTCACTTCGTCTCAATCTCTCTAAAACCCTACCTCTTCAATCCTGGGTTAAATTAACGCGCGTATAATTCACGATCCCATCTTGCCCTCCCAAAATTTTGTAAACTCGACCAGACAAAACCTTAGATTTCTCTCTTTCTCTCGATATATATGTATATATATATATTTGTATCTGTATCCGTGTGTAAGTAGAATCCATTGCCTAAAAATGAGGAAGGGTGGAAAGAGGAAGGCGAGCCAGAAGGAGGAAGCCACAGAGAATAACAAAAACAAAGCAGTCACCAGAGCTAAGCGCACCATAGCTCCCAAACCTCAATCCGAGAATGTTTACCTATCTGAGAAGCGTAATTTGGTACTCCTTTATCTTTTTCTTCCTTTTTGATTCCATGTTTTGTGTATATATGGATATCACGAGATATATTGAACTAGGATTCATGTATAGCAGTTGTTGACGAAACTGGATTATGTTGATTACATATGATCAGAAGTCATATAGTTATACCAGGCAAGTTCTCTGTATGAAAATATTGTGTAATATCTGCTTTAGTTCTCTAATCGTTTCTGTGCTTCTTTGTATTGTTATTTGTGGAATAAATGCAATTAAATACTTCCGTGAAACGGATGAATTATTCAAAAAGATAGTGATATTTTCCTAACATTGAAAGATTCATGCTTTATTTCATGACAATAATGTTATTTCTCTATTTGCATGATCTGTATAAGCAAATTAATAGTGAGGTGAATACTATCAGTGAATTCGTAAATAACATTCTGTTAATTGTACATATTTATTTACCAAAACAAATAGCGGGTTGAAAGGAACTTTTATAAATCCATGTATTTGGATGAGCTAAAACTAGTAGCTAATTTCTAAATGTTCATATAAAATAGTGTGCGTTCCGTAATGGCACAATGTCAATATAAATGATACTCCTTCCATCCCAAATTAGTGGTCCCATCTTTTCAGTTGTGTGCAAATATTTTAATATACTAGTTTATAGATTGTATTACTAATATACTTCAAAATATAATACTCCCTATGTGGGGTAGAAGAAAGATCAGTACTTCCTTGGTAATTATAGTTGAATATGGTACTTTTTTTTTGTTTGGATAAAAGGGAGTATGTAAATATTTTGAGGAAGTATAAAATTCAAACTACATTATATAAATGTTGATTCAACCTGTCTTAAAATGTGTGGCATATGTACTTAGAAAAAGTAAAAAGCTAATTTGGGATAGATGTAGTGTTACTTCATCTGTGATGTGTTTATACAATCATGTTATTCCTCTCCCCCTTCTTCTTGGGTGTTTGTGGCTGAAATTTATACGAAATATTGCAGTAAAAGTTGTATTGACCATCAAGTCAATATCGGTCTACATGTAAAGTTGCAAGGACAGTGATACTTTGAAGTTATTTATATCTACATGTTGATATAATGAAGTACATATTTTACTGAAGCTGAAACAATGTCTGCTCTTGGTGCTTTGAATAACACTTGTTTACCAGTATGTCAACCAGTCGATGTACTAATGCAATCATGATGTAGGATGGATGGGGTAGGAAGAAGGAATAAGAGTTCCTATCTCCGTAGAGATTAAATACAAAACTCAATACTTGGGGACTAAGTAAAAACCATAATTTAGAAAGGAAACAATCTCCTAATTAAAATCTACTACTATAATAAACTCTCTTAATTGAAATCTACTACTATAATTAAAATTCTCCTAATGAAAAGCCAATGTTCTAAAAGGCGCTAGGCAGCCGGCCTGGGGCCTAGGCATGAGATTTTTTATTTTAATCCAATTTTAATATTTTATCTAACATTTATCCAAACAAAACAATAATATAAAACAAAACAATCTATAATAAAGATAATAAAGGCATTTAAAGTTCAAACACATCATTAACGTATTAGTTTTATTTATAAACAAGATTGCTATTAAATAATAAAATTTAAAATTTTAAGAATTCAATTCAATATTAAAACTTAAGAAATTAAAGATAAATTTAAGAATTATATTGAATTAAAATAAATATTAAAAATGTTTCATCATTTATAATTTGAAGTTAGTACAAGGTCAAAAAATTACAACTATAATAAAATTATCCATTTTGACTTGATCTTGTTCACTTCTTGTTGTGATTCGATATGCTACAACCTGCATTATGAATATGGTAAATCATTAGAAGAATAAATATATCAAGATCTGGTTTGGGTAGTTATTAGAATAAAAAAAAAATTCTCCGCCTAGGCCCCACCTTGTTCGTCTAGGACTCGCCTAGGCCCCGCCTTTCCCGCCTAGGCCCTGCCTAGCCCACCTAGGTCCCACCTAATTTTGTGGAGGGATTTTTTGGCCTAAGCGAGGCGCCGGGAGGGCCTAGCGCTAGGAGGGACCTAAGCGGCCGCTTTTTAGAACACTATGAAAAATTATTACTATAATATCTTATTAAATAATTTCATTAATAACATATTTTTGTCTAAATAACAATACAAAATTAATAATAAACTGATTGAATTTCTTCTTTTGTACCACATCATTCTCCTCGCTTTTGAAAAAAACTCGTTCTCGAGTTTTGAAATATCGCAAAATAATAAATCACTGTCCGAGAGATGTCTTCCAACAAAACATCGAATCCAATGCTGTAATGTCATTAACACAATTTTCGAGAATAACAATGGCATAATATAGAAATTTGAAGTAGCTTGGGACTCGAATGTATCAACCGGAAAGAGAAAATCAACATGGTTGACCTCAACTTTATCTTCCTTGATGTTTTCGCATTTAGGGTCAAACTTAAACTTCAATTTCTTCACTGCAAACCATCTGAAAGTTGTTCAACACACTTAACTTCTGCTTCATGTTTCTCACAAGCATCAATATGTGAGAGTACTTGCTCTTCTTTATCCTCACCAATTTCATATTGGTTAGGATGAACATTTTTTTTTGCTACAAAATATGGATGAACAAAACATGTGGTTATGTACTCGTAATGCGCAAGACTTGTTTCAAAAAGTGCAAGTTCATCACATAATTTCAATACTTGGCACTATATGGGACACAAGACCATTTAAGTTACTCGCATATGACCAAAGCTCAATGCTCAAGTTGCTTTATCTTAGCCCAAATAAAGTCTGGATTGTTAAACCTGGAAGACATTGTATATATGTAGAGGGGCTGAATTGAAATTTTCAAAAACTTATGGGGTTATATTGAAAACTCAAAAACTGTGGGGGCTAAATTGAATATCTCAGAAACTTTAGGGGTTGAATTGAAAGTTTTAGAAACTTTGGGGGCAGAATTGAACATTTTAAAAACTTAAAGGGCTTATTTGAAAATTTCATAAGCTTGGGGGTACTAAACTGTAATTTGGCAGAAGGAAAAATCTGATGAACAGTGTCGAACAGTAACACTGAACTTTTTTTTCTGGGATAGATTGAGACTACAGCGACGACAATTTCTGCTGCAGATCGTGCTTTCGTCTAGAAAAATTGTTGTCGATTTTCTAGCAAACCTCGACAATTTGATGGAGGCAAGAAAAATAGGGTAGGAATGAAGTGGGTGAAATCAAACGATATAAGGAATTTTGACTCTTGATACCATTATGATGTAAGACGGGTTAGAAAGAAGGAATAAGAGGACCTATCTCCGCAGAAAATCAGTAAAGAAACACACACAAAAGCACAAAACTTTAATATCAAATCAATATATTCAATAATCTCCTAAATAATGAAGTATTACAATGCTTAAATATAAAACTCAATACTTGAGGACCAAGTAAAAACCCTAATTTAGAAAGGAAACAATCTCCTAACTAAAATCTATTACTATAATAAACTCTTCTAATTGAAACCTACTACTACAATTAAAACTCTTCTAATGAAAAGCTATTACTATAATATCTTACTAAATAATTTCATTAATAACACATTTATCTCTAAATAACAATATAAAATTAATAATAAATTTATTGAATTTCTTCTTTTCGCACGCATCAAATCAACTATATAATTAAAAGCATAAACTTGGTTTGGTTTCACCAATTTTTGGTTAGGCTTTCCTGATTCATATGAGTATAATTACTATCCAAATTTAAAAATATTCTTATTTATAAGAGGAATAGAAAAAAAGACATTTTCTTTCCTATTAAAATTAGTATAAATACTCTACAAATTTGAATAATAACTATATGTTGTTATACATCAATAATTACTACATGTGTTCTTTTTAATAGTTTTTTTAGTTTATATATCTTAATAAATTTGTATAGGATAATTTTATTGCTATAATTTTATTAAGATATTAAGATGTTGAAAAAACCTCTGAACATATCATGCGATTTAATTATATTAATAATTTAATATTAGTCGTGATCTTTATTATTAGATTAATATCCTAACTAATTTAATTCATTAAAACTTGAAATTTTATCAAATCACATGATTAATTGTATTAATAATACTAGTTGATAGCCCGTGCAATGCACTGGCTAGTTTGAATAATAGACTAACTAACCTAAACCTGAATATATCTAACAAAAAATACATTTATTAAAGCATAAGAACATCCTCTCTTCTTATTTCATCAAACAGTTAAAATGCACTAACCAATCGAATTAAGTAACAATGTTATATGAATAATTTTGTACAATTTTAAGATTTCACTCAAATTATGAATTCTCAAAGTAGTATTACAAAATAGAAAAAGTTGCTAAATTTTGGCATACCTGTGGCGAACTTCGAAGTCAGATGTAACTGCCCGGAGGATGGGCTAATTGATCTCTGTTATTACAAAAAGAGTTAAAATAAGCATCAAATTTCAGCAACATACTAAACTCAAGATGAATCAATTGATAAACTTTTTACCTGAACAACTTCAACAATTGTACGCATTACAGCTGCAGCTGTCTGTTCAGTGTAATGCCCCCTTGCCACATTCCGCATGTGGAAGCATATCAACATATCAACATGTGGAAGCATGTATATATGCAAGTGCAACAATCAGCAGAAAAAGTATCAATTTAGACATCCAAAATGCAGAGAAATCAGTTGGGAGTGACAAAAATCACAAAATGCAAGATAAAGGCCCATCACTTGAGAATCAAATTCTAATCTGAGTCTTGTGCCAAGGATCTCTACATAAAAGGTGAAAATAATAGAGGGACTTGGAATAACAAAACATGGGTTATAAGTGATAACATATTATATGTTCCAGCTCAAGAATAATTCAGAGCAGTAAAAACCAAGACAAAGAACATCTGATACGAAATTATAAAACATATGACTAATCAACAATAAATAAAAATGACAGGTATATTAAGAGAGAGAAGGAACTGACTGTCTAAGCAAACCAGGTCGAAAGGCTGTACGCGACTGTAATCAAATAGATGTTCCAGTTCTTCTGGAGAATTGACCTGTAAAATTAGAGATCAAGACGCAACTGATGTATCCACAAAAGGAACTTGTCAAGGTCTATGATCACTGGCCTCATTCAAATCCAACTCCATCAGATTCTTTGTTGCCCCAAGCAGAAAGAAAAGATCCTCATATAATTGCATCTGGGCTCAAAGTTTTAATAAGTTAAAAATTGTTTGTTGCTATCAATTAATCTATGTAGTAGCAAATTTACAAATTTGTCGGATAATAAGCAGTGAGTGTGCCAGAGTTGCTTTCAAAACCTACCCTCACCCTGAATTTTTTACTTGTTCTTTATATGTTCTCCATGCACTTCTATTTCGTAAGGTTGAGGTTGACAATCCTCCGAATCAGTTTTCACACTTATATTATATTTCAACCTTATCTGATATTGGATGTCTTGTGTCAGTCCTTTTTTACCATATTACAATCCCAATATTAAAATCAATAATTGAAACTGAAATTGGATTTATATAAAGACAATTATATAAACATAAACAGAATTAAAATCTCATAGAAATCCACATCAAAATCATACATTTGTGAATTGACAACTGAAAAACCACAAAATAGATCCCTAAAAGAATGCATACCCAACATACCCAACAAAGACGTCGTTGAGAAGAAAGGCATGTGTAGTGAAGAAAGGAAGAGAAATCTCGAATTTGGAAACAAACTCATCCCCATTGTTAGCAACCTTTCTATAATAAGAATCATAATAGCTTGAAGAAGAATAATTGAGGTTTCTATTTTGATACCCATATCCATATCCATAGCCATAGCCATAGCCAGTAGAAGAAGAATTACGTGACGCAAAGCCTCTGGTGGTGCGTTGATTAGAGTAACAGAAATTGTAGTCAGCACGCGCTTGCAATCGTCGCTGAGAACATCGTAAGCCTCAGAGACCTGCTTGAATCGGAGGGTGGCACTTTCTCTTACGGATTTTGGGGAGGAAGAAGAATTGGGGTTTCTGATTGCTTGTTTAATTTCCGATTTGCTGGCGTTCTTGTTTATGCCCAGAGCAATTGAAATTAATTGAGGAGATGAAAAAGATGTTCTTGGATGCAGAGGAAGAGGAAGGACTAAATTGCAAATCTGACCCTCTTATTTGTTATATTTTTGCTAAACTGTTTCCTAAACTTTTTTTTAGCACAATTGTTCCTCATAGATGCGTTAGTCATGCAAATGTATTCTTCCAATGTTTCCTAAACTTTTTTTTAGCACAACTGTTCCTCATATATGCGCTAGTCATGCAAAGGTGTTCTTCCAATTTTTTTTCACATTAAAATTGATTCTCTCTCCTCTCTCATTATTTTATTTTTTATTTTTTATTTTTAAAATTTGTGTAAAAAGTATACTCTTCTTCTTCTTCTTTTTATTTATTTATTTTTATATTGACATTTTGAATTCAATATGAAATATCTCTAAATTCAAAATTAGTATAAATTAATTACTTAATTAATTTTAGACAATATAATTACCAAAATTATAAACCTTGCTATTTTTTATTTTATCTAGATGAATAAGTGTATGATTTATTGTTTTCAAACTAAGATTTCATATCTAATCAAAGGTTCAAGTGTGTTAATCTTTTAATCTTACTAATGAGATTTTGTTCCACAAACACTTATTAGAATTAATCTAACTCATAAAAAGAAACAAAAATTTTAATATTTTTTTATTTTCTTTATGTTTTTTACTATATTTTCCTAAAAAAATAAAAATAAATAAAAACTACTACAATAATATAAACAAACTCCCCCTACCTAAATCATGCATTGTCCTCAATATATACAAATGAAGAATAGAGAACAAAGAAATGAAAGAATTGTATTGTATGTGAGACATTTATTCTGCCAGAAAATGTGGTGTGAAAGAAAACGAATGTACATACCTACGAATTTCATAAATCGTAAAAAGTACGTGACTATAAATTAATGATACAAATGGGCAAGTGAGTGAACTTTTCATGATTTTCAGGAGGTTTAGGAAATTGAAAATAACTAGAATTTTCATCAGAACTATATTTAGAATTGACCTCGGGAAATCATTCACTAACATGTTCAAAAGATGGAAGAATTAGTTCAAATGCATGTTCTATTTTAGTTGACTTATGTGTAGTGGATTTCAACATTTCATCGACCTTATCTATATATTCAGATTTATCCTAATTTTGGTCAAGGTGATTTAAGAAAAAATCAATTGGATCATCTTCAATCAAAAGTGTATTTTCAATTATTATTTTTGGTCATGAATCAATTCTTGGATCAAGTTTACTTTAATGGGTTGATCTAAAAAATCACTATGTGCTTTTCTAGCAACAAGTCTTTCACGATATGAAACTTTAGGCTTATAGACTTTTTTAACAAACTCATCAAATGCAACATGATCAATTTTGGGCACAAAGTCATAATTTTTAGACTCCTCAAATTGGCTTTACTCAAACTGCAATCATTATTTTCAGTTTCCTCATCATTTCCACAGTCATCGTGATTTTCAAAATTAACCCCAGTCACTAGAAAATTCACCCCCTCTTGTTCGTTTATTATAGCGGCTAACTGATTCATTTGAATTTGGAAACGAGATATAGCTTGATTCGTGTTTTGCATAAAAGCTTCTATAGTTTTCTCTGAAGTGTCGACTCTTTCCTCTTCATTTAAAAATTCTTGTGGATATTGAGGTTCTGGATCCGAAAATGGATATGATATTTAGATAATGATTTTCATAAGTTGAAAAAAATTGATTTTCTTGGTGTGCATTAAAATTTTCATAGGATTCTTGATTCCAAGCAAAATT
The DNA here is from genome assembly GCA_020205615.1 of Panax quinquefolius. NCBI lineage: Eukaryota > Viridiplantae > Streptophyta > Magnoliopsida > Apiales > Araliaceae > Panax > Panax quinquefolius. Next base: position 34,223,445 of record CM035169.1, read on the forward strand.
ATTATTCCAACTATAATAGAAGTTCATCTTTTCACAAATCACAAAACAAATAGACAAATATCCACGAAAGTCGCACAAAAGAAAAAAAATCTTAGTTTTACGGTTATCCTAAATAAAATCTAGACAACTCCTAACTGTTTTAAGTTACACCTCAAGGTCCACCAAATTCGAAATTAAGTAACCACTAGCCGGGTAAGTGTTAGAACGGTGAGAGTCTCTCCATGAATACAATGACTAATTGAATAACAACACATTCTTGAGGCGTTCGCCTTTTGAACCACTTGCCTAAACACTAGTAGTCTGATTAATTACTCTTGGAGTCACTTGTCCTAATTAACCTCTAAATTCCTAGGGGCCAACATCTACTTGATTTTATTAAGTAAGGTTATGAAAAATACAAGTTGGGTTGTTTGTGGGTCACGGAAGGGTGATGAAATCCCCACCTTATCTTATTTTGGGTTGTGCCCTTAAGTTAAATTACAAATGAGAATGTACAAATAAAATAAAAAATTGTAAACATCCTAAAACTATGCGAATTACGAAAGAAAGAAGAAAAAATTGGACGTACTTCTTTTCTCCAACAATCACCACAGTTTATATTTGACAAAAAATAAAATAAAAACCTAAACACGATGTGCTCTACATGAATGAATGCATGGATGTGACAATTAGTTTTCTAACCAACAATAAATACTAAAAAAAATAAAACAACTATTTTTTTTGAGTTAAGATACAAAGTATCAGGAAAAACGTAACAATAATCTTGTCTTTCCACACCTTTGTTCCACTTCGATAATCCTGGGAAAAAAAATTAGTTATAAAAATACTAATTCGAAGAAATAAAAATTAAGTTATAAAAAAAATTAAATCTAGTCCCCGGCAACGGCGTCAAAAACTTGATGTGATAAAAATATATAACTACAAGTGCACAGTGTTAAATTGACGAACTGGTACAGGTCGAACACACATATACTAGATTAATTTTAATGTATCTTTAATATTTATTTTTGGCGAATTAGAAATAAAAATTGAGAATCGATTAACTATATTTTAACTAATTAGAATATAAAAACCAATAATAAGGAAGCAATCTAGGAATCCGAATCCATTAAACAATAAACATAATAAGTAATCCAATCTCTTATATTTTTATAACTTGACTATGGTTTTGATTTCCCTTCTCTTTAATTTAGTAATTTTACAATTAACGTGGACAAATATATACTATAAAAATTTAAGAATTAACTGTAACCCATCAAAACTTCTTCGAGTAAGTATAGATTATGAAAAACTCATATATTAACAATAATCTATCAAAACCTCTTAATTAATTAAAAATCACATAAGAACTATAAAACGAGGGTATTCCGTATTTCAATAACGAAACATGAAGGCGAAATCAATTAAACATAAATTATAGAAGAGATCGTGAATAATTATTTAATTTCATCTTCATCTTAGATTAAAGAAATTAACATAGATATGAAAATAAATAAACTAACTAAATTAAAGAAGGAAGATTAAAAATAAATAAGAAAACTCCTTTTATTGACGATCATCCAACGAGCGTACAATGAAGTAATAATTTAATCTTACTCCTACTTCTAACCTAAACTAATACATAAAAATACCTAATATCTAATTCCCCTCTCCCTAGAACAAAAGACATATTTATATGGGAAAAAATTGTAATCTAATCTTAAGATACATTGAACTTGGTCTTCCTTTTTCCTTTTCTCTTTATCTCCAAATTGATTTCAACTCCATCATCAAATTGATTCCATCTCCATGATTAAGGCTGTAAAATGAGTAAACAGTTCAGGTTCGATCCGTACCCGCTCGACTAAAAGTTCGATTCGAACTCGACTCGAAATATAAATGATTCAAATATGAACAAATTTTAAAGTTCGATAAATTATTCGAATCTCTTCGAATTGCAATTTTCTATTGATACTCGGATCATATTCGTTCGAAAAGTTCAAACTGTTCGGGCTTGATTCGAGATCGTGCTCGACTCGATAGCTAAACGAGCCTCAATCAAACCTTATTTTATACTCGATAAATTTTGTAAACCAAATCTGAGCAACTCAATACTCGGCTAGACTCGGTTCATTTACACCCTTAATCATGATAATACTTCAATAGTCTTTTTTCATCTTTAAAAGTTGTAATAATTATCTTTTACTTATTCACCAAGATAAACAAGATAAATCTTACAAAACAAAATTAAATGTATCAGTTAAATAAAATAAACATAAATTTATAAAAATGAGAATATTAAAATGTATAATTAATGTCAATATCAATGGCTAAAATCCAAGATAGAGGTAGTTTTAATTGGTTGGTTGTACCAAAAGTTATACTTGGTATATTATAGTAGGCTTTAGCGTAGCTCCTTGAATAGGCTAACTTAAGGTATTTTTATCTATATATTATTTATTTCTTGCATTTAAATTGCGTAAACTGACTGTACCGTCCTATTTTCTTCAGGTTTTTACTTAGTTTGATTGGGAATTCGATGAAGTTGAGGTTTGTTAAAAATTTCTATATTTGTATTTCAGTGCATGTTATCTTGGACATGAAGCTTTAATTGACAAGGGCTAATTAGTAACAAGTTTTTTTTGCTCATTTATCTTCATGACCTTGGTCAAATAATTGTACTAGCACTATCATCAACAAGAGCTAGGGTTTGACTTCAGTTGATGATATTCCTTGATATACTTGTGAAGAACAAGTAATCAATGTATAGCTTTGTGTTGTTTCTAGGATATGCGATTTTGCTGAGATATATTTAAGTTTTCAAATGTTAAATAGCTACATAAAGATCTTCATGTCAACTAAACAAACCCAAATTATTTAGGAGTTCACTGACAAACTTATTGAGGAGGAGTTGTCTGTCGATCAGAAGGATGCTTTCAAGGTAAACTTTAATAATAAGTGCTAGCAGCTTTTGTCTCCAGGCTTTAACAATTGATTTTGATTTTTATCCTATGCTTCTTTCCTAGGATTTTCTGAAGGAGAAGGTACGAGAAGCAAAAAGAGCAAATCGTGAGGTACTTTAATATGGATTTTGGTTAAAGTGCATTTTCATTTCATGGTTGTTGATTAGTTGTAAAATTTATTACTCATCATAGGCAAGAGAAGCCCGGAAAAATGCTATAGAAGAAATGAGGGGGGAGACGAAGACTGCATTTGAGAATATGAAGTTTTACAAATTTTATCCTGTGGCATCCCCTGATACACCTGACGTCTCCGACGTAAAAGTAAGATCTTAATCACCATTCTCATTCTTTCCTTTCACAACAAACTTTGTAGTTTGTTGAAGTGGTGATGCTTGCTGTGCAATGCTTTTACTTTGGTACTATCTTATGCTTTTTTTAATCAAGTAAAAAAAATACTCCCTTCGTTCCACAAAAAAGAGTCCCTCATGCATCGTGTCACCCCCAACCCTGCACTCCCTTAAGGGAGTCGAGGCAGAGGGTTGGCCCGAATGCGAGTCTTTGGCGACGAACATCACAACAAGTGGTGGTTGTAAAAAGACTCCCATTTACATGTTGTTTTTCCACAAAAGAGTACTTTTTATTGACAGTAGTATAAAATGACGCAATGTCCTCAAGTTTGCCATAAGAATTTCATTATCATGCCATCACTATTAAACTACCAATTTCTTATTTTTAGAGATATACATGGAACAAAAATATCTCCTTAATGTTTCCAAATGGGGCTCTTTTTGTTGAATGGAGGGACTTTAAATGTATTTATCTGCTGAATTGTGTACCTGTATTGTACAAGAGAATATGTTTTGGATGACTAATTAAGTTGGAGCTAGTTAAACATTGACCACCTTTCTTTTGTCGTGCGTATTTTTCCTTGCAGTCTCCATTTATAAATAGGTATTATGGGAAGGCACACAAAGTTCTGTGATTCAATGTCAAGGACCAAGGTTCTATGGAACAATATACATGCTTGAGGAGATGCTCTGTTGCCGACTTGAGCTGCCTGAAGATTGTAGCTAGAGTTCAGTATTTGGTTGAGCCAAGAAATTGGACTAATGCTTCTTTTGATAACCCTTTCGAAATGTAAACTAGTAGTTGTAAGATCATTATAGGGTTAGCAGAAAGAGAGCTAAGAGAGAAGAATGTTCTTTGTTCTTTATACATTTGGATGTAACCTTAGGAAACAATGCTATGTTTTCCTATTTTCAAAGTGATATATTAGTTTTCTGCTTTATTTCTTAGTGATACATTGTTACAATGATAACCTATTTTATATTACACAAAAAGCTCATTTACCAAGCATTTGAGTTATGTAGTGTCCATTCATTTTCAGCATATCTTTGGTATAAATAAATCAGTATGCAAATTGGTTTTTATGTATTTACAGATACTATATAATACATAAAAGTTTTGGTCCATCTGGGTTTGTAATGATGTGGTCTTTCTCACAATTATGTATACAAATGCACACAATTCTATCAGAAGAAGAATATATTCTCTTTCCCTTGTATTCTTTAACTTTTATACATTGTGATTTTTTTTTGATTTCATACAAAGTAGGGCCAACTTACTTTTGTTAATGCCTTTCAAAACTACAGGAACATCAACAAAGCATACATAAATGTAAACTGAGAAAAGTAGACAAAGAACCCTTTCATTAACTCGTCATAAAAGTTGGGAGAAGAACAAAAGGAAGATTACTACTATTACTTTAATTTAACCCAAGTACCAGACTGACTTGTAACTTTTAAGTTACAATATAGAAGACTAGCACGATACTAAACTTCTTGTCCAAGAAAACTTTATGGACAAGTAAAAATGAGAACAAACTTGCTCATTTTTCGCTTAAGATACAGATAATCTAATATTCTAATTTACAACAGAGAACTCGAAAACAAAAATAACCTTTCAATTGATGCAGAACTCCACATCTAGCCTCCAGTCTCAATTAACCTTCAGTGCAGAAGATCCAAGATTAGTGAAGAGAAGTGGTCCCTCCATTCACTGGGGCCGGCGAATGGCATAAAACCGCACAATAGAGGCAGAAATATAAGCACGGTACCATAGAACAAAAATCGCCTGATCCAAAACGGAAAAAGTCTCCCGCTTTTTGACCTTTCAATCACGGTGATGGGGCCATTGAGTAAAATAAACAATGCAGGGATACAAATATTTGAGAAGAAATGCAACGAACATAAAGCCTCCCAATAAAAGAGCCATTGATATCCGCTGCCTCCCAATGTATCAATGCAAACTTTTCCAGCAAAACCACATCCAACTCCTAGCAGCAGAAGGATGAAGGTGACTGGCATAGTTTGCTTTGAACTTGATGAACGTTGCAGAAGCAAATAGGCGATTGACAGGATCATTAACACACCAAACACCATACGGGTTACAACTTGAACCTGACACCTCAAAATTTGCAATGCGGAATTGATAGATACTATTGGCTTAGGGATCCACCAAGACTTCGATTCCTGAATCACCATTAGTCTCAGAAAACATTCTCAAGCAACAAAATAGAAACACAATCAAAACAACACATACAAAATGAAGAATGATCCACTAATAATTTGAAATTGATAATGATAACAACTAAATACTGTGCCTTTATTAAAAAAAAAAATTAAATTTATATTCAAGGATGCATATATTTTTAACAATTTTGCAGTAAAATATTTATTTTAAATCATTAAAGCAATTTATTCTACTAGGAGATTAAGACCACCATATTAATGATGATTTGTATCTTTGGCATTTCTTACACGTATGTTAGGGCAGTTGCACCGCTATTCAACTTGATGTCCAATGTAACTTGACACATACCTAAACTTAAAATCTAAATATTTTTGATCCACCATTGTTACTCGACAACACTAACATGGTAGCAAACGTACGAATAATCCAAAACATGGTAAACTTTTATTCCAAAATACAAAATTTGGCTTATTTACTTAAAATTTTATTACAATGTATGATTACAACTTTGTTTCATAATTTACAAATGAGGGGCATCCTCTTATAGCCTTGGGCCATACAACCAATGACTAAAATTAAATCTAAAGGAGGGCTAGTCGACAATCTATAATAATCCTATAAAATATCTAAAATATTAATAAGCATAGTTATGACATAGGTGAATCAAAAATACTTTGTTAGAAACATACAAGAAAATTCAAGGAAATACTAATTAATGTATCAAAACACGATTTTTACGCGTTTAGTAAGCAATAACATGACATTTCCTTCTTGTAACACTAAAAAACAATCAATGTTCTAAAAGGCGCTAGGCGGGAGGCGGGCGGCCAGGGGCCTAGGTGGGATTTTTTTATTTTAAGCCAATTTTAATATATTTTATCTTACCATTTATCCAAACAAAACAATAATATAAAGCAAAACAATCTATAATAAAGATAATAAAGGCCTTTACTTAAATTCAAACACATCCATATTTGCCAATGTCAAAGTTCAAACACAAACATGCAATTATTGAAAGTTCAAATATATCTTTAACGTATTAGTTTTATTCATAAACAAGATTTTTACTCCCTCCGTCCCAAATTAATTGCTTAGTTTTGACTTTTTAAAGTCAAATTGACCATTTTTAAAACTAATATTTTTGCTAAAATATAGGGAAGAGATTATAAAAGAAAGTATATACAATTTATTACTAACCTCAATTTTTATAATTTTAGAAATATATTATATATACTTAATTATTAATTCTAAAATAGTCGATTTGATAAAAAAAAGTCAAAGCTGAGCAAATAATTTTAGAGGGAGAATTAAATAATAAAATTTCAAGAATTCAATTCAATATTAAAACTTAAGAAACTAAACATAAATTTAAGAATTATATGAATTAAACTAAATATTACAAATGTATCCTCATTTATATAATTTGAAGTAGGTACAAGTTTAAAAAATTACAACTATAATAAAATTATCCATTTTGACTTGATATAGTTCACTTGTTGTGATTTGATAGGCTACAATCTACATTATGAATATGGTAAATCATTAGAAAAATAAATATATCAAGATCTAGTTTGGGTAGTAATTAAAATTAAAAAAAACTTCTCCGCCTAAACCCCACCTAATTTCTTGAGAGATTTTTTTGCCGCCTTGAGCCTAGGTGAGACGCCAGGGGACCTAGGCGGAGATTTTTAGAACATTGGAAACAACTCAACCAATTTTAACTATATCTCAACAAGTTTTAACTATCTAGTTATCAAAATCGTATGATGTGATAGGTATCACAATACGACACAGAGACATTTCGATATATATCACAGTGTATCGAAAATGACCATATCATATGGTTTAGTTACGATACAATACATATTATCCAAAACGATACAATGCACGATACTTTTTATAGTTGCAACAAACTTGTTTTATTTATTTATTTTTAAATAGATCCGAAAGAGTAACATTTCGAATGAAAAGATTTTTTAGCATTAACATATTCTATATCGCTTGATGAGCCTTTAAACACTTTTTAGGGTTTCATATCTTTTTCTGTCAAATGTCTGTTTTTCTCGCGTCACTTTCCACACAGAAACATAAATCTTCACTTGTTAATTTGATTTATTCTATTTTTTTTATAGTTTAAAAGTGAATCTAAATTTTTGGTTTCTCGTTACTCTATAAACACAACTAAGATAATATCTAATAATTAGAGTATTTTGGCCATTTAACTTTAAAATTTGTGTATTGTGATATTACTTGATTACTTTGTATACATAGTCAAGCTAGTATGCTTGATTGCCCAATAAATTGTGTATTTTATATGTTTAAAAATATATTACCATATTTTTCATTTCGCTTCATACAATTCACGTTACGATACATTAAAAGCGATATAGGAATTTTTTTGATACACATACGATTCACTATTTGACAACTATGGCTATAACATTTATAAAAACTATGCTCAACATACCAAGTTCCGGAAATGTATTTCATACCAACTAATCAATTTGAGAAAAAACCTACCCCAACTGTACAGTGTACCACACAAAGTGACATTTTCCTTTCTTGTTTTCATTCCATGTACCATATCGAACCATGATTGAGAGATAACATTGATCAACTTCTAAGTGCTAACTTAACATAATGATTCCAAGATATTTATTTATTTCCAAATTAAACCCATGTTTGAATTGCAATTGAGTTGGATAGATAATAGGGGTTGTCAATGGAAGTTACAAATATTTTTTTAGCATACCTAGAAATAACTGATAAATCAAAGCCAGAAAGAAGACAGGCCTTACCTCAGTAGGTGTGCAGGATGCAGTAGCTTCAGTAATCCTTTGGTGAGAATAAATGTAAGTTCCATATGCAAGTGAGGCAGACATGATAAGCAAACCAGCAACAAGACAGTCTATGCATGTTTTCAGCAGCTCAGCATGTCTAGTATCTTCTAATTCATTTTTGAATTTTTCAGCCTTAAAGGATGCTTTGGATATACCCATTGATAATTTAAACCTCTCCAATAGATTTGAATCAGAAGTGAGAGTCAGCTGTGCTTCTTTTAGTTGCATCTTTTTCATGATAAGACCAATCTCAAATGTTTTGAGATCGTTAGAACGAGCTTGCTCCACGACTGATCTTTCAAGAGTGCTAAACATGGATCCATTCCTTACAGAAGGTGGTGTATTTGGAGGAACACAAGCCAACTGCTGGTTTATCTGTCTACCAAGCAGGCTGAGTTGACAATTCATTGGGTCTGGCTGCATGTTCACTTCATTCTCCTCAAAAGTACTCAGTTGTTCATGATTGCTGATGGTGTGCAGAGTTGCTTCTGACTGATAATTTTTCATACCAGAATGGCATGTAGAATCCCCTTCTCTGACAGGAGACATGGTTGAAGTCAGATCTGAGCAATAATTTTCTTTGTTTAAATTTGTAAGGCACTCTCCTCCATTGTTTTGTGAAGATTCGTTGACCAATCTCAGTGTCATCAAGGTGCTACGAAATGATTTATCAAAATTACTGACAAAGCAATCAAATTTGTCCCCAAAAATCTATTTATTTGCACACAAAATTAGAAACCAAAAAAAACAAAATTCATCAGACTTTAATACAAACTAAGAGATATTAATTGTATCAACAACCATAGTCAGTAAATGGGCCAAAGTTCTGATCTTACATTGGCTAAAGACGCTCCGACAGCCAACGTGCAGATCTGCAAGCAAATAAATCCAAACAATAAGGTCTCCAACTTGGATAAATTAAACGAAATGGGAAGTATTTGTAAAAGGATGATAACAAAGTTGTGAACCACCCACAACTGATGGTGGCCTTCACCTCTCTATGCTCCAAATGTTTCATCAAAATCCAATCCACAGTTGAATAGATTACCAGCCGAGTGATATCAGACTCTCAGTCATCTTTAACTCTCAGCAGTCTACACATGAAGTAAATGTGCAGCATCCATTCAAATATAGAACAATCATATTGTGTTAATGGTTATGCCAGACCAAGATTTTTCATTGATGAAGGCCCATAGTTTCTCACTGCACCGATTCACTTATAAGATGCAAATTTTCACAACAGATGGTTCTATGAAAGAGGATATAGTAATTACCTTAGAAAGATGACCCACAGACATTGGATCCCTAGCTGCATCTTTTCTTTCCAGGACCTAATATCCACAACCACAAGATAATGTATTATCAAATAATTCATAGAGGAGCATATTTCATGAATTACTTTAAAAGAGATGTACAAAAACAAGATTATGCAAAAGGCAACTATGCCCAGAATAAAATACCAAAATATGCCCAAAGTCTCTGTGTGATACAGTAAGGTACGGAAGAGGAAAATCAAAATATTTATTATTAATTTTGTATTGTTATTTAGAGATAAATATTGGATTATTAATATAATTATTTATTTATTAGGATATTCTAGGAGAGTTTTATTGTAGTAGTATATTTTAGTTAGGAGATTGTTTCCTTTTTAAATTAGAGTTTTTACTTAGTCCCCAAATATTGAGTTTTCTATTTAAGCATTATAATACTTCATTATTTTAGAGATTATTGAATATATTGATTTGAGATTAAAGCAGTGCTTTTGTGTGTGTTTTCTCTGTGGACATAGGTATACTTATTCCTTCTTCTTACCTCGTCCTACATCATAATGGTATAAAGAGCCAAAATTCCTGATATCTTTTGATTTTACTCAATTCCTTCCTACCCTATTTTTTGTCCTCCATCAAGTTGTCGAAGTTCGCTAGAGAATCGACAACAATTTTCCGAGACGAAAGCATGATCTGCAACAGGAATTGTCATCACCGTCACCGTCGCCGTCGCCGTAGTCTCCATGAAAAAGGGTTCAATATCACTGTTCATCGCTTACAGTGCGCGACACTGTTCATCAAAGTTCTAACGTTTCTTCTACCAAATTACAGTTTGGTACTTCCAAGTTTCTGCAATTTTGAATTCAGCCCCTAAGTTTCTGAAATTTTGAATTCAGCCCCTAAGTTTCTGAACTTTTCAATTCAGCCTCTGAAGTTTCAGAAAAGTTCAAATCAGTCCTTGTTTCTTTATACTTTTTGCACCTACGCCCTTAGAGGCAAAAAAAATAAGTGTTGGTCGGGCAAGAGAAATAGATATTCTATATCAGTTATGGTGACTTATAATTGGGAGGATCGTCTTAGAAGAATTGAAGAATCCATTGTTGCACGTCTAACAAATGAGGCTAATATTTCAAAGTTCATCGCCGCAATTCCAACATGTGTTCAAGGAATCAACACAAAGGTTAAAAGTGTGATGCCAAATTCTACAAGTAAAATACATGAAGACAGTGAGACTCTTCAAGGAAAAAAACTTCGACACGTCGAGACTCATGAGGATCTTAAATTGGCTGTTGAGCATGTTGTATCAATTGAAGATTCTAAGGAGGTTTGCATTAAAGGAAGTGCAGTGCAAGAGGTGAATTATGTTGACCAAAAAGTTGAACACAAAAAGAAAGAGACAATTGAGATAGTACATGTTGTCTTATGTATTCGAGTTCAAAGTTGCATCAAGTTTCTTGCTTGTGTCAATTATTCCCAAAATTTGTGCTCAAGAAACATCGAATTCAAATGTTTTGTTTTGCATCTGGACTATGGTTTATTATTCTTCGACATCTCGGATATGCATGTTTTGTCAAAGATGCAGGAGAATGATTGATGGTTTATTATTCCTCAACATTTCAAAACTCAAGGACGAGTTTTTTCAAAGGTGAGGAGAATGATTGATGCAATCATGATCACAATTATTTAGCATCGAACAACAATAATTCAGCACATCAATTAAAGGGAATAGCATAACATTATATATATACAGGGCCATGACAAAGGAATGGCCTTCTAACATTATATATATATATATATATATATATATATATATATATATATGAACATGCAAAGGAAAGCTAAACATATTACATGTGGGCCACGGTTTCCTAACAAATTCAGCCTACTTTTTCATGCGGGCCTAATTACTCTACATAGCATATTCACATATTCAAATCACATATTCAGCAAAGGAAGGTTTTATCTTGTGGGCCAAGGATTACATGAATTTCAATTGAGTTTGTTTCATGCAGCAAGCTAGTACACGGATTCTTTAATTCAACTAATTCCTTAGTTTGTTTTCACGTGGTTTCCAATTAATTCCTAGTTGTTCACGGATCCAAATGGAGGAAGGCTTACATTTTCTAAATCCAATTGGACGCGGTAATTTAGCTTACTCACGCATCAAAGGAGGCTTCCGAATGCGGCAATGATTTTTTTTAGATTCTAGAAGATTAGTTTTTAATTTTAATGTAATTAGGAAGATTGTTAGATAGATTTTCTATTTCAAATTGATTTGTAATTTCTATTAGAATTAGGGTTATTGTTTTCACGAGTATAAATAAGGGACATGGTTGATGTACTTCATACACTTCATTCAATTAATCAAATACTTGTGAGATTTTCCCATCTTTTGGTTCTTAAAGAATTCCTAAGTTATTAATTTTTCTTTGAGATTCAATTTTGACTTATCATACAACAATTCATAGTTGTGTGTGGCGTCTTCTACCGCATCAATCGTCGATTGTACCAAGGTTCCTGCTTACATATAAGCAACGGGTCAAGGTGTCGTTGATATCCATTCAACACAATTTCCTAGCACTATCAATTGTACCAAGGTTCTCGTCTCAATATAGACAAAGGGTTGAGGCGTCGAGCGTGTTCCACCTAACAACTTTGCTAAAAACGATCCAGGCGACGACCACCTCATGCAAGCGTGCGGTGGAGTCTATCATTTGGAGCTAAGTTCATAGCGGGTTATTTATCCTTTAATTTTTCTGTTTGGTTATTAAAAAAAGTAAAGAAAAATTTCAATTGCTTGCTAACCAATTCAGCAGCGATAATTTTCGTTCAAATATTCAATCATCAAGTCCGAATAACCAAAGTCATAAAAATTCCGCAAGCCTAACAAGCTTTCCCGAAAATTTAAAGGCTTACGAGGAGCAAGACGATCTGTGAGTCTCAAGATTATTGGAAGTTCATTCAGAGGGTCAATCAAGGACAATCAATCCGTGAATTACAACGTGGCAACCTGTGAACCTTATTGGTAACCATAATCACACCTATATTTTGTTCTTGATAAGTTCTTGTTGAATTGCAATAGTAAAACTATGATTTTAGTTGGTGAATTCAAAAAAAACTTATAAGAGAGAATACTAGAGTGGGAAAAAGGCGAGTAGTGAGATCATTCGAGGGTAAAAGCCAACATTAAATGTATACACGATCATAATTAAGTGAAACATTGTATGAGCGAAATAAGCATGGAGTGGTGGGGAAATTTTTTATCTACTAACCTTTATTTTGCAGCAAACATGTTTGACTACGAGTTTGAAAGTACTGAATTTCGAAGGAAATCTTTTTTAAGGCTGAAGCATATTTGAAGTGAGAGAAAAGGAGTGGGAGTTTGACTATCATGACTATTCCGAGCGTAGGAAGGTCAAACATGCGGTTTTAGAGTTCTTCGATTATGCAGCTACGTGGTGGGATCACCTTGTGATTAACAGGAAACAATGTGGAGAGCGTTCGATCGAGACATGGAAGTAGTTAAAAACTGTGATGAGGAAGCGGTTTGTTTCAGTTGATGTAGGACGACGCCGTGAAAGTTGGTTGAAACAATATGAGAGGCATTGGAAGCCTATGAAATAAAAGTTGTATTTTAATTAGTTTCTTTTATTTGCAGTTATCTTATTTAATTTGTGGTTATCTTATTAGAGTTCAATTTAGGCTAGGAAAGTTGTATAGAAGTATTATAAATAAATAGTGATGTATTTCATTATTTTGATACATTGAATTATTATAATTGATTGAGTTTTGTGTGAAATTATTGTGTGATATTTATCCTTCGTCCCAAAACCCCCGTCCCCATCATTTTTTGTATCAAAACCACCTTCTGCCGCCCCTGCTATCCCAAAATCATTATTCCATCATCATCAACATCTCAAGCACTGCCCTGAATACAAAACTCGGCATCCACACCCTGCCCGCTGCTACCCAAAATCCCATTTGAGAATCTATTAACCCTTTAAATAGCCAACCAGCCACTATTCGCATCACATAACCGCATAGCCGACAATCTACAAGTTAACCCACAACATTCAAACCTTAAATTGCATCATACCCATCATTTGAAACCTTCAATAAAGCAACCACAACACAGCCACTAACCATACAACCAACTGCAGAATATAAAAAAATAATAATAATAAAATAAAGAGAAGTAAAAGAGGTAGAAATAACACTGCTGCCATCTCCGAAGCCTCCTACCGCCGCTGCCACCTGCCGCCTCTTGCTGCCGCCTTATATCCCCCTCAAGGGATTTGTTCTTTGCGTCTCTTTGTTTGGAGTGTGGAGCCCCTAATACGTATCTTTAATTGGGAAAAGAGATAAGGACCATATTTGTTTACTCTCCTTGCCCTTTCTCCTAATAGCCTGCTGCTGCTGCTGCTCCTCCTCCTCCTTACTTTTTTTCTTATAGTTACGTTCAAGGATAGAAAAGAAAAACAGAGAACAAATCTGAAGTATTTAATATCTTCTAACTAATTACAGTTAGGTATCCCACAGTTTTTATAGCTTTCTAGTTTAGTCCCCCAAGTTTTCCTAACTTTCAAAATACCCCTAAAATTTTACATATCAGTCCCTGTAGTTTCATTTTCTTCCATTTCAGCAGTTTCAGTTCAGCTCTTGTTTCTTTATACTTTTTACACTTGAGTCCCTAAAAAAAGGTCTATATTTTTATTTGCAGGAACCATAGTTAATGCTGGAGAAATCAACGCCAAGCTTTATGCTTATGTGTTACAACAAGATGAGCGTCTCAAAATGATTGAAGATTCAATCACAACACTTACTACAAATGTTCAGGCTTCTATTACAATAATTATAGAAAAAGTTGATGTACTCACGGAACACGTAGATAAGGGACAAGAAGATGCTTATAGAAATTTTGAAGACCCCATCCCGAATTTTAATCATATGAGACTACAACAGCATGACCCTAATCCATGAGTTAATACTCATATTCCAGATCCTAGGATGAATGCAATGGATAGAGGAACAAAATTAGATGTTGGAGATTTCAATGGCGATAATGGTCCTGAAGCATTCTTCGATTGGATTCCTAGTTTGGAGAGTTTCTTTCGTTGGTATGAGTTATCCGATGAGAGAAAACTTTTCTTTACTGAAGCGAAGTTGAAAGGAACTCGAATTTGGTGGGATCAACATCAACGAAATTTATATACAGCTGCGAGAAGATGGGAAGATATGAAAGCTGCATTGACACAACGTTTTGTATCTTCGGATTATAAGCAACGAGCATATTTGCAGTTAACTGAGTTGATACAGAGAAGTAAATTTGTAGCCAAGTATACTTGTATGTTCTATAGTTTGGTTATACGGTCTGAATTTCCTTGAGTTGAAGAAGTTTTAATCTCCATGTACTGTCGATGATTGAATGTAGAGATTGCAGGTGGTGTAGCTATAGGCAAACTCTTGCTCTTGGATGATGATGCTCAAGTTGCCACCCAAATAGATGATAATTTGAAAAGGAATTCTTTTAGGCCCCCAATACAAGTCCAAACTCGGAGAGAGCGTACTTTTGTGGAGCATGTTTTAAATAGGCCAATGGAAAGATCGTCAACAAGCCCTTCAGCCACTAGCAAGCTTAATCGTACCACAAGTTATTCTAATGTTAGCAACAATCATACATCTAGGTGCTATAACTGTCGTGGTTTTGGTCACATGTCTTTTGAGTGTTCTTCCCCAAAAATGAATGTTGAATCTTCTTCCTCTAGGCAACTTGCTATTGTTGACAAAGCGTGCGGAAAAACCGACTTAAACGAAGAGGTTTGCAAGTCAAAAGACGACAAATATGAGCCCGATGAGCAAGATTTAAAAGTTGATGCTCATTTGGAAGGATGTTTAGGTGTTCTTCAACCCTTGTTGCCAAGAAAAATAATAATGATCCTAAAATCCATCGTGGACGAATTTTTCAAACGAGGGTCAGATGTGCGGGACAAGTGTGATCTCTTGTTATCAACTGGGGGTTGTACGGATGTTATCTCTAAGGAATCAGTTAAGAAACTTGGGTTAAAAGTTGATTCTCACCTGGAGCCATATGATGTTGCATGGGTTACCCAAAGATGTTTGGTTACATTTTCCGTTGGCAAGCTTAAGGATACCGTTGTGTGATGTTCTACCCCTTCAGGTTTGTCACATTATCTTAGGGCGTACATGGCTATGGGATCGTCATGCGCATCATGATGCTTGTGTTAATATCTATACTCTTGTGCTATCGACATGCCAAATTTCAAGCTTACAAAGAATTCTTTGGTGATCCAGCGTGCTTATTCTTGTGTTGATTTTTTTAACTCAACGGGGTCGAGTTTTTCTCAACGGAGGAGAACTGATGTAGGACGACGTCGTGAAAGTTGGTTGGAACAATATAAGAGGCTTTGGAAGCCTATGGAATAAAAGTTGTATTTTAATTAGTTTCTTTTATTTGCAGTTATCTTATTTAATTTGTGGTTATCTTATTAGAGTTCAATTTAGGCTAGAAAAGTTGTATAGGAGTATTATAAATAGTGATGTACTTCATTATTTTGATACATTGAATAATTAGAATTGATTAAGTTTTGTGTGAGATTATTGTGTGATATTTATCCTTTGTTCCAAAAACCCCATCCCCATCATCAGTACAGCTAAATATGAGGAAGGAGTATGCATCTCTAAGACGTGTAGAGAAACCTCAAAAGCGATCAATGTGACGATACGAAGGTTTTCATAGGCGGGAAGACAGGTTGGAGTCGCGTTGGATACATCCACAAGACACCATAGTTATCAAGGCGCCTAGCCAGGAGCTTAAGCGCTTAGGCGACAAGGTGCCCGACTAGTCGTCCACAAGTCGTTAACAATGTAAATTTTATACGTATAAAATTATATATTTATTTAACATTTATTTGAATATTTATATTTTTAATGATCTATCATATTCAAAATGTAAATCGTAGCATATCAAATCACAACAAGAAACGAACAAGATCAAGTCAAAATGATAATTTTAGTATAATTGTAATTTTATGAACTTGTACCAACTTCAAATTATATAAATGGTGATACATTTGTAATATTTAGTTTAATTCAATATTAATTCTAAATTTTTTGTTTAGTTTCTTAAGTTTTAACATTGTATATATAGAATACCATAAATTTCAATACTAATAATTCAATAATTTATGATAAAATTAATATATCTCAACTTCAAGGTAATAAGTGAACAGCCCAATATATATTATATATATTATAGTAGTAGACTAGTAATAATTGAATAGCCCTTTATATATATATATATATATATTATAGCTCAACTGCCACGTGACCGTGGTCAAAGGCTCAAAGCATATAATACATTCATACACTCGTACCATATCATATAAACAATTTTTTTTACAAGAAATCAGAATACCCCAAACAGGTCAGAATACCCAAAAAAAAGCAGAGCAGAAGAGTAGTCATACCACCAGCATAAGTCAGAATACTCAAAAAGAAGTATAAAAGAAATATAAAAAAAAAGGTCGAAGAACAGAAGAACTACAGAAGACAATTAGAAGAAGAGAAGAATCAAAAATCAGAAGCATAGAAAATTTCCAGAAGAAGACGAGAAGAAGAGAAAAGTCTGAAGACGAGAAAAAGAAGAGAAGAAGAGAAGCAGGTAGAGGTACTTATCTCCCTCACCCAATCTGTCTTGATCTCGGTTCGCAAATGTTTGCTCGACTTGATCGATCGATTGGGTCTCTTCACACTTACGACTCGTTTCGTTTCTCCCTCTATGATCTTCCGAAACTGCGATCGATTAGGTTCAGTGGAACTATACTCTTTTTTTTTAACTCACTTCAACTTCGGGTTGAACCATACCCGGTCCGACCAAGTCGACCGCTTCGCTATATAGGCGTCCAAGTCGCCCGAAAGTTGTCCAAGTCGACCAAGTCGCTAATTGAGCGCTCACCTTTCTACTCTGCAACCAAGTCACCCCGACGCCTTGCCACTTTGTACCGACTGGACGCCTAGTCATCGACTTGATAAGCATGCAAGACACTCCTGTGTATGGCGAGTGAGTCTTTCCTAAGAAGGCAAAGGAGGATATCATGGAGGCGTTTCGTAAGAGGATGGAGGCTTGTTGGTTGCATCTACAAAACACTCCCAAGGCACATAGGGAGCGAGTTCAACCGAGGGAGATAGAAGTTGAAGAAGACCATGTGGTTCACGAAGAGCCGTTGGTGATGAGAAGAGATTCAAGTTTGCAAGCTCGTGATGAGTGTGTAAACGAAAACGCAGATGAATATCTAATGCACTTGCAAAAAGATCGTGATAAAAAGCAAGAGAGTGAACAAAAGAAAGAGAATGGTCAAAAGATTACGAGTAAAAAAGAGGAAGCAAATAAAAATGAGGATGAAAAGAAAAGAGAGATTGAAAAGAGTGAGAAAAGTGAGATTGAAAATAAACGAGAATGAAACAGTTGAGAGAAAAATTAAACAAAAAAGAGAGAAATAAGTGTATGAAAAAAAGAGTGAGTTGGAGAGAGGATTGTATT
The DNA here is from genome assembly GCA_020205615.1 of Panax quinquefolius. NCBI lineage: Eukaryota > Viridiplantae > Streptophyta > Magnoliopsida > Apiales > Araliaceae > Panax > Panax quinquefolius. The sequence goes on from CM035169.1 coordinate 34,241,587, forward strand.
TTAAACAGCCGATGATTGTACGTTAGTACAAAGAGACGCTTTTGAATACTAAACATTTTAACTCTTCTTTGCCTAGTTCTGTTGTTTCTCTATTTCAGGTTGACATCATACCCAATGAAATCATACCCAATGCTATCATTCCGTACCGACCAGCTTACAGGTTTAATCCCGAGGAGACGAAGGAGTCGAAAAAATAGGTTGGTGAGTTGATGAAGATGGGTATCGTGAAAGGAAGCATGAGCTCGTGTGTTATTCATGGGATCATAGTACCTAAGAAGGATAGGACGTCGAGCAAGTGCGTTGATTTTCAATTGGTAAACAAGTATCGATATTTTTTTCTTTTCTTTGCTTAGAAAGTATGCTAGATGAATTGCATAGTACTTGTGTTTTGTCTAAATTTGATGATGACAATGTCTAATCAAATTATCATGAGAGAATGTGATGAATGGAAAATTGCCTTAACATGTAATTTGTATAAGTGGTCAGTTATTTCGGTTAAATTAACTAATGCATCTAGTATTTTTATGAGTTTATTAAAACATGTTTTGCATGCTTCCATTGATAAATTTGTTTTTAGCTATTTTGATGGTAGAATCATCTTTATCATAAATTATGGAGGATATTTGATATATGTTGATTTGGTTTATGATTGTACTGTTTATTCTCGTTTTCAATATTCTTATTTTCATAATATTCATTCTGTTTTTCTTGTTCGTATTCTTGTTTTCATACTGTTCAATCTGTTCATAAGTTGTCATTATTTAACGTTGAATGTGATCATGTCTTTCCATTCGAGCAATCATCATTGCATGATTTTGAGAATGTTGTCGTGAATGGAAATGAATCTAAAATTGGTTTGAAATGTGTTTATCGTCAAATCGGAGTGAGATATGGTTTACATGTGTTAAATTATATCATTCGGATTAGCTAATGCATTATGTGCTTTCATGAGATTATTGAGCCATATTTTACATTCTTTCATGGGAAAATTTGTTATCTATTTTGATGATATTCTAATTTTTACCAACACCTGGGGGAATTCTTTAACTCTTGTTGAGTCTGTTTGTGAACGTCGTAATGTTAATTATGTAATTGAGTTTTTATCTTGTGAAGATGGATGTAACCTTTTAATTCCTTTGCCATTACTTGATTTTGAATGTGTTAATTTCGATGGCAAGGGAAAGGTTGATTATATTGTGTAGAATCAGGATAAGATCATACTCGGCGATAAGATAAGCATGGATCAATATGCAAACCAATCAGCACAATGCATTGAGGGTCTAAAGGTGAGTATCTTAATTTTTGATCTAGGAAATTATGCATTAAAACTTATGTATTTTGATTTCATGGTGATTACATAAAAGAGAAATGATGTTTGGTTTTGTTTTGTATTTAATCCAAGAATTCAAGTGTTTTTGCATATGCGATGTGCAAAGTTACAAAAATTGACATTTGACACAGGTGAATTAAAGTAGGTGTATTTGCGACTGGACGAGATCATCAGATTTACTTTTGATCTAGGAATTCATAAATGGGTGAATATGCAACATGAAGGGTTCTACGTACTGAATTCTGATTCACGAGGAGTTGGAACTTTTCAAATTCTTACTTGCATTGCTGATATTGCAAATACGTTTAATTTTCCCGGTGAAACTTGTGGTTATGTTTTGTTTGATGTTACCGACTTGGTTTGTTTTGATGTAGGGCCAGATTTGTGGACAAATCTTTTTCGAGAGAAGGGAATTCCAGATTTGACGACAAATCCTTTTCAAAAGGAGGGGAATGATGCAATCCTGATTAGGTTCACATTGAACGACAATAACTCAATTCAAGTCGCCGGGATAATTTAATTCAACCCATGGAAACACGGATTTTATATGCTAACATAACAATATACATCTTGTGGGGGCCACAGACATGCAAGGGAATGGCCTTATATATACGGACATGCAAGGGAATGGCCTTCTAACATTATATATATATATATGAACATGCAAAGGAAAGCTAATCATATTATATGTGGGCCACGGTTTCCTAACAAATTCAGCTTACTTTTTCATGTGGGGCCTAATTACTATACATAGCATATTCACATATTCAAATCACATATTCAGCAAAGGAAGAATGTTTTATCTTGTGGGACACGGATTACATGTATTTCAATCGTGTTTGTTTCATGCAGCAAGCTAGTACACAGATTCTTTAATTCAACTAATTCCTTAGTTTGTTTTCACGCGGTTTCCAAATAATTCCTAGCTGTTCACGGATCCAAATGGAGGAAGGCTTCGAATTTCTAATTCCAATTGGACGCGTTAATTCAGCTTACTCGCGCGGTGAAGGAGGCTTCCAAACGCGACAATGATTTTTTTTAGATTATAGAAAATTAGTTTTTAATTTTAATGTAATTAAGAAGCTTGTTAGCTAGATTTTCTATTTCAAATTGATTTGTAATTTCTATTAGAATTAGGGTTATTTTTTTCACTAGTATAAATAAGGGACATGGTTGATGTAGTTCATACACTTGATTCAATTAATCAAATACTTGTGAGATTTTCTCATCTTTTGGTTCTTTAAGAATTCGTATGCTATTCATAGTTTTTCTTTGATATTCAATTTTGACTTATCATACAACAATTCATCATTGTGTGACGTCTTCTACCATATCCATGTTCGATTGTATCAAAGTTTCTGCTTACATATAACAACAGGTCAAAGTGTCCTTGATGTCCATTCAATGCAATTTCCTTACACTATCAATTGTACCAAGGTTCTCGTCTCAATATAGATGAAGGGTTGAGGTGTCGAGCGTGTTCCACCTTACAACTTTGCTAGAAACGATCCGGACGACCACCACCTCACGCAAGCATGCCATGGAGTCTATCAATGATGGGGTACGAAAGAGAAAAATCAAAACATTTACTATTAATTTTGTATTGTTATTTAGATATAAATATTGGATTATTAATATAATTATTTATTAGGATATTCTAGGAGAGTTTTATTATAGTAGTAGATTTTAGTTAGGATATTATTTTCTTTTTAAATTAGTATTTTTACTTAGTTCCCAAATATTGGATTTTCTATTTAAGCATTGTAATACTTCATTATTTTAGAGAGTATTGAATATATTGATTTTAGATTAAAACGGTGTGCTTTTATATGTTTCTTTACCGATTCTCTGCGGAGATAGGTACTCTTATTCCTTCTTCCTATCCCATCCTATGATGCGATACGGAAGAAGAAATTCAAGAAGTTTATTATTAATTTTGTATTGTTATTTAGTGATAAATGTTGGATTATTAATGTAATTATTTTAGTAGAATATTCTAGAAGTTTTAATTATGGTAGTAGATTTTAATAGGAGAGTTTTATTGTAGTAATAGATTTTAGTTAGGAGATTATTTCCTTTTTGAATTAGGGTTTTTACTTAATCCCCAAGTATTGATTTTTCTGTTTAAGCGTTGCAATACTTCATTATTTAGGAGATTATTAAATATATTGATTTGAGATTAAAGCTATATGCTTTTGTGTGGGTTTCTTTGCCTATTCTCTGCGAAGATAGGTTCGTCCCACATCATAATAGTTACATGAGTCAAAATTGCTGATATCTTTTGATTTCACCCAATTCCTTCCTACCATATTTTCTGGCCTCTATCAAATTCTCAAAGTTCTCTAGAGAATCGACAACCATTTTTCGAGACGAAAGCACGGTTTGCAACATGAATCGTCGTTGCCGTAATCTACATCTATCCCGGGAAAAAAAGTTCAACTTTAATGTTCATCGCTACAGTGCGCGACACTATTCATCGGTTTCTTCTACCAAATTACAATTTGGCACCCCCAAGTTTTTGAAATTTTTAATTCAGTTCCCTTAAGTTTCTAAAATTTTCAGTTCAGTCCCCTAAGTTTCTGAAATTTTCAATTCAACCCCCGAGTTTCAGAAAAGTTCTAATCACTCCTTGTTTTCTTTATACTTTATGCACCCAAACCCCTAGAGCGAAAAAAAAGTGTTGGTTGGGCAAGAGAAAATAGATATACCATATCAGTTATGGTGACTTATAGTTGGGAAGATCGTCTCAGAAGAATTGAAGAATCCAATGTCGCACTTCTAACAAATCACGCTAATATTTCAAAGTTCATCGCCGCAATTCCAACATGTTGTCAAGGAATCAACACAAAGGTTAAAAGTGTGATGTCAGATCCTACAAGTAAAATTTCAAGGAAACAATGAGACTATTCAAGAACAAGAACTTCGACATGTCAAGACTCTTGAGGATCTTAAAGTGGCTAATGTTGAGGATGTTGTATCCATTGAAGATTCCAAGGAGGTTTGCATTAAAGGAAGTGCAGTGAAAGAGGTGAACCATGTTGACCAAGAAGTTGAACACAAAAAGAAACACGTTTGAGGTAGATCATGTTGACTTTCTTATACCAAATTTCATATTCGAGTCCAAAGTTCCATCTAGTTTCTTGGTTGTGCCAACGCTATTCCCAAAATTTGTGCTCAAGAAACATATGGTACGCATGTTTTGTTGGCATGCATCTCCTGGACTATGGTTTATTATTCTTCGTTATTTCAAAACTCGAAGACGAGTTTTTTTCAAAGACGAGGAGAATGATGCGATATGGTAGAAGAAATTCAAAAAGTTTATTATTAATTTTGTATTGTTATTTAAAAATAAATGTTGGATTATTAATGTAATTATTTTAGTAAGATAATCTAGAAGTTTTAATTATAGTAGTAGATTTTAATTAGGAGAGTTTTATTATAGTTAGGAGATTGTTTTCTTCTTGCATTAGGGTTTTTACTTAGTCCCAAATATTGGGTTTTCTATTTAAACATTGTAATACTTCATTATTTGGGAGATTATTGAATATATTGATTTGAGATTAAAGTTGTGTTCTTCTGCGGAGATAGGTACTCTTATTCCTTCTTCCTACCTCGTCCTACATCACTCCGATGCACTTTCCACAATTCAGCCACCCATCTAATTTCTTAATACCCCATTCCTATAGCCTGCCTAATTCCAGTTGTCCGATAAAGCTTCTACGTTTAATTGCCTAAATATCTAGATACCTTAGAGCATTGCAATTCAAATGCATACAAACTGAACTCAAGTAGTAAACCAATCAGGAGTGAATCTATGAACTCCACACCTAAGCTCCACATAGGATACCCTAAACTACATTTTACAAGACGAGCTCAGAGAAACCCCCAAACAAAACTAGGTGGAAAAAGCATGCTATACATACAATTTAGAAGTTTCCTCCAAACCCTGAATATATCTTAGCTTCCCCACGTATATCAGCTCAGGGTTAGAGAATGAGGTGTTTTTGATTTCTCTTATTTTCCAACATTTAATTTGAATAATTAAATCTTGTATTTGTTTTATTTTATCTATGAATCAGTTTATTAATCAAGTGTTGACGAAAAACAAAGCTCATGATCCACTTTCTTAGACTTGGTCTAGTAACAAGTCTGGGGGAATTGAATAGAAAATTTGGACGCCTATGAAACAAAATGAAGTGCCAAAAGGAGGTTCACAGGTTTCAATTTGGAATAAATCAAATTAAAAACTAAAAAACTTTTGGCAAGGTAAATCTAAAAATTAACAACTGTTTTAGTTTCTAAACAAAGAGGGCTAAATTGTATTGTTAGTACTACCATATTCTATTTTAAATTTCTAAACAACAAAAGAACATATTTTTATACCCAAAACCCACATAAATATTCATAAAAATCAAAACTTTTCAGTAGGGGAGAATCAGATACTAACAAAATCACCAAAATTGGAAAAATACACAACGAGTTGTATGTGTATTATTAATATATACATATATATCAAAGAAAAAAAAAACACCTGAGAAAGAACAGCTGCAATGGACATTCCGAGAGGAAGTGCGAGGGCATCAGCGACGTCACTTTCCTTTGGCCGGACCGAACCAGTCAAAGCCCTTCTAGGGTTTCGATTTTTGTTGGAAACATAAAAGCCACCTCTTTGTGATGAATGCGACGTCGTACAAAAAGATGATGATGAAGAAAAGGAATTCGATGATCCTTGTTGATCGGAGACGTCAATAATTAAGGTTTTTTTCTTCTGATTCTTGTTCTTCTTTTTCTTAATCGTCGTCTTGCTGGAATTTCCACCATTTGATTCCGGAGGAACTTCGCACATCAGATTGCAATCGTCGGAGGCGGTGGGTGAGGAGTCGTTTTGCGGGTGGAGGGGTTGCAGGGAATCCATGGGACGAGGGATAGAGGGAACTTGCCCTTTGTTAAAATTTAAGTTTTCTTTATAATTACTATGTTTATGAAATTGGAAAGTAATACTATTTTTATAATCCTATTTTATCTTCAACTTTTAATATAATAAATTTTAAATTATAATTTATATCCCCAATTTATTTTTATCTACCGGACATAAGTTGATAAAGAGTAACACTTCTCGGCGCAAACTACTCCTTTGTTGCCCCCTTCTCAAGAACCTTCGAGTATAGATAGAAAGTGTAAGTACTTCAAAAGAAAAAAGAAAGAAAAAAGTAAAACATTCTAATGATGAAGTTAAATTAACTAATGTGATATATAGATTAACTATCATATTGAAAAAAGTAAGGGGGAGACATTTGAAAAATAGGGAGAAATATTTATCAATTTATTTGTGCGAGATGAATTCCGATGAGAAAAAAATCAATGAGGCGTATTTATGGCTACTAAAAAATCAAGACAAGACGAGCAGTGTTTTGGTTACTATTAGAGAGGAAATTGAATTTCTTAAAAAAATTGATGAATAATCTCCGTTAGTATTAATAATACAGATTATGTTTGATGACTTTTGGGTAAGGTATGACAATGACTTTGTAGAAGTAATTTTTGTTTAACATTTATTTAGATATTTGTTGTGACGCCTCCCAAAATTAGATATACGTCACCCATCTTGGGTCGCCACTTACATGGTACATAAATTCAAATACAATTTACTAACCTAACTGCCGGTGTATAATACGATATGACATAAAGCGTGAGTTTGAATACAAATATTGTCTACTAGATATTATACAAACTCAAAAGGAGTCCTCATTATAACTATTATCACACTATTTCACGAATAGTGAGGACTACTAATGCTATCCTCCCGGACCATTACTCCGCTCCCCGACTGTCTCAAATGCTATGTTCTCATTTCAAGAGAAGAGGCGGTGAAAGAAAGGGTGAGCTCAACTATTTCAAGAAGAAATATTATGACTAAGATAATGCAGAATAAATTATCATTAGCCTTCAAAAGATGTTAAACCGATAAAATACAATAGACAACCGGTTTAATCTGCAGTTGAATACGCAATCCATTAAAAGAGTCAAGTAGAGAATAAAATCTACTATCTTTTAGGTTTTAAAAGGTTTTCATCAATTTTTTATCATTTGAGACTCAAATTTTAATAAATAAACCACCACATCTAATCATCCTTGTATCACGGTCAAGGATTTTCATCAAATTATCAATGGTCGTGACTATAAGAATCACCCCTGGTCATAATCATACCAAAAACTATCCATCATTGTATTATGTGCCACCGAGGACTTTTATCACATCATTTATAACAAGCCATGATTATACCGAATGATCCCTCGGTCATAATCATACTAAGTTCATCTACGCACGTAAGCCAAAGATAACATAATATATCGTGAGGATGATGACAATGACATAATAATTCAATAAAACAAGTTCAAGAATTATTTTATCCAGGAATTAATAACGTCCAAATTGTCAACAAGATCTTGTTTTGTAGAGTAAAATTCAATAATGCTCGGAAGAATATTTTCATGAAAAGATCTTTGGATGAAACGCAAATATCGAGGATATTCTACTAATTTCATGGAGTATAGAAGTCAAAGTTTTAACCAATTTGGGTATAATAAAGAATGGAATAACAAAAGAAATCACCATAAATGCAGACTTGATGTATGTAAAAGTTATTCCAATGTAATAATAATAATCTAACCGAAGTCGGGTGAAATTCACATAAGCGAGGATGATCCAACGGAATAATAAATCTTGAATAATAAACAATGGAACCAGTCGGTGTAAAACACACGCATGAGGATATTCCAACAAAATAATAAATGCGGAATAATAAACAATGGAACTGGTCCAAGGTAAAACACATGCATGTGATATTCCAAATGAATAATAAAGAATGGAATAACAAAAGAAGATCACCAAGTATAGGGATTAAGCGTGATACTGAGTTATTCCAATAGAATAAATAAGAATGGAATAATATAAGGATTTCACCAAGTATAGGGTATGCCACGATATCAAAGTTATGTATAGGGTATGCCACTTTTTACAAGTTATTCCAATGTAATAATAATGAATGGAATAATGTAAGTTCTCTTCATGAATAAGAAAGAATAACACTTCTTACGGGTACAACAAATAATATCCCTCATAGTAAAAGACACTTTGGATATCAAAGTAGTGAAGTGCTAATATCTTCTTCTTCTCTCTCTATAGATTTTCTCTCTATAGCTTCCTCTATAATTTCTCTCAGAGTTTCAAATTGAATTAAGTAAGAAAATAATGAAGGAATGAGCTTATTTATAGGAAAATAGAATGCATAGTAATTAATCCATGAACTATCTGGATTGATTTACTTTAATCTGACCGGTCCATATTTAAAGCAAAATCTTTTAAATAAAATATAATATATTCTATTTATATAAAAATATTTTACTACGCAAAAACACTACGCAACACTACGCAAAACACTATGCAAAAATACTATACAACACTATGCATAATAAAATATAATATATTCTATTTATAGAATAACTTTAATAAAGTATTACATTTTTTATATAAAAGATGTTTACATTTTATTACGTTAATAATCTGAATAAAACAAAACGTCATTATCATTATAATAATTCATATTATTAATCGACAATAATGGAATCAAACCGAGTGACTTTCACATAAAGATCAATAATCAATCTGTGCGCGCTTATGCAACCACACGTATTCATCGTACTTTTTACTACCGAGTAGTTCAACAAAGATCAACGGTGAAACTTCCGTCGTTATTTCAATAAAATATTTTTGTCGTTTTTCAATCAAATCAATAATTACATTGTGGGGTCCACTAATGATTGAGTAGTTATACGAATATTTCTCTCGCTAAACCGAATATTCCCCAACCAATCGAATATAATATAACCACTGCATACTTTGTAAAATTTATAAATACTACCCATAACTATAATATTATCTCAAATTCACACCATAATATTAAAAATTATTTTAACAAAATTTAAATCTTTATTGATAAAATCTGGGGTCTCACATTTGTATTTGATTATGAATTTTTTGTTCTTTGATTAAATTTATTTTGCATATTTTTATTCATGGTTCAATGGTTATAATTAATAAAAGGATAAATTTATAAAAGTAATATTTTTGTTTTCTTTTTACTGGATCTCAAAAACGCAAGATTTTTTATTTTATTTTCTATTCTTTTCTATTAAACACTCATAAACAACATAAAGGAAAATTTTAATTTTTATATTCTTTTCTTTTCTGTCCAAAACTCAGAAACAAAGTGTTAAAGTAAGACTGAAAAATTATGTGGGAGTTGAAAATACGGCTTCGGCTAAACCAACCAAACAATTAGAGTTGGATTCTAGTTCGACTCCAAAAAATACGAACGAAAACTTATATTTGTTGATAATATAATTCAAATTTAAGTTTAAAACATTGTTCGAATAAAAATATTAGTAAAATCTGAACAATGTTATACTCTATTCGTTTAAAATTCAAACTATTCGAATTATCGATTGTGATTCGATACATGCTCGATTGATACCGATTTGATTGAATTTGGTTAATATGAAGTTAACTTCATGGTAATGGTCAATTGACTAATACAGTGCTGACACGCAGAGAGATCACTTCCCGACCTGCATGTCGATACTGTATTGATCAATTGACCAAAGTTAACTTTATGTTAATCACTCCCGATTTGATTAGATACTCGATACATTCTCTTATAATACATATAAAATTAAATCAAATTAGGATAGTTAATTATTATTATTTTATTTTGTTTTTAATATTTGAGACTCAATTTCGAACTTGAATTTGAAGCACGCGGGTAATTTGAATATAATTAGATTCGAGTAGGTTCGAATTCTAGTAATAAATATTCGAATTGAGTATAAATTTTCAAATACAATTCGAATTCGAGTATGGATTTTCAAATTTGAAGCGAAGAATTTCTATTCGACAGTGCTCAATTCGCTTACTCTCTCTTAGCTACAACCAATTTTGGGGGCAAGAGATAACGTGCACCCGGTTTATTTTCCGTCTTTGTGCAACCTCCAATCAGTGATAAGTTCTCAGTGTTATGATAATCTCAGTTCTAATTTACTGAAAAGTCCATTTTGATCATTTTATATATAAGAAAGTTAACATTCAATTGCAATTAATACGTGGGCGGTGGCTCTACGGAAAGGGATAATAATTAAAGGGAATTGTTAAATCCATAATATTTTTTGTTATTTTTATAACAAAAGTGTCGCTGTAGATGTATAACGACGGTGAAAATTATAGCTATAGGATCTATATCGACACTTTTATTGTGGAAATAACATTTTTCTGTTGTGGATTTAACAATTCCCTAATTTAAAAAAATATTATCAAGCTAATTTATAATTTTATTAAAAAAATTTGAAAGATAAATATTCACTCTCTCTCTAAAATTGGCTTAAATTTGACTATTTTGATCACATTGTCCAATTTAGAATTAACAAAAAATTTGCTTATTGATTGACTATTTTGGTCAAATTGATCAATTTTAAAATTAAAAATTAAACAAATTTATTTATATTTTTAAACTCATAAAAATTGGATGTAATAGTCAATTCGATGTAATCTTTTATAGTTATAGCTCTTGCATTTATATTTAAAAGAAAATAGTACACATTTTTTATATTATAAAAATGATTAATTTGACTTAAAAAATAAAAATAAACCAAATTTTGAGAGACGAAGTGAGTATAATTAGCGAGGCATAGGGAACTTGAGAAATGGGGCTAGGAGGGAAATTATGGAGAAATTTATTTTTTTAAAATTATTTTTTGTAGAACAGTAAAAAGGAGAGCTTTTTACCACTAGACATACATATGAAGATATGAAGATAAATAATGCTTTCAAATAAAATAAACATTAAAGAGTCAATCTAATTTCTAGGATTCTAAATAGTACTTAAAAAATATATTTTAAACTTTATCCAAAATGATTTGTGATGGGAGTTAAAAAATATATTTTTTATTGTGAGTAGGTATATTTATTAATTCCTTATATATTTATATTAATTTCTACATACTCGCAACAAGAGTTGAAATATTCATGTTGTAATATATAACTCTTACATACTCCATTTATTTAGTGTAATCAACTTTGTATAATAATGATGGTTAATTTGGATACTGTTTCAGAGTTTAAGTTTAAGTTTAAGATAGATACATAATGTTAATATATGCTAATATGCTATAATAAAGAGTTATCCTAAGATCTTAATGGCTTTTTATAAAAGTTTTAATTAATATTATGCTTATCTTCTAAAATAAAGAGTCATCTTGATAGGATCCTAAATGATGTTTAATAAATAGGTAATGTTATAGATTTAAAATTTTGGGGTTAAATGATATGAAATTAAATATTTTAATAATATTTTATAATATAATATAAACTTAACTAATATATTGATGACATATTATTTAAGATATATAATAACATTCTCCAAAGTTAACCTATATATGTCAGTATTATCAGCAATATATATATATATATATATATATATATATATATATATATATATATATATTCATCTGTGTATAAATAATAAAAAGGAAAAGAAAAAGGAGGATGTCATGCATTTTAATATGTGTACGTAACAACTCTGTCTCACATCTAAAAATATGTGAAAAATTTGTTTGTACTTAAAAAATTAAGTTACTATCAATAATACATTCAGTCATGACTTTTTGAGTGAGTCAGTGGTGGGCTAAGATGACCCAAGAAGATACTATTTGTCAAGTGGTTTAAGGCCTTATTTGATTGGATTCGATTCGAATTTGAGATTTAACTAAGATTGGTTTCGAACTTAGGATTTGACCCGAATTTTTTCATATGGTATCGGAACTTGACTTTTAAAATTTCAAGTCGTGTCGAGTCATTCAATCGGGTTGCCAAAGGTAGGGACACAAAAGTTGATGATATTATCCCGCAATGGAGAGAGAAGTCCGAAAATAAGGACACGAAGCTAATAGACCGTGTGTGTAATCGATTCTGACGGAATTTAAAATTTAAGTGGGAGAGTTTGATTGGAATTGTTTCAATATGCTTATCACTTTGCTAGATATTTTTTGCATCTCTTTAAAACTCTTGTGAGTTTGAAAAAACTGAGAAAATGATAGGATTGTTAAGGAAAGTAATCTTTCCTTAGAAAACTTATGTTTGTCAGATTTTTTAAGTTGAGAAATTTGGGGAAATAATAATAAAGTTGAATAATTAAGGTTTTGGGTCTTACTAATTAACACAGCATTTTTTCTTGGTAAACCACTAAGAGGGATATTTGTTTAGAGCTGAAAGGTTCTAATGACTCAAAATCTGAGTGAATGTGTTTGTTTGTATGAATATAAATCTGAATGAGCTGAATCTGTCTGACCGGGTAAGCCTAATTTATTTGGCTGATTGGATCAGCTACTTGAATAACTTTTTATTTGCATTCCCCAATAATTAACAGAATGAGGCTTCTTCTTCTTCGATCTTCTTCAGCTACCATAGTTAACAGAAGTCGGGGTAAAGAGAGATAGTACAGAGTAATGCTTGGGTTCGAACAGTAACATCACGATCCGAAGTGAAATTGGAAAGAAGAGGTTCTAAACCATTTGCTTCCATGACCAATTGCTGAACAATTGTAGATACCACCTCTGCAGCTTATACCCGAATATTGGCATGGGAGTTCCTTAGATAATTAAGGAGAGGGTCCAAACCGCCAATTGAGTGAAGATCTTCTTGTGGAATCGGGGTAGGTAGGGATGGGGAGGAAGAAGGGGAAGTACTAATTTGGCCAAAAATTGAAAAGAGGGAAAGGGGGGGAGGAATAGCAAAAAATTGAGAAGGAAACGGAGGGGGGATAGTACAGAGTACTGCTTTGATTAGGGTTCATTTTTTTTCCTTTTTTTTATATATTTATTTTACAGTAGTCTCCCTTCTTCTTAAAAAAGGGTAGAAGTTTTAAAATTATTTGAATTATTATTTTTTATTTGTTGTATAATAAATATTGTGTTTATTTTTTTAATAGATTTAGACAAAATTATATACTTGTTTAGCATAATTTAGAGGGTAAAATAGTAAAAGATCATTATTAGGATGTTTAACACATAAAGTATCAAACAATTTTTTTTCATTCAATATTCAGTATTCAGTTCCATTCAAATTACTTAATAAGAACTGTTTCATTCAATTTTTATCAAACAATATCTAAATTAATGTATTGAATTAAGACAAATTTATTTATAAACAACTCCATCATTTCACTCAATTTTGAAATTTCTGCTATGACAATCGATAAATATTTTTTCATTAATTTATAAAGTAATCAATTATTATGAGTCTAATTGTATACTCTCTCTATTACTGAAATACATTTAGAGATACACTTGTAAATTGACAATTTTTTTAAAAAAATTGTTTTTCAAATTTATTAATTCTTAACACTCGTTACAAATGTAGTAACTTTGGCAATATACTAGTAACCAATTATGAATAAAAGTAAGGGTATGTTTGTAAAACCCCAACTTCTATTAAATAAAATTTAATTTTTTAATTATAATTATGCAAACAGTAATGTGCTAAATTGATAAAGTTAAGGAAGATATGTGTAAAATAAAGGAGTATATCGATAAATATTAGGTATAATACGCCGACGCCAAAATAACCAATCATTGGTGGGGCCCACAATGACTTAATTGTCTGATATAGAAAATGACAGAAAATAAAAAAAAAATTGATAAAAAATTGTCAACGGTACGTAGTAATCACTTTTAACTACTTTTAACTGTTTAAAATACGTAATAATAAAAGTACGAAAGAAACACGCCTTGATAATACTCAAGAAGACGCAGAGTTTACATAAAGACTATGCCGGTACTCCACAAAGAAGATACGTGGTATTGCACAATATTTCCTAATTATTGACTTATATAATTATTGTTATAGTAGCAACTGCATAATATTTCATATTATTAAATCAATAATTGTATCGACATAGTAACTCATATTATTTGATACTCCCCCCGTCCCAAATTAATTGCTCAGTTTTGACTTTTTAAAGTCAAATTGACCATTTTTAAAACTAATCTTTTTACTATTTTTGCTAAAATATAGGTGAAGAGATTATAACCAAAAGAAAGTATATACATTTTATTACTAATCCTAATTTTTATCATTTTAGAAATATATTTATATATGCTTAATTATTAATTCTAAAAATAGTCAATTTGACTTAAAAAAGTCAAAATTGAGCAGTTAATTTGGGACGGAGGGGGTATGATATTATTAAGCCAGTAAACATTATTGACAATATCAAGAAAGTTCTGTCGAGAAAAGGGGTTATTTAATTGCACGTCGTTTATACGGACGACCCCCCTTTTTCCTGGGAACGATTTGATTGTTAATATTGTAAGTCTACTGTGAGACCCCAGATTTTATGAATAAAGATTTAATTTTTCTCAAAATATTTTTTGTATATTATAGTGTGGATTTGAGATAGTGTTATAGTTGTGGGTAGTATTTATAAATTTTGAAAAGTATGCAAGTTATTATATAATATTCGATTGGTCGGAGAATATTCGTATAACGGCACAATCATTGGTGGACCCCACAACGGAATTATTATCGGATTGAAAAATGACAAAAATATTTTATGAAAATAATAAATGGAAGTTTTACCGTTAATCTGTTGAAACAATCGGTGTTAAAAAGTGCTGAGAATACACGTGGTTGCGTAGTAAGACATGGTATTGATTATTGATGCTTATGTGATAAGTCACTTTAGTTTTGTTTTATTAGTATTATTAATGTAATAAAACGGAAAAGCTTTTTATCTAAAATGAATAATACTTTTATAAAGTTATTCGTTTTATTAGACTATAAAATGTAATATATTATATTCTATTATCATATAGTGTTTTGCATAGTAAAATCTTTTTATATAAAGCAGAATACTTTTATAAAGTTATTTGTTTTATTAGACTATAAATAGAATATATTATATTTTATTATCATAGTATTGTATGTAGTGCATGTGATAGTGTTGCATAGTCATGCGATAGTGTTTTGTATAGTAAAATCTTTTTTATATAAAATGCAGAATACTTTTATAAAGTTATTCGTTTTATTAGATTATAAATAGAATATATTATATTTTATTTAAAAGATTTTGTTTTAAATCTAGACCGTCCGTTTAAAGTAAATCAATTTGGACCATTCATGAATTAGTTACTATGTAGTCCATTCTTCTATAAATAGAAGCTCATTCCTTCATTATTTCTTACGAATTCACTGAAACTCTAGAGAGAGAAACTATAGAGAGAAAGAAGAAAAGTATTATACTACTTCACTACTCCTACATCCAGTACTCTTTTTCTTAAGGTAAGAGATATTATTTGTTGTACTCGTAAGGGGTATTATTTCTTTTGTATTCATGAAATGAACTTCAGTTATTCCATTCTTTATTATTACATTGAATAACTTTGACACGCTGATTCACCCTATACTTGGTGAAATTCTTTTGTTATTCCATTATTTATCATTACGTTGGAATAACTCCGTCTATCACAAGCACCGCATACATGGTGAAATTCTTACATTATTCCATTTTTTTATTCTCGTTGGAACATATCACATGCATGCGTTACGCATTTGACCTAGATTCGTTATTTATTATTACATTTGGAACATCCCTGTTTGTGCGTTTAAACATGACTGTTCCATTATTTATTATTCATTGGAATATCACATGCGTGCGTTTTACGCATTACCCGGTTCTCATTATTTATTATTCTATTGGAATAACTTGTTCGTGCGATTACATCGCATGCCCGGTGATTTCTTTTGTTATTCCATTCTTTATTATACTCGGTTGGTTAAAGTTTTGACTTCTATACTACTACCAAAGGTAATCGTGTATTCATTAGTATCACGACCATTAATTATCCATGACTACTACTAAAGATAATCGTGTTTTCAATTACGGTTATGATTATACCTAACAATCTCCGGTCATAATCATACCAAGTCCATCTATTCACGTAAGCCATGTATGACTTTCAACACAATATAAACATGAGGATAATGATATAAAGAATCAATCAAATGAGATAAAGGATAAATATTAAACATTTATAATATAATTTATCCAGTGATTCAAGAATATCCCCATGTTATCAATCACTTAATAATCTCATAATCTAATATCATTAATATTATAACAATATTTTAATCACTTCTTAAATTTATAAACAATTTATCTCAATTGTTTACGCTTTACCATATAATGCATTTAATCATTCAAAATGCCATACTCATAAGATATCATCACCAATTATCAAATCCTCATCAAAAAAATATGCATATACTCTATATAGGATTCTCTAGCCATAAAATCCTATTTTCAACTTTGTTACTTCACATAACATATTTAACTCATATGTTCGTAATTAAACTATTTTCATGAAAAATACTAAATCGTCCCAAAAATATTTCTTTTCGGGATTTAGCATAATATAGTCCCATATATTTTTTCTCGGAATTTTTAAAATTCATTTACTATTTTTTAAAAATCAATTTCTAATTAATTCTTTAAGAAATTAGCTACCTCAAGTTTAACTCCAAAATTCCCAAATCTTGGCAGGACCTTACACATGTTAATGTGAGCCTCCATTTAAATTTCATGGTCATCTGAGTTATAGAACTCCGGTTATAGCATTTTTCGTAAAAAAAAACCTAAATATTGAAATGGTCATAACTTGTTCATTTTAAGTCAGAATGAGCTCATTTTTGGACAGGAGGTACTTTTATAACATATATTTTCATGTCCCAAAAGGCCAGAATTTTTCACATAAATTTAGTGGCTGAAACAGCCCCTTAAAGTTTCAAGGCAAGTAGCGTTTTTGTAATTTGCAGCTTTGGACTCTTTTGCTAAATTCAGTCCACACGAAAAATCTACAAAGCACCTTTTCTAGTGATTCCACTTGGATAAGCTATAAAACTCATAGATCTAACTCCAGGACTTGACCACACTCAAAAATTCAAAATATAATAGGAGATATGGTCAATTGAATTTCATGTTACGCTTTTACCAAAATCTGATTTTTCAACCCTTTGTGATTTCTAAGAAACTTTCATGTTTTCACATAATAACCAACATAACTCATCATAACACTTACTAATACTTCATATACCCATGATTTTCATTAGTCCAATGCTTTTATTATGACTTTCATCATAATCCTCGTAAATGCATCCTTTTAGTTGAAGAAATATTTGAGGGTTTAAGAAATGGGTTTTTTTTCTTTGGGGTCGATACAAAATTCGATTTCACGCCTAGGGTAGGCTAGGAAATCTTCAAGAATACGTCAAGAAATTTATTAATGATAGAAATATCATTCAAAATCGCTACTCTTATCCAAGACTTGGATATAAGACGTTACATTGATACCAACTGTGATTTCTATCCTTTAACCTAGATAAGACCTCATAGTGATACCTATCAACTTGTCATCATCATTCAAGACGCCGCCACCTAGAAGTCCGGCCGGTGCATTCCACACAAGGAAGTCAACAACGAAAGGATCGGGGCTCTTTACTTATGGCTCGATATAACGTTGATTAACTTTGGGTTTGGTTACTTTGAATTCAGTATAACAGGTTGGTTAGGAATATGAAAGCTAACAACCTTACAAAAAGAATAATGAATAGTTAATCAATCGTTTTCAAAAATTACCTCAAAGGCAAGTATTTTCAAAGAGATAAAATCGACGTGTAACGTGAAAGTGTTTATTTGAAACAACAAGATTAATAAATGTTGGAGGTAACGAAGGTTTCTCCCAACGAAGTTTCAATAGATAAATCAAAGTCTAATTTTTCCGAGTCAAATTTAAACATCGAACACAACTAGGTAGAATAAAAGAGTGGGTAGAACTTGTATTGAATAAAGTATAGACTTCGCAATAATTTATAATTAATTTACCAGTAATAACTTCGTCGGGTTTCTCGAATAAACGCCTCGCTTAAATTACCGAAGTTTGACTTTACTATAGGTACATTCCACCCTTAAGTGCTTCTTCACATTCCCGATCCATGATTTGAATCATTATTCTCCGATCCATATCGAATTCGGGTTGACCTATATGCTTGGTGGTAATTCAATTCGATGTCGGGTTCTCTCCAATTCTTTGTCCAAAAAGCAAAGTCCATTTCATCTATTTTGGCTTTATTGGATCGGACGTCTTTTTCTACACTATCAACGCGTTGTGCGACTTTTACCCATGCATCGTCTATTCTCCTTCGCTCGATTGTTTCTTCTTTTCGGTGATCTTTGATTTTTAAATTCTCGATTCCAACTTTAATATCTTACACTCGCCAAAGCGTGATTTTGTTCGAGCATCACATATCGGGTAACCCAATTTTGAATTATTGTATCCCTTTGTTTGTTCCATCGCTTGCCATTCTTCAACCTCGTTCTTCTAGCTCACTTAACACGATTTTGTAATTCTAAGTTTTGATCATAAACTTCTTCTAACCAATTCTCCTCAGTTCCTCTTCTTCCTCTTCTTCCCCACTCTCAACCGCTACTACCTGCAACTAAACAAGTGCAAACAATTAGTTCTTCATTTACTACGTGGATATCTCTAATTTGTTCCTCGTCCGACCTTCGCATTAACTCGATTAGTGATTAAAGGTGTCACAACGGTCACATTCACTCCATTGTGAATATTTTTAGTCGCCATTTTCAAACACCGCCACAACACAAGGGTTAATTAATATATCAAATATTATCCCTATACTACGATCGACCAATTAAATAACAAATAAACTTAGGTAGGTCATACTAGCGAAGGAATTCCCGTCTCTCCCTCCTAGTTCTTATCTCAAGATCTTAGCCGTGGATCATATCCCTAAGCTCGATATTAAATGTGTGACGCCCCAAAATTAGGTATACATCACCCATCTTGGGTCGCCACTTAAATGGTACAAAATACAAATACAAACTTAATTATACATCTATCGTGTAACATACGACAATACATAAACTGAGAGTTCTAATAGGAATATTGTCATTTAGACAATATCCATACTCAAGGAGTCCTCATTACATTTATTGTCACACTATTTAATAGAATAGTGAGGACTACTAATGCTATCTTGGGACCAACACTCTTTTCCCGACTCGTCCCAAATTTATATTCTCATTTCTCAAGAGAAACGGTGAAAAAAAAGGGTGAGCTCAACTAATTTTAAGAAGAAATATTATAACTAAGATAATGCAGAATAAATTATCAATAGTCTTCAACAATGTTAAACCGATAAAATACAATAGACAAACCGGTTTAATCATAATGAATATCTAATCCATTAAAAGAGTCAAGAGAAAATAAAGTCTACTATCTTTTAGGTTTTAAAAGGTTTTCATCAATTTTTATCACTAAGACTCGGTTTAATGAATAAACCACAATATCTAATCATCCCTTTACCACGGCCAAGGATTTTCATCAAATTATCAATGGTCATTGACTATACTAAATCACCCTCGGTCATAATTGTGACGCCCCAAAATAGGTATACATCACCTATTCGAGTTGTCAATACATGGTACGTAAACAACTACAACTTTATTATTACAACAACAAGAAAACTATGAGTTTGAATACAAATATTATCTTCAGACAATATCTATACTCAAATAAATCCTCATCACATTTATTGATACATTATTTTACAAAAATGGTGAGGACTACTAAACAATCCTTTCTAAAACCTTCATTCCATACCCCCCACTGTGACTTTCGCTTATATTCTCGCCCTCCCGAGAAAAATGGAACAAAAAGGAAAAGGGTGAGCTCAACTAGCTCAAAGTAAAGAATATTATGACTAAGATAATATACAACAAATTATCGTTAGTCTTCAACAGGAAAAATCTAATAGAATACAATAGACAACAAATTTTAAATCAATATTCGCAATGAAATAATAATTCATTAGAAGAGTTAAGTAGAGAATGCAAACTACTATCTTCTATGTATGAATTTAAAAGTTCATCGCTCATCTTTTATCCCCGTAACATCAATCAATATACATCCGGAATCAAATATTCATCTTTGCACTACTAAAGCCAAAGATATTCATCATTGGTCATGTTCATTTAAACACTGCTCATCTTTGCACTACGGCCAAAGATATTCTTCAGAAATCATTCATCTTTGCACTACAGCCAAAGATATTCTTAAGAAATCATTCATCTTTGCACTACAAAAGCCAAAGATATTCCATAATATCATCATTTAAGATCGAGGATGATGAAAAATATTTTTTAAAGAAACGAATCCAAAGTGAAACAAAATGACAAGGATTAAGGATTAAGGATTCGTACTTGGTTTTATCCACGCCCAAAAATACCTCAAAAATAATCATAGTGGTGTAAAATTCAAGAATGATCAAAACATGGATACAATCAAAGTTAGTATCCGTAATATATATTTTGGACGAAAAGAAGAAATTTTATTTTTATTGAATAATAAGCATACGTGAATAAGGTCAGATATCGTGAATAAAGGCCAGACACGTGAATAAGTAACTCCACACCAAAAGATAGAAATTCCACAAAAACATCTTCACGCTTCATGAATAGTACTCGTGAATAAGAACTCGTGAATAAGAACTCGCTTAATAAGAACTCGTGAATAAGAACTCATGAATAGTAACCCATGAATAGTAACCCCGACATGAAAAAGTTCCAAATTTGATAAAACTTCAGATCAATATTCAAAGCATAATGATATTGAAGAAATAATATCATTACGAAAAAAATAATATCCCTTACCTCGAAAGATCAAGATTTTAATTTAGAATACCTGTATATAGTGAAGGAACTTGCACCGCCTAGCAATACTCAAAGTATACTCAAAATACTCACAAGAATACGCCGATAATATAGAGAGAGAAAACTTCAGCTTCGGTGTGATTTTCAATTCTAACCCAAGACCCTATTTATAGAAAACTTTAGTAACACCAAAGCAGTAAAATTTAATAAAATAATAATATTTCTTAAAAATATTCAAGCCCACCTTAGAAATCTGATTTCAGATCATTTATATCACATGTGAGCCACTCAATTGCAACAAAAAAACGTTTTTCTTACAAAAAATATTTTAAACTCCCAAAAATCAATTATTATTTGAGTTTCTAACTTCAATAATTCATAATAAATAGCCCTTTCATTAGAAAAATTCGAATCATGAGTTTTTATAGGAATTTCAATTTTCTACAACTTTGCAGAAGAAAGTTTTTCCAAATTCCAAATAGAAATTGACCGAAATCCACAAACGGGCGATTTTACAAAGCTATAATCAAATTTCAACCAATAAATGGGGTCCACCGACATGTTTAACATGTTTTAAACATTTATTGCAACAAAAATACTCTTCCTCCTCAGATACTCATATATATCCCACATTCGTTGTAAAAAATATCACCATTATTATATATTATTAAAATAATATATTTAAACGAATTATTTTATCGAAAAAAAGATAAAATATTAATTTTCAACAATTGTCATTTTAAAATTTTCTCCATCTATATCCACATAAAATCAATATTTTTCTCATCATATAAATCAATAATTAATTATTCACAAATAATATTATGTAATCACAATATTCGACAACTGTGTAGCCTTCAGGAAAGAAGGGCTTTCCAATAAGAATTTTTTCTTACTGGCGCGGTAATCTAAGTGATGATCAAACCTCTCCTTAGATGTAACTTTCTAGACATTGCCAATAATGTTATCTAATAATATTATTCAGATAATATGAATTATTGCTTCGATAATAAAAAAATATCGTGTAATGACAATTATCAAACAACAAAGAATATAAAATATCAACGCAAAGAATTATTAACTCAATAAAATATCGAACAAGAATTATCAGTAACCATTATCGAGTAAAGTGCTTTCACGTAAGAATCAATAATTGTGCAATACGCGTGCTATCGTGTTCAACAACGCAGTATTAGTGTGTTTTAAACCACCGGTATTCCAACAAAAGATAATTCCAGAATAACTACTACCGTTATTTAAAAACAACTTATATTTGTCATTTTCTTCATCCAATCTTTCAGTTATGGGCTCACACATGGTCGCTACCAGTCGCATTTAATATTCCCCGACAAAGATTTAATATTCCACCACCAAACGAATATTCCCGACAACAATGAATATTTTATAACCACTGCTTATTTTGAAATATTTCATGATTTAACCCTTAACTATCCACATTAATCAAATCAACCCTTACTATTTCAAAATAATAAATAAAGGAAATTCCTTTTATTTAAAAATTTCGGGGTCTTACAACCTCCCTCCTTATGAAATTTCGTCCTCGAAATTGACGTGACGCATGACTGGTGTTTCAAAAGGTGAGGATACCTCGCTTTCATTTCCGCTTCCAATTCCTGTGTCATTTCTCTATAACATGATTCCTCCACAAAACTTTAACTTGTGGTATGACCTTTTCATGGCAGTAGGGACATGCTCCTTCCTATCCAAGATCTTGACAGTACCTCCTCACACGTTAAGTCTTCACTATATCTCGTCCTGGTTCTAACTCAATAACGTGGTTCGGGTCTTTCACATATTTATTTAAGTACGGATATGTGAAACACATTATGAACACGAGACATACTTGAGGTAACGCAAGTCTATAGGCTACATTTCTACTTTCGGTCAAGAATTTGAAATGGACCAATAAATCGTGGATTGAGCTTTTCCTCTCTTCCCAAATCTTGTAACTCCCTTCCATGGAGCAACTCGCAACAATACATGATCCCCTACATTAAATTCCACGCCCTTTCGATGAAGATCCGATAACTCTTTTTGTCGATCTTGTGCCGCTTTGTATACGTTGTCGAATCATTTGGATCTTTTTAGTAGTCATATCGCATTAACTCGGGTCCCAATAATGTTGCTTCACCCACCTCATCCCAACATATTGGAGAACGACATTTTCGCCCATATAATGCTTCAAATGGAGCCACACCTATACTTGCGCTCGATAACTGCGTTGTTGTAGGAGAATTCCACCAATGGTAAATACTTATCCCAACTACCCTTGAAGTCTCAGGACACGTAGTCTTAATAGATCTTCAAGAGTTTGAATAGTCCTCTCGATTGTCCGTCTGCTTGGGGATGGTATGCGCCAACTAAATCGCAAACTGCGCTCCATAGCTTTTTGCAAGCTAACCCAAAATCTTGAAGTGAATCTTGGGTCACGATCCAAACTATGGATATGCATGCCATGCAACCTCACAATCTCATTCACGTATATACTAGCAAGACGCTCAAGGAATAAGTCTCCGTGACGGCAAGAAATGAGCAGATTTGGTTAATCTATCAACAATAACCCAAATAAGATTGATGCCTTGAGAAACCGTAGGAAGACCCGTGAACTAAATCCATAGTAATGTGTTCCCACTTCCATTCCGGAATCTCAAGTGGTTGCAACGGACCCTTAGGTACAAGATGCTCCGCCTTTACACGCTGGCAAGTTAAACACATCGAGATAAACTTTGCAATCTCTCTCTTCATATTGTTCCACCAAATGTATGTCAAGATCACGATACATTTTAGTACTTCCAGGATGGATTGCAAATGGCGATTGTGTGCCTCCATCATAATCTTGTACTTCAAATCGTAGTCGTTAGGAACACAAAGTCTAGAGTGGACTCAAGTATTCCTTCTTCATCAATTCTCGCCCGAATAGCTCCTTCTTGTACTTTCTTTCTTCTTCATACGATCGCCCCGCCTGGTGGCTCGAACAACCTTAACTTTTTCTATTAAAGTTGGTTCTACGCGATACTTGACATCATCGCACTCGCTCCTCGCATATGATCTTCTTACTCAACGCGCTACCTACCACGCTTGCTTTTACCAGATGGTATGAATAGTGTGGTCGTAGTCTTTCAATAGCTCGAGCCAACGTCACGCCGCCGCATGTTGAGTTCTTTTTGAGTGAAGAAATATTTAAGGCTTTTTATGGTCCGAATATATCTCCACTTTCTCCCATATAGATAGTGCCTCCATATTTTTAAGCGAACGATCGGCCGCTAACTCTAGATCATGAGTAGGATAATTCCTCTCATACTCTTTAAGTTGTCGCGAGGCATAAGCTATGACTTTCCCACGCTGCATGAGAACACATCCTAACCCTTTGCCTCAAGCATCATCAGAGATAACAAATCCATCCGAACCAGATGGTATTGTTAGAACAAAGTCTTAAATAAGTCTCCTCTAAGCTCTTGGAAACTTTTCTCGCATTCTTCGCTCCAAACGAATTTTGTATCCTTCCGAAGTTAGTTGAGTTAATGGAGTAGCGATTCGAGAAAACATTTCCACGAATCTCCGATAATAACCAATTAAGCCTCAAAAGCTACGATTTCACCACCGACTTCGGTTGATCCTAACTTCAGATTGCTTCAATCTTCGTCGGATCAACAGATACTCCATGTTTCGACACCACGTCGCCCAAGGAATGCTACTTCCTCGCCGTAACTCGCATTTCTTCAATTTGGCATATAGTTGGTTTTCACAAAGCCTTTCGAGTACCAAACTTCAAATGGTGCTCATGATCTTCACGACTTTTTGAATATATGAGGATGTCATCAATAAAGACAACAACGAATCGATCCAAATATTCCTTGAATACTCTTGGCTCATCATATCCATGAAAGCCGCAGAGCATTAGTTAGTCCGAAAGACATGACTAAGAATTCATAATGCCCATATACCGAGTTCAAGGCGGTTTTGAATATCCTCATTCTAATCTTCATTGATGATATCCGTAATCTAAGATCGATTTTTGAAAAGAATTGTGCCCTCAGAATCGGTCAAACAAGTCATCAATACGAGGTAGAGGATACCTATTCTCGATGGTGACATGGTTCAATTCCGATAGTCAATACAAAGTCGCGATACTCCCGCTTCTTTCTTCTTTACAAATAAAACAGAGCACCCCAAGGAGATGTACTAGATTTAATGAAACCGATGTCCAACAATTCCTCGTAGTTGGACCTTTAACTCCTCAAGTTCAATAGAGCCATTCGATATGGGGTTTTAGAAATGGGCTTTGTACTGTGTTCAAGATCAATAAAGAATTCAACTTCACGCTCGGGGGGTAGACCGGAAGTTCTTCAGAAATACGTTAGAAAGTCAATAACAACATGAATATTATTCAAATTTGACGTGTCTTTATTCAAATCCATAACATGGGCTAAGAAAGCTTGACATCCGCTTTTTAATAAACGAATAGCTTTATGATTAGATATGATGTTGATTGATTTTAATGGTTTAGTTGTTTGAATCCGCATAACAGTCAGTTGGTTAGAATATGAAAACTAACAACCTTATTAAAACAATCAATTTTGGCATGATGAGTAGTTAACCAATCAATCCCTAAAATCACATCAAAAGCAAGTATCTTTAAAGAGATAAGGTCAATGTAAGGTAATGGTGCCAACTTGAATCAAACAAGATTTATAAACAATGGATGTGATGAAAGTTTCTCCTAACTGAGTTTCCACAGATAGGTCAAAGTCTAATTTCTCCGAGTCAAGTTTAAACGCTGAGCACATGCAGAGAGAGATAAATGAATGGGTAAGACCCCAGATCAAGTAAGGTATAAACTTCGCAAGAATTTATAAATAGATACCCGTGATCACCTCGTTTGGGTGCCTCGATTATGACCAACCACAACAAACGCTTCTTCCGGAATAATTGACTTTGACTTTTTCGGGATGTTTTTGAGTCACCGCCCTCATTGAACTATGTTTCGCCATCGCATAATCTCGAGCGATATGTCCTTCCTTTCCACAATTATAGCATACCTTGAACTGTTCAGGCGCTTGACCGATATGTCCCTCTTTTTCCAGATTTGTAAAGATATGACCGGTGGTCGTTCTCCTCCCTTGTAGAATCCGGGCTTCTCGCCAAGACCGCCGTCTTCATACGGTCGTTGTTAAATCTCCTCTTTTAAAATCTCCTCCCGACTCGCTTTTTTCTATTTTCACGGCTATGATTACCACCAGAGTGGTTACCATTTCGTCCGTTCGCTTTCTTTCTCCGCAGTTATCATTATTCGCTGATCGCTATCTCTCGATACGATCCGGTCAGGGTCCCTCGGTTGACCGTACTTCGTTATCTCGCCTAATAATTGAGCCCTGCTTACAACATCCGAATAAAGAGAAAATTTATGAGAAATGAGATATCGCGTACGCGGGTTTCAAACCTCTAAGAAACATCCGCATAACGCTCCTCATTCTCCACCAAATGAGGTGCAAACTCGATAACTCGCAAACTTTGCCTCGTCATCGAGACACCGCCATGTTGTTTTGTTCCAATCGATGAACTCCACTTCCTTCATACGATTTAACACTTTCGTGAAAGTATTTGTCATTAAATAGCTTCAAACGCCTCCCAAAGACACGCCGAGTGCGCGGCCGATGGGTACGCTTCACGCACTCCCTACCAAGAGTCCGCGCCGCCATTTTAACATAAAGGTGGCGAATGGAACCTTCGTTTCCTCCGTGCATCCCAAGACATCGAATATCTTGTAATTTGTTTGACCCATGTTTCCGCCATGATCGGATCCGCTTTCCTTAAATTCGTGGTCCCACTCTTTGAATCGCTTGCTTTGTGTGACAACCCGTTAATTGCTATCATTTCTCCTCAGATTTTGAACACGAGTCTCCCTCGTCTCGATTTTTTGCATGAATCGCAAAAACTTCTAAACATCCCCTCGCTCATCATCTCGCTTCAATGGTGTTGTTCACAGGGGAGGAACATTGCCACCACAGACGCGTTCTCCTCGTTGGTGAGTACAGCATCTCCATGGTCTCATTTCCATTGTTAATATTCTCACGACATTCTCAAACATCGCCATAAAACAAGGGTTAATTAAGGAAATCAATATATCACATAATATCCTTATATCTCGACCAACTAACAAATAAGCTTAGTAGACACACTAGCGAAGGATTTACTCGCTCTCCTCCTAGTTCTATTCCCCGATCTCCGCCAGAGATCATATCCCTAAGCTCGATACCAATCGTGACGCCCAAAATAGGTATACATCACCCATTCGAAAGTTATCAATACATGGTATGTAAACAACTACAACTTTATTATTACAACAAGAAACTATGAGTTTGAATACAAATATTATCTTCTGTAGATAATATCTATACTCAAATAAATCCTCATCACATTTATCGATACATTATTTTACAAAATGGTGAGGACTACTAAACAATCCTTTCTAAAACCTTCATTCCATACCCCGACTGCACTTTCATTTATATTCTCGCCTCCCGAGAAAAAAATGGAACAAAAGGAAAAGGGTGAGCTCAACTAGCTCAAGAAGAATATTATGACTAAGATAATATACAACAAATTATCGTTAGTCTTCAACAGGAAAAATCTAATAGAATACAATAGACAACAAATTTTAAATCAATATTCAGCAATGAAATAATAATTCATTAGAAGAGTTAAGTAGAGAATGAAAACTACTATCTTCTATGTATGAATTTAAAAGTTCATCGCTCATCTTTTATCCCTCAGAACATCAATCAATATACATCCGAATCAAATATTCATCTTTGCACTACAAAGCCAAAGATATTCATCGATTGGTCATGTTCATTTAAACACTGCTCATCTTTGCACTACGGCCAAAGATATTCTTCAGAAATCATTCATCTTTGCACTATGTGCCAAAGATATTCTTAAGAAATCATTCATCTTTGCACTACATGTGCCAAAGATATTCCATAATATCATCATTTAAGATCGAGGATGATGAAAAATATTTTTTAAAGAAACGAATCCAAAGGAAACAAAATGACAAGGATTAAGGATTAAGGATTCGTACTTGGTTTTATCCACGCCCAAAAATACCTCAAAAAATAATCATAGTGGTGTAAAATTCAAGAATGATCAAAACATGGATACAATCGAAAGTTAGTATCCGTAATATATGTTTTGACGAAAAAGAAGAAATTTTATTTTTCTATTGAATAAGATCAGATACGTGAATAGTGTCAGATATCGTGAATAGGTCAGATACGTGAATAGTAACTCGACACCAAAAGATAGAAATTCCAAAAAAACAACTTCACGCTTTCATGAATAGTACTTCGTGAATAAGAACTCGTGAATAAGAATCTGAATAAGAACTCGTGAATAAGAACTCATGAATAAGAACCCATGAATAGTAACCCCGACATGAAAAAGTTCCAAATTTGATAAAACTTCAGATCAACATTTTAGCATAATGATATTGAAGAAATAATATCATTACTTAAAAAAATAATATCCCTTACCTCGAAAGATCAAGATTTCTTCTAGCTAGAATACCGTATATAAGGTTTGAAGGGAACTTGCACCGATCTAGAAATACTCAAAGTATACTCAAAATACTCACAAGAATACGCTCGATAATATAGAGAGAGAAAACTTCAGCTTCTCGTGTGATTTTCAATTCTAACCCAAGACCCTATATTTATAGGAAAACGCTTAGAACACCAAAGTTAGTAAAATTTAATAAAATAATAATATTTCTTAAAAATATTCAAGCCCACCTTAGAAATCTGATTTTAGATCATTTATAACACATGTGAGCCACTCAATTGCAAAAAAAAAATCGTTTTTCTTACAAAAATATTTTAAACTCCCAAAAATCAATTATTTTGAGCTTCGAACTTCAATAATTCATAATAAATAGCCCTTTCATCAGAAAATTCGAATCTCATGAGTTTTTATAGGAATTTCAATTCTCTACAACTTTGCAGAAGAAAGTTTTTCCAAATTCCAAATAAAATTGACCGAAATCCACAAACCAGGCGATTTTACAAAGTTATAATCAAATTTCAACCAATAAATGGGGTCCACCGACATGTTTAACATGTTTTAAACATTTATTGCAACAAAAATACTCTTCCTCCTCGATACTCATATATCCCACATTCATTGTAAAATATCACCGTTAATATATTATTAAAATAATATATTTAAATGAATTATTTTATCGAGAAAAAGATAAAATATTAATTTTCAACAATTGTCATTTTAAAAATTTTTCCATCTATATCCACATAAAATCAATATTTTTCTCATCATATAAATCAATAATTAATTATTCACAAATAATATTATGTAATCACAATATCGACAACCAAAGTAGGTCCAGGAAAGAGGGGCTTTCAATAAGAATTTCTTCATCTGCCAAGCAATTAGGTGACCAAACCTCTCCTTAGATGTAACTTTCTAGACATTGCCAATAATGTTATCTAATAATATTATTCAGATAATATGAATTATTGCTTCGATAATGAAAAAATACCGTGTAATGACAATTATCAAAACAACAACGATATAAAATATCAACGCAAGCAATTATTAACTCAATAAAATAATCGAATAAAAAATTATCGTAACCATTATTGAGTAGTGCCTTCACGTAAGAATCAATAATTGGTGCAATACCGTGTGCTACTCGTTCAACAACGCCAGATTAGTGTGTTTTAACCACCGGTATTCCAACAAGATAATCTTGAATAACTACGCTGCTATTTAAAACAACTTATATTTGTCGCTTTCTTCATCCAATCGCTTCAAGTTATGGGGCCCACACACGGTCGTCTGGCGTCAATGCATTTAATATTCCCACAAAGATTTAATATTCCACGACCAAACGAATATTCCCCGACAACAATGAATATTTTATAACCACTTTTGAAATATTCATGATTTAACCCTTAACTATCCACATTAATCAAATCAACCCTTACTATTTCAAAATAATAAATAAAGGAAATTCCTTTTATTTAAAAATTTTGGTCTTACAATAATCATACAAAAACTATCCATCATGCATTACTGAGTGCCATCGAGGACTTTTGTCACATCATTTATATCAAGCCATGATTATACCGAATGATCCTCGGTCATAATCATACTAAGTTCATCTACATGCACGTAAGCCAAAGATAACATAATATAACATGAGGATGATGACAATGACATAATAATTCAATAAAACAAGTTCACGAATTAATTTATTCAGAACTAATAACGTCCAATTTGTCAACATGATCTTCGCTTTGTAGAGTAAAATTCAAGAATGCTCGTAAAATATTTTCATGAAAATCTTTGGATGAAGCGTAAATATCAAGGATATTCCACTAAATTCATGGAGTATAAAAGTCAAAATTTTAAACAACCTGAGTATAATAAAGCAAATGAAATAAGAAAAGAAATCACCATGCATGCAGATTGCCAGACAGACAAAAGTTATTCCAATGTAATAATAAATACGTAATAATAAAAGCGGAACCAGAAAGGTGTAAAACACACGCATGTGATATTCCAATAGAATAATAAAGGCAGAATAATAAAGGCGGAACCATGTAAAGGCGTAAAAGCCATGAAACGAGGATGTTCCAACGGAATAATAAAATAATAGAAGAATGTCACCAAGTATAGGGGATTCAGTGATATACTGAGTTATTCCAACCAGAATAAATAAGAATGGAATAATATAAGAATTTCACCAAGTATAGGTATTCCAGCATATACAGTGTCATGTATAGGGTATGCCACTTTTACAAAAGTTATTCCAATGTAATAATAAAGAATGGAATAATGAAGTTCTCTTCATGAATAAAAAAATAACACCCCTTACGAAAGTACAACAAATAATATTCCCTACCTTAGAAGAATTTGAATATTGGAAAAGTGAAGAAGAAAATACTTTTCTTCTTTTCTTTATAGTTTCTCTCTCAGAGTTTCAAATGAATTCGTAAGAAATAATGAAGGAATGAGCTTTTATTTATAGAAAAAGCGAGGGTGGCTCTTGGTCTTAATGAAGGGTCAAAATGACTCTTGGTAATATGAAGAGACAACTACTATTTCATGAAAGGGTAATTAACCCTGGAACAAAGAAGAGGCGAGTTAACTCTTGGTAATATTGAAGGGACAACTACTATTTCTGAAGGGGTAATTATTTATCGACGAAGGTAATTACTATTGACGAAGGTAATTACTATCAAGAAGGTAATTACTATTGACGAAGGTAAATACTATCGTGAAGGTAATTACTATTCACAAAGATAATTACTATTCACAAAGGTAATTACTATCGATTGAAGGTAAATACTATTGACGAAGGTAATTACTTATTCACAAAGGTAATTACTATTCACAAAGGTAATTACTATCGACGAAGGTAAATACTATCGATTGAAGGTAATTACTATTCACAAAGGTAATTACTATTCACAAAAGGTAATTACTTATCGATGAAAGGACTCTTAGATGATGACATATGGGCCCCCATAAAATAATCAAACTTACCACAAACGTCTCATAATGAGACTCTTTATATACATCAAGGATTGAATAAATATTACCACAAATCATTTTATTTTTAATCAACATATTTAATCTTTCAACAATTATTAATCATTTATAACTTGTCGTCTCAATTAATAATTTAATACTATAACATATTATCTGAGATGATATTGTGACAATAATTGAATCAATAATATAAGAGATATGATGCAAGAATTCTCGTAGCAATAATTGAGCATAGTGAGTGACTTCTCACGTAAGCATCAATAATCAATATCGTGTGCTATTATACAACTACACGCCAGACATCGTATTTTACTACTAGGGTAGTTCAGCAGTTGACCAGAATAACACCTCTGTAGTTATTTTTATAGAAAAATAATTTTGTCGCTTAACTACGACAATAATACTTAGTTAATGGGGTCCACTAATGATTGAGCCGTCGTATACGAATATTCCCCGACAAAAAGAATATTCCCAGACCAAACGTAATATTTTATAACAATTTGCTTACTTTGCAAAATTTATAAATATTACCCACAACTATAACATTATATCAAATTTATTCCATAATATTCAAAAATAATATTTATAGAAAATTCATCTTTATTTATAAAAGCTGGGTCTTACAAAGATACTGGCGTGAAATTCTTCTAATATTCCATTCTTTATTATTCGTCGAATATCCTATCTCAATATGCTTACGCTGGACACAGTTCCATTATTTATTATTCGCGCGGAATATCACGTGCATGCGTGCCTTGGGACTGGTTCCATTATTTATTATTCAGCCGGAATATCACGCTGCGTGCGTTTATAATTGGACTTGGTTCCATTATTTATTATTCGATGGGAATAACACATCATTCGATCTATCGCACGCATGGTGAATCCTTCTATTATTTCATTCTTTATTATTCTGTTAGAATAACTTGTTTATGTGGATTACCACATGCATGGTGAATGATCCTTTGTATTCATTCCTTATTAAATTGTAGAAATGATCTGTATACCTGGATTACCGCCATGGCGGTGAAAATCCATTTGCAATTTCATATATTCTATTATACTCAGTTGGTTAAAGTTTTCGCTTCTATACTCCATAAAATTAGTGGAATATCCTTGATATTTCAAGGCTTCATCCAAGATCTTTTCATGGAAATATCCTTCGAGCATTCTTGAATTTTACCGCACAAAGCGAAGATCATGTTGATAATTGGACGTTATTGAGTTCAGGATAAATTAACTTATAAATCTTTAAAATTTATTCTTGAACTTATTTTATTGAATTGTCATCATCCTCACGCTTATATTATGTTGAAAGTCATCTTTGCCTTTACGATGCGTAGATGGACTTGGTATGATTATGACTCGTGGATTATTAGGGTATAATCATGACCGTAATGTGACGAATGATGTGGTAAAAGTCCTCATTGGCCTGTAATTCATTGGTGGACAGTTGTTGGTATGATTATGACCAGAGATTATTCGGTATAGTCATGACCATTGATGATTACATGAATATCCTTGGCCGTGGAGCAGAGATGATTCAATTTGATTTATTAAGCTGAGTCTCAGTTATAAAGTTGATGAAAAACTTTTTAAATCATAGAAGATAGTAGATTTTATACTTTACTTGACTCTTCTAATGGATTGCTTATCCCGCTGCAGTTTTTGATCTAAAACTTGTTGTCTATTATATTCTATCAGTTGTTATACTGTTGAAGGCTAAGGATGATTTATTCTGCATTATCTTAGTCATAATATTTCTTATTGGGCTAGTTGAGCTCATCCTTTCTTTCACTGTTCTCTTCAGGAAATGAAAACGTAGCTGAGACTAGTCGGGGAACAGAGTGATGGTCCTAGATGGTGCATTAGTAGTCCTCACTATTCTGTGAAATAGTGTGATAATAAATGTAATGAGGACTCCATTGAGTGTGGATATTGTTTAGATGATAATATTTGTATTAAAACTCACAGCCTATGTTTTGTCGTATTTTACACGACTGTTGTATAATTAAGTTGTATTTGTATTCAGTACCTTGTATCTGGCGACCCAAGATGGGTGATGTATACCTGTTTTGGGGGCGTCACATTATTGGTTCCTGGATAAATTAATTCTTGAACTTGTTTTATTGAATTATTATGTCATTGTCATCATCCTCATGTTTATATTATGTTGAAAGTCATCTGTGGCCTGTAGTGCGTAGATGGACTTGGTATGATTATGACCAGGGATTATTCGGTATAATCATGACCGTAATGTTACAAATGATGTGGAAAAAAAAGTCCTCTTTGGCCCGTAGTGCATTGATGGACAGTTTTTGGTATGATTATGGCTATGGATTCTCTTCGTCTAAGGATGCAAAGATGAATTGTTTTATGACATGATCAGGACCGTTGATTAAAGCACGATTATCTTTGGCCCGTAGTGCATGAATAATTCGTGGTTGTGATACTAAAGAATATCTTTAGCTTGTAGTGCAGGGATGATTTGATGATGTGGATTATTTATTGTCGTGAGTCTCAAATGATAAAAGTGATGAAAAACCTTTTAAATCATAGAAGATAATAGATTTTATTCTCTACTTGACTCTTCTAATGGATTGCTTGTTCCGGTGCAGTTAAACTTGATGGTTGTTATATTGTATCAGTTTAACACTATTGAAGACTAAGGATAATTTATTCCGCTTTATCTTAGTCATAATATTTCTTCTATTGGGCTAGTTGAGCTCACCCCTTTCTTTCCTTTGTTCTTCTTGAGAATGAGAACGTAGCGAGGACTAATCGGGAAGCGGAGTGACGGTCGGAAGAATAACATTAGAAGTCCTCACTATTTCGTGAAATAGTGTGTTAATAAATGTATTGAGGACTTATTTTGAGTTTTAATGTCGTCTGTAAGACAATGTTTGTATTAAAATCACACATTTCGTGTTGTATATTTAAGATTGTATTTGAATTTTGTACCATGTATTTGGCGACTCAAGATGGGTGATGTATACCTATTTTGGGGGTCACAGTTGGTATCTAAGCTTAGGGATATGATCCCCGGCCGAGATATGAGACAAGAACTAGGAGGGAGAGACGGGAATTTTTCGCTAAGTATGACCTACCTAATTTTATTTGGTATTTAATTGGTCGATCGAGTATAGGGATAATATGTGATATGTTAATTAACCCTTGTTTTGTGACAGTGTTTGAAAATGGCATCTAAAAATGTTGAGATCAGCAATGAAGCACATGAGACCGTTGAGTCACCAACGATCAATACCCAGGATATGGTGCAACAGGAAGACAATAATCCTCAGGTGAACAACAACAC
The DNA here is from genome assembly GCA_020205615.1 of Panax quinquefolius. Classification (NCBI taxonomy): domain Eukaryota; kingdom Viridiplantae; phylum Streptophyta; class Magnoliopsida; order Apiales; family Araliaceae; genus Panax; species Panax quinquefolius. Next base: position 34,276,664 of record CM035169.1, read on the forward strand.
TGATCAATTGACGAACGACGGTACGTTTAGGAGCTTTTTAGAATTCATGCAACATCAGGCGAAGGCGGCTCCTGTTCATAATGCAGGAGGAAACAATGGCAACCCACGGTTGGTCACCGTTAAGCAATTCTAGGAGCTGGGACCACCGAAGTTTTTGGAAAAGCCAGAACCACTTAAGGTGGAGACGTGGTTAAAGCAGATCACCAAGATATTTGATGTCTTGGGATGCTCCGAGGAGCAAAAGGTTCCCTTTTCCACCTTTATGTTGCGTGAAGAGGAAGATTACTGGTGGAAATCTGTAAAACGTACCCAGCCTGACGCACTCAAGATGTCTTGGGAGAAGTTCCAAGAGCTGTTCAATGACAAGTACTTTCCCGAAAGCATTCGTCACATGAAGGAGGTGGAATTTATCAAGTTGGAGCAAAACAACATGACCGTGTCGCAGTACGAAGCCAAGTTTGCCGAGTTATCCCGATTTGCGTCCCATTTGGTTGATAATGAGGAGAGAATGATGCGAATGTTTCTAAGAGGTTTAAAACCTGAGATACGTCAATATCTTATCTCTCATAAACTGTGTTTGTATTCAGATGTTGTTAATAGGGATCAGTTATTGGAGCGCGATAATGAGTCAACCCAACCAAAAGAGAGCAGCCGACAAAATGATAATTTCGGTGATAACAGTCGTCAAAGCGGTGACAATAACCATGGATGGAATCAACATGCCAGAAATGGTAACCACTTCGGTGGTAATCATGGTCAAAACAATAAGAATGGACATTTCAAGAATAGAAGGTTCAACAATGACGCGAAGACGCGTCAAGCACCAAAGACCCGCTTCAAAGGAAGAAGAACGACCCCCGGTAGTATGTTTCAAATACTTGGACGAGAGGACACATCCATCCAAATCTGATTTATGATAATCAAACCGTGTTTTAATTGCGGAAGAGAAGGTCACCTAGCTCGATTTTATCGTATGGTGAAGTCAAGTCCAGCTGGGATAGTGATGCCAAAGGATGTCCCAGACAAGCTAAAGTCGGTAGTTTAAGAAAGAGCGTTTTTTTTTCGTGACAAGGAACCTGAATAAAATTGCTTTTTTAAAAAAATAGAATTTTTTTTAAAAACAAATTTTTTTAAAAAAACAACATTTTTAAAAAAAACTGTTTTTAAAAAAATCTGTTTTTAAAAAAAGTATATTTTAAAAATATTTTTTAAAAAAGTTAGTTTTTACAAATTCTATTTTTTTAAAAGCTATTTTTAAAAAATTATATTTTTATAATTGCTTTTTTAAAAAGCTATTTTTTAAAAAAAATCTTTTTTTGTATTTTTTGTTTTATTTTATTATGTTTTTGTTATTTTTTAAATGTTAATTTTTTTATTTTTAAAATCTGTTTTTGATTTTTTTTTGCCACATAAGCAATATTTTTTATTTTTTTTTGCCACGTCAGCACTATTTTAACGTCTGTCAACTTTTTTTGACGGAATGACCCAATTTTAATATTTTAATTAGTTTAATGGTGTAATTCAAAAAATTAAAAGTTCAATGGTGTAATAAGTAAAACTTGTCAAGTATAGTGGTGAAAAACATAGTTTTGCCCTAATTAAATTATAAATATATTTAGGTTGATAAACTTCATAGAAAACAACATTCAGTCATTTGTTAATTGAGGTATGGAATATAATTTTCTTTCATACTCCAAAATCTAAACTTAATACGGTAAATATTGCTTCTATAATTTTCGAAATGATTACAAATTACTTTGAGGTTTTCGCTTCATCTAATATCATTTCATTTGAACTTTTTATTTACCTGAACATTCTTATTAAATTTTAATCATTATCTTTGAATTATAAATCTTGAATATCATTCTTGAATTTAACTCCACATTTTAGTCATCATGTATGTTGGCAATTTAGACATTATTGGACTCTTGACAAATTAAATGTCAAATCTCGAATGTTTATTCTTTTATCTTATTATTCTTACAACTTTCGTTCATCCTTTATGTCACTGTTATTTGTATTAATCATTAAAGAATCAAGTTATTGTGAATATCTTTGGTCGGTGTGCAAATATAATATGATTGGTGAATGTCTTTGGCCTGGGTGCAATGACGATATGATTGTTGGGCATCTTTGCACTACACCAAAAACGGCCTCTAATGAAGGACAAATGCTTCACTAGAGGCCCTATATCCCTCACAAGTGATTTATTGCGAAGAAATATTTCCCTCACACGAGTGCTCGCATTAGACCTGTATGATTAGGACACGCGGTGAATATTTTTCTTTGGCCTGAGTGCAAAGAAGAACTGTTGACTGACATGATCATAACTATTGGTGTTATATTTGAATATTTTTAACCTGGGTTCACAGATGAGTTGATTGGCATGATTATGACCAGAAACTTTTAATTGATGTTACATGGATAAAAAATTGATGGTAAAATTTTTAAATATATAGGAAAAGTTCGATTGTCGACATTATGATCTATTTTACTTCCCTAATTGTTTGTTACTTCCGCTGCAGTTGTTTTCCTAAAACTTGTTGTCTATTATATTTTATCATATTTAATTTATCATTGTTGAAGACTAGAAGATATATATATATATATATATATATATATTAATTATATCTTAATTATGATATTCTTTACTGGACTATTTGAGCGCACCCTTTTGTTTTTTTTATCGTTCTTCTCAGAAAATAAAACTGTAGCTGGCACTAACCAGGGAGTGGAGTGATGATCTAAGATAGTTACTATAGTAATCTTCACCATGTTGTAAAATAGTGTGTCAATAATTGTAGTGAAGACTTATAATGAGTACTTGTGGTATTTGTGTATGATATTAAGTTAGTTGTTTGTCTTTTGACGACTCAAAATTGGGTTATGTGAACCATATTTTAGGGGCGTGACAATGTTAGGAGTTCATGTGACTTTATATTTTTTTTTAAAAAACTATAATTTCTTATTTTGAAACAGATAAAAATGAAATTCAAAATATATCTATAATTTTAAAAGAGAAAAAAATACTAATCTACAAGCTTGTTATGATTTGCTTAGCTCGATCACGCTCCCAAATTCAACGACCAAACACAGTTTCTTTCAAACTGAATTAAACACTCAACCTTAAGAATACAATATTCGACTGCTTCAAGCCCTAATGATGTTAGTACTTGTGATAATAAAAAATTAACCTAGCTAGACCCTCTACACATAAATGTTAGAAATGGCATCCTTAGCAACTTATTAGGCGATATTTTAGGAATATAATATTTTAGATATTATTATATTGTTAGGATAGTTTCCATCATTCACTCCTTCATGATTATCTCCAATAATTATGTAATGGTTATCTCCATGAATATCTCTTTGAGTTAGGTAATATGTTAGTCACCCATCTTATCTTGTATTAGTATAAATATCTTTTATCTTCTCAATGTAAACAAGAGAGATAATTATCAAGTTATTATCTATGCAATTATCTATTCTCTCAATTTAATATTCTCTCTCTAATATGATGTTCTAACATGGTATCAGAGCCATAAGGCTAGCAACCTTTGATCCTCCCTTTCCTTTCTTCTATCCACCGTTGCATATTTTTGAAATTCCCTTCGTTGCATATCCCTGCTGCACATTTAGTCTTCTTCATACGATTCCATGGTAGAAAATCAATTCTCTCCATACTCAAATTTTCACTCTTCTCCATACGATCCCAAATGGTGGCTTGATCATCCCTCTTATGATTGTTCTAATGAATCACAAGACAACTTTTGTGATCTTTCTCCACAATTTCCCACCTCTCAAGTCGATGATGATAGTGCCTCCACAAATAATGCTTGTGAGTTTTCCGAGGATTGGTATGTTGATGATCTTTTAGATCAAGTGTACTCTCTTCAGAAACTTCCTTCTCAATCCGTGAAAAAGTATATCTCCGAGGCAAAATCTCTCGCCTATGCTCTTACTCGCGTCGGTGAACCGATCGATGAAATTGAACTCATTGATTGCATTATTGATGGGCTTGATGATTCTCTTAGTGACTTCTGCAAATACTATTATGAGATAAATCCTTCTTTATCTTTAGATTTGCTCTCTCATATGCATCTTGATCATGAAAAATTACAAGATATTCCTTCTCTTTCTCCACGGTGTGATATCTCACATGCTCACTCTCCACCAACAAGATATTCTAATGAGCACTTGTCTGCTTCTGCCCAATCCAGACATTCTGTGTATCAATCCAGATAGGCTGATCCGTCTACATCAGAAGTAAAAGTAGTTGTAGTCAGACACCCTGACCCGTCTGCATTCCCCCAATTTTCTCCCATTGCTTATCCTTTTTCACTTGCCACCTCTCCACCGTCAGGAACTAAGAACAATATTGCTCTCGTTTCCTCTATATCTATGCAATCTGCAAGACTTGCAACTGATGGATCTCTAATGCATTTTCTTCTTTATGGTTCTCATGTTTCTACCTCTGCTGCTTTCTCCTCCAAATTTGGGAAGTCACGATCTGCAACCATGGATACTTCAGACATCGTGCTTTCACAGTCCAAGACGACATGCCCACCACCTATTCAACATATGCCACCTACCTTTCTTTGGTTGGATGTTATTATCATGCATGCTACATCTTTGTTCAACCTCTCATGGAAGTTGTCTGTGTTTTCTCTAATTCGAGGAGTTGTTATTCATTAACTCTTCACTTACATATGGATGTTTAACAAGTGCAAGCTCAAGCTTCGTTTCCTACGTTTGACATGGGGAAATTATTAGCGATATATTTTAGGAATATAATATTTTAGATATTATTATATTGTTAGGATAGTTTCCTTCATTCACTCTTCCGTGATTATCTCCAATAATTATGTAATGGTTATCTCCATGATTATCTCCTTGAGTTAGGTAATATGTTAGTCACCCATCTTATCTTGTATTAGTCTAAATATCTCCTATCTTCTCAATGTAAACAAGAGAGATAATTATCAAGTTATTATCTATACAATTATCTATTCTCTCAATTCAATATTCTCTCTCTAATATGATGTTCTAACACAACTTTCTCTACCTATTTTTCAGTTGCTCTCTGAATAATTATTTGCAAACATGTGTTGTATATTTATGAGTTAAGTTTGACATATATATATATATATATATATATATATAGAAGTCGATGGTTGATCTAGGTCAAACATAAAAGTATTAATTAAAATTACTTTTTTTTAATGATCTCTTGCTTTAGGAAACAAGCTCATACACATAAAATATATATGGAGTTTTTAGAGATGCATAAGCTAGAATGTTGGTGAGGGAGAGGATCCAAGCAAAGGAAACCCACTTTATACTAATATTAATATATATTAACCATTGAGTACCAATTTTATGAAATTTAGCCGCCAAAGGTATATTTCTCAGTCTTTTCTATATCTAACGTCAATACACAAAGTTCCGGTCCGGACACCCGAATTTTAGTCCCGTCTGGACTTTTTTTTTTGTTTTTTTTAAAAAAAATAAAAAAATAATAATTAATATTTATGGAATTAAAATTTTTCCATAATACAGTGTTTTGGGTATGATTTGATGCACGTATAATAAAAGCGGTATGTATGCGATCCAATGTGACACATGCATACATTTTTAGTATAGGTATCCAAATCACCCCAAAACATCAGATTATGGAAAAATTCGGGCCCATAAAATATTAAATTATTTTTAGTCGTTTTTTTAAAAAAAAACTAAAAATAAAAAATAAAAATTGAGGTCCGTTTTTGATTAGGTCCGGGAGTCCAGACCTGATCCGTACTGTAGATATATATATATATATATATATATTATAGGGTTAATTAAAAATTCAACCCCGAAGTATACACCCTTTTACCATTCGTACCCCGGTGTTTAAACGCTTCCATCCCGCTACCCAAAGTACCGTTAAGTAACCACGATGGACACTATTCAGATTTTCGGTCAATTTTTTTTGCCGAAAAATAGCCATGTGTCATAATTAAATATTTAAATATTGTTGACCATATAAATACCGTAGTAGACTTAATTAATTTGTAGAAATACATGTTAAATACTATATTAACAAAATAAAGGGTAAAATTTTCAAACAATTTGGGAATTTGATCAATTTAATTCCATTAGAACAACAAACCAAAACAGACAACAAATTAGAACAACAAACCAAAGGGTCCTCTAATTCCATCTCATTTGGTTCATCAAACTAAAACAGAGTGAAAATCTCCATCTTTATCTCTTTCATTTTCATTTGATCTTCATCTTGATTATCAACCCAAGGGCCCTCGAATTATAGCATTTTTTTGTGAAAAATCTGGAAGATTTAAACCCAGATCTACGATTGGTTTCTTGCGAGACTAGTAGAGGCGATGATTTTGTGCGTGGGGTTCTAGAGTCATGATCTGATGAGAGGACTTTGTGTTTTGGTCTGGGTTTGGGTTTGTCTATGGTGACCTTTTGGAAGATGGAGCTTCTCTAGATCTGGTTTGTCTTTATTCAGCTCTGGAACTGTTCTTACCGGTGGTTTGTTTCCAGTGGTTTCCGATCTGGAAATTGTGCTCTTATTGCTTATCTATTTCAAATTTTAAATTTGGTTGTTCATTGCGGTTATTAGGTTTGTTATCCATTTAATTTTGGTAATGAATCCTTTAGCTCCGGTGGGTTTCGCTTTCATGGATGGTGTAAGACCCCAGCTTTTTGAATAAAGATTAAATTTTCTCGAAATATATTTTTGAATATTTTGGTGTGGATTTGATATAATGTTATAGTTGTGGGTAATATTTACAAATTTTGCAAAGTACGCAAGTTGTTATATAATATTCGATTGGTCGGGGAATATTCATTTTAATAGGGAATATTCGTATAATGGTACAATCATTGGTGGACCCCCCACAACGGAATTATTGTCGAATTGAGAAAACGACAAAAATACTTTATGAAAATAACGGCGGAAGTTTTACCGTTAACTGTTGAACTACCCGGTAATAAAAATACAGTAATACGTGTGGTTGCATAGTAGAAGACACGGTATTGATTATTGATGCTTACGTGAGAAGTCACTCGCTTATACTCAATTATTGCATAAATAATTGTCGTGAACATCTCTCATATTATTGATTCGATTATCATTACAAGTATCATCTCGCATAATATGTTATTTTATTAAATCAATAATTGAGACGACAAAGTTATTCATATTATTAAATTGCAATATTTACAATGTCTAGAAGTTCTGTCAATGAGAGGTTTGGTAACCTAATTGCGCGCCAATAGGGAGAAATCCTTATTGGAAAGCCCCCTCTTTCCTGGGAACGACCTGGTTGATAAATATTGTGAGTTATAATATTAATGATGAATGTTATTAAAATTGAAGTTGTGTTCGGAGTTGAATTTGGAGACGCGGACGTGATATTTGAGTCCGAAACGATGAAATTAGTAAAAATAGTCTATAAACACAAAATTTTCTCGGAATTCACTATTCGTCAAAGTCAACAGATTGACTTTTTCAGAAAAAGTCAAACTTCAAAATTTCAAAATTTATATTTTTGATAAAAATGGTTTCATTGTGTTGGAATTATTTGTGTTAGTGAAAATCGACAATTATTTCGATAATAATTGATGTCTGGAGGTTATATTGATTAATCGAAGTATTTAACCAGGATAAATGAGCAATTGATTGCTATTATTTTCCATGATTATAACTATTTATTCACATGTGTATACTATTGTTTCACATTCTTGTTACTATTAGGGGAGTTGGTGCAAGATTGATAATACTTGCATGACTAAGTTAAAATGGAGGTATAGATGGAGGTCTTATCTATGTAATTCAGTATTTTCACATGTTCAGAACTATTGATTCACATAATTTACTATTGAATCACATTATTTACTATTAGGGGAGGTGGTGCAAGTTTGATAATACTTCCATGACTAAATTAAAAATAAAGGAAAAGTTGGAGGTATTGTGCTGAAATTTTTCGAGCCCCAAAACGTGCAATTATCGAAACAATATTTTTCTATAAATAGAAGCTCATTCTTCCATCATTTCTCACCAATTCAAAAAAGCTTTAAAGCGATTATTATAGAGAGAAATTATAGAAAGAAGTAGAGAAGTCTGATACCTCACTATTCCAGTATCCAGTTTTTCTAAAGGTAGGGAGTATTATTTCTTTCATATCTATGAAGAGAACTTCTGCTATTCCATTCTTTATTATTTTGTTGGAATAACGTGTATACGCGGGCTACCCTATACTTGGTGAAATTCTTCTGTTGTTCCATTCTTTATCATTCTGTTGGAACATCCTGTTTGTGCGTTCTACGCCGGACTTGGTTCCGTCTTTATTATTCTGTTGGAATATCTTGTCTGTTCGTTTTACGCTGGACCTGATTCTGTCTTTATTATTCTGTTGGAATATCCTATCTGTGCGTTCTACGTCGGACCTGATTCCGTCTTTATTATTCTGTTGGAATATCTTGTCTCATGCGCTTTTACGCCTTGGGACCGATTAAAATCTTTATTATTCTCGTTGAATATCTCGCCTACGCGCTTTTTACGCCTTGAGACTCGATTTCGTTATTTATTATTCTCGTTTGAATAAACCGCTGTGCGGTCTATCGCATTCTCGGTGATTTCTTTTGTTATTCCATTCCTTATTATACTCGGTTGGTTAAAGTTTTGACTTCTATATTCCATGAAATTAGTGGAATATCCTCGATATTCAAGGCTTCATCCAAAGATCTTTTCATGGAAATATTCTTATGAGCATTCTTGAATTTTACTCTACAAAGTAGTAATATGTTAACAATTTGGACTTTATTAGTTCCCGGATAAAATAATTCTTGAACTTGTTTTATTGAATTCTTATATCATTGTCATCATCCTCATGTTTATATTTTGTTGAAAGTCATACGTGGCCTATAGTGCATAGATGGACTTGGTATGATTATGACTGTGGATTATTGATTGTAATCATGACCGTAATGTTACAAATGATGTGGTAAAAGTCCTCATCGTCCGTAGTGCATTGTTGGCATGATCATGACCATTATTGAATACACAAATATTCTCGCCCGTAGTGCATGGATAATTGTGGTCGTGATACTAAAGAATATCCTTGGTCAGAGTGCAGGGGGTGATTCGATGATGTGGATTATTTATTAAGCTGAGTTCTAGCGATAAAAGTGATGAAAAACCTTTTAAACCATAAAAGATAGTAGATTTTATTCTCTACTTGACTCTTTTAATGGTTTGCTTGTTCCGCTGCAGTTAAACTTGATGGTTGTTATATTGTATCAGTTTAACACTGTTGAAGGCTAACGATAATATATTATGCATTATCTTAGTCATAATATTTCCTACTGGGCTAGTTGAGCTCACCCTTTTACTTTTATTGTTCTCTTTAGGAAATGAGAACGTAGCAGAGAATAGTCGGGGAACGGAGTGACGGACCAGATGATAGCATTAGTAGTCCTCACTATTCAGTAAAATAGTGGAAAATAAATTTAATAATATTGAATTTGAGTTTGAATATTGTCTAGACGATAATATTTGTATTAAAACTCACGACTTATGTTTTGTCGCATTTTTTACCTACAGTTGTATAATTAAGTTGTATTTGTATTCTGTACCATGTATTTGATTTAATTCGAGAATAGGTGATGTATACCTATTTTGGGGCATCACAGGTTGGTATCAAAGCTTAGGATATGATCCCGGCTAAGATATGAGACTAGAACTAAGAGGGAGAGGCGGGAATTCCTTCGCTACTATGACCTACCTAAGTTTATTTGGTATTTAATTGGTCAGTCAGAGTGTAGGGATAATATGTTTCATGTCAATTAACCCTTATTTTTTGGCAGTATTTAAAAATGGCATCCGAGAATGTTGAGAACATCAATGAAGCACAGGAGACCGTTGAGTCTCCACAAATCAATAACCAGGACAATGTGCATCAGGAAGGCGACAATTCTCATGCAAACAACAACACTGACCAAATGATGAACGATGGAATGTTCCGAGGCTTCATGCAATTCATGCAACATCAGGCGAGAGCGGCTCCTGTCCAAAATGCAGGTGGAAACACTGGCAACTCTCGGACGGTCATCGCCAAACAGTTCAAGGAGCTGGGACCACCGGAGTTTATTGGAGAGCCAAAACCACTTAAGGCGGAAGCATGGATAAAACAGATAACCAAGATATTTGATGTCTTGGGATGCTCCGAGGAACAAAAGGTTCCCTTCGCCACCTTTATGTTGCGTGAAGAGGCAGATTACTGGTGGGAATCTGTAAAACGTACCCAGCCTGACGCACTCAAGATGTCTTGGGAGAAGTTCCAAGAGCTGTTCAACAACAAGTACTTTCCCGAAAGTATTCGTCACATGAAGGAGATGGATTTTATCAAGTTGGAACAAAACAATATGACCGTGTCGCAATACGAGGCTAAATTTGTGGAGTTATCCCAGTTTGCATCCCATTTGGTTGATAATGAGGAGCGAATGACCCGAATGTTTTTAAGAGGTTTGAAACCGGAGATACGACAATATCTTATTTCTCATAAATTGTGTTTATATTCAGATGTTGTAAATAGGGCTCAGTTGTTGGAGTGCGATAACGAGTCAACGCAACCAAGAGAAAATAGCCGACAGAATGAAAATACCAAAGGATAACACCATCGTGAGCGGTGACAACAAACGTGGAGGAATCAACATGCCGTAAATGGTAACAACTTCGTGGTAATCATAGCCAAGACAATAAAATGGACATTTTAAGAAAAGGAGATTCAACAATGATGGAAAGACGTCAAGACCAAAGACCCGTTGTTAAGGAAGGAAACGACCACTATCATATGCTTCAAATGCGGAGGGGAGGGACACATCGGTCAAACCGCGATGATGTCGTCAAAACATGTTATAATTGTAGAAGAGAAGGTCACTTAGCTCGATTTTGTCGTTCACCGGAGACAAATTCAGCTAGGATGGAGGCACCAAAGGTCGTCCCAGAAAAGTCAAAGCCTAGAGTAGTGCAAGGAGAGCGCTTTTGTCATGACTCCCGAGAAAGCAAGGAACCCGAACGAGGTTATCACGGGTAAGATTATCATAAACTCTAGTGAAGTCTATACCTTATTTGATACCGATTCTACCCATTCTTTTATTTCTCCTACTTGTGCTCAACGTTTAAATTTGACTTCGGAGAAATTAGACTTTGACTTATCTATTGAAACTCCATTAGGAGAAACCTTCATTACATCCAATGTTTATAAGTCTTGTTTGATTCAAATCGGTAACCGCACGTTACCAGTCGATCTTATCTCCTTAAAAATACTTGTATTTGACGTGATTCTAGGGATTGATTGGTTAACTACTCATTATGCTAAAATTGATTGTTTTCGTAAGGTTGTTAGCTTTCATATTCCTAATAAACCTATTATACGAATTCAAGCGACCAAACCATTAAAATCAATCACGGTCATCTCAAGCCATAAAGTTATTCGTTTATTGAAAAACGGATGTCAAGCTTTCTTAGCTCATGTCACGGATTTAAACAAAAATAAGTCAGATTTGAGGGATATTTCTATTGTTAATAAATTTCCAGACGTATTCTCGAAGAACTTCCCGCCTACCCAGAGCGCGTGAAGTTAAATTTTGTATCGACTTTGAACCCGAAGACAAAACCCATTTCCAAAGCCCCATATCGAATGGCCCCTATTGAACTTCAGGAGTTAAAACCCAATTGCAGGAATTGTTAGACATTAGTTTCATTCGTCCCAAGACGTCTCCTTGGGGTGCTCCTCGCTCTATTCGTGAAGAAGAAAGATGGGAGTATGCGACTTTTGTATTGATTATCGGGAGTTGAATCATGTCACCATCAAAAAAATAGGTACCCATTACCACGTATTGATGACTGTTTGATCGCCATAAGGAGCACAATTTTTTCAAAGATCGATCTTCGATTCGGATATCATCGGTGAAGGTTAAAACTGAGGATATTCCAAAGACTGCCTTCAGAACTCGGTTCGGGCATTATGAATTCTTAGTCATGTCTTTTGGATTGACTAATGCTCCTGCTGCCTTCATGGATATGATGAACCGAGTATTCAAGGAATATTTGGATCACTTTGTGGTCGTCTTTATTGATGACATCCTTATTTATTCCAAAAGCCGTGAAGATCATGAGCAACACTTGAGGCTGATACTCCAAAAGCTTCGTGAATATAAGTTTTATGCCAAGTTAAAGAAATGCGAGTTCTGGCTTGAGGAAGTAGCATTCTTTGGGCACGTAGTATCAAGTCATGGAATATCCGTTGACCCGACAAAGATTAAAGCTATTCAAAGCTGGGAGCAACCCAAATCAGTGACCGAAGTACGTAGCTTTCTCGGTTTAACTGGTTATTATCGGAGATTCGTGGAAGGATTTTCTCGAATCGCTACTCCATTAACTCAGCTGACTCGGAAAGATACAAAGTTCGGTTGGAGCGAGGAATGTGAGAAGAGTTTTCAAGAACTCAAAAGAAGACTCATTTCGGCACCTGTTCTGATAATACCATCTGGTTCGGAGGGATTTGTCATCTACAGTGATGCTTCGGGCAAAGGGTTAGGATGTGTTCTCATGCAACATGGGAAATTCATAGCCTATGCCTCAAGACAACTCAAAGAATATGAGAGGAATTATCCTACTCATGATCTAGAGTTGGCAGCTGTTATCTTCGCACTTAAAATTTGGAGGCATTACTTGTATGGAGAGAAAGTGGAGATCTTTACGGATCATAAAAGCCTCAAATATTTCTTCACTCAAAAGGAACTCAACATGCGACAACGACGTTGGCTTGAACTGTTGAAAGATTATGATCATACCATCCAATACCATCCTGGAAAAATGAACGTGGTAGCTGACGCATTGAGTAGAAGATCATATGCGGGTACGAGTGCAATATTCACAACACAAAAGCCCATTTTGTGTGACTTGCAAAGGATGGAGATAGAGTTAAAAACTCCAGGGACCCATGTGATGATGGCGAATATACGAGTAGAACCGACTTTAATTGATAAAGTTAAAGTTGCTCAAGTTACAAATCCGGAGCTGATGCGTATGAGGAAGAAAGTGCAAGAAAGTGCTATGCCGGAAGCAAGAATCGATGAAGAAAGAATACTTCGAGTCAACTCCAGAATTTATGTTCCTAACGACCCTGATTTAAAGTATAAAATCATGATAGAGGCGCACAACACACCGTTTGCAATCCATCCTGGGAGTACCAAAATGTATCGTGATCTTCGTCATACATTTTGGTGGAGCAATATAAAGAGAGAGATAGCGTTATTTATCTCAAGGTGTCTAATTTGTCAACGAGTTAAAGCGGAGCATCAAGTACCAAAATGTCCATTGCAACCACTTGAAATTCCAGAATGGAAGTGGAAGCACATTATCGTGGATTTCGTTACCGGTCTTCCCAAAGTTTCTCAAGGCATAGATGGGATTTAGGTCATTGTTGATAGATTGACCAAGTCTTCTCATTTCTTACCGATACGAGAAACTTATACACTTAAACGTCTTGCTCGTATGTACATAAACGAGGTTGTAAGATTGCATGGTATGCCAGTATCCATAGTTTCTGATCGAGACCCAAGATTCACTTCAAGATTTTGGGTTAGTTTGCAAAAAAGCTATGGGCATGGATTTACGATTTAGCTCGGCATATCATCCTCAGATGGACGGGCAGTCGGAGAGGACGATTCAAACTCTTGAAGATCTATTAAGACTATGTGTCCTTGACTTCAAGGGAAGTCGGGACAAGTTCTTACCATTGGTGGAGTTTTCCTACAACAACAGTTATCAAGCAAGTATTGGTATGGCTCCATTCGAGGCGTTGTATGAAAGAAATTGTCGTTCTCCAGTATGCTGGGATGAGGTGGGTGAAGCAACGTTGTTGGGACCAGAGTTGGTACCTATAACTACGGAAAAGATTCAAATGATCCGACAACGTATAAAAACTTCACAAGATCGACAAAAGAGTTATGATGATCTTCATCGAAAGGATGTAGAATTCGATAATGGAGATCATATGTTGTTACGTGTTGCTCCATGGAAAGGAGTTACAAGATTTAGAAAGAGAGGAAAGCTCAATCCTTGATTCTTCGGCCCATTTTGAATCCTCGATCGAGTAGGAACTGTGGCCTATAGACTCGCTTTACCGCCAAGTATGTCTCATGTTCATAACGTTTTTCACATATCCATGTTACGTAAATATGTGAAAGACCCGAACCACATTATTGAGTTAGAAACGGACGAAATAGCGAAAGATTTGACGTATGAAGAGGTTCCTGTTCAAATCTTGGATAAGAAGGAACATATTCTACGCTCCAAGGTTATACCTCAAGTCAAAGTTTTGTGGAGAAACCACGATGTTGAAGAAATGACTTGGGAGTTAGAATCTGAAATGAAATCAAAGTATCCTCACCTCTTCGACATACCAGTCGCACCCTAATTTCGAGGGACGAAATTTCATAAGAAGGGAGGTTGTAAGACCCCAACTTTTTAATAAAGATTAAATTTTCTCAAAATATATTTTTGAAATATTATTGTGGATTTGATATAATGTTATAGTTGTGGGTAATATTTACAAATTTTGCAAAGTACATGAAGTTGTTATATAATAATTGATTGGTTGGGAAATATTCGTTTTAACATGGAATATTAAATGCACAATGGCACAATCATTGGTGGACCCCCACAACGGAATTATTGTCGGATTGAGAAAATGATAAAAATACTTTTATGAAAATAACGGCGGAAGTTTTCTACCGTTAACTGTTGAACTACCCGGTAGTAAAAATACTGATGTCTGGCGTGGTTGCATAGTAGCACCGGTATTGATTATTGATGCTTACGTGAGAAGTCACTCAGTTATACTCAATTATTACTCTGATAATTCTTTGATAATATCTCTCATATTATTGATTCGATTATTGTCATAAGTATCATCCGCATAATATGTTATTTTATTAAATCAATAATTGAGGCGACAAAGTTATTCATATTATTAAATTACAATATTTACAATGTCAGAAGTTACATCGAGGAGAGCTTTGGTCACCTAATCGCGCCGCTGATAGGAGAAATCCTTATTAAAAAGCCCCTCTTTCACAGGAGCGACTGGTTGATAAATATTGTGAGTTATAATATTAATGATGAATGTTATTAAAATTGAAGTTGTGTTAGGAGTTGAATTTGAGAGCCGGACGTGATATTTGAGTCAAGAACGATGAAATTAGTAAAATAGTCTACAAAACACAAAATTTTACGGAATTCACTATTTGGTCAAAAATCAACAGTTGACTTTTTTGAGAAAAATCAAACTTCGAAATTTCAAAATTTATATTTTTGATAAAAATAATTTCATTGTGTTGAAATTATTTGAGTTAGTGAAAATCGACAATTATTTCGATAATAATTGATGTCTGGAGGTTATATTGACCAATCGGGTATTTAACCGGATAAATGAGCAATTGATTGCTATTATTTCACATGATTAGAACTATTTGTTCACATGTGTATACTATTGTTTCACATTCTTGTTACTATTAGGGGAGTTGGTGCAAGATTGATAATACTTGCATGACTAAGTTAAAAATGGAGGTATAGATGGAAGTACTTATCTTTGTAATTCGTATTTTCACACATAACGGAACTATTGATTCACATAATTTACTATTGAATCACATTATTTACTATTAGGGAGGTGATGCAAGTTTGATAATACTTCCATGACTAAATTTAAAATAAAGGAAAAGTTGGAGGTATCAGATTGAAATTTTTCGAGCCCCAAACGTGCAATTATCGAAACTATATTTTTCTATAAATAGAAGCTCATTCTTCCTTCATTTCTCATCAATTCACAAAAGCTTTAGAGCGATTATTATAGAGAGAAATTATAGAAAGAAGAAGAGAAGTCGATACCTCACTATTCCAAAGATCCGTTTTTCTAAAGGTAGGGAGTATTATTTCTTTCATATCTATGAAGAGAACTACGTTATTCCATTCTTTATTATTACATTGGAATAACGTGTATATCTGTGCTACTACCTATACTTGATGAAATTCTTACATTGTTCCATTCTTTATCATTACGTTGGAACATCCTGCTCATGCGTTTCTTGGGAGGACGGTTAAATCTTTATTATTACATTGGAATATCTTGTCATGCATCGCGTTTTTACGGACTGATTACATCTTTATTATTACATTGGAATATCACATGCATGCGTTTCTACGTCGGACCTAATTCCGTCTTTTTATTATTACATTTGGAATATCTTATCACATGCGTTTTACGCTTTGGGACACGATTAAAATCTTTATTATTACATTGGAATATCACGTCATGCATTTTACACCGGACTGATTTCGTTATTTATTATTACATTGGAATAACTTTGCTGTGCTGATCTATCGCATGCACTGGTGATTTCTTTTGTTATTCCATTTCTTATTATACTCGGTTGGTTAAAGTTTTGACTTCTATACTCCATGAAATTAGTGGAATATCCTTGATATTTGCTTCATCCGTCGATATCTTTTCATGAAAATATTCTTACGAGCATTCTTGAATTTTACTCTACAAAGCATAACATGTTGACAATTTGGACGTTATTAGTTCTGGATAAAATAATTCTTGAACTTGTTTTATTGAATTCTTATATCATTGTCATCATCCTCATGTTTATATTTTGTTGAAAGTCATCTGTGGCCTATAGTGCATAGATGGACTTGGTATGTTTATGACCAGGGATTATTCGGTGTAATCATGACCGTAATGTTACAAATGATGTGGTAAAAGTCCTCATTGGCCCGTAGTGCATTGTTGGCATGATCATGACCATTATTGAATACACAAATATTCTTGGCCCGTAGTGCATGGATAATTGTGGTCGTGATACTAAAGAATATCCTTGGCCGTAGTGCAGGGGTGATTCGATGATGTGGATTATTTATTAAGCTGGGTTCTAGCGATAAAAGTGATGAAAAACCTTTTAAACCATAAAAGATAGTAGATTTTATTCTCTACTTGACTCTTTTAATGGCTTGCTTGTTCCGCTGCAGTTAAACTTGATGGTTGTTATATTGTATCAGTTTAACACTGTTGAAGGCTAACGATAATATATTATGCATTATCTTAGTCATAATATTTCCTACTGGGCTAGTTGAGCTCACCCTTTTACTTTTATTGTTTCTTCTTGAAATGAGAACGTAGCGAGGGACTAGTCGGGGAGCGGGACGCGGACGAGATGATAACATTAGTAGTCCTCACTATTCGGTGAAATAGTGGAAAATAAATGTAATAATATTGAATTTGAGTTTGAATATTATGCAGGCGACAATATTTGTATTAAAACTCATGACTTATGTTTTGTCGTACTTTACACGACGGTTGTATAATTAAGTTATATTTGTATTACATACCATGTATTTGATTGACTTCGAGAATAGGTGATGTATACCTATTTTGGGGGCGTCACAGATGGGTATTGTTTCCGTGTGTTTTCAGATCTGGATATTATTATTCAGATTTGGATGTTATCTTTGATTTCTGTTTTTCCATGTTCAATTTTACTTGCTTAATTTCCTATTGTGGTATCTAATTGTTTATGGGTGCTTTGAACAAACGAGTTTTGATTCCATTTGATTGGGTTTTGTGCTCCTCTGTTCTGGTTTGTCGAAATTTATGGTGGCAACTAGTAATTTAATTGTTTATGGGTTTGATTGCTTGGGTTGATTTACCTCCAGAACTTATTATCGGAGTCTCAAATTTAGAACCAAAATTGTGGGCAGCATCAGAGAGAGAAAATGAAGTGGGTTTGAGATTAGGCAAAATTTTGAAGAGGATGAATGAATTGGGGTTTTTAGTTTGATATTTTTGAGCTTCATGAATGGTTACAATGGAAGAGGATAAATGTTTTTGGGTATTTTGGATTTTGAATTTTTTTGGTTAGTTCCATGGTAATGGGGAAGATGATGAAGATGGGGAAGAGGGAAAAATACAAAATTAGTTTGTAAATTTGTAATTTATTGTATTAGTACATATATATAAATGTATTACTTAATCTAATTAATTAGGTTTTCAAAGGTTTTGTACAATTAACTGTATAAAAATCTGGTCAAATCCGTGTTATACACAGACCACCGGAACACGTGACAGTTCTAGTCACTTTTTTGGTCGTAAAATACAAAAGGCCAGTTATGCTTACTAAACAGTACTTTGGGTAGCGAGATGGGAGCGTTTAAACATCAGAGTACGAATGGTAAAAGAGTGTATACTTCGGTGTTGAATTTACAATTAACCCATATATATATATGTATGTATATGTATGTATCTATATATGTATATGCACGTATAGAATTCTAATATACCAATATATAATTCAGTATGATATACCATCCCATTTCATTTAAAAACAATTTCAGCAACCAATTTTTGTTAGAAATGATGGAGATGATAATCCAAGTAATACCAAACAAATGAATCTAATTAACATTGCATTAAAAATTATCCAACTCTAAAGCTCACATGTACCATTTGGTAGCTTTTCTTAATTAATTTAATGATATTCAAGGCCATTATAAGTCACTGTATATATCGATCGATCAGTAGAATATATGTTAATTAAAATTCAACAACATTAATTCAAAATGTAAGACAATAACAAAAACTCTCTTATCTCAAATTAAGTAATTTACCATTCAACCCCATGATGAAGACGATTAGTACTTGCCATTATCCTATTTCCATTTCCATCTCCGATATCTCGGATCTTCCCAATACCAAAAGTACCCCCGGCAATATTCATCATATTCTGATCATCTCCATAGCTCATCGTTTGAACTTGTTCCCCTAGCGAATAATACGCGTTAAAATTATCCGGCCTAATTGACGTATTAGTAGAATAATTAGTGACCTTGTTAATTTCAGTACTAACATTACTATTATTATTATTAGTAGTAGGTGAAGTACTACCCGCCATAATGGTCTTCTCTCCTTCAGTTTCCCTATACTTGTTGAGATAAATCTTCAAAGTTCCTACATAATTCTCAAACCCTAACGTCGTCATGGCCCACAAAAGGTCGTCGCCGTTGATGGTCTTTCTTTTTTCTCTTTGACACTTGTCTGAAGCTTCACCGGTGATGAAGCTTATGAACTCAGATACGCACTCTTGAACCGTTTCTTTAGCCTCCTTGGAAATTTTTGCATTGGCCGGAAGGGATTTTTTCATGATACGGCTGACGTTGGCGATGGGAAGGAACCGGTCTTGGTCTTTGGAGGAGCCGTCTGAGATGTTGCCGGACGACGGGCTTCCGACCGGGCTAGTTTGGCTTCTTTTTCCTGTCATGGAGGAGAGAGGGGAGATCGAGAAATGGTACTCGAGGGAAGGAAAAGGATAGAAAAAGTGTTGGCTTGTGGTTGTGGAATCTAAGGATCGAGGGATAGTTGGGTTTTTATACTAAAACCAAGAGAAGAGGGGAAAAGAAACAATAGAAAAGAGTGGAAAGGCGGTTTGATGTGGACATAAAAGGAAAAATAAATTAATAATCAGATAATAATAGTATAGCACTTGCTTATGAGAAGTGAGAACCATCGCAAAGGGTGGTGTGGGGAGTGTCGAATATCTTTTAATGTCAAAAAGAAAAAGAAGAATTAATTATTTCAATGAATTAAAGATAATAAATTTAACTATTTATACTTTTAAAAAATCTAATATCAAGAACAATTAATGATAATTATAAGATAAGTACAGTGCAAAAATAATTTAAAATGATAGCTCCAGTAAAAAAACTTCCTGTAATTTTTCTTATATGCATGTCTGCGTAATCATAAGGATTTTACTTTTATATATTTAATCTTTTATTGGTTTTGATTTTATAGATTGGTCAAATGACAAGTTGGTTTATTTTGGACCTAATATATGACTTGCCCAGATACAGCCTATAATTTTGGTCGGCAGCATCAGTTATCAAATTAATTGTCTTTTTTAACTGCATTGGACACAACAAAGTACATATATATATATATATATATATATATATATATATATATATATATATATATATATATATATATGATCTGTTAAAGCGGATTAAAATGACCAAATAAATGTAAGAAAAAAAAACAGCTGGGTCGTGGTCAACCCAGCGTTTTTTCGATCCATACCCCGACGCGTGTTTTTTCCTTAGTGGATTCACTAGTCATTTTAGAAGCGCTATTTCCATATATATATATATATGAGATTTCAAATGCAATGACGTTTGCCTTGAGTCTTTGTTCAACAAGCGAGATCGTAGCCATTGATCGATCTGATGTAAAGTAGCGATTAATTTTAGTAAAGCCCCGCTTCTACGACAATAACGACAGTCACTCAATTTCAAAAATAATGCCAAATTATATTAAATACGTGCCAAATTACTGAATAACCCCTACTTGGATTTTTAAAACCCCTGCCGCTACAGGCTCATGCGGCAGGGCATTTTGTTTGGTCATAAAGCAAGACTAATACTAATAGGCTTAAGTACATATAATAATAATAATAATAATAATAATAATAATAATAATAATTAATAATAGTAATAATGATAATTACTAATAGTAATAATAATAATAATAATAATAATAACAATTATTAATAATAATAATAATAATAATAATAATAATAATAATAACAATTACTAATAGTAATAATAGTAATAGTAATAGTAATAATGATTATTATTATTATTATTACTATTAGTAATTATTGTTATTATTACTAATATTACTATTACTAATTATTATTAATAAGAATGACTATATATTATTATTATTATTATTATTATTATTATTATTATTATTATTATTATTATTATTATTGTTATTATTATTATTAGTAATTAGTTATTATTATTATTATTAGTAATTATATATATTATTACTATTATTATTATTATTATTATTATTATTATTATTATTATTATTATTAAGAATGACTAAAGAATGACTAGACTAATATGTACTAAAGCCTATTAGTATTAGTCTTGCTTTATGACCAAACAAAATGCCTGCATATGAAGAGCTGGCGGGGGGTTTTAAAAATTCAAGGAGGGCTATTCGGTAATTTGGCGTATTTAATATAACTTGGCATTATTTTTGAATTGAGTGATATTGCCATCATTGTTTATGTAGCTTATAGCTTTACTAAAATTAATCATACTTTACATCAGATCGATCAATGGCTACGATCTCATTTCATTAATAAACGACTTCTAAGGCAAAACGTCATTAACGTTCTTATATATATATATATATATATATATATATATATATATATATATATATATAAGCGAAAAGGATCTAAAGCTCTTTATCTTATTGAAGCTCACCCGAGCTCACCATACCGCTTTTTTTTTAACAATTTTTTTTTTAAAACTTTAATTCCAAAAATTATTATACATTTTTATTAATTATATTTTTTTTTATATAAAAAAAAAATGCAGGGTGAGCTCGGGGTGAGCTCAATAAGGGTAAGCCTAAGAAATGGACTGTATATATATATCACAGTATAAATAATTTATTTTTTTTACTAAATGCAGTGTAAATATTCTTATCCATTCTAACCCCTCTCTAACTTTTTTACATGTTTTCCTTAATTATATGTACGTGGTGAATTAGAATATCTGTTTTTTTTTCTTATATTGTTGTTTAGGCTGGATTATACAGCCGAACAAATTACACAACTAGGTCAGCATGCTTGGACTAGTACAGTTTTGTACTAGCTATTTAGGATTACATACTAATAGATACTCTGTCAGACCCAAAATAAGAGTCCCGTCTTTGGGGAAATCATTAGTATTAGATTATGTCCTAAATAACCTTAATTAATTAATACTCTTAAATTAAATGGCGAGGAATGGAGTAAATGTTAAATTTATGCATTTAAGGTTTTTTATCCAGTCATAAGTAATATTGATCAAACAGATGTGTTTGATTGCATGTTAATGTATCTTAACCGTTCATCTTTTAATATATTTTAACAGCACATATCTTTGTATTAAGATATCATTTGAATAGTTAAAATACAAATATGAGTCTAAACTATTCAGATGACCTTTTAATACAAAGATGTGCACTATTCAGATGCATTAAGAAATGAGCTGTTAAGATGCATTAAGATGCAATCAAACAACAACATGATATATGGTTGAATGACAATTTTGTCTCTTCAAGTGTACCCAATTTTAAAGTCGTACTTAAAGTTTATTTTTCGTCAGTTGAGTCCTTAAGTGATATTTTTTTGTCAATTCCGTAATTTTTTCCAAGTTTAACTTAAACCCGCCCAAATTTTGACTCGACCTTACTCGACCCATTTTGATTCAACATATTTTATTAAGGGCAGTTATGTCTTTACTAGTATTATATGTATTCTTAATATTAGAAATTTTAAAAACAAAACCTAAAAATAGAAATTAAAATACAAAAAAATAGTAAATGATAAATAAAAAACTAATATAATTTAATTTTTTATAAAAGAAATTAAAATTTTTAAAATTATTATTATTTTCACTAAAAATTTAGAAAATTTTATTTTTTAAAAATGAGTAAATTTTCATAAAATATATATTCAAAAAAATTAAAGTTTAAAATTTTAATTATTTTTATGAAAATTTACTCATTTTTAAAAAAAATAAAATTTATAATTGTGTTTTATGAAAATTTAGTTTTTTTATTTACTATTTTTGAATCTATATTTTATGAAACTTTACTCATTTTTTAAAAAATAAAAAATTCTATTTTTTTGAAAAATAAAGTTTAATTTTTTGTTTTATATTTTTGAATCTATATTATATAAAACTTTACTCTCTTTTTTTAAATGAAAAAATTTCTATTTTTCTTCATGAAAATAATAATAATTTTAAAAAATAATTAAATTTTTTTTTAAAAAAATTGAATTAGTTGTTTTATTTATCTTTTACTGTTTTTTTTGTTTTTAATTTCTATTTTTAGTTTATGTTTTTAAATTTTCTAATATTGAGAATACATATAATAATGGTAAAGACATAAAGTTTATTTTCTGAAAAATAAAGTTTTACAGAAAAAATGAAAAAATCTACTTTTTTTCCTGAAAATATAGTTTTATTCTTTTATTTAACTTTTTTGTATCTATGTTTTATAAAACTTTACTCATTTTATGAAACTTTACGCACAATTAGTGAAATTAAATTAAAAATAATAATAAATTTTAAAACTTTCTAGATTTTTTTAAAAAAAAATTGGAGTCATGTCAAAATGAGTCGGGTCAAAATTTGGGCGGGTTTAGGTGAAATTAGGAAAAAGAACGAAATTGACACAAAATACCAATTTAGAGACTCAACTGTCGAAAAATAAATTTTATAGACAACTTTAAAAGTGAGTGACAACTTAAAAAGACAAAAATATCATTCAGCGGATAATATATAGACCCTAAAATGTTGACACTTTGGCGCAACAGTTTAATAAGGAAAGTAGTAGGGTTAAAATTGATCAAATATTGTTCTACATGAACGTCTAAACATGTAAAATTTGAAGCGCATTTATCATTTATCTAAACTTTTGTTTATCGATATTAATGTGAGACTTATATAGGTTAATTTTATCCAACTATATACATAGAGGCTATATATATATGGAAAAATATATATATATAATCATGTAGATACTGCAAATTCGGTATGTCAGCGATTTTTGAAATTTTATATGACGGGTGAAACCCGTCGCCATAGCTATTCGGAATTCTGAGCGGGTGAGCGTGAAATCGTCATTTCAAAAAATTAAATCACCATAAGATTTATATATGTGATAATACATAATATATATATAGGCGCGGCAAAAATATGGTTATAGGTTGGTTTTGGTTTTCAAAATATGGTTATGGTTCCATTTAAGAACAAAAATCATATTAACCATTTTTAATATGGTTGGAACCATATGGTTATGGTTCAAATATAGGTCGACCCATATTTTAAATTTCAAACATACTATTATTATGATCCAATTATAAATTATTATTAGATATATCATTTATACATAATCACTAAATATTATTTTTTTTGGAGGGTGGGGTGGGGTGGGGTGGGGTGGGGTGGGGTGTACATAATCCCTTAATACATAGTTAACCAACCCATTTGATTCTAATTAATATGGATTAACTCGACAGTTAACCAACTGCCAGGTCTATATATATACATATAGCCCATATATATAGTTTAATTAATAATACTTTAATTCCTTTACTGATCATGCAAATATTTTCAATATCTCTTTGTCGATTTGGGTTCGGGTTCTTATTCAATCTTAGCCTCTAAAACCGTGCCAAGAACAAGGTATCTCTGTACGGCCGATAAAAAGGCAAAAAGGAAAAGGAGTACTTGAATATATGCTTGTCACTTTGCTAGATATTTTTGCATCTCTCTAAATTAAACCTTGCTTAATTGTGAGTTTTAATTAAAGCTGAGAAAATGATAGGAATGTTAAGGAAAAAGTAATCTTTCCTCAAAAGAAACAATACAGTTGGATTCCAATTCCTTTTTTATTTTAAATTATATTACTCCTATTTTACAATAATAATAATAATAAATATATTTATTACTAATTAACACATCCTTTTCATGAGTAAACCATTGACACGATATATAAAGTACAAAAATAAAAACTTATCTCTAATTTAATTTAAAAAAAAAGAAAAAGAAAAAGAATGTTTCTCTAATTTTACAATTAATGAATGGAGTACTAATTATCTACAAGCTTGTTCTTAGACATTTTAAATATCTCTGATCTTTGACTGTAATGATGAAAAAGCATGTCGGTTGACTAAAGAACACTGCCATGCATTAATGTGGATGGGATTATAATCGGTGGCGGTATGTGATGATCAAAAAGCAGAGAATAAACTACATGCGATCGGCGAGAACCCATCGGGTAAAGGGAAATGTCGGATAGTAGTGGATGTACGATAATTGAGCGGAGGGTATAACTTGGCGAGGAAGTCTCCACGAAGGTAGGTTCTCATACACTTCTTCATTTAGAATCGGATATTCACGAGAGAATTATTATTATCTCTTGATATCAATACATTAGGCGATATAGCCTCCGTTTTCGATAAACCTTGTGAATTCACATACTGACTCTCACGCTGAGCTATCCCAAGCGGAACCGCCGTCGAAGCTTGTGGTGTTTATTGTGTTTACGTTTGCGGGATCGGGGCGTTTTAGGTGATTGGGGCGTGACGAAAGATCTTGGCGTTAACATTGGCTAGAAGGAGGCTCTTTTTCAATCCTGATTGTTTAAATTTGCTTGAAAGATGATGAGGAGTAGAGATGGAACAGGAAGGGCGGCGATGGTACATTAGTTCATCAACGCCTCGTATTTGATAAAAAGGATCGCTTGGGTCCTTCTAAAAGTGCTTCGTGAAACCACGGCTTCTAACCTGATTCGGAAGAACCGTCAGAAGATCCGTGGTGGAGCAGACGGAAGTTAGTTTTCAGCGGCGATAAAGGCGTGATCCCGATCCGGAGCGGGTAGGCGGTTCATGACGGGACTCATCGCAGAAGTGGTCGAAAGGCAAGAGCTACCAAGTTGGCGAGGATGGCGGACCAAGCGGATAAGGCTTTGGAGGTTTCTGTTAAAGACAAAGGAAGATATAAGCCGAACAGATGCTTGGTGAATGAGTTGAGAGGCGAAGCATCTAGCCATTTCATTCATTAGAAGGGCGAAGTAGGCGTAAGGAGGTACCCGTCGGAAGGGTAAGGGCCGGAACATTACATGCGTGTGTCGAGGATCATTTCTCACGATGGGAGGAGATCGAAGCGAGCGCCTTTGGTCTCGAAGAAAGCAGCGGCGGTCGTGGAATCGATTCATCATGACGATGAAAGGCGAAGAAAGCGGTCGAGAGAAATTATGCGAAGCGAACGAAGGAGAATCTGAAATCTGATCGTTCTCATCGTGAGGATGAGATTTTCGACCTAATAAATCAAGAAGTCCATGAAGGCGGTGAGATCGGCGGGGAAAGGTCGATCCATTAAAGCCTAATAATCGCGCCGGGAGAAGGAGATCTCATCCTGACGAAGGTGTTGATTTTACAGTTAGAGAGTTGAAAGAACTCAGAAAACAATGCATTTGAGGTCAGCGGTGAAAGATACTTACGGTAAGAAAGCGTCCCTTTTTCTCTCGATATTCTCGGGAGAAAGCGGATCTTTACCAAAAAGTTACCTCGCGTGGAAAAGCTATGATGGGTCGGGAGATCCTTATGACCGTAGTCGGCGTTTGGCCACTAATGGATTCTATGACTTTCTTGATCTTTGCTAAATGTCACACTTTTTATTACTACTTTGAGAAAAGGCGCAGAGCGGTGGATGGGGACTTTACCATCGGATTCTATCTCCTCGTGGGTGAACTTTGTGATAAGTTCCATGCTGCCGTTTTGGAAGCAATAGAAGAAGGGGGCTTCTACGGGCTCTTTAGCCACAAAGTTCGTGAGTTCACTGATGAATCTTTAGGCGATATGTAAAGAGGTTTAGGGAAGCGGTCGGACGGTGTCCGATCTTAATGATCTCAATTTGTTGGATTGTTCGAATGGGCTAGATCTAGTTAAATCGGAGAAATTGGTAAAAGAAATTGATGTTTCACCATCAAGAAAAGCCTAGTGAAGCCTTTGACAAAGCGGAGAGGCTATATTGTTGTAGAAGAGGCTATGAGCAGTTTGAAGAATCCTTCTTTAAGCGATTAAAGGAGGTAGAGGTTCCCAAGGTGATGTTGATCGGAGAGAGGGGAGGATCTGACGAAAGGCGGAAGGTAGTTGAAGAAGAAATCTGATAACTTCGTGGCGACAAAGCGTGATCGTCGTACTGTTTCTACCGAAGGTTAATAAGGTTTTACCAGTTGAATCTGAGAGAGGTCGATAATTTTGGATCGGATCAAAACCGACCTTTCTTTGAACCACCTCGTGATAATTACAAGGCGGGACATGGCGACCCTCATGAAATATTGTGGTTATCATCAAAATTGCTTTGGTCGTGACACTAATGAGTGTTGTAATTTAAAGGATTTTGTAGAAAGCGAGATTAAAAGTGGCTTCTTGATTGATATGTGGTGAAAAGGCCAAGTCGAAGATCGGTGGGTTATCAATCGTACCGATTCAAAGCGGTTCAATCTGCTTTATTCAAAATGCTCCACCACTTGCTTGAAAAATCGTTGATGTAATATTTGGTGGGTGCATTGGGAAATTAGTAGGAAGAAGAGGAGGTCTTATCTTGATTGGTTATGTCGATTCTGAGATCTTACTCACGAAGATTGTGAGGCCTTTCGAGAAGCTATTATTTCATTTCTGGATCACGGATTATCCTTGAGCCCGTTGAAGCCGCGTGAAGGGCATTGGTAATCCCGCGGTATGAAGTGGGTTCGGTGGATTTGAAAGCAGCATCTTGATTGATACGCGGATCTTGGTGGACATTCTTTATGCCCATGCTTATCGAAGAATGCATCTCGAAGGGCACAAAATGGAGGTCGGACGGGAGGCTCCTCTATATGGTTTAATGACGATCCGGTCAAAGTGGCGGACCTTTATTGAACTCTCTGTCATCTTGTGCGGCCCCTCGGCAAGTGGAGATAACATAAATTTTCGTTGTACGTGTGGATTGACTCTGGCGCCATTTTGGGAAGACCTACTTTGTTGCTCTTATTTGTCACTTCCATCCACATTTCAAAATCAAATTCCCGCGGCACGTGGAGTAGGAGAGGTGATGGGTGACTTAGATCTGGCAGGAGATGTTATCGAATTACTGTCATTTCATCCGGAATGAAATTGATAAACAAAAAAAGAAAAAGGCGATGGCAATTGAAATGAACCCTTCAAAGGCGACTCGAAGCGTTGGTGATCCCATTTGGGGGCGGAGAATTGAGTTGGTCGTGAAGCCGGACAAGGCGGTGAGGATTGGTTAGAACTTACGAGAACCTCTTCGGACAAATCTTATGGAACTCTTACGATCTTTATGTCGATATTTTTGCATGGGAACCCAAGAGATATGCAGAGTTAGCGAGGAAGGTTCTTGAGCATAAGCGGAGATAGATCCTTGAAAAAGCGGTTAAATCGGAAGAAGCGGATATTTGCTCGAGGCGTCAAAAGATCATCGATGAAGAGGTTGCGAAATTCTTTGCTTGACTTCATCTACGAGATTGATTACGGAGTGGATAGCAAATGTAGTATTGGTGCGAAGCGTAATGGAAAGTGGCGGGTTTGCATCGATTACTGAACCTCAACAAAGCTTTGTCAGAAGGACTTTTATCCTACACCCATGTCGATCGACTCATCGATGCCACTTGAGGTATGCATTATTAAGTTTTATGGATGCTTTTTGAGGTTATCATCAAATATCCATGTGTAAAAAGACATTCCAAAAGCAGCGTTTATTACTGCCAGATTCGGTGTATCGTACAAAAAAATGACTTTTGGCCTCATTAATCTTTGGGCTACTATCGGAGGATGATGAACTTCATATTCGATAGGCAATTTGGGGAGGAACATGGAAGTTTATGTAGATGATATGATTGTGAAGAGTATGCAAATCGAGAAACATTGGGACGATCTAGAGGAATGCTTTCAAACTGACCGTCATCGACAAAGCTGACTCAACTTGAGCCGAATGTACTTTCGGTCTTGGTCTTTGGAAAGTTTACAGGTTATCACAGTCGATCGAAGGGCATCGAGGCCAATCGAGAGAAGATCGAGCCATCCTCGACATGAAGACTCCTCGGTCGTTCAAGGGCGTTCGGCGTCGGTTGGTAGGATTGCGGCTTTAAGGAGGTTAAATGTCGCCGATCTGCGAGAGATGTCTTCCTTTCTTTGATACATTGAAGGGCCAGAAGAATGCGAAAGGCGTTCGGTGGACTTAAGTGTGTGAAAGCGCTTTCAAAGTATAAAGCGTATCATCTTGGCTCCTTTATTAGTGGCTTTGTCAGTGAGACTTTATATTTGTACCTTGCGGCGAGTTCCTTAGCGATTGGGGCGATTTTGATTCGGGAGATCGGTGGGAAGCGGCATCCGATCTATTACGTCGGCCCGCGTCTACGAGATCTTTGAAACCGGTATCTAACATTGAAATTTGCCTTTGCTTTAATAATTGCGGTGAAAGCTTGGCGATATTTTCAAAGTCGACTCTGAGTAAATCTGCGGATCGACCATTGAAGAAAGGTGATAAGCAAAGCGGAGGTCTCGGGTAGACTAGCGGCATGGACTATGGAGTTGTCGATTTTTATCGAATATCGTCCCGAGCGCCATGAAAGGCCAAGCCACTGGCGACTTTATGGTAGAATGCTCGTTCGCAAAGCGGAATCTTGGAGATTCTTTGGGGCTGAATCTACGATCGGCGATGGTAGTTCTTGGCGGTCGAAAAGCGTGGGCGTTGTATGCGAGATGGATCTCTACGATGGTGATTAGTGGGCGGGAATTATTTTAATAAGTGGGAGGATTGAGTCAATGAGCCATCGATTCGGGTTTAAAGCAGCGAATAATGAAATTTGAAATCTGAAGCGGTGTTAGCGGTGTCCGATTAGCGAAGAGTCTCGAAGTCAGCGATTAATTATCTATAGTGATTCTCGGTTGGTCGTTAAGCGGTTTGTCGGGAGATTATGAAGCTTCGTGGGACCCGAATGATCAAATATCTGGCGGAGTTAAGAAACCGACTTCAATTTTTTGCTTAAATACGAGTTTGAGGTATAAGCGTATGCGACAATTCTCTGGCGATGCTTTGTCGAAATTGGCCCTCGGATCTGAGATGTCTTTCATGGATCGGTGTATTTGGAAATTTTTGGCGGTAGAGTGTTGACGTAAACGATGATGTGCATTGAGCGAAACAATGTTGGATGACCCCTACATTGAGTATTTGGCGGATGGCGTCCTTCCGCCCGGATCAAATCTTTGTGAAAGAAGATCAATCTGAAAGTACTAATTTTAGTCTTATTGATGGGGATCTTTATCGATTAGCATTTTCCTCACCATTATTGAAATGTTTGGTTCGTCCAGAAATAAGTATGCTCTCTTGGGAAGTTAAATGAAGGATTTGCGGTGATCGTATGGTGCTAAGTCTTTAGCACATAAAGTACTTGACAAAGGTTCTTATTGGTAAACAATTTTCAAAGAAAGCTCTGATGCGTCGAGAAATGTGAAAATGCCATTTCGATAGTGGGTCCCATCGACCATAGGAAGAGTTATACTCGATTCTCTCTCTATACCCTTATTTATGCGGGGGTGGATATATTGGGGCCAGATTACCTAAAGCTAAAGGTCGAAGTTAACCGTTATAGTTCTTTATTGATTATATGACTAAGTGGGTGAAGGCGAAACCACTTGATTCGATATGAGCGAAGTGCTTAAAGTTTATTAAGAAGATGCGTGGTGTTTGACCGGGATCCCTAAGATATTGATATCGGATGATGGGCCTTGATTCGTGGGTTCAAAATTTGAAGAATTTTTGAGCGATTTGGGGATTCGACCAAGAAGACTTACGTGGCTCATCCACGGTCGAATGGACAAGTTGAGGTGACCAACGGAATGACTCTTGAGCGGAATAAAGCGTAGATTGGATGAAAGCTAAGGGAGATGGCGGAAGAATTGCTAAAGCGTCTTTGTGGGCATCACCGAACTACTGTAGAGGACTACTACGAGAGATTAAGCCCTTAGATTGGCTATAATGCGATGCCTTAGTCGGTCGAAATCGGATCTCAAGTCTTGGTGTAAGTCGATTTAAAAAGAAATCTCTGACGATGAAGGGTGAAGGCTAACTTGGACTTCTTAGGCGAAGTCGAGAGAGGAAGCTTTAATCAAATTGGGCGCTTATCGAAGGGTGGCCAAACATTATAACAAGGCGTCGAACCGTAGATTGAAGTGGGAGACTTACGTTCTCGAGAAAAGCGAAGCCACACCTCAAAACAGGAAAGCTAATCTTAGAATTGGGAAGGGCCATATGAAGTAATCGAAGTACCAAAACCGGTACTTATCGATTAAAAGGCTTTCGATGGTTAGAGATCGAGAATACTTGGCATCTTTGGCGGGCTTGAGTATTTTCAATAAAGTTTAAGTCGGTTTATCGAATGCATACACATTTGTTTGATATCGATAAAGATCACTTTTCCACAAATTATTCTTTGGTCTTATTGGTCCAGATGGTCTTTATGGTGTAAGGAGGTATGGTAGGACTCATTTGGCCATTCGATGGTAGCCCAGGTCCTTTTGGTCTATATTGATCTTATCGAGGGGTGGTAAGTCGATGGTGGTTATTGGCTATTGGTCCAGATGGTATTTATGGTGTAAGGAGGTATGGTAGGACTCATTGGCCATTCGATGGTAGCCCAGGTCCTTTTGGTCTATATTGATCTTATCGGGGTGGTAAGTCGGTAGTCATTTATTGTCAGATGGTCACTATGGTGTAAGGGTATTATGGTGGTCGAGATGGTATATTGATCTTATGGTGGTGTCGAAGGAGGTATGGTAGGACTCATTTGGCCATTCGATGGTAGCCCAGTCCTTTTGGTCTATATTGATCTTATCGGGGTGGTAAGTCGATAGTCCTTTATTGGTCAGATGGTCCTTTATGGTGTAAGGAGGTATGGTAGGACTCATTTGGCCATTCGATGGTAGCCTCAGGTCCTTTTGGTCTATATTGATCTTATCGGGGTGGTAAGTCGATGATCATTATTAATCCTTATGTCTTTGTTCTTTATCATTTGTCGTCGAATTTACTTCACGTATGGTGATCTCACTCTTGATGCAGAGTGAGTATAAATTATTTATTTTGTTTAAGTGTTGAGTTCGGTTTATTTAGTTTAGATTAACTTGAATCACATCCAGTAAATTCAATTCACTTCATTGCATAAGTTAAGCATTATATGCCATATCTAGTTCATTAGTTCAACTTATTGACACTAAGTTATTGATGAAATCTTGATCGGGCAGAAGTCATAATCAAGGCGATTAAAGATTTATCGATAAACATAAAATGTTCATTTCATTTAAGTCGATTGAAAATTAATTACATGAGCATGAAAAGTTTAAATATTAAATATTTATAGAATCAAAAAGCATGATAAATATTAGATACGCGCTTCATCATCATCGAATTAAGCGGTCTTAGGAGTCGGTGAAGCGGTAGATAGCTTCTCTTTCCCTCGTTCAAGCGGTCCTCATATCCCTCGAATAAACCTTCATGATCTCTACATTAAGTTCATCAGGAGTCACTATACTCTGCTTTGAATACGCTTAGAAGCTCTTGATCGAGAATAGGGCCTCGTCCCTCGAGTCCTTTATCTTATGGGCGGAGCTTGTGGCGCTTGGCCTTATGCCTGCCGGACTTCATCTTGAATCCTCGTCTCGGCCTCACACCAAGTTGTAGGACTAAGCGATTGGTGAAGAAAACTCCTCATTTTTAGCGCCTTGAGAGTAAGTTCTCTTGACAAAGCCGGCATTCGGGTTTGTCGGGGTTTGTTGGTGGCTTGGATGACGACAATCCATCATCCTCGTGGCCCCATAGTTCGTCATCGGATGTCTTCAAATCCATCTTGCGATCGATTCTATCGAAGGCCGTTGATGGTATGAAAAGCATCTTCACGACCGGCTCTTTCTCGGGTCAAAGTCGATTTGACATGTTTATCTCTTGGCGCATGAAATCTTCCTCGGCCTCTCCATTTATGTGTCTCGGACCTTGATCGTCAGAAAACGACATTAACTACACATTTTCAAAAGTACTCAAGTCGAATTCTAAAATGCTCGAAGGAAAATAGAGATATAGAGGAAGAAGTGATTGTTATTTACCTTGGCGGAATAACTCATTCCCTCGTCGAGAAGATTTCCGTCCAAGTATGATCCTTTGAGCCGGTGGTCGTCGGTGTCTTGAGCGAAAGCTCGAAGAGGTCGAAAAGGAAAGTTAGCGTTGAACTTTGGGCCGTAGGGTCGGAGATCCCTGACCTCGGCATGATAACCTTGACTGAAGGGCCAAGGTAGTTCGGGAGAGAGGTCTCGACCTTCGGGGAGAAAAAAGTGAAATTTGGTCGGGAGGTGTAGAGGTCTGCGTGAATAGTTTACTGATTATGGGAGATTTGTTTGGAGTGGATTCTTTGGGTGGTGAAGTAGGCGGAATTTGGATGGCTCGAGAGTGCGTTTCCTCTTCTGGATAACGTTGGAATCCTTATCATCTGATCACCATCCTCTTGATCTGTATTTCTGAGGGGGCACGAAGGTGGAATAATGAAAGGCGAGGAACCTGAGCTCTTGGCGGTTAAAGGGGTTATTTTGTTTTTAATTTTTTGGTCTAAGTATACTCCTTGATCGGAGACGATCAAGTAAAGCACTTTGATCGAGGAATGGTTTTAGAGGTTGGTTACATTTACGGTGTGGGTTCGGGAGGATTGCTGAGAGAGGTGACTGGGTTTCTATGACTCTTCTCTTTTATCGAGGTTGAAGGTCTCTTACGGTATGATAACCTCTTGACCTCTATTTCTTACATTTGAAATTCATCAAGTATGAATTTACGGTGTTGAATTTACTTGGGGTAGCCCGGTTGGTGTAGCCTCGATTGTTTAGAAGATATCCCGGACAAAAAATCTTGAACTCCTTTATTTCTCTGAGCTCGGTGCGATCAAAGATCTTGCACAAATCAAACAATTCCATGTTATAATTATATATTATGGAATATTTTCAAAAAAATATATACATATGAAAATAAAGTGGTACTTACACTTATGGTAAATATAACCATACTTGCTTGAGAGAGTCCGTACTTCCACTCTTCTTCCTTGGGAAGTTGTCAAATAGCTCCATCATTTCCACTTCCGTTCTTGAAACATCTCAAAGTCGGTGAGATATTTTTTCGTCGGTTGCCCAGTTCGGAGAGAAGAGATCTCGGGGCCTTTGGCGAAAAACCATTTCTCGTGCCATCCCCTATTGCTTGAAGGGGTGTTCACCGTGACGTCTGTCAAATTTTCTCTCGGACTTGGAGAATGTTTCTTGATGGCCTTGAACCCCTTCTCCTGGATTGTCTTATCTTGTAGGCGGTGAAGAAGAAGTCGGTGAGGGCTCGGCGCTTGATTCATGGCGCGAAGGCCACGAAGGCGAGAATGTGGATGTAGGAGTTGGCACCGATTGTGAAAATCCTACACCCGAGAACCCCGGTAGGGTCACTATAAAGGCGTGAAGGAAGCGAACCCCTCTCTCGATAAAAAATCCAGGAATGACGGTAGTCCATCCTTGGTAGTTGATACATCTTCTCACGAGCAGGGTACCACGGCGGCATGGGTATCCGGAATGTGGAGCAGAGTTGAACCCTCTTGATTGACCTCGGTTATGATAGAAGGAGTGTTGGCATGCGAGAATCGCTCGTACTCTCTGTAGTATTCGGAGGGGTTTTTGGATTTTTACTGTTTGGGATTCGTGCACGAAGTCCCTCATGAAGATTAGGGTTTGGTGGAACCACGGTGATGGGTGTTACAAGTATGGGAGAACTCTGTTGGGGTTTTGGGAAGCCATTTGTGACGATTTGAGAGAGAGAAATCGAGAGAAAGTTTAGGGCGCTTTCGAATTTCAAATGAGCGAAAAGCTATCAAAATTGGTAAAGTTATCCTTTTATCTTGTGATTTTACGGTGTGAAAGCAGGTGCATTAAATGCTAGTAATAATTTGGAATTTGAAAAGGAAGCGTCCGGTTTGAATTAGGAGTATTTAATGGATAGAGTCTTTTTGAATTGGGCCCTTAAATTCCTTTCATTTCATTTAAGTGAAGCGATAAATGGAGTGCGTTTTAATTACATCTTGTTATTTATTGATTCTCGGTAAAATATCATGGATTGTTTATAGTTTTCTATTAAACATTACATTCAACAAAAACTAGAGGCGATGTTGGGTCGTGATATTTTTATCTCTTTGGTAGAGTGTATTGGGCTTATTCTTTTTTATTCTATTGGGCCTTTATTATTGAATTATGAAAATCATTAAGCCCGATCATCATAATATTTTCATTTCAAACTTATAAGGCCAAGATTGGTCGATTGGATCAATCCTTTAGACATTTTAAATATCTCTGATCTTTGACTGTAATGATGAAAAAGCATGTCGGTTGACTAAAGAACTGCCGTGCATTAATGTGGATGGGATTATAATCGATCGGCGGTATATGATGATCAAAAAGCGAGAGAATAAACTACATGCGATTCGGCGAGAACCCATCGGGTAAAGGGAATGTCGGATAGTAGTGGATGTACGATAATTGAGCGAGGAGGGTATAACTTGGTGAGGAAGTCTCCACAAGAAGTGTAGGTTCTCATACACTTCTTCATTTAGAATCGGATATTCACGGAGAATTATTATTATCTCTTGATATCAATACATTAAGCGATATAGCCTCAGTTTTCGAAAAACCTTGTGAATTCACATCTTGACTCTCACGCTTTGAGCTATCCCAAAGCGGAACCGTAATCGAAGCTTGTAGTGTTTATTGTGTTTACGTTTGCGAGGATCGGGGCGTTTTAGGTGATTGGGGCGTGACGAAAGATCTTGGCGTTAATAAAAAAAGCATAACATATTCACATCATTTAATCAAAATAATAAAATTCAAATTATTTTGTTAACTAATCAAAACAACTAATTAATAAAATAAGTTGTATAACATATTTATATCATTTAATCAAAATACTAAAATTTAAAAACATAACATATTTACATCAAATACTAATTAAGAAAATACTAAAATGCTAATTAAAAAATACTAAAATACTAAAAAAATCAAATTAAAAAAATACTAAAAATACTAAAATTCAAATTATTTTGTTAATTAATCAAAACAACAAAAATTCAAATTACATCATTAAAATACTAAAATCATAATACTAAATACTAATTGATATAGAAATTTTAAATTATTAAAATCATAATACTAAATAATATTTTTAAAATTCAAAAGCTGGAGTATTATGATTATTTTAGTAATTTTAATATTAATTTTTAAATCATATCAATTTAAAAACATTATGATGTAATTTGAATTTTGAATACATTTTAAAAATATTATTACATCATCAAATTATAACATATCTTTGTTATGTATAGATTATTACATTATCAAATTATTTATATTATTTATAATATATATTATTATGTATAGATTATTACATCATCAAAATTTTATATAGTTTAAAAATATTATTTAGTATTATGATTTTAGTAATTTAAAATTTTATATCAATTAGTATTTAGTGTTATGATTTTAGTATTTTTAGTATTTTTTAATTTGATTTTTTTAGTATTTTAGTATTTTTTTTAATTAGTATTTTAGTATTTTTTTAATTAGTATTTGATGTAAATATGTTATGTTTTGAATTTTAGTATTTTGATTAAATAATGTAAATATGTTATACAACTTATTTTATTTAATTAGTTGTTTTGATTAGTTAACAAAATAATTTGAATTTTATTATTTTGATTAAATGATGTAAATATGTTATGCTTTGTTTATTTTTTATTTTAATATTTTTTGTTTTGATTAAATGATATATATTGTTTTATTTAGAATATATTTTATATTTAAGCGCATCGTCATCACATTTTACCCTGTTTATTTTCTTTTGTTAATGGCGCATGCATTTTAACGAAAAAATATAATGTTAAGGGTACTTTTGGGAAAAATATTAGTTTAGGATGCAAGTAGGACATCGGGGTAAACATCAGGGGCTTTTTTGACACTTTGCCTAATAAAAAAAAAGGTAAAAAGGACTAGGAAGTTATGGAGTAAACATTTAAAATTAAGGAAGGTTGAGGACCAAATTTAAATCAAATATCGAAGTATTGATGATGGAGATTGGAGAGCGAGTAATAAGAAATTTAAATTACTGCATTTTATAAATTTTTATTAAATAAATTGTCACATGCATGAAAACTTTTATAAATAGACTTTTAATTTACTAAATAAAATAGGTAGATTTGCTAGTTGGTAGATAAGCAACCTAGCTTGATACTTGGAGTTGTATACTAATTGAAATGTTGCCGGCTAAGTA
Source organism: Panax quinquefolius (assembly GCA_020205615.1). Taxonomy (NCBI): domain Eukaryota; kingdom Viridiplantae; phylum Streptophyta; class Magnoliopsida; order Apiales; family Araliaceae; genus Panax; species Panax quinquefolius. Next base: position 34,313,760 of record CM035169.1, read on the forward strand.
TAACTGTCCAAGCAGCGTCACCTTTCTTAATTAAATGATTAGAGGGATTTTTAGACCTTGCTAATCTATAACTAACCGAGAGTCGAGTATTGAATTGTACAAATTTAATTCACAAAATTTATCGAGTATAAAATAATGTTTGATTGAGGCTCATTTAGCTACCGAGTCGAACACGATCTCAAATCGAGCCCGAACAGTTTAAACTTTTCAAACGAATATATATGATCCGAGTATCAATAGAAAATTGTAATTTAAAAAGTTTCGACTGATTTATCGAACTTTAAAATTTTCTCATATTTGACTCATTTATATTTCGAGTTGAGTTCGAATCGAACTTTTAGTCGAGCGAGTACGAATCGAGCTCAAACTGTTTGCTCATTTTACAGCCTTATCTATAACTATATATGTATAATCTAGGGCTAAATACAGTTTACTATATTAAGTATTAATTATCATATTGATGATTAAGCCTTCAAAGAATTTAGGCTTACACTTTACTACATCAATGTCTAATTTGATATAATTTAGCCCCCAAATTTTCGAATCCGGCCAAAATTGGCCGAAATACCTAATTTTTCGTCCAGATAAGAATTATATACGGTTTGACCATATAGAATACGGGCTAATAACACTTGTGTTACATCAAGTACCACCAAATTCATAATTTACTACATCAAATACCTAATTTGTATAAATACTTATTTTGACGTATTAAATCTGTATAAATCCTTATAAATAATTATTATATGTTAAATTATTAAAATTAAATATTAATACAAAGATTACCAATTATATATATTTTATTTTAAAATTTAAAAAAATATTTAATTACCGAAAAAATCAATAAACTTTTAACAATACGAATTATATTTTTAACACGGATAACATTAAACTTAATTTTAAACAATTGACAAAAGTGCCCAAAATTTAATTAATTAAATAATACCCTTTTTATATTAGAATGACATACAAAAGTAGGAGGAAAAAATTGAAAAAGAAAAAAGAAAAAAAATGATCCATTTGCTCTCTCTACTCTCCCTCTTCCCTAATCCTTCAAATTGTTTTGTTATTTCAAATTTGAAAATTCTAGCGCCTTGGATTTAGAAAGTGAGTTGTTTTTATTTAGTTAAAAGATTCTTCAAACAAATAGCAGTTAATTAGTTTATTCAACAACACTTTCTTTTCGTCCATTTTCCGTTTTATTCTTCAAACAAACAGTAGTTAATACATATATTAACTACTAATATATGTATTAGTAGTTAATTAATACATATATTAACTACCTATATATATATATATATATATATATATATATATATATAAACAGTAGTTTATTCTTCAAACAAACAGTAGTTAATATTTATTTCGGTCAATTTTGGCCGGATTCTGAAATTGAGGGCTAAATTGTATCAAATTAGACAGTTAATGTAGTAAATTATAAGCTCAAATTTTTTGGGGGCCAAATTATGAATTTGATGATACTTCATGTAACAGAAGTGTAATTAGCCCTATAATCTATCATAACTATCAATACAACTATATATAACAAGTCAAGAAAACATCTCATTCAAATTAATTTAGTTGGTCATTCCAAAGATAATTTGGGTATTAACTTATAACTCTCACATACAAATTACATAATTATAATAATACATGTTCAAATTCAATAAATATAATTTTAATTTGGTATATATACATACATGTATGAATCTCATAATAAAATTAAAAAAAGTCATCAAAAACATTAATGTCATATATATATACTAGTTGGGTCCCGTGCCTCCGACACTGTATGGACGGTGAGATTTATCTCAAACTTTGAACGGCCCAAATGATTTATTGAGTGAGCGGAAAATTCAAAATTATTTGTATTTTATTAGATAGATATGGATAATGATCCATATCATATATTTGCTATGGATCCTTACATATAAGGGCATAAACCGTCTATACCATTGAAAATAAAAAAGAACGGTCAGGATTAGAAATTGATCAACGGTCCGCTAATAATAGTAGCGGATGGTAAAAAGCACATATCATCCTATACTGTTAGTAGCGGACATTAATCAGAATAAGGGTTAATTTGATTTTACCAATAAATATTTAAGGTTTATTAACTAGGGTTTAGTGTTTATTTTAGCCCTAAACATTTATTGATAAAGTCAAACCCTTATTTTGATTAGCGTTTGCTACTATTAGTAACAGATAGTATGAGTTTTTTTTTACTGTCCGCTACTAATAGTAGCAACCGTCGATTTTCAGTTTCGAATTCTAGTCGTTTCTTCTTGTTTTCAATGATATAGATGGTGTATAACCTATAAGGATTCATAACAAATGCATATTATAGATTATTCCCCCATATATATATAATCTATAAGTGGAACTTACAATTGAATTATTTTGATAAACAAAACAAATATAAGAAAGATATATCGTGTCTCACACGGGTTCCAATTAGTTTGTATATATAATAAGGTAAATGAAGATCTTATCCAAATTAACTGAGTCAATTTGGTTGGTCGTCGAGTTAATACTGAGTCAATCGTCCCGAGTTCATCCATTACTACAAATTACAATGAATGTCATGTTCATAATTATATCAAAATTTTCGTATCATTTGTTGTATTAGTCCAATGTGTACATGCATATATTAAAATACATATAAAATAATTTTGATATAAATACAATTCTTCAATACCATCACACTAATATTATTTATACTGATCAAATTATAATATTTATAACACACACCACAATTTTAAATTATACTGTTTATAAACTGGGATGTCTGTCTAGTACTCCCTCCATCTCTTAATATAAGTCATTTTAGATAAATACTTTAGTCCCCTAATAGAGAATTTCAAGTAAGTATTAATTGCTTAGTTTATAATATTACCCTAAGTATTAAAAATAACTTTGGTTCTCTTACTATTTTTTACCCAATAAATAACACTCTTTTTCTCAATACAAGGACAATATAAACAATTAATATAATATTTAATTTTATACGTACAATCATTTCTTTAATACTTGTGCACAACTCTAAAACGACTTATATTAAGCTATGGAGAGAGTACTTAATTAGTCTCTCCTTCACTCTCTCTAATTAATTCACATTGTTTTTATCAACTAAATGTTGCGAATTAACCAAATTAATTGATGTATTATGTTACGAATATATTAAAATGAAAATGAATATTTTAATATATTCGTAAAGTGTCATCTTTTAATCGAAAATAATTAAGATAACGATCATTACATTAGTTATTCTAATGCACCAGAAGTTTAATTTCCAAGGATACTTGAACAATTCAATATTATAGACTCACAATATTGATAATCAGATCGTTCCCAATAAAGAGGGAGTCTTTTGTAGAAACTACGCGCAATTAATTAACACATTTCCTTGACAGAATTTTTAGACATTTCCAATAATGTTAAATGATCTAATAATATCATATCGAATAATATGAGTTATTGCGTCGTGACAATTATTGATTTAATAATATGAAATATATAATTGCTATTGTAGCAATTATTGAGTTCAATAATATGAGATATTGTGCAATATCTTGTGATACTGTGAGTCACTGTAGAATACCGTATACAACTGTACTTTTATCACCAATTATTTACACAGTTAAAAGATAGTACCATTGATAATTTTTATTAAAAAAAATTATTTTTATCGTTTTCTGTATCCAACACTTATTCGTTATGTGCCACCAATGATTGGTTATTTCGGCGGCGTCGTACTTTTTTCCGACAGAACGAATATTCCCCTACAAAATAATTAATCTGATAATTTGCACATATAACCATTAACTTTATCATTTTATAAATTTAACACCTTACTATTTAGAATTAGAATTATATATAAAAAATAATTTTTTATTTCATAAAAGTTGGGTCATACACAATTCATGAGAAATCTGATACATTACGATAATGGTTTGGCAGGTTAGAAATTGCAATCCTCATCTTTGGGCCTCAATAATGGTGTTTATTCATTTCAGTCATCTTTAGCATCACTTGAGTAATTTTTGTTAACAAGGTTTCGGAAACCCACTTCAGCGATTCTTCCCACGACTTCGCCTTCTAAGTCCACACCACCATTATCATCCACTCTTTTTACAAAAAACAAGTCGTTCTGGTTGACTTTTGTGTGGTTTCGTTCATTACAAATTGGAATTTAGATTAAACCAAAGCTTAAGATCCATTCTCACCAATATCCGATTTCTTAGCCGACCCATCAACATAACACGTTCATCGTTCCCCTTGGAAGTCTTCTAGTGTCTTCGGCTAGCGGGGGAGAAAATATTTTTTGGGTAAGATATAATGTTAGTCGTCTATTTTTGGCTATCTTCGACGATTATAAGGTCAATCATCTATCTCCAGCGATTATAAGGTCGGTCATCCGCCTTCGACGATATAAGGTCATACGGTTCTCCGGAACCTCTACATAAAGGCTCCCTAGGGGATTGAAAGCACTGTTATGGCGATATAAGGTCATACGATACTTCAGAACCTTTATATAAAGCCTCCCTATGAGATCGGGAGCATAGTTATGGCGATATAAGGTCAAACGGTTCTCTGAAACCTCTATATAAAGCCTCGCTCGGGGTTCGGGAGCAATATTGCTAAGGATATAAGGTCAGACGATTCTTTAGAACCTAAATTCAAAGTATCCCTTAGGGGTCGGGAGCAATATTACGGAGATATAAGGTCGGTTATCTACATTTGACTTAAGGTCGGGAACGAACAAGACAAACGTTCTCTTAAACGAATAAACATTCTTCGAGACGGACTAACGTTCTCCCGAAAGGATAAACATTCTTTGGGACGGACTAGGGCTGCAAACGAACCGAACTGTTCGTGAACCAGTTCGGTTGGGTTCGAATTCGAGTTGCTCGCCTAGTCGAGTCGAATTCGAACATAGTGTTACGTTCGATTGCTCCATCGAACATGTTCGCGAACCATGTTGTTCGGTTCGTCTTTGTTCGCGAACAGTTCGATAAGTTCGAGTTCAGTTCGATAAGTTCGAGATCGATTCGTGTAGTTACATGTTTAAATTGTTTCTAAAATCTTGAATATAAATAATTGGTTTATTCATATTAAATTCTAAAGTTTGTCTTATCAATAATTGTTAAATTTGTAACATTTTTTTATTATCGAAACATGTTTTTGTTTTTTGAATAATTGATTATAAGTAAATATTTTTATTAAATAATAATGTGTACTTCTTCACCACTAAATTCCAATTTAATTAAAATAATTTTAATATTTTCATAAAAATTTTAACAAACATTGTTGAATTATTATAATTTAAATCCCTAATAATTTAATAAATTATAACCAATGTCATAAAGCACATAAATAAAGTCATTAATCATTATGCAATGACAATTTGACATTAATTAAAGAATGATACAATAAAGTTGCTTATATTTACATGAGTTATTGAAATTGTCAAATCGATATAGAGATTACAGAAATCAAGTCACCAATGTATCGAGACTTCAGTAATAGAGTAATAATCATTGTACAATTACTGTTGTATATTGCATGCATCAACTATCAATTATGTAATTAAAAGTGCAAACTTGATTTTATCAATTTTTGATTTTTTTTTTTTAGTTTTACAAACTTAAGGTGTATATGTGAGACAGTGAGAGAGAGTGATTGACTAACTTTGATTTATTAATTATGCAATTAAGTAATCATATTCAGGGTAAAAAGTAGTGTTTAATGATCCAATTAAACAATATGTTATAGTACCATTTGCATGAAATTTAAATGAGTTATTAATTTAAATTAGAATAAGCAAAAATATTTTTTAAAAAATGAAACAAAATTTCTAAATAGCTTTGACTTTTAAGCCTTTGATCTTAGAATGGTAGTTAATTTATTTAGTTTGAAACAATATAATTATAAAATTAAAAAAAATTATAAAGTAGTTTTCAAAATTTATTGAATTCAAAAGTTAATTATCACATCCTTTTGAATTAAAAATATTTCTATCGACTTTGAAAATTCATACTTGATCGGTTTATTAATTACTTATATTTTGAGCGGAGGAACGAAGGAAGTATTTGGTATTAATACATTTCAAATTTTCAAAGTTAACAATATTAGTCTATTAGATATTGAATTAATCTAAATCAACTAAATTCACATTATTTTAAATCTTAAAATTTTACAATTTCATATTTTTCATTATAAAAATATTAAATAAGACTATTTTTATGAAATAGATGGAGTATTATTCATTTATTCTAGATTAATTATGTAATAAATAATAATATTGACCACTAATAATTTTAATATATATATATATATATATATATATATATATACGATAATATGATAATATGATATATATTATATTTTATTTTTAAATCTATATAATAAAACAGAACCCATTTTGAATCTTTCATTTGACAAAGCACAAGGACGACTCAGATTCATTCTAACTTAATTCTTCCAACTTAATCTAAAGGCTCATATTTCTTCCCACCCAAATCAAATTCACCCCTATACCCTACTCTCTCTCATATTCGCACACAAAATCTTTCTCCCTCCTCTCTTCTTCACACACACAAACAATTAATAATAATAATAATAATAATAATAATAATAATAATAATAATAATAGTACTACTACTACTACTACTACTACTACTACTACTACTACTAATAATAATAATAATAATAATAATAATAACAACAACAACAACAACAACAACAACAACAACAATAATAACAATAATAATAATTATTGTGGTGGTGTGGTGAATTATGATAATCGTTAATGATGATTGTAAGTTTTGTAGACAAGTTTAGATTTTTCTGGATATCTATTTTTAAAGGAAAATTAATTATTGTGGTAGTGTGGTAAATTATGATAATTGTTATGTCTGATTGTAAGTTATTTTAAGTTACAAAGAGTCTTTAGGTAATATAGTATTTTTCGAATTTTAATCTAATTTTTCGTTACGTCGTGCCTTCAGGCACGAGCAATTACTAGTAAGTCTTATATAGTGTGATATAAGACTTATATATCAATGATAATATGATAATAATATAATATGATATATATTATATTTATATGATCATATTCTATTCTAAGAATGATAATTATAATATTTGATATAATTTTTGATTGAATTACTTAGACTCTTAGAGAAAACATTTTTGGTATTTATTTAACTGTTTTTTTACTTTAGATTTCTAAGTTTATGTTCGCTAACAAATTTGTGTTCGTGAACAAGTTGGTGTTCATAAACACGTTTGGTGTTCGTGAACAAGTTTGGTGTTCATGAACAAGTTTGTGTTCGTGAACAAGTTTATGTTAGTGAATTTTCGCGAATTTTTCATGCTTGCGAACAAGTTGTGTTCGACTTGTTCGCGAACTCATTCATGTTCGCGAACACCAAACGATCCGAACTCGTACATAGTTGTTACTTCGATCAAGTTACTCAAACATGTTCGAGTTCGACTAAAAGTACTGTTCGAGTTTGGTTCGAGTTCGACAAAGTTTGGTTTGGTTCGATTCGTTTGAAACTCTATGACGGACTAACGTTCTCCCGAACAGATAAGCATCCTTCGGGATGGACAAGCATCCTCTAGTTCGGGCTGATGCTTCCGGGACTAAACGTCATTCGGTTAACATCCTCCGTGACTAATTGATGTACTCTCTTATTTTAAGTTTTTTATAATAAGAGAGAGGGGGTAATGTTGGGGCATGATTTTGTGGCCCTGAATAATTCGGTGGGTCACACCACATGGTAGAATACTCCAGTCAAGATGCTTGACTTTTGAGGGATTTAAAGTCCTAATTGACTAGTAGTCTCCATACCTAATTTAACTTCCTATTTTTAAAGAAACCAAATCCAATCCAATCCAATCATGAGGATTGCGATTATAATAAGACTTTACATAAAGACTCTTATTTTTTCTACTCGGGGAAGGGTGATAAAATTAAGGAGGTGTGATCAACTATAAATATACGGGTCCCAGGTACCTCACATATTATCTATATTTACGCACTAGAGCAAATTATATTTCTCCATTGTTGACGTTTCTGGCCTGTACCGATTCTCACGCCAAAGTTATCACCCAACGACTCCAACCATTAAGCTTGTCGGACGTGATGGTTTGTTCACTATACAGGGTTCCTGCTCGTTGTTTGATGATTTTGTAGGCGGACAAATTTTGATGTTAACATTATAATTTTTGGTTATTTGTAGAGTGATGAATGTTATATAAAACAGAGTATACAAGTCCTCAATCAGTTCATTCGTGATTAAGGTTTACCTTTTGATCTTAAGTTAAACTTGAATATATAAATTTAATAATTTTCCTTTAGCCACTATCTTAACAATAATTTGGACAATAGGTTTGTTGAATCAACAAAGCGTAGTTACTTGCAGAGTATGATGAGTATAGATTTCTTGGTATGTTACTCTTTGTATCCGACTTCTTAAAATTAAACATGGAACGAAAAAATGAGAACGAAATAAGGAAGATGAACAAAAAATAAATATAATCAAGGAACTGGAGGGAACTACACAAAATGTTAAATGAAGAGGAAAAAAAAGATAATAAAGGGTAGTAGTTATTAGTGACACTTCAATATGCTCTTATGTAACACCCCCTTTCCGAAATAGAAAAGAGGTTACTCAAAAACATAATAAAACTGATTAATTTAATAGCAAGGCTCAGGCGCTAAAATAATAATCTTAATATCTGATAAATACCATAAGTCAACCATAATAAATATCAAACTTCCTCAAACCATAATTTAAAATAATTTATTACAATTCCGAACAAAGTAACGTATCACAACCTAAACATAATATATCTAAACCATTTGGATAAAAGGAAGCTCTCGCCACACTTGCCCTTGATTCCACGATTACTTAGGAAGAAAAACACAGCATGAGCCAAATGCCCAGTACGAATATAGAATACAAATAATGAACCGAAATAACTAACTCAATTAAATGAAATGAAACGAAACGAACAAAACTAATACAACGAAATAATAGGCTGAATCAAATGGCTGAGTGTTATTTCATACCGAGCTCAGAATAAATAGTAATATACCTTGCCACACAGGCAAGTCAAATAATGCCACAAATGTGACGCCCCCAAAATTAGGTATACATCACCCATCTTGGGTAGTCAGATACATGGTACAGAATTTAAATACAACTTACTAATATAACTATGGTATACAATACGACATAAAGCATGAGTTTGAATACAAATATTGTCTACTAGATATTATACAAACTCAAAAGGAGTCCTCATTACAATTATTATCACACTTTATTTTACGAATAGTGAGGACTACTAATGCTATCCTCTGGACCATTACTCGTTCCCGACTCGTCCAAATTTATGTTCTCATTTCAAGAAAAACGGAAAGAAAAAGGTGAGCTCAACTAGCCCAAAGAAGAAATATTATGACTAAGATAATGCGAGAATAAATTATCAATAGCCTTCAATGATGTTAAAGCGATAAAATATAATAAACATCAAGTTTAATCAACGGAACAAGCAATCCATTAAAAGAGTCAAGTAGAAAATAAAATCTACTATCTTTTATGATTAAAAGGTTTTTCATCATCATTATATATTTGAGACTCAAACTTTAATAAATAATCCACATCATCGAATCACCCCCGCACTATGGTCGAGGATATTCTTTAGTATCACGACCACAATTATTCATGCACTACTGGCCAAGAATAGTTGTGTATTCATTAATGGTCATGATCATGCCAACATTCATCCATCAATGCACTATGGCCACAGAGGATTTTTACCACATCATTTGTAACATTACGGTCATGATTACGAATAGTCTCTCGGTCATAATCATACCAAGTCCATCTACGCACTTCTGATGCCCATGATGACTTTAAAAAAATATAAACATGAGGATGATGACAATGATATAAGAATTCAATAAAAACAAGTTCAAGAATTATTTTATCCGGGAATTATTAACGCCCAAATTGTCAATATGATAATCTTGTTTTGTAGAGTAAAATTCAAGAATGATCGGAAGAATATTTCCATGAAAGATCTTTGGATGAAACGCAAATATCAAGGATATTCTACTAATTTCATGGAGTATAAGTCAAAGTTTTAACCAATTTGGGTATAATAAAGAATGGAATAACAAAAGAAATCACCATGCATGCGATAGATCAGACTGTGTGAGTTATTCCATGAGAATAATAAATAACGGAACCAGTCCGGCGTAAAACGCATGCAGACGAGGATGTTCAGCAGAATAATAATAAAGAGGCGAAACCAGTGGGTGTAAAACACATGCACAGGATGTTCCAGCAGAATAATAATAAAGAGGCGGAACCAGTCAGGTGTAAAACGCATGCATGAGGATGTTCCAATGTAATAATAGAAGAATGTCACCAAGTATAGGTAAATCGCGTGATACAAAGTTATTCCAATGAGAATAATAAGCAATGGAATAACAACAGTTCTCTTCATGAATAAGAAAGAATAACACCCCTTACTTTTGGTAGGAGATTGAATCTGCGGTAGAAGTGTAGTAACAAAATACTCTTCTTCTTTCTCTCTTATTCTCTCTATACTTTCTCTCTAAAGCTTGAATGAATTTCGTGAAAATAATGAAGCACTAGGCCTCTATTTATAGAAGATTTCTAGCTTAAGACCTACCATGTGAAAAGACAAGTGGCTTGACGAATTGGTGATGTGAAAAGAAAAGTGGTTCGGCCTTTGTAATGTGAAACGACAAGTGGTTCGACGCTCGTAATGTGAAACGACAAGTGGTTTGGCGCTGTGAATGTGAAGCGGCAAGTGGTTTGACGTCCGGTAAAGGTAATTACTATTGACGAAGGTAATTACTATTCACAAGGGTAATTACTATTGACGAAGGTAATTACTATTGACGAAGGTAATTACTTATTCACAAAGGTAATTACTATTGACGAAGAGACTCTTAGATGATGACATATGGGCAAATTTATAAAATAATCAAACTTACCACAAACGTCTCATAATGAGACTCTTTTATATACATTAAGGATTGAATAAATATTACCACAAATCATTTTATTTTTAATCAACACATTTTTAATCTTTCAACAATTATTAATCATTTATAACTTGTCGTCTCAATTAATAATATAACATATTATATACGATGATTTGTGTGACAATAATTGAATCAATAATATAAGAGATATGACGCGTGAATTCATGTAGTAATAATTGAAGCATAGTTGGTGACTTCTCACGTAAGCATCAATAATCAATACCGCAGTGTCTTCTTAAACGACGCCAGACATCTTTGTATTTTTACAACGGGTAGTTCAACAGTTTTAACAGTAACACCTCCGCCATAGTTATTTTTATAAAATATTTTTGTCGTTTTCTCAATCCAAATGATAATTACATTATTAGGGTCCACTAATGATTGAGTCGTTATACGAATATTCCCTAACAAAAAGAATATTCCCCACCAAACGAATATTTTATAACAACTTGCATACTTTTGCAAAATTTATAAATATTACCCACAACTATAACATTATATCAAATTTATTCCATAATATTCAAAAATAATATTTATAAAAAATTCATCTTTATTTATAATATTTGGGTCTTACAACAAAGGCAATCAAAATAATGCCACCACAAGAGCAAAGTCACTTTAATTTGATCATGTAATCCAGATGCGTGCAAAATCGAAAGGCGTGTTTGACACAAACATCATCACTCCGCAGAACAGAACAGAAAAACTAGGGTCGACCCATACGCCTCCCACAACAAAACACCAAATGGCTAACTCCCACCGGAGCACAATACGGAGACGCCAACCATACATACATCAGAACCACCCGATGATCATGACCATCCGCATTTTCTTCCTCAACATTTGCATGCTGACTATTATTTCCCGGATTCCCTTGCTCAGGAATGTCTAAAGGCGACTGCTGCATTGCCTGTACAACCTGTGCCACCAACTGAGGTAAAGCCTGATTCACCGCCTGATTCACTAAGGTAGCCAATTGAGTATTCATCTGATCATTAGGTTGCTCAATGGATTGACCCTCACCTCTTCCCCTATTGTTACCTCGCCTCCCAACAACACTGGCGGATCTACGAGCCATCCAAAAAAGAGATCACGAATATAAACAAACAGATTATAGACAAATTCGAATATAACGGATATGATAGCTGAACAGAAAGTCAAACAGAACAAAAACCTAACCTAGAAGTCTACCCATAACTCACAGGTCAAACCTAAATAGGTTTTCTACAAGAAAGAACCTGGCTCTGATACCAACTCTGTAACACCCCCTTTCCGAAATAGAAAAAGAGGTTACTCAAAACATAACAAAACTGATGAATTTAATAGCAAGGCTCAAGCCCTAAAATAATAATCTTAATATCTGATAAATACCACAAGTCAACCATAATAAATATCAAACTTCCTCAAACCATAATCTAAAATAATTTATTACAATTAAAACAAAGTAACGTATCACAACCTAAACATAATATATCTAAACCATTTGGATAAAAGGAAGCTCTCGTCACGACTTGCCCTTGATTCCCCGATTACCACTAGGAAGAAAAACATAGCATTAACCAAATGCCCAAAGACGAATATAGAATACAAATAATAAACCGAAATAACTAACTCAATTAAATGAAATGAAACAAAAGCGAACAAAACTAATACAACGAAATAATAAATTTGAATCAAATGGGTGGGTGTTATTTCACACCGAGCTCGAATAAATAGAAATATACCTTGCCACGTGCAAGTCAAATAATGCTACAAAGGCAATCAAAATAATGCCACATGCGTTAAAGTCACACACCGGACCGCCTTAATCGAGATCGTGAAAAATTGAAAGGCGTGTTTGACACAAACATCATCACTCCGTAGAATGTAATGCAGAAAAACTAGAATTCACCCATACGCCTCCCACAACAAAACACCAAATGGCTAACTCCCACCGGAGAGCACAATCTGAGACGCCAGGTGGTGATCACACCGCCACGGAAGGTGTCATGCCTCGGTGCAAGAGGATATGCATGTTGTACTTCACGGTGGTTATAGCTCGTATATACCCTACGGTATTCTAACAAAGATATAATGTCACAACACATGCGACACAACAAAGGGGTTCTAACGTGTACATGTTAAATTGAAACGAAATATCAACACAAAGTCTCCAAAAATATTAACATGTACTTTCTACAATATCAAAATAATTTTATAAACATGATACATTAGTCTAAAGAGTACAAATAGGAGTTCTAATGTAAACTCCAAAACAACTATCACAATAAATTGACAAGAAATAATTATAAGAGGCAATTCTATATTTCAAAACGAATAACGAAACAAACAAATCAAAAACAAAAGAGTCTCGCTGAGAGAGTACGGAATCCGTACCTGGATTAAGCAATGTAATACCCAAAATTTAAATAAGATTATGATAATCTCTTTAAAGTCGATCTAATAAAATAAAATAAAATTTTATTACAAATTTACCCATTAACAATATAATATTGTTAAATTTATTACCAAGTAAATTTTATAATATTATCAACAAGATTAATTAGTTAAAACTAATATACATAACTTTCAATTTGATTCACCAATTTGATTTATAGGCTTCATAAATTCACTACTTATTAAAATAGAATATTTGTATAAATATATATATAATTCGTCTAACAACCTGCACCAACGTACATCAGCTTTCAACCTAAGCTTTATATTATATATGCATTAAAATAAAATATATATATATATATATATATATGTGTGTGTGTGTGTGTGTGTGTGTTGTCATGTAAATCAATTAGCACAAGTTTTACTGATACTCTTTAAAATGATGAATGTATCCTTCTTTAACAATCATAATGATAATTCTTAAAAAGTTACATAACGAACCATAAAACGCTTGAACAAAAGCCGACATCAGAAAAAAAGGGTATATACCGATTTTTATCGAATCGACCTGACGAATGGCTTTTTTATCTTAACCAATCGGTCAGGTTGGAAAAAAACCAAAAAACTGAAAAAACCAAAAAAAAAATGAAATTTCTACATCATCGGTTTGGATGAAAAGAAGTACTAAAGTTGGCCGAAAGTACCCCAAGCTCGTTGAAACCCTTTTCGGACAAGTGAAGTAAACTATGGGTCCCGATCTCAAACAATGACAATTGGAGTACCATGAAGTCTAACAATCTCCTCTTTGAAAGATATGTGCCAACCTATCCACCGAGTAACCCTCATGGATAGCCAAAAAAGTGTGTCGATTTGGTCGATCGATCCACCACTACTAAAAATGGCATCATTCTTCCCGAAAGTCTTGACAAACCGGTCCACAAAATCCATCGTGATATCTTCCCACTTCCATACTTTGGAATGTTTAAGCATTACTGACAAAGAAACCACTAGCTCGTTGATGTTCTATCTTCACTTGTTGACAAGTAAGACACTTCCCAACATGTTAAACCACGCCTCTCGTTTCATCCCATTCCACCAAAAATTCTTCTTCAAATCTCTATACATCTTCGTAGAACACGGATGAATAGAAAATGATTTAACTATGAGCCTCATTAGCATAGCCTCCCCGAATGATTGGATCGAGGCAGACACACAACCGCCACCCAACCAAATCACACCATGGTCATCAATACGAAACTCGGTCTGTTTTCCCTCCTCTAGATTCTGCGTCATACTCCACAACTCCCCATCTTCTTTTTGAGCTTCTTTGACCCGCGAGATAAGAGAGGGCTCAACTCTCATACCCGCCAAATGCCCATCTGAACCTCGTACATACAACTCCAACTCTAGCCGATCCATATCCGAAATAAGCGGAGGTTGTGTAATAAAAGTACGCCACACTTCTGAACTCTTCTTATTGGGCGTCTGCAACCACGTTTGTTTTCCCGGGTGATTTGAATTCTAGCATCATAATCTTTTAGAAGCTCCAACTAACGCCTCTGCCTCATGTTAAGCTCTTTCTGAGTGAAAATGTATTTAAGACTTTTATGATCGGTGAAGATATCACAAGTCTCTCCATACAAATAGTGCCTCCAAATCTTTAAGGCAAAGATCACCGCTGCCAACTCCAAATCATGTGTGGGGTAATTCACCTTATAAGGTTTAAGCTGCCTAGAAACATAAGCAATCACCTTACCGTGTTGCATTAAGATACACCCCAAACCTTTCTTAGAAGCATCGCTATAAATCTGATAACCTCCTGTCCCCGACGGCAATGCAAGTATAGGAGCTGTCACAAGTTGTTTCTTCAATTCCTCGAAACTCTTCTCACGCTCCTTATTCCACACAAACTTGACGCCCTTTCTCATCAACTGAGTCAATGGCAAGGCAAGCAAGGAAAACCCTTTCACAAACCGCCTATAATACCCTGCCAAACCCAAGAAACTCCTAATCTCTGTCACTGTAGTAGGTCTTGGCCATTTAGTGATAGCCTCAACCTTCGCAGGATCCACCTTAATGCCTTCAGCAGAAACAACATGTCCCAAAAATGCAACTTGCTCCAACCAAAACTCGCATTTAGAGAATTTAGCATACAACTTCTCTTTCTGCAAAATCCCCAACATTGTGCGAAGATGCTCCTCATGCTCTTCCTTAGACTTGGAGTAAACCAAAATGTCATCAATAAAGACAATAACAAATTGGTCCAAGTACTCCCTGAACACCCAATTCATTAAATCCATAAACACTGCCGGAGCATTAGTCAACCCGAATGGCATCACCAGAAACTCGTAATGCCCATATCGAGTGCAAAAAGCTATCTTAGGGATATCCTCATCCCTCACCCTCAACTCGATGATAGCCCGACCTCAAGTCTATCTTCGAAAAATACTTCGACCCCTGAAGTTGGTCAAACAAGTCACCAATCCTCAGCAATGGATACCGATTCCTGATGGTAATCTTGTTCAACTCCCTGTAGTCTATACACAGTCTCATAAACCCATCCTTCTTCTTCATAAACAAGACTGGAGCACCCCACGGCGAAACACTCGGCCAAATCACGCCACGATCTAACGCCCTTCAATTGTCCTTGAACTCTGCAACTCGGCGCCATAGATGGCGATAGAGATAGGCTTCGCACCAGGAACAAGTTCAATAGCAAACTCCACTTCCCGCTGGGGTGGTAACCCTGACAACTCCTCAGGAAACACATCGAAAAAATCACGAACAATTAAAACATCCTCAATACGGGACTCACCCTTAGAGGTATCCTTCACAAACGCCAAATACCCCTCACAACCCTTTGCTACCAACTTCTCAACCTTCAAAGCTGAAATCAACTTCAACACCCTACTCGGTTGTGAACCCTGAAACACGAACTCTGGAGACTTCACATCTCCAAATATAACCTTCTTCGCCTGATAATCGATGGTGGCCTGGTGCTTATCCAACCAGTCCATCCCAAGAATGACATCGAAATCATGCATACTCATCGGAAGAAGATTAGCCCTACGAATCTTATCCCCAAAACTAATCGGACACCCTCGATACAAATTAGAAATAACAACAGAAGTCCCCATCGGGGTAGCAATAGACATAACAGAATCTAAAGACTGAGATGGCACACCTAGGTGCCGAAAAAAGATTGAGCAACAACGGAATGAGTAGAACCCATATCAAACAAAATAGAAGCCTCACGATTACCAACTAAAAAGAGTGCGAAAACAATACGGGTGCACTGCTTTGGTTATATGTCAAGGCAAACACTCGACCACCCTGATGCTGACCTCCATTGCCACCATTATCACCACCTCCACCATTTTTACGTGGACCGGAACAATCCCTAGCAATATGACCTATCTGTCCACACAAGAAGCATGCACATGTGAGTCTGTGGCACTGCCTCCCCGGATGGATAGCCCCACAAGTAGCACAAGGAGCTATCGGAATAAAATTTGGGTTACCCCACCGGTGATCCGGATAACGACCACGATTACGCCCTAACGACGATTACGCCATCGCTGCGACGATTTCGACCATTCCAAGGTAGGCTGCGGTGACGATTCGCCGCTTCTTACCGAGGCATCTCAACGATAACCCCTGCTCGATTCTAGCCACGCCTAACGCCTACTTGTTGGCCACCACAATTCCTATTCAACTGACCACCCTGACTTCTCCCATGCTGAACTGAAGTTTGACCCTGTTGGTGATCATCTTTGTCCCTCTTTCAACTCCCTTCCAGTTTAGAAGACCGAAAATAATGTCGTTCCATCTCAATATTTTTGGTTGCATTAGCCACTGCTGACACGTCTGTAAACTTGTTGTTAATAAGATGCTGGCGATACCTATAATGAATCCGCCACTTGAACTTCTCTGCCTGTTCCGCTGTAGTCCATGCAGAAGTTCCCGCAAAGCCTGCCAACCTTGTGAACCTTGTCATAAAATCTGTGATGGACTCATCATCTTTCTGTCGAATAGACAGATACTCTCTAGCATAGGCCTCTTTATCAGCAGCTGGAAAATACTCCTGATAAAAGACCTCACAAAACTCGGCCCAACCAAGTGTTTCAACATAACCCTTTGTTGTTTTCATCGTTTTCCACCACCTCTGTGCATCCCCTTCCAGCTTGTAAGCAGCTAGCAACACTTTCTAATTATCCGAGCACCCCAGCACATCAAAGATCTTCTCTAGGTGAGCAATCCAATTCTCTGCATCAATTGGAGTCGGAGCTGAACTGAATGCATGTGGTTTCTGCTTCTGGAACCTCTCCAACCATACATACATCGGAACCACCTGATGATCATGACCATCCGCATTTTCTTCCTCAACATTTGCATGCTGACTATTATTTCCCGGATTCCCTTGCTCAGGAATGTCTAGAGGCGACTGCTGCATTACCTGTACAACCTGTGCCACCAACTGAGGTAAAGCCTGATTCACCGCCTGATTCACTAAGGTAGCCAATTGAGTATTCATCTGATCATTAGGTTGCTCAATGGATTGACCCTCACCTCTTCCCCTATTGTTACCTCGCCTCCCAACAACTCTGGCGGATCTACGAGCCATCTAAAAAAGAGATCACGAATATAAACAAACATATTATAGACAAATTCGAATATAACGGATATAATAGCTGAACAGAAAGTCAAACAGAACAAAAACCTAACCTAGAAGTCTACCCATAACTCACAGGTCAAACCTAAATAGGTTTTCTACAAGAAAGAACCTGGCTCTGATACCAACTCTGTAACACCCCCTTTCCGAAATAGAAAAAGAGGTTACTCAAAACATAACAAAACTGATGAATTTAATAGCAAGGCTCAAGCCCTAAAATAATAATCTTAATATCTGATAAATACCACAAGTCAACCATAATAAATATCAAACTTCCTCAAACCATAATCTAAAATAATTTATTACAATTCCGAACAAAGTAACGTATCACAACCTAAACATAATATATCTAAACCATTTGGATAAAAGGAAGCTCTCGTCACACTTGCCCTTGATTCCCCTGATTACCCGCCGGAAGAAAAACATAGCATGAACCAAATGCCCAGTACGAATATAGAATACAAATAATAAACCGAAATAACTAACTCAATTAAATGAAATGAAACAAAACGAACAAAACTAATACAACGAAATAATAGGCTGAATCAAATGGCTGGGTGTTATTTCATACCGAGCTCAAAATAAATAGTAATATACCTTGCCACACAGGCAAGTCAAATAATGCTACAAAGGCAATCAAAATAATGCCACACAAGCAAGTCACACACCGGACTGCGCAATCCAGATGCGTGAAAAATTGAAAGGCGTGTTTGACACAAACATCATCACTCCGTAGAACAGAACAGAAAAACTAGGGTCGACCCATACGCCTCCCACAATAAAACACCAAATGGCTAACTCCCACCGGAGCACAATACGGAGACGCCGTGGACTGATCACACCGCCACGGAAGGTGTCATGCCTCGGTGCCAAGAGGACATGCATGTTGTACCCCCACAGGTGGTTATAGCTCAGGTATACCCTACGGTATTCTAACAAAGATATAATGTCACAACACATGCGACACAACAAAGGGGTTCTAACGTGTACATGTTAAATTGAAACGAAATATCAACACAAAGTCTCCAAAAATATTAACATGTACTTTCTATAATATCAAAATAATTTTATAGACATGATACATTAGTCTAAAGAGTACAAATAGGAGTTCTAATGTAAACGCCAAAACAACTATCACAATAAATTGACAAGAAATAATTATAAGAGGCAATTCTATATTTCAAAATGAATAACGAAATGAACAAATCAAAAACAAAAGAGTCTCGCTGAAAGAGTACGGAATCCGTACCTGAATTAAGCAATATAATACCCAAAATTTAAATAAGATTATGCTAATCTCCTTCAAGTCGATCTAATAAAATAAAATAAAATTTTATTACAAATTTACCCATTAACAATATAATATTGTTAAATTTATTACCAAGTAAATTTTATAATATTATCAACAAGATTAATTAGTTAAAACTAATATACCTAACTTTCAATTTGATTCACCAATTTGATTTATAGGCTTCATAAATTCACTACTTATTAAAATAGAATATTTGTATAAATATATATATATATATATATATATATATATATATATAATTGCTCTAACAACCTGCACCAACGCATAAATGACTTTTCAACCTAAGCTTTATACTATATATGCATTAAAATAAATATATATAATTATGTGCTACAAATATTGGCATCAATCATCAACCCATCATCTAGTTATTATCTGAGAACAGACAAACAAATTTATGACCATACACAAATAGCATAAAACTTATTTTTAATTGTAAAAATAAATATAAGTAAACAAAAGTATAAGAATTGTTTTGGGACAGTAGAATATGGCATGTTGTACACCAATTACCGTATCCAAAAAATGTGAAAGTGTAATATCATCACCATTTTACAAGTTGCCTACTGAAGAGGACTCACCATTCATAACCGAGGTTGTTTTTTGATATAGCACCATCAATTCTTTACCAACAGATTTAGCCAATGTCAAATCTGAGTTAGTTATCCCACCTTTAATAATTCTGCTGAAGAACTTGTTTACTTTGTCATGCGAGGTTGTTTTGCCCAAGTTCATACTCTTGGTACCAATAGAAAAGGAACATGCACTACTTAACTTAAGACGCTTAATCCATCTGCTGTCCACTTTGGCCCCAGATGACCATCTGGGCGGTGATTAGATTTTGCATTACTGGGTTGCTCAGCATGGAGTAAAAATGATAACAATCGGATACAATACAATTAGGATACAAACTCAAAGAAAATAATCAGCTAAGAATTCTCTAAATTTTTTGTGGTAACCAAAATTTAAAACATCCTAGTCAAGTACATTTTAAAGCTTAAGACATAAAGGGTAACTTTACTTCATTGATACTAAAGACATAAAGAAGCCCAACCATGTCTATCGACAAACTAATCCAAGCAATGAAGCGCTTTAAACCACCAATATATCTCCCCACGGTCCACACACCCAGTCAAATTCAGAAAAATATATCCTTCATGAGGGAAAAATAAAAAACTCAGATAATCTTAACACATCATAGCAGTGAATAACTATTTGAGTCATTTAACGCAATCATGGACACGTTGAATAGCAGTTGGCCCAATTTTATATTGGTTGGTCACAAATATGAAACTGTTTAAAGATTGGTCATGGATACATACGCCAACCATGTTCACATGCCGAGTATTTCAAGAGTGTAATAACTACGTAGGAGAAACTATTAAGTGTGCGTTGATATTCATCGATTGTCTATCAAAATTAAGATCAAAAAGTAAATTTACCCTTGAATGGGTCAAATAACATCTTAGCTTCACATCAACGAAATATTTGGCATTGTTGAAATGCAAAACAATGCAACGCAAAAATGAATCGAGCATAGAAAAGAGAAGAACATAGAAATAATTACCTGAAGATCCCTTTGTTGAGCAAGTAGTTTCATCTCAACCAATTTATATTCTTTGAAGTCCGCAAGAGATTAGAGCAACATGGACATCAATATTTATCTTAAATGTCAAAGGATTGCAACATAACTTGAACTAAGCTAAAAGCCAAAACCATAGAAGCATATTTTCTAGTATCAAGTCGATCATGTAGCTACCAAAAAGCATAAGCGGTCAAAGAATCACAAAATTGAAACATACAAAAATGTCTTTAAGAAATGATTAATTCTATTGTGGCATTACGATCATCTTTACAAGTTACAACCACCTTATGAACATTACAAATTAATCGAAAGCAAATATAAAGCTTTGGTTACAGCCACAGATACTTCTCTAACCTAGTCTGAATACAATAATTAGTTAAAGACTCATACTACAGGCTTATTGGCATGAGTCTATGATGATTACCAGATACATGTTTACGAGGAGGTGTGAAAAAAAGAAAATAGATGGCAATAAAAAATAGTTTACAGGAACAATCTTAACAAATTTCACTGACTATATGATGCACTAAGGACTAATTTCTCCTAATCTTGGATGGTTCAGGTGAGTAATAGAAGATTAATGACATTGTCGCACCAAGGGCAAGTCAGTTAAAACACAATCTATAGCAACAACTACGATTCACTACTACTTATGGATTGAAAGGTAGTAGTAATTTAAGCCAAGTATTCATCATTTAAGAAATACCTATCACTCAAAGTTTCCTTCACTTTCAGATCATTAAACCAAAAACACAACATAGGTGTTGTGTGAAACAAATTTGTGAAATATGAAAAAATTAATAATGTTATGCTTGCTCACTACTACTTCATTAATTGATGTAGTGAAAAATGCACAAATTTCAAAAAATTCACCATAGTTCGTAAAATTCAAAAAAATACTACATTACCTAAAGACACATATCACTACAATTCACCATACCACCACAAAATCTCATACATTCTTATTATTAATTTCCATTTTTAAATTTTTGCTTAGTTCTTAATAGGTGCATCTCTCATCCATTATATACTTAATGGCTTTCATTAATTCATTGCACTCATCTTTTTCATATTTTCCTAGCATAAAACAAAGTAAAATCAAAAGGCTAAAACGTAACAGAAAAAAACAATCTGACATCAAACCTTAACCAATATATTATGACACTAAGTAAAAAACCATCCAATCTACAAAACCAAGCTAAACATTGCAATTATCCATTATTAACACAATGAATATCCCACTCCAAGGCAACCAAACAGACAGAAAATCCATAACCAATCAACTAACAAAAACCCAGGCCTATTTGGAAGCTACCAAAACATTAAATTGATTAAAAACTAACATCTCCAATCCCATTAATTCAATTTCAAATTACCCAAGCAAACAAAAAGTTCCACCATAAACGAATCCAAATTCCCAACACAGTGAGTGCATTATTTTTACTTTTTAGATTATTTTTCTTAAATTTCATATAGTTGGAATATTATATTATTTCTAATTTTATGAAAACCTATTTCAAATTGTAGACCATATGTTTGCTCAGTAGTGAAATTTTTAAAAAATAAATGTTTTGAAACTGAGGATTCAATGAAAAGTTCAATCTTGTTTGACTATAAATAAGAAAATTCATACAATTGACTTTTGACTACTAGCACACATTTCTTGTTAAACAATCGGAGGATTCTTTGAATAATAAAGATTTATATTCATACATGATGTCTGATTTTAACACCAATGGGTTGATTGAATACAATTAACTGCATAGTCTTCAACACTTTTACAAACCTTTAGAAAGTGTTGCTATGTCATTTTATCAGCATGATTGTTTTAATCTACTAATTGCACATGAACTACAAAGAAAAATCCTTACGACCGAAATATATACTCAACTCAAATATAAACAAATACATACCAATTCACAATTTGCATGAATTTGCGGTCAAATCCCATATACGAATATTGCCATTTTGGTCCCCAAATATCACTCTGTATCTGAAAGCCGTTAAAAAATACTGAGATATCATCACTCTGTCTGCAAAGCGTAAAAGTACGATTGGGATTAACATAGGTAAAAGTTTATGTGCAAGACAACATCAATTAGATGAATGGGGAAATCATATTTAGACTTGGCGTCTTGAAAGTGTGCTGGGCTTGAGAGAGGGGTTGAGAAGTCCTCGGTCGGCTGAAGCTCCTCGATCTACAGGATGTTTATCCTTTGAGTTGAGTCTTCTTTGCTGTTTGAAAGAATTTGAATGAATATGAGATTAATTTAGTTGCCATTTTTGAATATATGATCCCATATTTAGGGGAAGGGGAAGCCATTTTTGAATATATGATCCCAGATTTAGGGGAATTTGTATCTAGGATGGAAATTTGGTGTAGAGGTATTTTTGTCAAGGACAATATGGAGCATTAAATATGTAGACAGGTGTTGAATTTGTAAAATGACAGATTTCACAATATTGTGTTATGTACTTTGATTTAGTATATATAGATTTTTGAATATATGATCCCATATTTAGGGGAAGGGGAAGCCATTTTTGAATATATGATCCCAAATTTAGGGGAATTTGTATCTAGGATGGAAATTTGGTGTCGGGGTATTTTTGTCAAAGATAATATGGAGCATTAAATATGATAGACATGTGTTGAATTTGTAGAACGACAGATGTCACAATATTGTATTATGTATTGTGATTTAGTATATATAGATTAGTTTATGGTGCAAGTGGTATATAACTGTGCAAGTGAAAATAAGTCATTTCTTTTCCCCTTTTGATGTGGGCCAGAAACCAAACAAGAAAAAGGAACGAAATTAAGAAAAGATTTTCCATCGTTTCTGTTAAAAAAAGATACATCAATTCAATAGCAAAATAGAAGGGCAAAAGAAATGACTTATAAGGTATTTTAAAATAAATATCAAATTATTATTTATTTATTTTGAATTATAAGTTCAAAAATAAATCACTACCAAACATCTCAATAATAACACAATACTTATAAGTTCTTTGACATCTTATAAGTCATTGCCGAACATACCGGTAACTAACTTATAAGCCATTGCGAAACAGCCACCGGTATTTTCTTCTTCTTTTCCGTCGGCTTGTTGGAGGGGAAAATGAAGTGAAAAACAAGAATTGTTTACTGGGGGCCTAAAACTCTGAAGCCCACACTTGTCTTCGAGGTGAAATTTTTTATACATAATTTTACTCACAACTTTCAATTTCATCAAAGTTTTCAGATGATCCATTGTTGTCATACAGTACAGTGTTTGAAGGTAAAACAAAACACGAAATTTGGGTCTTATTTTCCTTAATTTATCGGTGATAAAACAAGGTACAATGTGGTTTTATTCTCTTTATTTTAATCATATTAGATAATAATGGGTAAGACTAATGATTCTGGGTTTTGCCTAATAATTCCTAACATTAATGTTACTGTATTTTATTTTGTTCTGTTTTGTTTATGGGTTCCGTAGCTCAATGGGTTTTACCAAAGATTCTCGAGTTTGTTCAAGAATTCCTTACATTGATGTTAGTGGGCATTTTTGTTGCCATTTCTACTTATTTTATTTTTATTAATTTTGTGGTTTCATACTTTCATGGGTTTTGCCTTATTTGTTGTGATTTCTGTTTTTTCTAAATTAATCATACATACCCTTCTGCAAACACAAAATTAAATAAACGTATTATTTAGGCAAGTTAGACAAATACTGAGGCCTCTGCATTTGCATATATTTGTCAATTGAAATTTGGATGATTATTGAATCCCGTGTTATAAAGAAATGCTTACAAAGATAAATGTGCTTGCAGAATGGCTAGATTTTTCAGAAGAGACTTTGATGTGTTTCCTCGCATAGACCTGGTCAGTGTCGTTTTTGGAGGTTACTGTGGTTATATTATTGGGGAGTGGTAAGTCTTCACGGTTTTCAACTATTAATTGCTTAATTAATCAGCTTGCACTTTGAATTACTTGTGCCCATATGCATATGATTATAATATTTTATTGACCTTCATTTTTTTGAGTCTGCACTTTAATCTCTGAATCAAACCTGAATCTTTGTTGATATTTTTATATTTTATGCATGTAATGGACAATTGACTTGTTACATTGCCAGTATTTACCTCACTCTGTCCTTCACCTATCCATAAAGTTATCTGCTCATAAGTAATTATTTTTTCAAGTGATTGGAGTTTTTTTCTTTAATGATATGCAGAAGATATTGTATTATGATTAGATCCGTAGGATGCTTTAATTTATGCTGAGTTGGTGCTTTTTCTGTCGTTCTCCTAGCCTTTGCTTCCTTACTCTGAGGATCGCCACTATTATAAATGAAGTTAACTTTTAGTATTTGACTATTTGTAGAAATTTGATAGTTGGTATTTTTGCCACTATTATAGAATCAGTCGAATGCTCAATGTAATTTCTTTTTAACAGGTCAGGAAAAAGCAGGATGAGGGAATTGATCAAGAACGAGAGGTATCGTATAGTACCACATAGTACTTTATTCTTTCTTATAGATACAGTGCTTCATATTAGTTGAATATATGCAGAGATGTCACCTGAATCTTAAGAGCTGACTAATCTTTGAAAATGATTCAGTTCATGGGATTAACGAACCTTGATTAGTCTAAGACTTGCTTACTTCCTTCTTTTCTTGGAGACTTGAAGCAGTCCCCATAAAATAATAGATAATTAAAAAACTAGTCATGTTTATCCATAATTGGCTTAGTTTGATTACCCACAAGGGCCGTTAGGTTACATTATTGATTTAATTTTTATGCTTGTTGAAGTATTTAATTTATGTATCAATGCCGTTTGTCTTTTGGGACTAGTTGGAGAGGAAAAGGAGAGCTTTTGTTAGTGAAATTGTCTATGGTAAGAGTGAAAGCTTTGTTGCTAGTGCTATCAGCTATGTACTATGTTTTCTGCTCTTAGGGACTACTCTGAGATTCTTTATTTTGTTTTTGTTTTTTCTTGGGTAGTTTGTGTACGATAGTGTGGGGTACAGTTAGCTGATACATTATTCTCTTAGTTTACTTTAGTTCCGCGCTCCCATTTGGTGCTCTTCTAACAAATACTAATCCATATTACTTGCCAAAAAAGTGAAAAACTAGAAAAAAGTAGCTATTTAACAAATAAATTAAGGTATCGTTTCTATGTATTTTGAGCTGATTATGCTTATCAAAGCAAATGTCTTTAAGGAATTACATTTTGTAGACTTAGATTAGATGTTGGGTGAGATTTTATTTATTTATTTAATATTATCAAATATTATATTTTTAACTGCTATGCGTAATGTAAGGGTTAAAAGTATTCGTACCTATTAAACTAAAGGCATTTTATGTTTGAACATTGTTTTCTAGTCAACTCATTGAACTAATAATTAATTGAAAAAACTGAAAAAACGTCAATTCTATTAAAAATTAAAGGGCTGATCTATATTGTGCCACGTGGCGTGCTGATGAGTATGAAAAAGTTGAGTTGGATAAATTAATTAAATTAAATTAAATCCATTTTCTATAACTAAATTAAAATAAATCCTTTTACTATATTTAAATTAAATTCATTTCATTTCATTTAATTGAATAAATTATTTTTACTTCAATTAAATGAAAAAATGGATGTTCAACTAAATTAAACAACAACTCAAAAGTTAAAAGTATTACTTTAATTTTTTCACTAATTCTTAATACCACCACCACCACTTCTGCCTTTGTGTTGTTCAAAATCACAAGTTTCGTAAATGTCCAATGAAGAATGCAATCAACAATCAAACAACAATTTAGTTGATCCGTCTCTCCCCTAATGTCATGTACCCTTCCCTTTCGTCGTGAATCCTTCTTTGCTTTACTAGATCTGAATATTCCTCATGTCTTGACAACACATTAGATAACCCCAAATTTTTTGTTGTTTTTCAAAATGAATTAAAAAATAGAAATCCGACTTAAGTACTTTAGATAAGAGAGAAATTAGGCACATATATGGCAAACTTGTGGTGATGGAATGTTAGAGAGTAAGAGGGCAATGCTGAAATTTAGAGAGAGAAATTAGGCACATATATCACAAAATGGTCTTTCAACCAAAAAATTTAGGGATAGTTTTTCAACCTAAACTTTTAGAGAACACTTTAAACCCTACCTACAAATAATAAAACTCCAAATCCTAAAATTTGTTTAACGTGAAATCCTATTTCCCTATTATTCGCAAAAAACTCTCGGCTAATGCTTCAATTTCTTTAGTCTTTCGCTTTTTCTCTTGCTTCTACTCTTGTATTTCTTTGCATTTTGATATTGAGTTTTATTTTCTACTGTTGGATTCCTACAGTTAGTTATTTAGCCTTATGATCTATTTACTATGTTGAAGAGATATAATTAACTAAGTGTGGCCAAATTCAGAAGTGCAAAATTTGTTACAAATGGAAAAGCTTATAGCTTAGATACTTTGTTATTAGCATCGTAGAAATTACCTTTTTTGGTTTATGAGAATAGGATGTTTACCCTTTTTGAGATTTGGGGTTTTTGATTTTATTCTTCTTTTTATTATTTGACCAATCTCCCTCCCTTCCTCTCCCTCTCCCTCTCCTTCTCCCTTTAATTCATGTTCAAAATTAAACTATAACTAAGAAAGTATAATACAAAAAAGTATAAACATTAAAATAATTCTATAACAAAACCCGTGCTTTGTACATTGATATGTTTCTCTCTCACGTGTCCTGCGCATAACTTTTCTGTTAGTCAAACTAGTTGGACTAATTTTTTTAGCATTTTGTATGATTTTATTAATTAAGTTAGTTAAATGGTAAAGAATTACATTCAATAAATACTTAAATAGGCAAAAGTATATTTAATCCATATGCGTAAGCACACGCATTTTGTGTACAATGTTGGAAACCATTTTTCTCTTTTATTTTTATGGTACACGTATTCTATTTATAAGTTCATATTTACTGTTATTCCTCTCTGAATTAGCTTATGTTATTTTTTTTGTTTGAGTGGATCCTAAGTGGTTGCAAGGCTTTAGCGGGTTGAGTTATTATTCTTTTGTTCAAGCTTACACATAATAGTAATGGAAGATTCACTATTAAAATGTAGAAGCATCACATGTCATTCTAGTATGTAAGTAGATATGGTTCCCATAATTAGTGTGTACACATTGTTGTAAATTAGGAATTACCATAACTGTAAATTAGGGATGGCTATACTTGTGTATATAAACCAATGTAATTGAGAGCAAATCAATTAAGGATTTATAGACCCAAACTCTGTGTATTCTTTTCTATATGGTATCAGAGCGGGCTATCCTTGGGCCTAATTAAACACTCTTCTTAGCCTTCATTCATTCCCACTTGCAATCCATTTCTTAAGGGTCAAAGTTACCTATTTCTTAATTAGTACCACTTATCAATTGGGCCAATAGTTGTCCATGATTTACTAGATTTCTTCTGGGTTTGCTTATCTTGTGTGAGTCTTCATATACATCAGGTGGACGTGCAACCCTCAATACACCGGGTTACACGTGAGGGGGAGTGTTAGAGTATATATCTTGTCCCACATTGAATACCTTAAGAAAATGTATCTAGTATATAATGACTTGGGTCAACTCTTCTCATAGCCAATTGGTTTTGAGTTAGAGAGCTTAATGTCTTTATATACTAGACTTTGGGCCTATTATTTTAATCTAACATAGTACAACAACTTAGCTCATGAAATATGGATGATATTAGACTTACTTTTGGTAAAACATTTCAGTTAAAAAAATTGGCAAAACATTCCTCCCCACTATATTGGGGAACTAGACATGGCAATTGCTAGGCCTAGCTAAAAAAATCAATTATTTCTCTGTTTGCAGTTGTGCAGTCTTATTCAT
The DNA here is from genome assembly GCA_020205615.1 of Panax quinquefolius. NCBI lineage: Eukaryota > Viridiplantae > Streptophyta > Magnoliopsida > Apiales > Araliaceae > Panax > Panax quinquefolius. The sequence goes on from CM035169.1 coordinate 34,342,670, forward strand.
AAATATGTTCCTGTTAATCTTTGTCATCTAATGAAAAACTTCTTATGACAGGATTGCTAACAGAATATTAAAAAAGGCAGATGAAGCTGAAAGGTTTGCCCTTCCCAGAGTACTGGTATTTTTGTTTACTAATATTTTTTTGACAGGATACTAGAACAGGCGATTGAAGCTGAAAGGTTTTCCAAAAGTCAAAGAATATTATTACCAAAATGCTGTTAATTTTTCTTTATAATCTTACACTTGTTCTGGGTTTAACAGAATTTTAAAGCTGAATCATATAAATTTACATTGTGGTATTTGGTTTTTTTTATGTGGATGCTAAGTTGTCATAACAGGCATCGTCTGGAATGAGAACTTACCTGTTAGCAGATGTTAGTAATGTTAGTACCTTAACATGTAGATGTTAGTGATGTTAGTAGCATAACATGCCTTAGGTTTAAACCATTTCATGTTTCCCAGTTATCCTCCTTGTATCATTTGTGTATATATACCAATCAATGTAATAGAAAAAAACTTTACTTGAATAAAGAAATCTAAACTCAGGTTCTTAGTTTTAATATGGTATCAAAGCAAGGTCCATACTAGACCTGAGTTTTTTTTCTTTCTTCTTGCTCCGTTTCTCGTTGTCGATCATCTCTTCCAGTAGAAATCTTGCAAGATTAGGTTGTTTTGAGAAATTGAAACTATATTAAAGTTCTACGGTCCCAAAGGCGAATGGCCGTAATATTCAATTTTCCAACCCATCGCAAAGACGCGCCACCTACGCTTAACCTTCGACGCCACGCGCCGCCATTGACCGTGACATACACTTTCCGTGCGGTCTCCCAATTTGGTCGTTTTCTCTCCTCTTTCCATCTACAATGGTCGTCGATTGAGCAAAAATTCAGGTTTGTCTAGTGTTAGGCTTCATGCTCGCTCGTTAGTTCGTTTATCCACTATTAATTCCTTAAGGCTTAAAAGAACAAATTAACTGCATTAATTTGTTTTTTTTGTGGATAATTCCCTGTTTTTTGAGCCTGTAAATTATCCTTGTTATTTCCTGGATAATTCTTATTGCTCCTATTACCTCACCATGACCGAATCTGGTTCCATTCATAGTGATGGTTCTACTGAAACCAATAAAGACAGTTGATTAGAAATCATCATCTCAATTCTACTTTGGTTCTTAGTCCATTTAAGTTGGATGGAAACAATTATCTAGCTTGGTCACAAGCATGCCGTATGTCAATTGAAGCTAACCGGATGCAACACTTTATCATTGGTACAACAACCATGCCTATTAATGCAGGTATTGCCCAAGAAAAATAGAAATCTGATAACTCCATGGTAAAAACATAGATTTTTAACTCAATGGAACCCAGTTTGAGGAGTAGTTACATATTCTTAGACACGACATATGAATTTTTGGGAGGCTATCTCTCAAACCTTCTTTGTTTCTGGTGATATGTCTAAGGAATATGACATCCGTAAACGAATCCGAGAGCTGGGTCAAGGGGAGAAGCCTGTGGCACATTATTTTGCAAAGATTAATGCACTTTGGCAGGAACTCGATCATTACCGGGTTTTTTCAGCCAAATGATTGGAAGATACAACTGCTTATCAAAAGTTTGTTAATGAGGATCGAGTTGTTGATTTCTTGGCTGATTTAAACATTGAGTTTGATCAAGTTCGAGCACAGTTGATCGGTCAAACACCTTTCCCATCACTGCGAGATGCTCATGTTAGAGTCCAACAAGAGGAAAGTAGACGTCGGGTGATGGTTCTAAACTTAAATCCTGTTGACCGATCAGCCCTGGTTGCTTCATATCCGAAGTTTGACTTCCCCATTTAGTCTCCTGTTGAGAAGGAGTCCCGCGAATGTGATTATTGCGGGGGAAAGAATCATGCTTGGGATCGATGCTTTAAACTTCATGGACGTCCTAAAGGGCGTGGAGGTTGGCCCAGTCGTGGTTGTGGATGTGGATCCCAGACCTATATATCTTCTCCACCACTTCCAGTTGATGCACCCAGTATTTCAGAAATTACTACTTCACTTACTCCTGAGGAAATTTTAATTTTTCGAAAATTATGTTTCAAATCTACTCCTCATTATGCCCAATCAGGTATCCATTCTTGTGTTTTTTTTGTTTCATCAACTCGCACTAGTTGGATTATAGACACAAGTGCCTCCGAACATATGACTAGGTCCTCAAACCTCTTTACTTCATACACGCCTTGCTCTAGAAAAGACAATGTTCGAGTAGCTGACGGTTCCCTGTCTTTTATCTCCGGGCGTGGTTCTGTATTTTGTACTCCTTCATTAATATTATCATATGTTCTTCATATTCCTTCGTTTACTGTGAATTTATTATTTGTCCAACGCGTCTTTTCCGAATCTCTACCATCATTCAAAGAACCTTTTTCCCAAATCATTGTGTTTTTCAGGACTTGGTGACGAGGCAGACGATTGGGAGTGGTAGTGCAGTTGATGGTCTTTATTACCTAGATGTTTCCTCGCTCAACATGTCCTCCACTCAGGCTATTCACTCTACTTCTAACTCTAGTTCGACCTCTCTTTATCAATGGCATCGATGCTTGGGACATCCTTCTTTTCGAGATTAAGTCTTTATTTCCATCTTTAGTTAAGCAATGTAACAAAACTCGGTTTTTTGTGTAAACCATGTGAATTCGGTAAACACAAACGTTAAAGCTATTCTGCTATTAACAGTCGGCATTCTGAGCCTTTTGTTATTATTCACATTGATGTGTGGGGACCCTCCCGAGTTGTTTCCCGTTCTAGTTTTAGATGGTTTGTTAGTTTTATTGATTGTCATTCTCGTGTCACTTGAATTTATCTCTGCGCTCAAAATACGAGGTATTTGATTGTTTTCAGGATTTTCATAAAATGATTCAAACCCAATTTAATGTTAAAGTCAAAATTCTTCATAGTGATAATGGTCGTGAATATAGCAACAATCATGTTTTTGAATCTTACCTCTCAGCATGGCATCATTCTTCAAACCTCCTGTGTCAAAACTACAAAACAAAATGGAGTGGCGGAAAGGAAAAATCGCCATTTACTAGAGGTTGCCTGCACTCTTATGTTCACCGTGACAATCCCTAAGTTTATGTGGGAAGATGCAGTTCTGACTGCTGCATTTCTTATTAACTGCCTTCCTTCTAGAATCCTTGGGAACAAAAGTCCTATATCTTTTCTCAAACACACGATCAGTCCTTCTCCTTCACCTCGAGTTTTTTGGATGTGTGTGCTATGTACATGACAATTCTCCCATTCGGGGAAAATTAGATCCCAAAGTTCTTCGGTGTGTTTTCATTGGTTATTCTCCAACCCAAAAAGGTTATAAATGTTATCATCCTCCTTCTAACAAAGTCTTTGTTACTCGGGATGTAACTTTTTGAGAATTGGAACCTTTTTATTCTTCTTCCTCTTCTTCTTAGGGGGAGGATGTTACCGAGGAGAAGCTCCCTTCTAAGGCTGGTATTACAAGCCTTATTCTTGTTATCCCTTCTAAGGTTGGTATTACAAGCCTTGTTCCTATTGTTGTTTCTGATAATTCTACACAGGGGGAGTTACATGAGCCTGAGTTGAGGACCTATGTTTGAAAAGGCAAGAATAAGGTCACCATTTTTACACCACTACACCAACCTTGCTCCGCACCTGTTCTTGATAAAGCTAATGGTAAGAATCCTAACCCTACTTGTTCTTCTGATGATACTGACATTCTTATTGCTCTCAGAAAAGGAGTTAGATCTTGTACTCAACATCCTCTCTCTAATTTCTTAGCCTATAATAAATTATTTGCTTCCTACCACTCATTTGTTTCTTCCTTGTCTTCAATATTTGTTCCTCAGGGTGGAGAGAAGCAATCAGTGATGAGAATTGGAAACAAGCTATGATTGAGGAGATGAATGCCCTGAAGAAGAATGATACATGGGAACTAGTTACTCTACCCTTTGGGAAAAAATCAGTTGGTTGCAAATGGGTATATACAATCAAGCAGAAGCCAAATGGGACAGTTGAGAGACTCAAAGTCAGGCTAGTTGCAAAAGGATATATTCAAACTCATGGAATTGATTACTAGGAGAAATTTGCTCTTGTGACGAAGATGAACTCTGTTCGTACCATAATCTCATGTGCAGCGAACTTTGGCTGGGATATTCAACAATTGGATGTGAAAAATGCATTCTTTCATGGTGACTTGGAAGAAGAAGTATACATGGAAATACCCTCTGGTTTTGCTTCATCTGTCACCAAGGGGAGAGCCTGGTTCGGTAGATTCCACAAAGCAATGATCAGATTTGGATACAAGCAGAATCGAGCAGATCACACTCTATTTGTCAAATAGATAAATGGGAAGACTGTCATTCTTATTGTTTATGTTGATGACATTGTGGTGATAAGAGATAATAAAGAAGAGATAGCTAATCTCAAAACGAGTCTGGCCAAAGAATTTGAGATCAAAGATCTTGGTCCTTTGAAATATTTCCTTAGCATTGAAGTTGGAAAATCTTCCAGCGGGATTTTTTTATCTCAACGGAAGTATGTTTTTGACCTCTTAACAAAAATTGGTATATTAAGATGTAAGCATGTTGATTCTCCTATTGAATAAATCATCATCTACTAGGAGGAACACAGACTACGAGAAAACCCCTATTTAGTTGATAGAAAGTTATCAACGTTTGGTGGGACGTTTGATATACCATTCTCATACTATACCTGATATATCTTATGTTGTGGGTATGGTGAGCCAATATATCAATAATAATTATTAGGCTTATGATTTCGACATCATACCACATTTAGTAAAACCAAGTCTATTCCTATAGTAATTCTAATGTATCTGTGGGTAAGTGAGCCGGTATAGGCTCTGAAAAAGGTTTATTGTTTGCACCAAAATTGTTTGCACTAAATGGTCGTATGAGTCGAAGCTTTTTCCAACTTAGATCAGATTGGGTGGCTCTATTGAGGATCGTTTGTTCACATCAAGCTATCTGATTCATTTATTGGAGGTAATCTTGTTACTTGAAGATCTGGGTAGTAAGAAACAATCCGTGGTGGCAAGATCTAGTGATGAGAGAAACTTTGAATATCGAGCTTACCTTTTTAAACGGATCACTAGTGATAGCCGATATTCTTAGTAGTAAAATGGTCTTAGTAGTAAAATGTTTCATTGTGTTTCATGTTAGGTATGTATCATAACAGAGTGATTTATACACCAACTTGAGGGGGAGTATTAGTAAATGTTAGTAATGTTAGTACCATAACATGTAGATGTTAGTGATGTTAGTATCATAACATGCCTTAGGTTTAAACCATTTCATGTTTCCCAGGAGTACATTTGTGTGTGTGTGTGTGTGTATATATATATATATATATATATATATATATATATATATATATATCAATGTAATAAAAAACTTAACTTGAATAAAGGTTCTAAACTCAGGTTCTTAGTTGTTTTTTATATTTAAAGTAACACCTTCAGCAGTTTAGTTTTTCAGAAAGAGAGTTTGTTCTTTTATTTTTTTTTTATTTTGTAATGGAGGGCTACAATATATGCCAGTATCATTTAGGGAAATGTGGAAGTTGGTGCATAAGACTTTTTCAACTTCACATGCCCTTTATATGTGAATATTCATAGACAGGTTGGGGAAGCATTTTTAGAGAATCATCTAGAACTTGGGCTAGAAAATTGTAACCTGGATTATGATTCAAATTGGTATGTGCAACGAATACGGGAATAGAAAACATCACTTTCATGGTATCGAGTACGGTAGGGGCAGGTTTTTGACTTTTTTGGATCGCTTAGTTGGTTTCTAATACGTTTATTCAAAATATGATACACAAGGGATAACTTTTTAATAAATATAGTCTAAGAGTAAAAATTAGTTGAGATATAGTTAAAACTAGTTGAGTTGTAGTGTCACAACATCTGCATTTGTAAGGAGGCTATGTCATGTCATCGCTTACTAAAAGCCTACACAACACTCATTGTGTCACATTAGTTGACATTCTCTAGATTTTTTTGTTCATATTAGGGTTTTTGGAAGTTTTCTTTATTTAGCCATGTAATAATTGTTCTCGTCAATATCTTACACGTTTTAGAGAATGATTTTAGATAGTCGATCTTAGCTCTCCATTAGAGGCCTATATAAAAGGATGTCACTTATTTGTAAATCGTTAAGCAGTTGTAATCATGCTTGTGTAACATGAAAAATAAGTTTTTGATTGCAAAATTTAGTGTGTTAGAATGAAAATGTATCATGTTTTAGAACGTTTGTATCAAAACACAGTTTGCTACCATGTTAGGCTATTAGCGTTTTCTGGTAACCATGATGGACTAGAAAATCAACATTCCACTCTATAATAGAGTAAAGAAATAATGATATTTTGCATTTAAAAGAAAATTTGAGATTGCTAGATGTTAGTTTCTTGTAATAGGTACCAAGTTCAATTATTATAGCTCATTTCTTTATGTAACACTTCTCTTTTTAATATTAGAATTCTCCATATGATTTATATCTTACTTTGAAAACTGAACAAGGGCTTTCATACCTCACTTTTTTAAAATTGTTTTAATGCGCTTGCGTTGATTGATGTCTTTTGGATGATGTTTATTTTGTTTGCAAAATTTATATTTGCTAATAAAAGTCTTACATTACTGAAATTTGAAGGTAAAATTGTCGATAGTCAAATTTTGATAAAATAAGTTGGACAAATTATTGTTTAGTTCTTTCAGGAAAAAAGTTCTTTTAATTTTTTTTTTTGTTAATTTACATCTCATGTCCGTGCATAACTTCTTGAAACAGGAAACTTATGATTAATGAAGAGAAAAGGGACGAGCTTATAAGGTCTCTCAGGTTTACACTATCTTATGAATTACAATTTATATATCATGAAAAATTTAGTTTTGCGATTCTTATGTTAGAGCACGTTGCACTTTAGTAAGCTCTTTAAGACAGCTGGCTTACACAGATTGGTGTCTATGTATCGCAATTTTTTTTGTACTCGTGGTATATATATAAACTAAACATGCCTTGTGCAGTAACAAAAAGAAGCAATTTTTGAACCATCTCCATCTTTAAAGGCTTGTGAATAATAGAGTTCCAAAGCCTACGCTTCATGTTGTACCGTGAGTCTGGTTTTGGAAGCTAATTCTTTTACAACCAATAAGATACCCTTTTAACATATCAAAAGTAATATAAAATAAAATGCCCTTTAACAGTTAAAGCTATCTAGTGTCCATAGGATTGTTGCAAATTTCAAAAGGCATTACCTCAATATTTGTCTTCGCTAGTTGAGGATGTTGAGAGGCACTTTACTTTACTCGTACTTGCATATTTTCTTTCTCCAATTTACGTGTAAGATAAAATTATATGCAAGTATGCAATGTATATTACTTTATTAATTTCATATTATCGTGCTAGGAAAGCATTGATGTTAGGTGTACTTGCTTTGACTAAAAAACTCAAAACTACAAGGTTATATAAGTCTTTAAGCATTGTGCATAAAAGAATTCTAGTACTCAAAACTGCAAATTGCTCTAGCATTTAGCATTATTGGTATGGGCTGTCTACATTCTCAGACTAACAACATCATGAATGATAAAAGGATTTCAAAAATATGTTTTTGAAATATCTAAATTTCTCTGTTTTGGACAAACCAACCATGAAAATTTATTTAGGTTATCAATTGAAAATTTCCTTTCTCAATGTGCTAGTTCTATGATGTAAATTTCAAACATACAGAGGGTTAGCTCAGTTATTAGTGTTTACAGTGTTTGTGGCAGTAGCACTTGCAGCGTTTGGACCTCTAAACGCACTGCATCATTTTTGGAGTGTTGCGTTTGTACCCTAGATGCTGAGTTTGTGATTTAAATAAGTTGTGCTTGAAATAAGTTGTTTCTAGATGAATAAGATTTTTAAGTGTGTTTGGAAGTCTAAACACCTCAAAAGCTCCAAACGCTTAGTAACCATTGTCTTCCTAGTTCCTAATTTAGTTTTAGCTTTTGCAAGTTTATGGATTTGCACAGTTCATTCCATTAAGTGCATGCTTATTGGTGAATTAACCCTTATCTAGTTGTGTTTTACATAAACATGAACTTTATCGCATTGTTTTATTGTAATTAATTTTACACTGTTTCAGTTATTTTGGTTGATAAAGAATAAAAGGTACATTTAGTTTGTAGTTCTGATAGAAGAAGCAAGCAACGTTACGTTACTTACGTATGGAATTTATTTATCAATCAATTTCAGTATTATGTCTCTACTTCTTTATTTGAAGGAATAGAGTGAAAAATGTTAAGATTTCACCCGTTTAGTTGTCATTTCCGTGTCTATATTGAGTATTATGTAGCATTATACACCCTACTTCAATGTTTGTTATCTACTGTTGATAGGGTGGCCATGGCCCGGCCAGGTTTGGTGTTGAACCAAGAGGCGCCAAGCTTGGCCCAACAGTAAAATGGCAAGGCCTAAACCCAAACTTAGGTCATGGGGAACTATGGGAACTGATTGTGGTCTACATTAATAATATCAAGAGTATTAAGTCATGTGTACAAATTAAAATCCATGTTCGTTGTACCTAGAATTGATTTTTAAAAAAATTCTTTGTACTTAGACTTGAAAAGAAGAAGAAGAAACATTCATTGTCATGGACATGATTAAGATGTTGTCCAATCTTACGTATGACATTTCTCCAATCTTATGACAAAAAGAAAAAATTCTTTTTACGATGAATTGGTTTCAATAAGTATTCATTATATTTTTATATGATTTTGTAAAATGGTTCAACACATAAAATATAAGGTTTTAATTTTTCAAAATTAGTTGTTAATTGATATATTACATTACATCATTTTTTGCTACTTAGTATTGGTACTAATTAAGTAATTATATAATAAATATAATGAACTAGATACACAAGATATTGGATTAAAAAAAACACATCTCCATTCCAAAATATAGGACCATTTTGCTATAAAAAAAATAATATAAACAATTTCATCCTCTTGAACCATAAATTATTACTCGTTATATATCTTTTATTTTGGGTGTCCATGTGGATTTTTATTTATTTTAGTTTTTGGACGTAGAATTGAGTATTTTTCTTTGTATTCATTCATTGCTTTAGCACAATAAATGATTGGACTATTTTTGGTTTATCTATATGGTCAACAACTGCTGTGGGACTTAATAAGAGAAATTCATATTATCCAGCTCATATATTCTCCATTTTACTAACCGAGTTTAGTGGCAGTTATGGGAGATCAGGGTCGGCCCTAAGTTTTGAATGGCCTAAAGCGACAATAAAAAAATTTGGGCCTATTTTATTAGGTAAATTTTTTGTGATCCTTTAAATTTAAACTGACATGGGCTGGTCTCTTTTGTTTGGGTATATATATACATAACACAAATATCTCTTAGGGGCCCTAAAAAGTTGTAAATTTTAGTGGGCCTAAAGCCCAGGGCCGGTGTTGTGGGAGATGCTTTGTTTAGCGGTCCTAATGGATTATAGCCAAAAACTTTATGTGCCTTACCTATGTAGTTGTATTTACTTGTTTTGTCGTATGTTATTGAAATTCTAAGATTTTAAAGATGTTATTTCGTACTTCTGCATTTATGAATTTATTTGCACACATAGATTGATTGTTACATTGTGAAATTCTTGTAACAGGGATGTGAAAAGCATGATTCAACGGTTTTCCGAAAAGGAAAGGTGATTATAAGTTTTTATTCTTATTATTTCTTTTTCTATAAAATAATTAATGCATTTGCAAGATGGCTTAGACTTTGCGGATATTAATGACTTGCTGGAAATTCTTCTGATACAATATTTAGTGATATTTTATGCTCTTTGCCAAATCTAGGTTATTATTACAAATATTTTAACCTTCACCAAAAGGGAGCATAAAATGGGGGTGTCTACGGAGCCCCTCATTAACAGAGCCTGCTCACAAACAAGCATCAACTTGAGAAAAGAATTTATCGTGAGGATCTTGGCATTAAGTGGGTTGGACTCGAGTCGAGCGTTAGCTTCTTACGTGTCCCTTCATAACAAGAAAAAAAATTATATATGATTACAACAATTTTCCTTTCACGTGGTTTTGTAAAACCTGTAGAAGACTAGTAATTTACTAACCGAACGAAACAGGTAAAGGGACTATGTTAGACAGCGGGTGCACATTTTACGCAAATTTTCAGTTTAGTTTTCAAAAGGCCTTTTGTTAAATGGAATCAGGAAAATTGATGAAAATATCATCTACCCAACATATGACCAAAATTGTTTGTGCTCATATTACCATAAAATGGAAGAGACCGACTGTCTCAAGTTCTTGTTCAGTGAGATAAGTGTCCCTATGGATTTTGTAAGCATAGTAAATGTTAACGCATCATACACACTTTTGGCCCTTGTTAAATCTATAATAGTTTAAGCTTTTAAATTGTGTTTGTGAGTTTTGAGGGAGATGGAGGGGAGGGGAAAGATCAAGTGGGGAAAGGGATTTTAAGTTTTAACTTTCCCTTATCATGTTGGTGAGTTTAAGAAGGGAATGGAATGTAAGGGATTTTAAATGTACTTTCCCTTGTTTGCGAGTTTAGAAGAGGGGAAGGGGAGATGAGGGATTTTAATTGTTAAGAGTACATTAATACTATATTAACCTTAATATAAAAGTGAATGGAATAGATTTTGTTTTGGAAAAGGTTATTTTTGGTATCATGAAAATCCCAACTTTCCCATCCCTCCTAATTCTCCGCTTTTTTTGGTTGGGGGTGGAACTTTTAAAAAGTAAAGTCACATGAACTTTACTTTCAAATCCCTCCCCTTCCCAAACATGGGATTTTTTTTTAGGGGGGTGGTTTAATAACTTTTTTCCACTTCCCTTCTCTTCCCCCCAACAAAAATGGTGTTAGAGTACTCAGCTGAGAACTTGCAATGTCCATTTTTATTAGCTTCATAAGGTTGCATACAAAAAGACCTGAACCCCAATCTAGTAAATAGACTTAAGGAGAAGAATCATTATGTAACGGGATTCAGAGAACTGAGTTTCAACAGACTCCAACAAATATCGTCTTTATATAATTTTTTAGCTTTGAAAATTTTCTTCTTCTGTCTTTTTTTTTTTTTGGGGGGGATAAAAGAAGAAATTTATTAGATAGGACATAATAGGAAGGTACAAATGATGAGCAATCCTCCAAACCATACCTCACATAAAAATAAGATTCAAGAAGAAAGTATAAGAATATTAAAAATCCAACAATAAGACTGGCCTCTAATCCCTATGCAAATGGGTAAATAGGATTCCTTCTAAACTCCCTCATGGGTGAAGCCTATAGCAACACTAGAAATGTGATCCTATCCCATAACAAATGAAATGGTAAGGATCAACAACAAAGTGTACGAGCAATCCTATCCGTTCAAATATTCCTTAGGATCTTGCCCTCCCTCCAGGCCCCCACAACTACAAAAGTACCAGAGGCATATAGTACTAAGGATCACCTGGCAAGCTATCAGGATTAACCCCTATTAGAACTTATGCAGTCGCCATTTTTAGTTATCAAATGTTTGAGTAGTTACCAAAACAAGTTTGAGGGTTTCAACTTAGTCATATTAATATTATGTCTAGCATGTTCGAAATTAAACTCTTAGCTAATCAAGGTAGAGGGTCCAAAATACCTCACTTGTCAGAAAGAGGACAAATAATAGATCTGATATTGGACCTCAAACATGCCACTATCAAAGTAATATTTTCAATGCTTACGACCTTGAAGGCATGAAAAAATCAATATATTTTTTTATTATAATTTTAAGAGAAATAATTATTTTTCCACATTCATGATACATTTCTTGTAAATGCTACATTCCATCTCCACTGTTATCCTTCTAGGTTTCCCCTAGTTTCCATTATTAAAAGAGCTAAGATGCCTCCTAAAATGAAGATTTTTGTTTTGTCTTTAGTTCTTGAATGGCCTAATACTAATGATTTGTGGCAGAGAAGAGGACCTTTAAGCTCTGACTTCCTGATGTGTTATGTGCATGCAATGTTAGGACTTTGAAGTCTCATGAGCTATCTTTTTCTTCATTGGTCTTTCACAAGAAGCATATTGAGTTCTTTGTTTGGAGATTTTGTGAGGATTGGGTCCCTCCACAATCTTAGGTTTGGACCTTGGCATACTGATGAATTTAAGGGTAATCAGCGATTCTTATATTCCCTATCTTTTGTTAGATGGAAGAATGTTAGGGTACTTGGGCGATTCTTATATTCCCTATCTTGTGCTATGGGAGGGGGTTAACTTCTTGTTTAGGGGTGTTTCTATTTAGGCCTACACAGAGATATGGGGACTGTCCTTCATTAGATACTTGCCCTGCTCCTCTTTTCTTTTTGGTAACATTTCTTCTTTTATTAAAATTAATTTAAATTTGCAATACGTGTACTTTTAATTATGGGTAAATTAACTTTCACAAACTTTCTGTTTTTACCTACCACTTACACATTTTCCATTTTAAACAATAAACATAAAAGATTCTATTTTCCCTAAAATTGTTGACATGTGTTAATTGACTACGTTTGACTGTTTATTTTTTATTACATGTCAACTGTCAATGATTTTAGGGAAAATAGAATCTCTCCCTTTTATGTCTATAGTTTAAAGTGAAAAAATTGTAGTTGGTTGGTACAAACAAAAAGTTTGTGAGAAAGTTCGATAGTTTTAATGTCATTTACCCTTTAATTTTCAAATTAGTGGTATATAATTTTAGGTATGATGTACCTTTTTGACAAAATGATGTTGCAGGGAACTGCAGAATCTTGAAAAACAACTGAAGGAGAGAGAAAGGTTTGACTAAATACCCTGAAAAATCTTTTAATACCAACGTCAATATTTTCAATTTATATATGGTTTTTGGGCTTTTGTTATTCTCCATTTGTTTCACGGGCATATGAGTGCAAGTTTCGGCCTAATGATAATTATAGAAACGATTGCTAATTTAAGCTTCTCTATATTATCTACTGGTTTGGATATTTGCTAATTTGAGATTCTCTATATTATCTAGTATCTACTGGTTTGGATATTTTATGCTCTTACTTAATTCTATATTTCCCAATCCATACATTTTGGTATGAAGCAAATTCATTTGAAACATTTCCCAATGGCGACTTATCTACACAAACTTAATGAATTGGTTTTAGGAATGCACACGGGTGGTTTCGGCCGTTTTTGTTGTTGCAAATAATAGCGAAACCGACATGTGGTTTTCATAGAGGGCAAACCAAAGCCAAATAAAGCATTCGGTCGATGGTGGACTTGGTTTTGTTCGGTTCATTTAACCGGTTGGTTGATTTTCGATTTTGTGGCCTGTTAATTGGACTTTTATTTTAAAAAAGAAGAAGGGCTTGTTAATTCATAAATGGGCCTGTTATGAAAATTTCAAAATTAACCAGAGCTCTTATTTAGTCAGTAACATTTTGACAAGACTCTTAAAATGTTTCTATGAATTGTTTTTGAGAAACATGGAACTGCATTATCATGCACACTTGGTTAACAAAGAAGTTCTTGCCACAGGAAAGTTGAAATGGCAGAAAAAAAAAACCAACCATAAAAGCAATGCTTACAAAGTTACAATTCGGTACGTCCACTTCTACTATTGTAATACCCGCAATAAATTTTTTTATTAAAAACAAATGCAATCATTATGCAGGCATTTGAAAGGGTTCTTGGTGTATTAATTTATTAATAAAAATCCTTTTGGCAGGTGAATGGATTCATATTATATATGTTGCACTATCTGAAATTTGGCTGGCAAATGGGTTGTCCCTTTTGATTCTCATGTGCTGCTTACTTTCACTTTTCTTTTTCTATTTATTTTATATAAAGCCTGAACCTTCCAGTTGCATAACCACTATGTCCGAATATTGCTTCTCTTTTTAAACTTCTTTATTTATTAGTACATCCCAAAAACATGTTCTTTCAGCTCTCCCTTTTTTCTCTCTCTGTTTTTTGTGCAAACCCCCCTCTCCATATCTTCTCTCTCTTCCCAAACAAAGTCAGATAATCTGAAACTCTATCTTCTCTCCCACTGTTCTAAGCAGCCCAAAATTTATCATTTCTATAAGGGCTAAATTGCGGAATTTCTGGGAATTCATTGTATCTGGGGACTGTTTTGGCAAGTCGAGACTTTTCTGCTCGAGCATTGAGTGCCACAGATCGGAGGACTAGGGGAATTTAACGAATCATATTTGAAATATAAATTTTGGATATTGCATTGTTTAATTCAGGTAAGGATTTCGTATTCATTCATCAATACTCTCTTGAATTTTGTTTAGTTTGTTTTGTTCCTCATTTTGAATTTCGTTATTATTTCACATAATTGTTTCTTGTGAAATTAATATAATAGTTTCATTTTAGCGTTGATACATAGAACTCGTATTTGTACTCTAAGTTAGATTATCATGTCTGCTATTTATTTTGATATTTGTAGAAATGTACATGTCAATATATTTTGGAGTTTTGTGTTGATGATTCGTTTTGATTTGGCATGTACATATTAGAATCCCATTTTTTGTTGGTATTATGTCACGTGTTGTGACATATATCTTTGTTATAATATACCATAGGGTATACCTGAACTATAACCACCTGTAGGGGTACCACACACATGTCGGCTTGGCAGCAAGACATGACACTTTCCGTGACGATGTGACCAGTCCACGACGTCTCCGTTTTATGCTCCGGTGGGAGTTGGTCATTTCGTGATTTTGTTGTGGGAGGCGTATGGGTTACCCTAGTTTTCTGTTCTGTTATGCAAATTGGTGATGTTGTGCCAAACACACCTCCCTATTTTATTTGCATTTGGATTTGCGGTCCAATATGTGTGACTTGCCTATGTGACATTTATTTGACTTGCTTGTGTGACATTATTTGACTTGCATGTATGACAAGGTATATTTCTGATTTCAGTTCAATTAATTAAGTTAGTTATTTCAATTCATTATTTCTACACTATATATCCGTACTGGACATTTGGTTCATGCTGTGATTTTCCTTCCAGCAGATAATCAGGAGTATCAAGGGCAAATGTGATGACAGATCTCTTCTATGCAATGGTTTAGATATTTTGTTTAGGTTGTGATACATTGGTTGATTTGGAGTTGTATTAAATATTTTTAAATTGTGGTTTGAGCCGGTTTGACATTTATTATGGTTTGACTCGTGGAAATTTTTAGTTATTATTGGAGTTGTCCATTTTGAGGTTTGTTGTGCTTTGTATGTGACGTCCCCTTCCCCTTCTTTAGAAGAGGGGTGTTACAACTATAGTTTCATTATCTTATCAAACTGTATATGAGGAGCAGGTTTCAGGATGAGATTGGTACTTGTGTGTGTTTTGGATGGAGATTGATTCTTTTATGAAGTTATCAAATATATATTTTTATATACAGTATATATTGTGCATGCAAAAGTGAAAAATATGGTCGTATGGGTCTTGACCCTGCGGTAACTCTTGCATTATAGTTTCCATAAGGTCAAGAATTCGATTCTTGGGTGTGTGAAAATTAGTAAAAAAAAAAAATTAAAAAAAAATCTATGTACTAAGCTGTAACATGGTTATTCTTAATGTTATAATTCTCAGTAAACAAATTTTGGGGTCATCATTTCCATTAATAGACATTTTCCATGCTAGGCTGTGCGGGAGGACATGCGTGGACCTACAATAGAACTTTGGCAAACACCATCTCTCTAGACTCTAGTTCTGGAAAACAGCTTTGCATTATTAACGTGGTTTTCTGGGAGAAGAGTGGGTAGCCCACTGGTGGTTTTCTGGGAGAAGTGGGTAGCCCACTGGGTGGTTTTCTGGGAGGGTGGTGTTGGGTGTCGGAGTTGGTGATGCGGCGATTATTTTCTCTTACTAGTGTTTAAACTATTCTTGATTTTTTTGCCGCATAAATAATATTTTTTATTTTTGTATTTTTTTTCCAGAGCGAAGTAGATAAAAAATTAATGTTTGTTTAATATTTGTAACGGAGTGGTGCAATTATAAATTTTAATTAATTTACTGGGGTAATTTAAAAAATTAAAAGTTCAACGGTTTAATCAGTAAAATGTGCTGGGTAATTCACTAGTTTTGCTATATAATTTGATAGTTATTGTAAATTATCTGTATAGAACTACTAATTATAATATTGACTTTGTGTTCAAAAATTTAATGAATTACATTAATTTTGAATTTTAAATTTTAAAAATTGATTTTGAAAAATCATACTTAATTTTATATTTTGAAATGGGGAGAGTATATATATGAGTAAAACTCATAATTAAAGCATCTATCTAAGGTTTAAAAAGATTTTTCTTGAAGAATTAAAGTAATATAAACATTTGTTATGGTTTCTTATCTTTTCTTTAATAAATAACAATTAAAAAAGACATTTTATTATCTAAGAATATTTTTATTAATTATGAAAAGAAAATTATTGACAAATCGATCTGTAAGAATATTTATGGTTTGATTAGCTTTTGATATTGTAATGATGATGGTATACTTGATTAATTATGAACTATATTATGTTCTCAAAAAGTGAGACAGGGGCTTTAGGAATTTATGGAGTAAACATTTAAAATTAAATAAGGTTGAGGACCAAATTTAAATCAAACATCCAAGTATTGATGATGGAGATTGGAGAGCGAGTAATAAGAAATTTAAATTACTGCATGTTATAAATTTTTATTAAATAAATTGTCACATGCATTAAAACTTTTATAAATAGAATTTTAATTTACTAAATAAATTAGGTAGATTTTCTAGCTAGTAGATAAGCAACCTAGCTTGCTACTTGGAGTTATATACTAATTGATATGTAAATGGCTAAGTATAACTGTCCAAGCAGCCGTCACCTTTCTTAATTAAGTGATTACAGGGATTTTTAGACCTTGCTTATCTATAACTATGTATAATCTGTAACTATCAATACAACTATATATAACATCAAGAACATCAAACAAATTAGTCAAGTAACATCAAATTCAAATTAATTTATAATATCGATCTTGGTCATTCCAAGGATAATTTGGGTATTAACTTATAATTCTCAAATACAAGTTACATAATTATAATAAGTCATGTTCATAATTATATCAAACTTTTATATCCTTTGTTATATTATTCAAAGGTGTACATGCATGTATTAAAACACATATACAATAATTCTGCTCTAAGTACAACCCTTCAATATCACCCATACTAATATTATTTATACTCAAATTATAACATCATATATATAGCAAACACCACAATTTTAAATTGTACTGTTTATACTAACTCGTGTCGTACACGAGTTATCAGTCTAGTATAGAAATGTCAGCAAGGTCTAAGCTCAGTTTGTCTTAATTTTTTTAATTTTAGATTATATATTCTACTTTAGTTGTAATTTTTAGAAAATACAAAGAATATTGAAGAAACTGTTATAGGGATGGGGGTCATGGACTAATGGTTTTTTTAAAACAATATGTATATATATACTTTATTTATTTTTTCTTAAAAATATACAAAGATATTTATACCATTATACAACTTAAAAATTACAATCCACCTTCAAACATACCCAACAAATATTGTTTACAAGAAATCACACATTTTATGACGATTTTTTTTTTGAAACGCACAAAATTTTTTGTCACAATTTGTTAATTAATAATTACGTTTAAATTCATAATCGTTACTAAAACTTTTGTTTTTGTGACGACCTTTATTTTTTGTTATTAATCATTTTATATCGTCACTAATTTACATTTGATGACGATTAAGAAAATTTCTTCACAAGTTATTTTGGAGGTAGAATTTTTCACAAAATAAAATTTTGGAGGAAAACCTTTTAGTGGCATTTTGTAATAATTGATGACAGTATTTATTGTCACCAAATATTTTTTCGATGACAACATAATAGTTTGTCATTAATTATTTGTAAAATTTAGTGGCAATGTGCTTTCATCATTAATGTTCACATTTAGTGACGCCAAATACAAATTCATCACAATTTTATTTGGAGGCAAAAAATTTCTAAAAAATTTTAGAGGGAAATTTTTTATAGACGAAAAAATAATAATTTATGACTATTTTAATTGTCACAAATACCAACTTTATATGACGAGAGACTCGTTTGTCATTAATTAGATGAGTGGATAAGTGACAAAAATGGTTCGTCATAAAGTCTTATATTTAGTAACAAAGTATGTAATATTGTCACAAATTTTTTTGGAGGCAAATTTTTTTAAAGAAATTTTGGAGGCAAATTTTGTAAAGACAGAAAATTAATAAGTTATGACAATTGTTATTGTCACAAATACCAATTTTATATGACAAGAGACTCGTTCATCACTAATTAGATGAGTGGTTAAGTGACAACAATAATTCGTCATAAATGCTTATATTTAGTGACAAAGTATGTAATATCGTCACATTTTTATTTGGAGGCAATTTTTTTTAAAGAAATTTTGGAGGCAAATTTTGTAAAGACGAAAAATTAATAGTTTATGACAATTTTTATTGTCACAAATACCAATTTTATATGACGAGATACTAGTGCGTCACTAATAGGATGAGTGGATAAGTGACAACACTGGTTTGTCATAAATTCTTATATTTAGTGACAAAGTATGCAATGGCGTCACATTTTTATATGGAGGCAAAAAATTTTCCAAACAAACTTGTATCCAAGAGACGTCATTGGTCTTCCTTTCATCATTGCTGGCAGCCTCCATTTAGTCAATAACCTTCATTATCAATTTTCAATAATCCTAATTTGAAGGCAGAAATTATTTGACATTTTAGGTATGTTTCTAGATTTTGATTTGAATTGATTAGTAGTTGTGGTATATTAAAATAAGAATTTCGTCACAATTTTTTTTGGAGGCAATTTTTTTTAAAGAAATTTTGGAAGTAAATTTTGTAAATATGAAAAATTAATAAGTTATGACAATTGTTATTGTCACGAATACCAATTTTATATGACAAGAGACCCGTTCGTCACTAATTAGATGAGTGGTTAAGTGACAACAATGATTCGTCATAAATGCTTATATTTAGTGACAAAGTACGTAATATCGTCACATTTTTATTTGGATAAGAAATTTTGGAGGCAAATTTTTTAAAGACGAAAAATTAATAGTTTATGAGAATTTTTTTTGTCACAAATACCAATTTTATATGACGAGATACCACTACTAGAAAACTAAGCATGCGTGATGGATCTTGGTGGCAATTTGCAAAAGTAATCACAATAGACAATATTTTGTGATGAATTATTTGAGTCATCACAAAAAATATTATATATGTTGGCTCTACTGATGTCTAATTGTATCATCAATATAGAATATGTGTGACAACCATTACAATCACTAATTTTTTTGTGTAAATTATTATTTTTTTTTGAAAGGATGTGGGTACAATTGATAAAAATTTCAACGAACGCATGAATATTTTTTTTGCCATTTTTCGAATGATGTCTTTTTCAATTTATTTTTTTGATTGTGTTTGAACCATCACACAATATTTTATCCAAAGGAAAATATTAAATATTAATGCAATCACTTATATTTTTCTTTGTCGAACCTGTATAAGTTTTATCCAACATTATCATCATTCGCATCCACTATATTTTAATATAATTAAGAGTAATATTCTCTAAAATAAGTAATATATCTTTTGTCCCCCAAAAAGTCTTCAATCATTAAAATAATTTATCCACTAAAAATGACAATATTAATTAATAAAAATAAAAAAAATATATGCCCACAAAAAATTAAATGTTAGTGGTACAATGTCAAATAAAAAACGTGGTACGTACAAATAGTATATTAAACCCTTAAAAGTTTAATTAAGCATCAGTTTAATAGTTTTTTCAATTTTCCTTTTCCTTAATTTTTAATTTCATTTAATTTATGCCGTCACTATTATATATCATTTAGTGATGACTTTTAATTTTGTAGCTATTAATAGTTCTTTATGTGACAAGTTCTATCGTCACCATAAGTCTTCAATTAATGATAGAGAAAAATGTGTCATAGAAATTAACTCTTTGGTGACAAATTATATCGTTATTGTTATATATTCATTTAGTCACAACAACTAATTTTGTCACTATTTGTAACTCTTTTTGTGACGAGATGTATCGTCACCATAAGTATTCAATTAGTGACATTGAAAAATGTTTCCCAAAAAATAACTCTTTGGTGACAAATTATTTTGTAATATTATTTAAAATATGAAATGACAACGACATAATTGTCATGTTAAATATATTATTAGGTGACGAATTGTTCTGTCGTCATTTATTTTCTTATTTTTGGTGACGATAAACACAATAATATGACGAAAGAATAATTATAAATATGACAATATTTTCGTCATTAAAATTAGATGATTTAAATAGAATAACATATTTTTGTCACTAAAATAATATCATTTAATGACGAAAAATAATTTTTGTCATTTAATGCACCAAGTTTTGATGATGAAACATAATAATAGAGTGATTTAAAGTTTCATTCAAATAGTGACGCTATTAACGTCACTAAAAGTAATTACTTATAGTGACAATGATGTAGATCGTCACCATAAGTTAAAACATTTAGTGACGACATCAAATATTGTCAAATAAACCTAATACCACGCTCATACGGTGACGGTCTCTGTGACGATTAACAATCGTCATCAAATGTTTTAGTGACGAAAAATAAATTTTATGTGACAAATTTTAGCGTCATTCGTCATTTTTTGTGTGATTTCTTGTAGTGATTCTTCTAAATTATAATATTATACTAGGGATTTGATTAAGCATTATAGTCGAGGTTATCTCTTTGTTTCTTCTTGTATATGTATGCACACATGTATATTAAAATTTAAGCCCTAATGTGATCTTGAATTTGATCTATGTATCTTTTTGCATATGGTGGCAGCGGACCCAAGCACGGGGTAGGGGGGGCATCTGCCCCCACTGAAATTTTAGGGGGTTAAGGGGTCAACATAAAAAAAATTATTTGAGGGGGTGTTAAATGAAATTGTTATGTTTGATACTCTATACGTCCCTTAATATAAATCGTTTTAGAGTTGTACAGAAGTATTAAAGAAATGATTGTATAGCATTAAATATAATATCTATTGTCTATATTGTCATTGTATTGAAAAAAGATAATATTATTTATTGGGCAAAAAATAGTGAAAAACCAAATATATATTTAATACTTGGGGTAATATTGGAAACTAAACAATTAATGCTTACTTGAAATCTTCAAACGACTTATATTAAGGGACAAAAACACTTCTCTAAAATAACTTATATTAAGGGATAAAGAGAGTATAAAAAACTACTCTCTCTGTTCCATGTTAAATGTCTTAATTTTATTTTTAGGATGTTCTAAAATAAATGTCCTATTTCTATATTAGTAACTATATTTATCCTATTCTTCATCTTATACCCTCATAATCTATTTAATATACTTATTGGAAATGTGAGAGATACAAAATAATGTATCTAGAGAATTAAATGACATAGAAAAGAGCACTTATTAGAGTAATAGAAAAGTGAAAAATAATTATTGGGGTCATAGAAAAGTTAAAAAACAATTATTGGGATCATATAAAAGTGAAAAAATAATTATTAGGGGTCATAGAAAAGTGAAAAAATACTTCAATTAATAAGTAATTAAAAAGGATAATTTAGGTAAAAGAAAATTTTATTAATCAACGTGCCGAAACTAATTAGCACGTTTATTTTGGAACGGAGGGAGTATTAGAATAAAGTCTAAAAACAAGGGATATTGACCAAGTATTTAGGGGATAATGAGATTGGTCTTAACACCTTCCTCAAATATATTTTTTTCATTTGGTCCATTTATTTTTCTTTTCGTTTTTTTCTTTTTTGACAAATGAAAAACATATGTTGAATTGAAGTTATACTAAAAATTATTATTTAAATATATTTATTTACATCTATAAAAAAAATTGTGCTTTTTATTGTTTTAAAATATTTTTAGTTGATTTAAGTATTAAAAAATATAAATAAATAATTATATTTTGATTTAAAATATCAACTAAGATACAATGATTATATTTTGTGAAATGAGAATGAAATAAGGAAGATGAAATAACTCTTTGTATCCATTCGCTCGTGACCAGGGAAGCTTCTCGGTAAACATTCCTTTAGCCAGCGTTATGTCCCCTCTTAAGGTAGGGAATGCATAATCAACTAGGGTTAACTTCATGATAATTGAATTCTTATTTAACCCTTTTATTTAGTCCCCTTCAGTTCCTTGATTATATTTATTTGTGTTCATCTTCCTTATTTCATTCTCACTTTTCTGTTCCATGTTTGATTTTAAGAAGTCGGAGACAAAGAGTAATATACCAATAAATCTATACTCATCATACTTTACAAGTAACCAAAGCAGGGACGAATCCAACCTCACAATTCAGTGGAGGAAATTTTGAAAAAAAAATATTAAAGAGAAAAAAAAACATCATTTCACAAAATATAATCATGTGTATTTTAGTTGACATTTTAAATCAAAATATAATTATTTATTTATATTTTTAATACTTAAATCAAATAAAAATATTTTAAAACAATAAAAAGCACAATTTTTATAAATGGAAACAAATATATTGAAATAATAATTTTTAGTATATCTTCAATTCAACCTATGTTTATTATTTGTCAAAATCGAAAAAAAAAAAGGACCAAATGAAAAAAAAAAAATTGAGAAAGGTGTTAAGATCAATCTCATTATCCCCTGAATACTTATAGTCAATATCCCTTGTTTTTAAACTTTATTCTAATACTCCTTCCGTCCCATGATAAAAGTCCTTATTACTATTTTGGGTAGTCCCATGTTAAATGTCCATTTTTCTTTAATAACCAAACTTTTACACATATTTTCCTATTATATCCGTAACATTAAATAGGGTTAAATGCAAAACTGACCTCAACTTTTCTGAAATTTGGGTATTGAGCCCCTTTGTAATACCCGGTAAAAAAAAATTTAAATAATATTAATTGTACTTTGTCTTTTATTTGGGTCAAAATAGTCATTTAATTTTTGTGGGCTAATGTATTAATAAGTGATGGGTAAAGTAACTTAGTAAAGTTGGGCTAAAATTAATTGGATCCAATCTATGTTTTATAATATTAAAATCTATATAAAAAAATAATAATAAGTAATCAAAATTAAATTAATAAGATAATTTAATAAATAAATAGATAAGTAAACCTAACCTAATTTTACTTGACATTAGTTTGATTTCGTAATTGCCTAACCGGGGAAAAAGAAGGGATTTGGCGCAGCCACAGAACGGAAGAAAGAAGATAGTGATTCGGTTAACAAGGTGAGAATTAAAAGTAATTATGAAAGCTTATATGTGTATATAAAAAAAAGATGTTGTTCCTTCATTGAATCACCTAAAAACAAAAAACAAAACACAGCTATTACGGTATTATATTATTATTATATATATATATATATAGATATATGATCGGAGTATGTATTTATATGGCAGGAAATGGTATGGCTTATTATTATTATTATATATATATATATATATATATATATTTACATGATTGAAAGGTCGCAACACACTAAAATAGATTATGTTTTATAGTTATGTATATTTATATATTATACTTTAATTGGTATCCCTTTCAATTCTTTGTTAGTGTGTATATATATATATATATATATATATATATATATATATATATATATATAATGTTTTTATAAGTATCAAGTCTATTGTAATTTAGTTTAGGTTTATCTTGATAAACTGTTGTAAATTGGGAAATAATTTCATGTTATTAGAAATTATAGTTAGGAAATAATTTATAATTGTATTGGTTATTTAGATCTAAAAGGTGTCTTTGGAGAATGTACAACATGTGGGTGAAATAATAATAATAATTCACTAATTGTACTTAATTTATTATGTTGTTTAATTAGTTCGAACAGAGGGAGCCTAAACGAATCATTTTTGGAATATAAAATTTTGGGTATTACATTGCTTACTTGAGTGCTGGATTAGTACTCTTTCAAATGAGATTCTTTTGTTTTGATGTGTTCGTTTCGTTATCCATTTCAAAATTTAGTATTGCATCTCATAATTATTCCTTGTCAATTTATTTTGATAGTTCATTTTGGTGTTCATAGTTGGAACTCATATTTATACTCTTTAGACTAGTACAACATGTCAAAATTTATTTTGATAGTTCTGTCTTGGTATTTATACGTAGAACTCGTGTTTATACTCTTGATCTTGTGTATCATCTTTAGTATTTATTTTGATTCTCGTAGAAAGTACATGTTAATATTTTTGGAGGCTTGTGTTGACGATTCGTTTGATTTAACATGTACACGTTAGAACCCCTTTGTGTTGATATTGTGTAGCATGTGTTGTGACATGATGTTTTTGTTAGAATACCGTAGGGTATACGAACTATAACCACACGTAGGGGTACATGAGCATATCCTCTTGGCACCGAGAGGCATGACACCTTCCGTGGCGGTGTGATCGATCCCTGGCGTCTCCGTTTTGTGCTCCGGTGGGAGTTGGCCATTTGGTGTTTTGTTGTGGGAGGCGTATGGGTCGACCCTAGTTTTCTGTTCTGTTTTGTTCTGCGGATTGGTGATGTTTGTGCCAAACACACCTTCCGATTTTTCACGCATCTGAATTGCGTAGTCCGATGTGTGATTGCCTGTGTGGCATTATTTTGATTGCCTGTGTGGCATTATTTGACTTGCCTGTGTGGCAAGGTATATTACTATTTATTTTGAGCTCGGTATGAAATAACACCCAACCATTTGATTCAGCCTACCATTTTACTGTGCTAGTTTTGTTCATTTCATTTCAGTTCGTTTTGTTTCAATTCATTTAATTGAGTTAGTTATTTCGGTTCATTTCTTGTATTCTATATCCGTACTGGGCATTTGGCTCATGCTGTGTTTTTCTTCCGGCAGGTAATCAGGGGGATCAAGGGCAAGTGTGACGAGAGCTTCCTTTAATCCAATAGTTTTGATATATTTTGTTAGGCTTCGATACATTGAATTATTATGAGATTATTCTGTTGTGGTTTAGAGCTTTGTGATCTTCCGTAGTTCTGTTGTGTTTTGAGTAACCTCTCTTTCTATTTTGGAAAGGGGGTGTTACACCCTTTCTTCCGGTCAACGCAAACTTAGCCCTTTTCTAGTAAGAAATTTGGACTTTGAACCCCGAGGCGCCACATGTGCGTTGACTTGGTGACGTGGCACACGTGGCGCCTACGTGGCACACGTCGCCAGGTATGACTTGGTATTTAATAATAAAATTTGACATTTGTCCAATAACATGGCAGATTTTTTTAATTTTTATCAAAACTTGCATCTCCTCAGACTCGAACCCACGTCCAAACGCTTAATAAACCATCACTCTACTACCCGAGCACCACGGGCCTTGCTGTTAGTAATCTGCACGAAATAAGTTTTATATCAAATAATGATATTTCCCCCAAAACAATTAAAACACTTGGCCATTTACAGACAACATTCATTCAACTCTCATTACGATCTCCCTCTTTCTCTCTCATCCAACTCTAGCACGAAATCGTCTCTATCTCTTGCAGTAAAGTGAGGCAAAAGGTTAAGGTTCCATCGTCTCTCCCTCTCTTGCTGTAATCTTGAACTTCGCGAGGAATGAAAAGAGGAAAGCAGCACCCTAAAGAAAATAGTCATCAAAAGGTTGGGGAAGGTTCAATATCCACTGGAGTTAGTGGGATTTCATCACCAAGGTATTGTGGGTGTGGGATACGAGTACGAATTTGTACATCATCAAAGGGAGCTGTATGAGGAGTCAAAAGGGAGCTGCATGAGGAGTCAAGTGCTGCAAATAGAAACAAAATTCCTTAAACCAAGTCAACCAAATTATCTAGGAAAGGCACAATAATGGTATGCAGTTCCTGACTCCAGTGGATATTGAACCTTGGTGATGTACAAATTCGTACTCAAGTGGATATTGTTCAACACACCGCCTGTCGTTCTTCAGCCTGCTCTTCTAACTCATGAATACGATTTTGAAATTCTACATTTTGATCATATAATACCTCTAATAAACTCTTCTCAGGTACCTCTTCTTTCTCTTCTTCCTCACTCTCAGCTGTTACCTCTGTGACTATCTCGGGTGCAACTATCAATTCTTCACTCACCATATGGATATCTCTAATCACATTATCATGGTTAGTGATTAGAGGTATCCCCACTGGCCTCATTCACTCCATTGTTAACATTCTCGTGACCATTCTCAAATCGCCATAAAACAAGGGTTAATTAAATAAATTAACATATCACATAATATCCCGATATTATGATCGACCAATAAATAAGCTTAGGTAGGACACACTAGCGAAGGATTTACTCATCTCTCTCCTCCTAGTTATATTCCCGATCTCCATGGAGATCATATCCCTAAGCTCGATACCAACCATTGTGACAACCCCAAAATAGGTCCATTCTATCCAACCCATTATGAGTCGCCAAATACATGGTACGTAAAATAACTACAACTTTATTACAACAATTGTCGTACAAAATACAACAACACATATGCTGTGAGTTTGGATACAAATATATATCAACTGTGACTCATGTCCCAATCGTGGATAGCATGTCACAATGACACCTTACATAAAGGTATAGTCAAAAACCTGTTTTAGAAATTAGAATTTTTTGGGAAGTGCTCAAGGAAAACCTTTCATACGGGAGGCCATGCTTCTAGGTTATGATAGATATCATATGGCTACAAAATTATCCTTGGTTGACCTAATAGACCTTAAAGAAAAATGAGAAGATTACTATCATATTCTTCCCAATGGTGAGTCTTCTTGACTTATCATTATCTCCATTGTCTTAAATTGAGAATTATACTTCAAACAAACACCAAGATTATATAGGTAGTGCTCGTAAATATACTCAGCAAGTGGATGAGCACAACCTTGTCTTATGATGACACGAGGTTGTATGTCATTAGACATCTTGTATGATAGTGGCAAACATCCTTCCAATGTTGGGTTCGCCTCTCCCTATATGATTCACCAAATATAACTACTAAAATATGTATACAACACACTTGTCTATCTTTGCTTAGGGAGAACTCCATGACTAGAGACCACGTTCTATTCCTTGTTACCCCGCTCAACCCAAATTTTACACTTTTATTACGTGAAAGGAATTGTGAAGCAAAAGGGTGAGCACAACTACTTCAAGAAAGAATATCATGACTAAAGATAATTAAATTATCAATAGCCTTCATCAATAACAAATAAGAGATTTAGAACATATGGTAGATGATAAAATTTCAACCATAGTTGTAGCGGGCAAGCAATCCATTAGAAAAGTCAAATAGACAAATACCTATTATCTTCTCCATGTTAAAAGTCCACCAACAATGTTTTATCCTGTAACATCAATCAGCGGTTCCTTTCCACAATTACATGAATATCTCATAATCATAATTGTGATTCTAAATTCCTCTTCGTACCTGTGATCGAATATAATTTTCATCATATGTCTTTACGAAACATCAAAGATCATGGTTATACCAAATCACGATTCCATTCATAATCATACTAATAAATTCATCTTTGCACTATGGGTAGAAGATATTCATCCACGATTCATCTTCACACCATCGGCCAAAGATATTCAACAACGAATGTCATCTTTGCACTACGGGCCAAAGATATTCGTTATGATTCATCTTTGACCACTAACCAAATATATTCATCAACAATTCATCTTTGCACTACAGGCCAAAGATATTCCTAAACAGTTCATATTTGCACTACAAGCCAAGTATATTCATCAACAGTTCATATTTGCATTACAGGCCAAATATATTAATATCTCAAAGAAATATATAACCATTTCAAAATTTATATAAACAATAATTATAACCATGTTGATCAATTCACCTTTGCATTTAAGCTAAAGATATTCAATTATAAATTCAATGGTCATGATCATACCAAATACAATTCAACTTTTCACCATTGGCCAAAGAGAACCCCTACCATGATCATACCAATAATCTACTCATCTTTATACTCCAGGTGAAAGAGAATTTCAACATCAAGGTTATAAAATATTATATATGATAATAAAATCAATATAATCAATATATAGTTTTAATCTCCGAGTAATATTCATAAATCAACTATAATTTGGTTAGAAAAAGAAACCAATTTTGTAGTGAATAGTACCGTGAATAATAAACTCGTGAATAGTAACTCGTGAATAAGTAACTCATGAATAGTAATCCACGACACAAAAGGTAGAAATTCTACAATAAAATCCATACCAATATTTCGGTATAATGATATTGAAGAATAACATTTCTTAAACTTATAAATAATTTATTTTAATTGTTTACACTTTACTAAATAATGCATTTAATCATCATAAAATGCCAAACTTATAAGATTTCATCACCAATAACCAAAATCCTCATCAAAATCTGCATATACCACATATATGATTCTCAAGCCATAAAATCATATTTTCCAATTTTCTTCCTTCACATAACATATTTAACTCATTTATTCATAACTAGTCCATTTTCATGAAAAATACCAAATCGGGTTCAAAAATATTTCTTTTCCGGGATTTAGCGAGAATATAGTCCCATATTGAATATATATTTTTCTTAGAATTTTTAAAATTCATTTACTATTTTTTTATGGCCAAAAACTAGAATATTTAGACATTTATCATAAATTGTACTTTTATCCAAAAATTCAGAAATTCACAGAGTATTAATTGATATTATATAGATGTACTCTCATTAAAAATCTCATCAATTTTGGAGTTAACCACAAGGAGTTATAAGCGGTTACTTTTAAAATAGTTTTTTCTCATAAAATTCATAACTCTTAATCTATACATCCAAAAATCACTATTTTTGGACACAATCAATAAAACTCATCAAAATATCATTTCAAATTTTTCCAATTTTTTGAAGGTCGGAAAAATTAGGAAACTGAAAAACATAACAACCCTTAAAAATTTTCTTTATCCCTTACCTCAAAAAAAAAAAGACTTCTAACCTGGATATCGGGATATGACATTGAAGAAAACTTGCAATTGATGAATATCAACTCACCAAATATCTAAATACTCACAAAATACACTCAATAATCTAGAGAGAGAAAAAGAGAAAACTTGTTTATGGTGTGATTTTTAATTCTAACTTAAATTTCTATTTATAGGAAAATTTTAGCAGACTTGACCGCAACCTGATGGCTTTACCTGCTACTATTTCCACCCACCACATTTAAAATAAAATTCAGCACATTTCTTCACCAACCACAAGTGGGGCCCACTCAATTTTAGAATTTTCCACCAAAATGCTAAATTCGGATACTTCAACAATTTCTGAACCATTCACCTCTTAAAATTCATAACAAATCATACGTTCATTTTTAACGGTTCAAAATTTGTGGATATATAATCAACTTATATATGTATAACATATTCAAAAATTACAACGATCCAACTATTCGGATTAAAAATTATAACTAACGAATATATCTCAAAAAACACCTGGTTTAATTTTTAATACCTTCATTCCAAAAAAAAATCTTGATAAAATACCTCAACATTATTCATCATTTATATCCACATCAAATAAATATTTCCTTATCATATAAATCAATAATTAATTATTCACAAATAATATTATAGAATCACAATTATGACAACCAAGTAGTTCTGGGAAGAGGGGCTTTCCAATAAGAA
Source organism: Panax quinquefolius (assembly GCA_020205615.1). NCBI lineage: Eukaryota > Viridiplantae > Streptophyta > Magnoliopsida > Apiales > Araliaceae > Panax > Panax quinquefolius. Next base: position 34,372,466 of record CM035169.1, read on the forward strand.
TTTCTCCTTATCTACAAGCAATTAGGTGACCAAACCTCTCCTCGATGTAACTTTCTAGACATTGCCAATAATGCTATCTAATAATATTATTCAAATAATATGAATTATTGATCCGATAATGAGAAATATCATGCGGTGATAATTATTGAAACAACAATAATATAAAATATCAACGCAAGCAATTATTGAATCAATAAAATAAAATATTGAATAATAATTATCGTAATAATTATTGAGTAGTGCCTTCTTATGTAAGGATCAATAATTCAAAATATCGTAATAAAACCGCAGGTATTATTCCGTGCAAACACGCGCCAGACATCGTATTTTAACCACCGTATATTAATAGTGTTAATTCTGTGAACGATTACGCCCTTATTTATAAAAACTTAATTTTGTCATTTTTTTCATCCAAGCGGTTATTACATCATATGGGCCACAAATGCATCAAGTAAATCGATTTAATATTCCCTACGGAAAGAATATTCCACCACCAAAACGAATATTCCCAAACAACAATGAATATTTTATAACCACTTGTGTATTTTGAAAAAAATTCATATATCACCCTTAACTTTAACTTTTATCAATTTAACTATTTCTTTGAATAGTAATTATAAGAAAAATTGAATACTTTTATTTCATAAAATTAGGGGTCTTACAATTAACGTTAATTCAACTAAAATCATCAAAAAATAATTAACGTTAATATTTTTTTTTACTAAATAACGTTAATTATTTTGAATTAGTTGAATATGTAAATATGTTATACAACTTATTTTATTTAATTAGTTATTTTGATTAGTTAACAAAATAATTTGAATTTTAGTATTTTGATAAAATGATGTAAATATGTTATGCTTTTTATATTTTGAATTTTAGTATTTTGTTTTTGTTTTGATTAAATGATATATATTATTTTATTTAGAATATGTTTTATATTTAAGCCTCCATGTATCAGCCACGTCAGCAAAATTTTAATCCCGTTTGTATGTACATTAGCGGTAGAAAAGATGATTAATTCAAAAATATAACGTTAAGGGTATTTTTAAAAAAAAATTAGTTTAGGGTACAAGTGGGATATCGAGGTAAACATCAAGTACATTTTTGGACTTTTGTCCATTGTTTTTTTGTTTCATTAAAAAATGGAAAAATAAGCTTTTGGTCACTGTACTTGGTTCCGAAACTTTTTTTGTTACAATCGAATAAATGTACTCTCAAAAACTTATAATATGGTCATTCCTTATAATTTTTGTCCAAAAAACGGACGGAATGCTGAGTTGGCGAACGGAATTGTTGAGTTGGCGATTTGACTCCGTTTTTTTGCTGATGTGTATATGGTTTTGTTATGTGTAAAAATAATTGTATCTTAATAATAATTTAAAAATAATAATAAAAAAATAAAAAAATAATAATAATATTAAGAATAATAATAATAATTTCAAAATAATAATAATTTTTAAATAATAATAATAATTTCAAAATAATAATAATAACAACAATAATAATAATTTTTAATTAATAAAATTATAAACAGTAATTAATTTTAAAATTATAAACAGTAAATAATTTTAAAAGTATAAACAGTAAATTAATTTTAAAAGTATGAACAGTAAATTAATTTTAAAATTATAAACAGTAATTATTTTTAAAATTATAAACAGTTAATTATTTTTAAACCTATGAACAGTAATTAATTTTAAAATTATAAACACTAATTTATTTTAAAATTATAAACAGTAATTATTTTTAAAACTATGAACAGTAAATTATTTTAAAATTATAAACAGTAAATTATTTTTAAAACTATGAACAGTAAATTATTTTAAAGTTATAAACAATAATTTTTTTTAAAATTATGAACAGTAAATTAATTTTAAAACTATGAACAGTAATTAATTTTAACATTATAAACAGTAAATTATTTTAAAATTATAAACAGTAATTATTTTTAAAATTATAAACAGTAAATTATTTTTAAACAGTATGGGAATTAATGCTGTGCCCACTGTCCAGAAATATACCCAATATATAGGGCCAATGCCATACAGGTACAGCCATACAGGGTATCTTAGTGAAACCACTCAAACCAGAAAAACAAATACTAATCAACAAGTGTAGGCGGACTATGAACAGTAATTAATTTTAAAATTATAAACACTAATTTATTTTAAAATTATAAACACTAATTATTTTTAAAATTATAAACAGTAAAGTATTTTTAAAACTATGAACAGTAATTAATTTTAAAATTATAAACACTAATTTATTTTAAAATTATAAACAGTAATTATTTTAATTTTAAAATTAAATTTTTTAAAAATTATAAAATATTTTTATATGAATAATTATAAATAATAAAATATTATTATAAATAAATGAAATTATAAAGTATTTATTTTTTGTATTCAATTATTATTATTGTATGTAAAAACTGAAAATGGAAAGAATGATAAATAGTTGGATAGGTCAAAGGTCAAAGAAAACTCGTTCACATCAACAAAATCCCACGCAAAAAAGTGGAGTTTAATCTTTGCGAATGGGATTTTTTCCGTCTGCTTTTTTGGATTGAAAATTATAAGGAATGACTATTTTGTAAATTTTTGAAAGTATAGTTATTCGATTATAATAAAAAAAAAGGTTATCTCCATTAAAATCGAACCCAGTACACTGATCCAAAACTTATTTATCTCCATTAAAAAAGGTTTCCTTTCTTTTCCCTTTTGATGCGGGCCAGAAACCAAATAAGAAAAAGGAACGAAATAAAAAGAAAAGAAAAGATTTTCCATCGTTTCCGTTTCCGTTTCCGTTTCCCTTCTCTCTCCTCCCCCCAAAATACTGTGTCACCCATTCACCACTTACAAATTGCAGACAAACATCACCATTCTTCTTTTCCGTCGGCTTGCTGGTTGGGGGGGGAATGAAGTGAAGAAACAAGAATTGTTTACTGGGGCCTACAACTCAGAAGCCCACACTTGTCTTCGAGGTGAAATTTTTGTTAAACATAATTTTACTCATTACTTTCAATTTCATCAAAGTTTTCAGATGATCCATTGTTGTCATAAAGTACAACAGTGTTTGAAGGTAAAACAATACACGAAATTTGTACAGTTTTATTGGGTCTTATTTTCTTTAATTTATCGGTGATAAAACAAGGTACAATGTGGTTTTATTCTCTTTATTTTAATCATATTCGATAATAATGGGTAAGACTAATGATTCTGGGTTTTGCCTATTAATTCCTAACATTAATGTTACTGAATTTTATTTTATTTTGTTTATGGGTTCCATATCACAATGGGTTTTACCAAAGATTCTGGGTTTTGTTCAAGAGATCCTTACATTGATGTTAGTGGTCATTTTTGTTGCCATTTCTACTTATTTTATTTTTTATTATTTTTGGGGTTTCATACTTTCATGGGTTTTGCCTAAGAATTCCATACATGTTAGTACTTAGTTGGCTAATTTGTTGTGATTTCTGTCTTTTCTCAGTTAATCATACATACCCTTCTGCAAACACAAAATTAAATATACGTATTATTTAGGCAAGTTAGACAAATGCTGTGGCCTCCGCATTTGCATATATTTGTCAATTGAAATTTGGATGATTATTGAATCCCGTGTCAATAAAGAAATGCTTACAAAGATAAATGTGCTTGCAGAATGGCTAGATTTTTCAGAAGAGACTTTGATGTGTTTCCTCGCATAGACCTGGTCAGTGTCATTCTCGGAGGTTACTGTGGTTATGTTATTGGGGAGTGGTAAGTCTTCACGGTTTTCAACTATTAATTACTTAATTAATCGGCTTGCACTTTGAATTACTTGTGCCCATATGCATATGATTATAATATTTTATTGACCTTCATTTTTTTTGAGTCTACACTTTAATCTCTGAACCAAACCTGAATCTTTGTTGAATGTTTTATATTTTATGCATGTAACGGACAATTGGCTTGTTAGTTGTTACATAGCCAGTATTGACCTCACTCCGTCCTTCACCTATCTGTAAAGTGGTCCGCACATAAGTAATTATTTTTTCAAGTGATTGGAGTTTTTTCCTTTAATGATATGCAGAAGATATTGTATTATGATTAGATCCTTAGGATGCTTTAATTTATGTTGAGTTGGTACTTTTCCTGTCGTTCTCCTAGCCTTTGCTTCCTTACTCTGAGGATCGCCACTATTATAAATGAAGTTAACTTTTAGTATTTGTAGAAATTTGATAGTTGGTATTTTTGCCACTATTATAAATGAAGTTAACTTTTAGTATTTGTAGAAATTTGATAGTTGTTATTTTTGCCACTATTATAGAATCAGTCGAATGCTTGATGTAATTTCTTTTTAACAGGTCAGGAAAAATCAGGATGAGTGTATTGATGAAGAAGGGCGAGAGGTATCCTATAGTACCACATAGTACTTTATTCTTTCTTATAGATAAAGTGCTTCATATTAGTTGAATATATGGAGAGATGTCACCTGATTCTTAAGAGCTGATAATCTTTGAAAATGATTCAGTTCATGGGATTAATGAACCTTGATTAGTCTGAGTAAGACTTGCTTACTTCCTTCTTTTCTTGGAGACTTGAAGCAGTCCCCATAAAATAATCGATAATGAAAAAACTAGTCATGTTTATCCATAATTGGCTTGGTTTGATTTCCCACAAGGGCTGTTAGATTACATTATTGATTTAATTTTTATGCTCGTTGAAGTATTTAATTTATGTATCAACACCATTTGTCTTTTGGGACTAGTTGGAGAGGAAAAGGAGAGCTTTTGTTAGTAAAATTGTCTATCGTAAGAGTGAAAGCTTTGGTTGCTAGTGCTATCATCCATATACTATATTTTCTGCTCTTAGGGACTACTCTGAGATTCTTTATTTTCTTTTTGGATTTTCTTGGGTAGTTTGTTTGTGCGCGTGCACGATAGCGTGGGGGTATAGTTAGCTGATATTCTTTTAGTGTGCTTTTGTTTCGCTCTCCCATTTGGTGCTCTTCTAACAAATACTAATCCATATTACTTGCCAAAAAAGTGAAAAACTAAAAAAAGTAGTAATTGCACAGATAAATTAAGGTAGCGTTTGTATGTATTTTGAGCTGATTATGCTTATCAAAGCAAATACCTTTAAGGAATTACATTTTGTAGACTTAGATTAGATGCAGGGTGATATTTTATTTATTTATTTAATATTATCAAATATTATATTTTCAACTGCTATGTGTAATGTAAGGGTTAAGAGTATTTATACCTATTAAACTAAAGGCATTTTATATTTGAACCTTGTTTTTTGGTCAACTCGTTGAACTAATAATTAGTTATAAAAACTGAAAAAATGTCAATTATGTTAAAAATTAATGGGCTGATCTATATTGTGCCACGTGGCGTGCTGATGAGTATGAAAAAGTTGAGTTGGATAAATTAATTAAATTAAATTAAATCCATTTTCTATAACTAAATTAAAATAAATCCGTTTACTATATTTAAATTAAACTTATTTCATTTAATTGATAAATTATTCTTAAATTAGACAACAACTCAAAAGTTAAAAGTTTTACTTTAATTTTTTCACAAATTCTTAATACCACCACCACCACTGCTTTTGTGTTATTCAAAATCACAAGTTTTGTAAATGTCCAATGAAGAATGTAATCAACAATCAAACAACAAAATTTTAGCTCATTAGTAAGCAAGTTGGTGAATCATTTATTATTCAACCACGAAGTGATTTTGGTTTCAGTGATAATGATCTAAAATCTTTCCAATTTGCTATCATCCATTATCAATTGAAGCCATAAAGTCCTCTTTGTAACTTAATTAGAGAAGTTTTGAGTTTAAAATGAGTCAAAACTCTGTAGTTAATGGTGACATTGTTCGAAAAAGCGCTCGAGGCGTGCCTTGTAGCGAGGCGGAAGGGAGCTATTGCGAGGCTTGCTCATCAACAGAAAATAAAGAGGCACATGCTTTTATGTTGTTTGAGGCTTACACCTTTGAGGCGTTAACGCCTCAAATGCGTTCGAGAGTGTGGGCCTTGATGTGGATTAAAAAAGTCCCAAGTATGAACGCGATAGATCGAAGAGAAGAGAGGCTTCGTTCGTGAGAGTTGCGATTTCGTGCGAACTCAGTTCTTCTTTGTCTTCGTCTTCACCAAGTACATATCTTCTTCTTCTTCTTCTTCTTCTTCTTCTTACTCTGTGTCTCTGTCTTCTTCTTCTTCTTCAGATCGTGTCTCTCTGTCTTTTCTTCTTCTTCTTTACTGTGTTTGTCTTCTTTTTGGATAGAAGCTCCATTTGTTCTTTTGTAGGCGTGAAAATTTATTGGTGCAATAGCAATTTTGGGTATATTATAATCTCATCTTTGAAGTTCCGGTTGGTTCCTACTTTTTCGAATCGGATGAAATTCATTTTAGTATTCTTCTTTTAGTTGCCTCGATGATTCAAATTAAAAATTTTTAGTCTGTTGATTGTTCTTAAAAAATTGAAAATACAATATATATATATATATATATATATATATATATATATATATGCTATCTTAATTTACAAATTACAAATACATAAATTTTAACTAAATTTGTATATTATGATGTGCAAAAAGAAAAGGGCTGGTTGGATAATTAGATGTTTTGGTGCAGTATTTTATGGTCTTAATAACACTCCAAAATGGTATTGTAAATAGTTAAATAAAACAAAGCTTTAATTCTTTGATGAAGTAGATCAGAAATTTATATAGAATTAATGGAGGAAGAATCTTATTGAGACAAAAGCCTTTTTACGTATTAATCGACTTGATTCAGCTTATTGGTAAACGTTTCATTAAGAAACATTGACTTCTTAGCTTCATCAATTCTCTCTAATCCTCCTTTATCATGTTTCTTGGCCACAATCTGATTTCTCTTCATTCCCCCCAACTTGTCTAATTTCCACCAGCCTTAAGCATTGATCATCAGTCATTATCAATTCCAAACATGTCCTTAATTAATGGATCAGCAGTGCACGAACTCTTGTTTTGTTTTGGCCTTTGGGTGAACTCTTGTTTTGGTTGGAAGCATATCAATGATATTGCTATTGAAGCAATAAATTCCAAACATATGTCCTTAAGCATTTTGATTCCCCTAAATACAAAAACTTGATCGGTATTAAATTCTATCAATGTTTTGTAATGATACGTTAACGGGATGTTGGTTATTTATGTCTTTTATGACAATGATTATAATGATGGATTATTTTATAATTTTATTAGTATTTTTTAATAATTTTTTGGGGACATTTAGGTCTTCAAATCGAGGCTTCCGCCTCGCTCCGCCTTGAAGCTTCCGCCTCGCCTCGTCCGGAAAAAAACGCCTCGTACCGCTTTTAGCTTTTTTGAACATTGGATGGTGATAGTGAAAAGGGTTTAAAGCTTGTCGGAGATGTAAGAAAGACCCAGTTGACTCGTCTCTCCCCTCATGTCATGTACCCTTCCCCTTCCTCGTGAATCCTTCTTTGCTTTACCAGATCGGAATATTTCTCATGTCTTGACAACACATTAGATAACCCCAAAATTTTTGTTGTTTTTCAAAATCAATTAAAAAATAGAAACCCAACTAAGTACTTTAGATAAGCGAGAAATTAGGCACATATATGCCAAACTTGCGGTGATGGAATGTTAGAGAAATTAAGAGGGAAATGATGAAATTTGAAAATATTAGTGCATCTCTTTGGGGAGATTGTTTGTTTGATCTAAGTAATTGTTTTCTTCCGTTATATATAACTGTGTATGTTTATGTGTGGGTGTATATATTATATACTTCAATGGTGGTTGTGGTGGTGGTATAGGGGGGGTGCTGGGGTGCGGGGGTGGTGGGTGGAGGTGGGGGGTAGGGGGTTTCGTTAGTATAACTAAAGTCAAAAGGATTTTAGTGTTAAAAGATTTTTAATTTCACACACACACACACACACACACACACATATATATATATATATATATATATATATATATATAAATCACAAAATGGTCTTTCAACCAAAAAATTAGGGATGATTTTTCAACCTAAACTTTTAGAGAACACTTTAAACCCTACCTACAAATAATAAAACTCCAAATCCTAAAATTTGTTTAACGTGAAATACTATTTCCCTATTATTCGCAAAAAACTCTCTTGGCTAATGCTTCAGGTTCTTTAATATTTCTCTCTTGCTTCTACTCTTGTATTTGTTTGCATTTTGATATTGGATTTTATTTCCTACGGTTAGTTATTTAGGCTTATCATCTATTTACTATGTTGAAGTGATAATTAACTAAGAGTGGCCAAATTCAGAACTGCAAAATTTGTTATAAATGGAAAAGCTTATGGCTTAGATACTTTGTTATTAGCGTTGTAGAAATTACCTTTTTTGGTTTATGAGAATAGGATGTTTTCCCTTTTTTGGCATTTGGAGTTTTTGATTTCATTCTTCTTTTTATTATTTGACGGATCTCCCTCCCGCCCTCTCTCCCTTTAATTCATGTTCAAAATTAAACTATAACTAATATAGTATAATACAAAAAAGTATAAATATTAATATAATTCTATAAAAAAACCCATGCTTCGTACATATATGATAAAAATGTGATATGTCTATCTCTCACGTGTCTTGCACATATAACTTTTCCATTAAAGTCAAACTAGTTGGACTAATTTTGTAGCATTTTGTATGATTTTATTAATTTAGTTAAATGGTAAAGAATTACATTTAATGAATAGGCAAAAGTATATTTAATCCATATGCGTAAGCACAAGCATTTTGTGTACAATGTTGGAAACCATTTTTCTCTTTTATTTTTATGGTACAGGTGTTCTATTTATAAATTCATATTTACTGTTCTTCCTCTCTGAATTAGCTTATGTTGTTATTTTTTTTTGTTTGAGTGGAGTGTTGCAAGGCTTTAGCGAGTTGAGTTATTATTCTTTTGTTCAAGCTTACTCATAATAGTAATGGAAGATTCACTATTAAAATGTAGAAGCATCACATGTCATTCTAGTAAAACAACTTAGCTCATGAAATATGGATGATGTTAGACTTACTTTTGGCAAAACATGTCAGTTAAAAAAATTGGCAAAACATTCTTCCCCACTATATTGGGGAACTAAACATGGCAATTGCTGGGCCTAGCTAAAAAAATTCAATTATTTCTCTGTTTGCAGCTGTGCAGTCTTATTCATAAATATGTTCCTGTTAATCTTTGTCATTTAATAAAAAACTTCTTATGACAGGATGGTTAACGGATTGTTAAAACAAGCGAATGAAGCTAAAAGGTTTGCCCCTTCCCATAGTACTGATATTTTTGTTTACTAATATTTTTTTGACAGTATACTAGAATAGGCGATTGAAGCTGAAAGGTTTTCCAAAAACCAAAGAATATTATTACCAAAATGCTGTTAATTTTGCTTAATAATCTTACACTCATTCTGGGTTTAACAGAATTTTAAACTTCACATACATATAAAACCCTTTATATGTGAAAATATGATAGTAAAATGAGCAAGTTGGTGCATAAGATTTTTTCAACTTCACATGCCCTTTATATGTGAATATTCATGGACAGGTTGGGGAAGATTTTTTAGAGAATCATCTAGAACTTAGGCTAGAAAATTGTAACCTGGATTATGATTCGATTTGGTATGTGCAACGAATATGGGAATAGAAAACATCACTTTCATTGTATCGAGTACGGTAGTGGCAGTTTTTTGACTTTTTCGTATTGCTCAGTTGATTCCTAATATGTTTATTCAAAATATGATACACAAGGGATAACTTTTTAATAAATATAGTCAAAAAGTAAAATCCAGTTGAGATATAGTTAAAACTAGTTGAGTTGTAGTGTCACAACATCTGCATTTGTAAAGAGGCTATGTCATGTCATCGCTTGCTAAAAGCCCACACAACACTCATTGTGTCACATTAGTTGACATTCTCTAGATTTTTTTGTTCATATTAGAGTTTTTATAAGTTTTCTTTATTTAGCCATGTAATAATTGTTTTTGTCAATATCTTACACATTTTAGAGGATGATTATAGATAGTCGATCTTAGCTCTCCATTAGAGACCTATATAAAGGGATGTCACTTATTTGTAAATCGTAAAGCAGTTGTAATCATGCTTGTGTAATATGAAAATAAAGTTTTTGATCGCAAAATTTAGTGTCAGAATGAAAATTTATTATGTTTTAGAACGTTTGTACCAAAACGCAGTTTACTACCATGTTAGGCTAATAGCGTTTTCTAGTAACCATGATGGACTAGAAAATCAACATTCCATTCCATAATAGAGTAAAGAAATAATGGTATTTTGCATTTAAAAGAAGAATTGAGATTGCTAGATGTTAGTTTCTTGTAATAGGTAGCAAGTTCAATTATTATAGCTCATTTCTTTATGTAACACTTCTCTTTTTAATATTAGAATTCTCCATATGATTTATATCTTACTTTGAAAACTGAACAAGGGCTTTCATACCTCACTTTTTTAAAATTGTTTTAATGCGCTTGCGTTGATTGATATGTCTTTTGGATGATGTTTATTTTGTTTGTGAAATTTACATTTGCTAATAAAAGTCTTACATTACTGAAATTTGAAGGTAAAATTGTCGATAGTCAGTTATTTTGATAAAATAAGTTGGACAAATTATTGTTTACTTCTTTCAGGAAAAAAGTTCTTTTAATTTATTTTTTTTGTAATTTAAATCTCATGTCGGTGCATAACTTCTTGAAACAGGGAGCTTATGCTTGGTGAAGAGAAAAAGAACGAGATTTTAAGGTCTCTGGTTTATATTACTTTCACTATCTTATGAATTACATTTATATTTCATGAAAAATTTAGTTTTGCAATACTTATGTTAGAGCACGTTGCACTTTAGTAAGCTCTTTACACAGATTGGTGTCTATGTAGGTATCGCGATGTTTTTTGTACTAGTATATATATATATATATATATATATATATATATATATATATATATATATATCTTGTGCAGTATATCTTGTGCAGTAAAAAAAAGCAAATTTTGAACCATCTTCAGCTTTAAAGGCTTGTGAATAATAGAGTTCCAAAGCCTACGCTTCATGTTATACTGTGAGTCTGGATTTGGAAGCTAATTTTTTTGCAACCAATAATATACCCTTTTAACATATCAAAAGTAATATAAAATAAGATGCCCTTTAATAGTTAAAGCTATCTAGCCTCCATAGGATTGTTGCAAATTTCGAAAGGCATTACCTCAATATTTGTCTTCGCTAGTTGAGGATATTGAGAGGCACTATACTTTCCTCGTACTTGCTTATTTTCTTTCTCCAATTTACGTGTAAGATAAAATTATATGCAAGAATGCAATGTATATTACTTTATTAATTTAATATTCCTGTGCTAGGAAAGCATTGATGTTAGGAGTACTTGCTTCCACTAAAAAACTCAAAACTACAAGGTTATTTAAGTTTTTAAGCATGGTGCATAAAAGAATTCTAGTACTCGAAAGTCAAAACTGCAAATTGCTTTAGTGTTTAGTATTATTGGTATGGGTTGTCTACATTCTCAAATACTAACAACATCATGAATGATAAAAGGGATTTCAAAATATGGTTTTTGAAATATCCAAATTTCTATGTTTTGGACAAACCAACCATGAAAATTTATTTAGGTTATCGATTGAAAATTTCCTTTCTTGATGTGTTAGTTCTATGGTGTAAATTTCAAACATATATAGAGGGTTAGCTCAGTTATTAGTGTTTACAATGTTTGAGGCGGTAGCACTTGCAACATTTGGACCTCTAAACGCTGCACCATTTTTGGTGTGTTGTGTTTGTGTCCTAGATGCTGAGTGTGTGAGTTAAATAAGTTGTGCTTAAAATAAGTTGCTTTTAGATGAATAAGATTTTTAAGTGTTTGGAAGTCTAAACACCTCAAACGCTCCAAACGCTTAGTAACCAAACATACATCGAGTTGTCTTCCTAGTTTCTAATGTAGTTTTAGCTTTTGCAAGTTTATGAATTTGCATAGTTCATTCCAATAAGTGCATGATTGTTGGTGAACTATGAACTATATCACATTGTTTTATTGTAGTTAATTTTACTATGTTTAAGTTATTTTGGTGGATAAAGAATAAAAAGTACATTTAGTTTGTAGTTCTGATAGTAGAAGCAAGCAACGTTACGTGTGGAATTTATTTATCAATCAATTTCAGTATTATGTCTCTACCTTCTTTATTTTAAGGGATATAGTGAAAAATGTTAATATTTCACCCGTTTATGTTGTCATTCCCGTGTTGAGTATTATGTAGTATTGTACACCCTACTTCAATGTCTGTTATCTACTGTTGATAAGAATGGCCATGGCCCGACCAGGTTTGGTGCTGAACCAGGAGGCGCCAGGCTGGGCCCAACAGTAAAATGGCAAGGCCTAAATCCGAACTTAGGCCATGGGGAACTATGGGAATGGATTGTTGTCTACATTAATAATATCAAGAGTGTGTACAAATTAGAATCCATGTTCAATGTTCCTAGAATTGATTTTTAAAAAAATATTTGTACCTAGACTTGAAAAAAAAACATTCATTGTCATGGATATTGTCCAATCTTACGCATGGCATTTCTCCATTCTTATGACAAAAAGAATTTTTTTTTTTACGATGAATTGGTTGATTAAATCAATAACTATTCATTATATTTTATATGATTTTGTAAAATGGTTCAACACATAAACTATAAGGTTTTAATTTTTCAAAATTAGTTGTTAATTGATATATTACATTACATCATTTTTTGTTACTTAGTATTAGTACTAATAAATATAATGAACTAAATACTAATATAGGACCATGGGAGATGCTTAATTTAGTGGTCCTGATGGATTATAGCCAGAATTTTGATGTGCCTTACCTATGTAGTTGTAGTTACTTGTTTTGTCATATGTTATTGAACTTCTAATATTTTAAAGATGTTATTTAGTACTTCTGCAATTATGATTTTTTTTGCACACATAGATTGATTGATACAATGTGAAATTCTTGTAACAGGGAAGTGCAAAGCATGGCTAAACTGATTTCCGAAAATGAAAGGTGATTATAAGTTTTTATTCTTCTTTCTTTCTTTTTTTCTATAAAATAATAAATGGATTTGCAAGATGGCTGACTTTGCGGATATTAATGACTTGTAGGAAATTCTTCTGATACAGTATTTAGTGATATTTTAAGCTCTTTGCCAAATCTAGGTTATTATTGCAAATATTTTAACCTTCACCAAAAGGGAGCCTAAAGTGGGGGTGTCTATGGAGCCCCTCACTAACAGAGCCTGCTCAAAAACGAGCATCAACTTGAGAAAAGAATTTATGGTGAGGATCTTGGCATTAAGTGGGTTGGACTCGCGCATTAGCTTCTTACGTGTCCCTTCATAACAAGAAACAAAAATTATATATGATTACAACAATTTTGCTTTCACGTGGTTTGGTAAAACCTGTAGAAGACTAGCAAATTAGGATATTCTACTAATTTCATGGAGTATAACGATGAATCGCACAAATAGGTTATTTCAGCAGAATAATAAATAACGGAACTAAGGTGGTGAAAATGAAACAGATAAAAGGGTTAGACAACTAAAGGTGCACATTTTGCTACTTCTCTTGCAATTCACAAATCGTCGTCTTCTTTTAAAAAATAAGAATATAATATTCAAGTAAAACAAAACTTATATATATATATATATATATATATATATATTACTGCCATTTACTTATTTGATGAGGATATGGCATATTACCAAGTTTAGATTCCATATAACATAAGTCGCGTTTATAATATTAAGCAACAAAAATTATCAGTTCAGTTTTCAAAAGGCCTTTGTTTAAATGTACTTTTGCAAAATTTATAAATATTACCCACAACTATAACATTATTTCAAATTCACACCTTAATATTTAAAATGATATTTATAGAAAAAATCATCTTTATTCATAAAGTTGGGGTCTTACAACAACAATTTTCCTTTCACGTGGTTTGGTAAAACCTGTAGAAGACTAGCATGATCAGATAAATGGGGCACATTTTACGCAAAATCAGTTTAGTTTTCAAAAGGCCTTTTGTTAAATGGAATCAGGAAAAGGCCAGAGGCTTTGAGAACTGAGAACATGCAATAACCATTTTATTAGCTTCATAAGGTTGCTTACAAAAGGCTTGAACTCCAATCTAGTAAATAGACTTGAGGAGAAGAATATGGAACGGGATGCAGAGAGTTGAGTTTCAACAGACTCCAACAAATATCGTCTTTATATATTTTTTGCTTTGATTTTTTTTTTTAGGGATAAAAGAAGAAATTTATTAGAAAGGACATAGATAGGAAGACACAGATGATGAGCAATCCTCCAAACCCTACCTCACATAAAAATAAGATTCAAGAAGAAAGTATAAGAATATTAAAAATCCAACAATAAGATTGGCCTCTAATCCCTATGCAAATGGGTAATAGGATTCCTTCTAAACTCCCTCATGGACGAAAGCCTATAGCAACACTAGAAATGTGATCCTATCCCATAACAAATGAAATGGTAAGGATCAACAACAAAATGTATAAGCAATCCTATCTGTTCAAATTTTCCTTAGGATCTTGCCCTCACTCCAGGCCCCCACAACTACAAAAGTACCAGAGGCATATAGTCCTGAGGATCACCTAGCAAGCTATCATGATTAACCCCTATTAGAACTTATGTAGTCACCATTTTTAGTTATCAAATGTTTGAGTTGTTACCAAAACAAGTTTGAGGGTTTCAACTTAGTCATATTAATATTATGTCTTGCATCTTTGAAATTAAACTCTTAGCTAATCAATGTAGAGGGTCCAGAGTACCTCACTTCTCAGAAAGTGGACAAATAATAGATCTGATATTGGACCTCAAACATGCCACAATATCAAAGAACCTTTCAATGCTTATGACCATGAAGGCATGAAAATCAATATATTTTATTATAATTTAGGAGAAAAAAATAATTATTTTTCCTCATCCTCTGTGAGGAGATTGTTGTCCTTAGACTCTTCATCATACATTTCTTATAAATTCTACATTCCATTACTACTGTTATCCTTCTAGGTTTCCCCTAGTTTCCATTATTAAAAGAGCTAAGATGCCTCCTAAAATGAAGGTTTTTGTTTTGGGCCTTTAAGCTCTGACTTCCTGATGTGTTATGTGCATGCAATGTTAGGACTTTGGAGTCTCATGAGCTATCCTTTTCTTCATTGGTCTTTCACAAGAAGCATATTGAGTTCTTTGTTGGGAGATTTTGTGAGGATTGGGTCCTTCACAATCATGGGGAGTATAGCATATTGGATTTTGGGCTTTCGCATACCGATGGAAGAATGTGATGGTAATCAGCAATTCTTATATTCCCTATCTTGTGATATGGGAGGGGGTTAATTTCTTGCTTCCCTTTGGTGTTTGGTCATGGTCCCTGTTTAGGGGTGTTTCTGTTTAGGCTTACACAGAGATACGGGGACTATCCTTCATTAGATACTTGCCCTGCTCCTCTTTTCTTTTTGGTAACATTTTTTCTTTAATTAAAATAAAAATAAATTTGCAATACGTGTACTTTTACTTGGGTAAATGACACTAAAAACTAACAAACTTTCACAAACTTTCTGTTTTTACCAACCAACTACACATTTTTCATTTTAAACAATAAACGTAAGAGATTTTGTTTTCCCTAAAATTGTTGACATGTGTTAATTGACTTCGTTTGACTGTTTATTTTTTATTACGTGTCAATTGTCAATGATTTTAGGGAAAATAGAATTTATAGTCTAAAGTGAAAAATTTGTAGTTGGTTGGTAAAAACAGAAAGTTTGTGAAAGTTCGTTAGTTTTTAGCGTCATTTACCCTTTCATTTTCAAATTAGTGATATATAATTCTAGGTATGATGTTCCTTTTTGACAAAATAATGTTGCAGGGCACTGCAAAATCTTGAAAAACAACTGAAGGAGAGAGAAAGGTTTGACTTGATACCCTGAAAATTCTTTTAATACCAACGTCAATATTTTCAATTTATATATGGTTTTTGGGCTTTTGTTATTCTCCATTTGTTTCATGTGCATATGAGTGCAAGTGTCGGTCTAATGATAATTATAGAAATGATTACTAATTTGATCTTCTCTATATTACCTACTGGTTTGGATATTTGCTAATTTGAGATTCTCTATATTATCTACTGGTTTGGATATTTTATGTTCTTAATTCTATATTTTCCAATCCATATATTTTGGTATGAAGCAAATTCATTTGAAACATATCTCAATGGCGACTTATCCACACAAAACTTAATGAATTGGTGTTAGGACTGCACACGACCGTTTTTCTTGTTGAAAATAATAGTAAAACCCACATGTGGTTTTCATAGAGGGCAAACCAAAGTCAAGTAAAGCATTTGGCCGATGGTGGACTTTGTTTGCTCGGTTCATTTAACCGGTTGGTTGATTTTCAATTTTGTGGCCTGTTAATTGGACTTTTATTAAAAAAAAATGGGCTTGTTAAATCATAAATGGGCCTGTTATGAAGATCTCAAAATTACTAAAGGGTTCGTAGTAGGTCCAAACCATCCAATAACCAGGGCTCTTATCTAGTCAGTAACATTATGACAAGGCTCTTAAAATGTTTCCAGTTTCATTAATATAATTATAGACGTAGTGACTTTTTCAGCCGCAAAGTATAATTAGAACTTAGAGGAATGCCTGTTATGACTAGAGTTATGAAAACTGCACCAACTGAGATTACTCGGTTTTTTACTTAAGAGAACTGGTCTCTACTGGTATGTTGGTACTTCTATGAATTGTAACATGGAACTGCATTATTATGCACACTTGGTTAACAAAGAAGTTCTTGCCACAGGAAAGTTGAAATGGAAGAAAAAAAATCGACCTTAAAAGCATCGTTTGACTCGGACAAATATACTTACAATTCGGTACGTCCATGTCTACTATAGTTTCATTATCTTATCAACTGTATATGAGGAGCAGGTTTCAGGATGAGATACGTATTTGTGTGTTTTTTTGGATGGAGATTGATGCTTTTATAAAGTTATCGAATATATAATTTTATATACAGTACATATTGCGAATGCAAAAGTGAAAATTATGAACGCTCAATAGCTGTCACATGGTTATTCTTAATGTTACTAATTTTCAGTAAACAAATTTTGGTGTCATCATATCCATTACTAGACAGTTTCTATTCTAGGCTGTGCTGGAGGACATGCTTAAACCTACAGTAGATCTTTGGCAAACACCACCTCTATAGACTCTAGTTCTGGAAAACAGCTTTGCAATATTGTCTGCAACATAACAAACGCACAATGGTACCACACTCCCTTGTAGAGTGGGGATACAACTGTTACCAGGGAAGGAAGAAAGTTTTCTGAATTTTAGTCTACTGAGTGTATTTAGAACAGTTTCTGTTATAAAAATAGTACATAAGGTTGAAAACTGGTTAGTACGTCTCAATGACTGTATTTAGGAAAGGAAATTGGGTCAAGGAAAAAAGATGACCTGTCTATAAAATATTAGAGTGATTTATTCTTTTACTTTCTTTTGTTTTTCCGAGTAAACAATATTGAATGATCTAAAAGATCATGTTCTCAGAAGCTTCAATCTTCTAAGTAAACATGTTTTTTTTGAAATATGTGCCTCACCAGTTATGTAGGAAATACAGTCATGTATGGTCAGCCATTTTAAAAAGTAAAAACTATACCAATCAGGCTCCATTTCGTTTGAAGAGGGTTCTATTTAGGAAATGTGTCCTGGCTACTTATTCATCATTTTAAAATACTAGCATGCTGTACTGCAAAGTAGTTATGTAATATTACCTTCGTGTTTAGTTTTTTACTGGCTGAAACTTTTTTCTAGAGCGGGAACGGTTCTCTCTCTATTTTTCTAGAGCGGGAATGGTTCTCTCTCTTTCTCTTTTATATATATATATATACAGAATGGATCAAGTCCGGACTCCCGGACCTGACCAAAATCCGGACCCCATTTTTTTTTTTGCTTTTTTTGTCTGTACATACATGTTTTGTTATATGTATCCAAATCACACCCAAAACACTATATTATGTAAAAATTTCAGTTCCATAAAATATTAAACTTTTTTTTAGTAAAAAAAAAAAAAGTCCGGATTTTAAACCTGTCCGGGCTCCCGGACAGGATCCGGCCTCTATATATATATATATATATATAAACCACTCTGCATGCCCTTTGATTTCTTTCTGATAAGACAAGTGCCTCCATAGTTCACTTGTACAAATGAAAGTTATGAAACAGGTTATAACCGGAGGCTTTGCCCTTCCTATATACATAATACTGGAAAGCATTATTTTTTTTTCTTTTCTGGAAAGTATAAAAAAAAACAATAATCATGAAATGAAAGTTAGATATACGACTATATGAGTATCCTCAATAATATTTATGTATCCTTGTGGCAAGGAGATACCTTACACCTTTTCAGGATTCAAAGTCTGGTCAATAGTGATTAATTGAAGATACTCAAAGTGCAAAGATCCGGGTACAACAAGGAGCTTAAATTCTTACTGCCAACACCCTGAGGCACACAATCCACCTGTTAGATCATTTAAGACAAGGAACAGCTGATAATTAAAAAACACGCATTAGACTTGCTATATTGATAAAAACAATGGTACTTGCTGTCATGCATAATTTCTTTCATTCGATAAAAACAATTGTAGATAATTCTTTCATTTACACAGCAGTGCTTGCAGTCATATGCTCATATACGTTTTATCATGCATTTGATGTAATAAAGGGCCACACGCAAGTTTCACTCTTGGACAGATATCGAAACTTCCATTTAATACCCCCAAAAAAACTAACAAATCAAGTTACATGATGAAAAATTCAACACTTAAGACGCCTAAAATCACATTGCCTGCCACTAAAAATTGAAGATTGTTTCTTTTATCTTGACTGAAATAGATTATAATTGGCTGATATTTTCCAACTAAATCCCTTTTACATGAATGACCTGTTGTTGCGATGCTGGCTTTTTATCATCTTTTACTTGCTGAAGATGTGTACAGATTTCAGTTAGATGGCGTTTTCGTAGTGCAAGCTAACGATCCTTGATTGTTTCTATATGCCTCTTTGATAGGGATATACAGGAAAAGGGAAGAGCAGTAGCCAAGATATTAATCTGGAAGGAGCAAGTAATAAGTAAGTGGCTGAGAATGCTGAGACTATTCAGTAATGGTGTTAGCTAGTCAGATATTCAGATATAAAATTTAGCGATTAAAACCTTGAGTAAAGGCAAGGATATAGCCCATACAACTTTGTAATTGTAAAAATGCTATTGTATGACATTTGAGTTTGTAAAAGCTCTTCTTAGGATCAAACCTCAGGTGATGACTAATGCTATTTTATCAGTTGAATTAACAATGACTTGTTGTTTGGCGGCTTCAGTCATTGGAGGGCCTTGTTTTTTGAGTTTGATATTTTCCTTCTCCAATTCCGCATCGACTCTGATCAAGTTCATCATCTTGTTGTGCATATCCTGGACTTGATTCTGGAGGGCTGCCACGGTTCCCTTTAGTTTTTCGTTCTTCAACCCGATCTACCAGGAGTTGTTTTCTTTGTTCGACTATCTTAGAGGATTGCCATTTTATTGTCTTTAATTTGCGCATCAACTCTTGGGAATGGAATGTAGTATTGGCATGTTGGCTTTGTTCCTTTTCCAGGTCAGCCGTCAGCCAGGGTTTGAACCTCGATCCGGAGGCGTGTGACGTCGGCTTTCAACTCTTTTCTCTTTGGCAGTTACTGTGTTCGACTGAGGGCAATCAGAGACTGAAATGTGACATTTTTTTCATGGAAAGAAATAACAAGTATTGGAAAGGGATATAGTGTGTGGTTGTACTTACCCGACCCTAGTGCATTGCGTTTACACAGATAAGTTGTTGTCGGGGGGTCTCGTGGATGGGTTCAGAAATGATAGGTTAGGTTGGTGTGGTTCGGTGGGAGGTGTTTTGGAAGATGCCTTCACCAGCGTTGGCATCTTTCTGGCATCTTTTTAAACAGAGACCTTTTTTCTTCAATACTCATTTCTAAGGTGCTTTTTTCGATAGAAGGTGGTGTCTCGTGGATGGGTTCAGAAATGATAGGTTAGGTTGGTGTGGTTCGGTGGGAGGTGTTTTGGAAGATGCCTTCACCAGCGTTGGCATCTTTTTAAACAGACCTTTTTTCTTCAATACTCATTTCTAAGGTGCTTTTTTCGATAGAAGGTGGTGTCGGCATCGGGATGGCAGAAATTTGTTCTATTATGAGGTGGGGGGGAGGTGGGGGCAGAGGCGGAACCAGGGGGGTCGAGGGGGGGCATATGACCCCCTAGGATGAAGCTTACTGCCGCCATCGCCTGCTGCCGCCTGCCTGCCCCTGCCCCTGCCGAGTCCTTTACGCCTGCCCCTAAGAAGTATGATTGATAGATTGGAGATAATGGGTTTTTGTCCATGTTTTGGCCGGAAGAAGGGAATGAAGCTCAACAGCGAGGATGAGAGAGAAATCGACTCACCCCACATAACCGTCGTTTCTCAATTCTCTTCTGGTTAGTTTTTATATATATATTATTTTAAACCAATTATCTGATGTATTTTTTTACTAGGTTTTTGTGAATCATCACTTGGGCAATTGGGTTATTAATTTATTTGATTATATTTAATTTTTCAATATGTCACCCATATGGCTGAATTTGACTTTTTATTTTTCTTTTTTAAGTTCTACCCTGGTTTCTGTTCAGTTTGCTTATTAAGATGCATGAATTGTCATATTCTTTGAATTGCGTCATATATCCAAATAGTTGATTGTTAGTCTCGTAATTTGGTTTACCGCAGTATCCTTTTTTCAGGCTGCAGTCAGTTTTTTTTTAATTAGTAATTTAGTAGTAAATTATAAATTTATGTTTTTATAGTAATAAACCTAATGGTAGCTCAAGAAACTGGTAATGTTTTGATACTATTGTTCTTTTTTTAGTAAATCTTTTTCGTATTTTTGGTCTGTTGCTTATGGTGTAATTCATAAATTAGTTTGCAACGGAATGTGCACAACATTGTTTGTAGTAAAAAAAACATGATGGATTGCAATATGCTTAACATTATAATTAGTAAAACATGATGGATTGCTTTCATCAGCTCATGCTGTGTTAGAGGAAGTAGTTAGTCTAGAACATTTTCTGTTCTCTAAGAGGGGAAAATGTGTTCTCTAAGAGGGGAAAATGTGTGTGCTGTGATGACTACCAGGTATTTGATAATTGTCCTCTGTAAAGTAGGTATCTTTATTTTTTTGGTTTTCTCCTTTTAGTGTATTTTACTATACTTTGTTAAACAAGTTATGCTTTCTAAGTTTTTGCTCGTGGGGGAAAACTGTCAAAATTGAACATACATGTGGTTCATTTGGTTGGTGTTAGTAGATTGAGCAGAAATAACAAAAATATACCAATTTTTTCTTGTTTCTTGGAGCTGTTCTAACTAGTGATAAATATGCTGTTTTTGTGTGTATATAATTTGGGTTTTGGTTAATTCTCATGGATCTATTGAATTCATGAGTTTTTCGTTTTTTGGATCTGTGTTGCATGAACGTCGCTGCTCCGGACCTTCGGTAACCGCCCTCAAATTTTGACCCCTCTCAAATTTTGTTACGGTTCGCACACCTTGGGGGTGGGGGTGGGGGTGGGGGGGGGGGGGGTACTCGGTTTGTTGGTTCGGTTGGGGTTTATTTCGGTGGGTGGTTCGGTTGGTTGGTTTAGCTAGGGGCTGCCTTATTGGCGAGATCGGAGGCTGCTTCGGGGAGTGGTGCAAAAAGGGATGATCGGTTGATCTCAACAATCAACGCCGGCTTGAAGATGGACACTACAAATGAAAAAAGGTTAGTAAAAGTGTTCAAGGATTTGGAACTTGATTTGTAAAAGAATCAAATTTTAATTAAAGTAAATTAATAAAAGAGTTTTCAATACTAGTTGGTATTAGACGTGGATTATGCTACTAGACTAGAGGATAGGGAATGAATCACGTTAAAATTCTCGGTGTTCATTTGATTGCTTGAGTTTATTTTCTTTGCTAACAAATTGACTTGGAATTTATAAATTGGATATTTTAATTGTCTTAAGAAAATCTACAAACATTTAGTGTTATAATATTTTGTTAAGATTGTCAATTCAACAAATTGTATTCATAAAATAGCAGACTGTAGTATTAATCAAGTAACCTAAATTTATTAATCCAATCAGCTGAATTCAGCATAAAGAAAAAGTTTAATATAAAATAAAAATTAGTCATAGTTTATTCTCACACTTATTCAACCCCCTTCTAAGTGCGTCTATCTGAATTTCAGTAAGTTAATGTGATTTGTATACAGATAATGGGTTCGGGACTTACATTTGTGGTTGAAAAGTCAAGACTGGTCAGATAGTAGATCCATGGACCACTCTTTTAGTATCTTAGAGTAAAATGATTTGAACTCCTCGACCCAGTCTTTGGGAAACTTGTCGAACACAAAATTAAGTTTTTGTGGGGTCAGACAAGTTAGGTAGGACATGGGTGTCAGGGCCTTTGATGTAGACCCAATGTGAGTGTCACCCTTTATTGCTGGAGGGGGTCTTCATCTAGAATCGTCAGTTCGATTGTTTGTTTAGTTGGCGAAAATCTGGTTCTTTAGATCGACCCAAGGTGAACAAAGCAAAAAGAAATTCAACGAGGGTTGGACCCCGCACTCGAGGCAGAAGGCAATGAAATAGATTAAGTGGATATTCGAGTTTGTCATTAGGTGCGAACCCGATTCCAATAAAGCCCAGAAAAGAGGAGATGAATTCGTGGAGGGGGAATCGAATCCCTTACCTTAGAGCATAAGGGGGATGACGAACCAGACGTTTGGACACCAGTACATCTTTTCGCAAGGTACCTGGTGGATGGATCACTTATTCAACCAGTGGTCGAACCGTTATTGACTCAATAACGTCATCAATATAAAAATATAAATTATTAGTAATTAATTAAATTTTAAAAAATCTCATTTTTATGAACTAAAACATAATAAAGTTGAGTTACAATATTACTAAAAGTGGTTAATTTTAATATTAAAACAATTTTGGTACAAAAATAATTAAAATCGATTCACTAGGTCAACTACACTGATTCTACCGAATTTTGACCAAAAATAAGTTATTGGTTCGGTCAGAGTGTCGGCCAGTTTTAGTTTTTACCAGTTGAACTGGCGGTCCGGTCCTGGGTTTTACCGGTTGAACAGTAATTTGGACAATAGGTTTGTTGAATCAACAAAGCTTGGTTACTTGCAGAGTATGATGAGTGCAGATTTCTTGTTATATTACTCTTTGTATCCGACTTCTTAAAATAAAACATGGAACGTGTTGGGGCATGATTTTGTGGGTCCGGGTGATTTGGTGGGACTTATGTTATGTGGCAGAATATTCCAGTCAAAAGTTTTGACATTTTAATGAATCTACATTCCTAATTGACTTATGATTCTCTTATCCAATTTGACTTTCTACTTTTAAAGAAACTGTTAGAAATCTATGTATGGATTAATAGGTTATTTAATTAAGGGAGAGTTTAATTAAGACCCTTATTAGATTCCAAATGTATGTGATTTGATGATGAAACTCATAAAGTATATTTATAGAGATAAGTTTTATAAGACCCCGACTTTAATGAAATAAAAATCTAATTTAATTTATGATTATTATTCTAAAGCTATCAAATGTTTAATTGATCAAGTTAGTTAAATGGGGAATTAAATGAGTAATTGAGTGAATAAATGAGAAGAAGGAATTAAATATGCTAGTGTGGGGCCAAAAGGGCTGCTGAATTTGGAATTTGGAGGAGAGAAAATATAATCTTGCGCAAAAGGAGGAAACAACTCGTAAGATTAGGAAGTGGGTTTCCTCATTTTCCATATACTTCCAATTCTTTCCTTATTTTCTCACCTACCTCTACTTTACGCTCTGTTTCTGAGTTTTAAAATGGACAGAAAAGAAAAGAAATGGACGGAAAATTTAAGTTTTCTTTCCAATTCTTATGTTTCTGAGTTTTTTAATAAACGGAAAAGAAAAGAAATAGATAGAAAATTTGGCCACTTTTCCTGTCAAAGTTTTTCATTCAAAATTGGCTCCGATTTGAATTGGAAAAGAAATTGGAATAAGTAATATTTTTATAATTCCCATATTATCCTCAACTTTTAATATATTAAATTTTAAATTACAACTCATGTCCTCAATTTTAAATTTTCTATTCTTTTCTATTAAAAACTCAGAAACAACACAAAGGAAAACTTCAAGTTTTCTATTCTTTTCTTTTCTGTTCTAATTTAAGTTTTCTATTCTTTTCTTTTCTGTTCAAAACTCAGAAACAGAGTGTTAATTTGTTGATTGGTTAATTGTTTATAGAAATGGGTGGCTAAGAGCTGCTAATTGAGTGGAGAATGTTGGAATTTATTTTCCAAATTCCTCTCAAGTTAACTTGATATGGGGCATGGGAGGTTAACTTGATGATTTAGCCTAATAAGGGCAACGATCGGCCTTTTCTTATTCATTTTCATACTCCTATTCTTGTAACAAAAAAAGGAGAGAAATAGAGAGAATGAGAAGAAGATGAAGAAGAAGGAAGGAAGGAAGGAAGGAAGGAAGGAAGAAGAAATGAAAACTAAGAAAGGTAAACTCAAAACCTTTGTTAATCTTTGATTTTCATATATGGTTATTAAGTTTTATGAAATTTATGGAAAGAGGATATGTTATGCTTATTAATTTGTGATGGATTAAACTTGCATAAACATGAATCAAATGAGAGAAATCAAAAAACCAAATGAAAAACGAAATCTGAAAATTTTAGAAAAATTTGTTTACTACTTGAATTTGTAAAATCTATAACTCTTTGTGTACAATGAGTTACGAGACGAGCCTTATATCAAAAGAAAGCGCTGAAAGTAAGCTAAACACAGAAATAAAAATCACCCTAAAATTCCTTGTGAATTGTTCGTGGTGACTATTTGAATGAAATTGGTCCGAAGAACTTATAGTCTGCCAAAATCCGAAAAACTAATTTTTTTTTTAAGCTTTATTGTGTGAGTTATATCTCTTGATCCGACCGTTGGATCGTTACAATTTTTTTGATATGTTTTACATGCATAAATTGATAATATGTTCACCAATTTTGAACCATTAAAGATTAACGTATGATATGTTATGAATTTTAAGAGATAACTAATTTAGAATTTTTCTAGCAGAATTTCCAACAACATGATTTAATGTTTAAAAATGTATAACTTAATAATTTAAATCCGATTTGAGTGATTCTTGAGGCTAAATTGGAGTATTGGAAGTTTAGTTTCTGTTAAAATTAATTAATTTGACAAATAATTTTTAGTTAATGGAGATAATGTTAGAATAGTAGACTGGCGTTTTAAAAATAAATTGTCATAATTGGGTTTTAAGATTTCTTAAAGTTTGTTATTCACTTTTAAAGTTTTGGAATATGAATAGTCATAATTAAAGGCACCTTGAATGGATTACGAATTATTTTGGAATCATTAGTTGGATTATATTTTAATTAAGGTTAATATGTTTTGGTGGTGAATAATGTGAGATCCCGACTTTTAATAGAACTTAAATTGTTTATAATAAGGTATTGATTTAATAAATGTTATAGTTATAGGTGTTATGTGCAAATTATATGAAGTGAAAAGTCTGTCAGGAAATATTCATTTTATCGCGGAATATTCGTACGACGGCGCCGAAATAACCAATCATTGGTAGGCCCTATAACAAAATAACGGTCGGATAGGGAAAGCAACAAAAATAACCTTTTTAAAAATTGAAGACAAAACTTTTATCGTCAACTGTTGAAATACTCAGTGATAAAAGTACAGTAATAGGCGATATTCCACATTAACACGCGGTACTCTACAGTATCACACGGTATAACACAGTATTTCATATTATTAAATCAATAATTGTCACAACACAACAATTCATATTATTTGATATGATATATTTAGACCAGTTGACAGTATTGTGATTCTATAATAATAATTGTGGATAATTGTTGAAAGATTGAAAAGGTGTAAATAATTGATGAATAAAAAATGTTGATTAAAGATAAGTATGATAAGTGGATGTTTGCTCGATCAATTATTTTTATTTACAAAAGTAAGTTTGTCAGGACTTGCCGACACTCTACTTTTCCTAAAGTAGTCTAGACCATAACTCAATTAACAAACAAATCTTGTTAAAACATGTACAAGTTGGTTTAATTTTCTATGAGGGGTCATAAATTTCACTACCAATATTTTTATATAGATCATTTGGTTATTTTTTCAAAGTGAACGTGTGACAACCAGAATTTTTAGAAATTATTAAAATAAGAATTTAATAAATAAAATTCTTATTATGAGATGTTTTGAGTTTGAGTATATATACACACATATATATATATATATATATATATGTGTGTGTGTGTGTGTGTGTGTATGTTATATTTTAAAATATGTGATTTGTTGTAAAGATATTAAGTGTGAATATAGAAGAAAATATATATTCATATTATATTGGATAAATGAGGTTTAATAGTTAATTTAACTATTGAAGAAATTAAATGAAATTGTTACATAAAAGAAAATTAACTGAATAATATTAGTTAATTTAATTAAGTTAAAATTATTTTATGAGATAATATAATTTGATTATTATGTTATGTTGGCAATGGAGTTGTTATGAATTAAAATTCATAAATAATGTGAGTAATTTAGTGAATTAAATTAGGAGATTAATGATTTGTTGAATAAAATTATAATTATATTGGCTAAGTAAATATTGTGTTGATCAAATAAGGATTATGATATAATTAAGTTTGGTGTGACAAAGGTATCATATGATAAGTGGATTATTAAAATAAAGGTAAATGAAGCTTTATTTGAGTAAGAAACAAAGTATTATGAACTTTGGTTTTTACAACTGATGAGACCCTTGTTTATTTTAACGGAGAACCCATTTTCCATTAGTTTATTTTCTTATGTATATTTTTCCTAAGTCTAAGAAAGTAGAGAAGAATAGAGCAGAGAAGAGAGAAAATTGAGAGAGAGAAGGAGTTCTCTGTAGAATTGGAAGAGAGCCTTGGAGACTCAAGGAAGAAGGAGAAGATTGATCAAGAAATTGATTATCTAACCAAGCTAAAAAGGAATCAAGAGGTAAGAAAGAACTTCAAAACTCCTAATCCTTATTTCTTAAGTTTTGTTATACAGAGAGTTAGTTTGGTGGAGAAGAAATCAATTGTATGTAATTGATTTATAATTTATTAGATGATTTGATAATAGTATAACAAGAAGAATTAAACCCATTAATTTCTGAAATTGTGTAAAGGGGAAAAGAATTTAGTTTTTTTACTTAATATATGTATTTTGGTCTATTTTGAGACTAAAATTGATTAGGAATTCATGTTATAATTTGTAAATTGATGGTTATTTGTGTTAATACTTTGAAAAACAACGAAAATAATGCAAGTTGAATGAATCAATTTGGTTGAGAAACGAATTCGTGAGAGTTAAATTCGCTAAACACGTTAAAACATAAAAATTTGGTATGAACTTTGAAATCTGGTATGTTGTAGTTTTAAGAGTTAAGTGTTTATAGAATAAAAAACGGACTCAATTGGATGTCTAATGATCGAGTTATGAAGGTTGGAAGGAAGAAAGGTGAAGAACACAAACTGCAGAAACTGGATCTGCGATACAGCGCCACTGTGCCATAAAGCAAGTCAATCTTGGCGCGGCCACGCTGATGCCAAGAAAAAAATGGTGTGGTAGCGCCAGTCCCTGGGCAGATCCAGTAAGGAAGGATTTAATGCATGGCTAAGGAGGTGTTAATTTAATGAATTCTAATTGACATTTTATACTTACTAAGGTATAATGAGAAGCTTTAAATACTTAATTTAATGTTAAGTAATCGTTAGAAGGAATATTTGGAAGCATGATAAGAAGAATTAACTTAATCAATCCTAATGAATATTATTCAATTATTGTGATACAATGGGAACTTAAAAGAGTTAATTTATTGTTAAGTAACAAATTAAGAGAAATGCTTTGAAATATGAGGTGAAGGCTTTTTAATTGATTTGAAGGAAAATTATACATCTAATATTATGTAATAATAAGCTTTAATGACTTAACTGAATGTTAAGTGGCAAATAAAAGAAAAACATGAAGGAAAGTGGGATAAAGGTTATATAAATCAACCATAGTCAATATTATTAATCATGAGACTCATAATATGGAGGCATAACACTAAGTATCAATTAAAAGGAAACGTAATGAGACGTGAAAGGAAGTTTAACGTAATCAAACAAAATGGACAATGAGGAGTTTTAGCGGAACTTAAACACATAATTAAACACTATGTGTCAAACCTAAAGAGAATAATTATGGAACATAGAGTAAAATTTACATAACAACTACTAAGCGTTGCTATGTGACTAATAGTTGATGTGCATGATTATATATTGTGTAGGATACGTGAAGTGCAGATAACTATAAGTTGTTAAGCTGTAGTTGATAATGTATGAGTCAGACAAGTCTTTCGGTTCCTATTTATTATATGAATTTGGTAACTGATTGGTTGAATTATACTGCTATGAATGTTGAATTACATACGAAATGCTTATGAAATTTGAAAGTCAATCCATGAATACGTGATTAAGTTGAGAAAGTTAACCTCTATACTTGTTATGTGAGATGCAGCGTGTATGATATATTTAAATAACTATTGATGTATGAGTTGAGCATGATATTATGTGCTATGTGATTCATTAAAATTGTTAGATTTGCTGAAATGTCGAGCTCAATCTTGCAAAAATAACCTTTTTGTAGGTTAAGGATTCATAATAATGCTACGTGCTACTTGAATGATAAGGATCAGAAGTAATGCAAGAAGATAATTTACTTCAGCTGAAGTTATTATTTTTGAACTATGTTTAAGGTTCTGAAAAATGTACTTGATAGTTTATGATGTATAATTTCGTATTTAATGGTAAAGTTTGTATTATCCGATGTATAGAGAATCTTGAATTGAGATGTAAGATTTTATTTATTAACTCTGATGAGGTGAATCATAAAAAAATAAGTATGATTTTAAGACATGTAAAGTTAAAGGTTGTTGTGACGCCCCCAAAATAGGAATACATCACATATTCTGAGTCGCCAAATACATGGTACAGAATACAAATACAATCTTAAATATACAACATGAGTTGTGAGTTTGAATACAAATATTGTTTACTAGAGAGTATACAAACTCAAAAGGAGTCCTCATTACTATTATTATCACACTATTTCACAAAATAGTGAGGACTACTAATGCAAACATCTAGGACCATCACTCTGTTCCCCGACTAGTCCCAGCTACGTTCTCATTTCCTGAAGAGAACAGTGAAAGAAAGGGTGAGCTCAACTAGCCCAGTAAGAAATATTATGACCAAGATAATGCGAGAATAAATTATCATTAGCCTTCAACAAAGATAACAACTATTATAATATAATAGACAACAAGTTTTAGATCA
Organism: Panax quinquefolius; assembly: GCA_020205615.1. Lineage (NCBI taxonomy): Eukaryota > Viridiplantae > Streptophyta > Magnoliopsida > Apiales > Araliaceae > Panax > Panax quinquefolius. Next base: position 34,402,055 of record CM035169.1, read on the forward strand.
AAAGCTGCAATGAATAAACAATCCATTAGAAGAGTCAAGTAAAATATAAAATCTACTATCTTCTATATATTTAAAAAGTTTTCACCAACTTTATCACGAGACTCAACTTAATAAATAATCCACATCATTAACTCATCCCCGCACTACTGTGCCAAGGATATTTTTAAGATCACGACCACGAATTATCCATACACCATGTGCCAAAAATAATCATGTTTTCATCAACGGTCCCGATCATGCCATAAAACAATTCATCTTTGCACCCCTTGGTCAAGAGAATCCATAGCCATAATCATACCAAAAGCGCCCATCAATGCACTACGGACCAATGAGGACTTTTACCACATCATTTGTAACATTACGGCCATGATTACAACCGAATAATCCATCGGTCATAATCATACCAAGTCCATCTATGCACTACAGCCACAAATGACTTTCAACAAAATATAAACATGAGAATGATGACAATGATATAAGAATTCAATAAAACAAGTTCAAGAATTAATTTATCCAGAACTAATAATGTCCAAATTGTCAACATGATACTCGCTTTGTAGAGTAAAATTCAAGAATGCTTAGAAGAATATTTCCATGAAAAGATCTTTGGATAAAAGCGCAAATATCAAGGATTTTCCACTAATTTCATGGAGTATAGAAGTCAAAACTTTAATCAATTGAGTATAATAAAGAATGGAATAACAAAAGAAATCACCATGAATGCGACTTGTGATGGCAAAGTTATTCCAACAGAATACTAAATAACGGAACCGTGTCAAAGCGAAATCAGCATCGGATGTGGATGTTCCAATGTAATAATAAAGAATGAAATAACAACAAAATCACCATGCATGCGGATTTCTTGATGACAAAAGTTATTCCAATGTAATACTAATAAGGATTTTAATCAGTCCCAGAAAACGCATTGCATGTGATGGATATTCTAATGTAATAATAATAAAGACGAATCAGTCCGGCAGAAACGCATGCATGTGATATTCCAATGTAATAATAAAAGACGGAATCGAAGTCAGTGCCGTAGAAACGCATTACACACAGGATATTCTAATGTAATAATAAAGACGGAATAATAGAAGAATGTCACCAAGTATAGGGTAGCCACAGCGTATACAAAAGTTATTCCAACGAATAATAAAGAATGGAATAATGAAGTTCTCTTCATGAATACAAAAAGAAATAATACTCCCTACTAGTACAACAAATAATATTCCCTACCTTAAAAAAAACCGGATAATTGGAATAGTGAGGTAGCAGACTTCTCTTCTTCTTTCTCTCTATAATTTCTCTCTATAATAATTGCTCTAAAGCTTTTGTGAATTGGTGAGAAATATGAAAGAAGAACGAGCTTCTATTTATAGGAAAATATAGTTTCGATAATTGCACGTTTGGGGCTCGAAAAATTACAGTATAATACCTCCAACTTTTCTTTCATTTTTAATTTAGTCCTGCAAGTATTATCAAACTTGCACCAACTCCCCTAATAGTAAATAATGTGAATCAATAGTTTAATCATGTGAATCAATAGTATAATCATGTAAAAAATACGAATTACAGTATAGTACCTCCATCTATACCTCTATTTTTAGCTTAGTCATGCAAGTATTATCAATCTTGCACCAACTCCCCTAATAGTACATGAATGTGATTCAATAATACACACATGTGAACAAATTGTTATATAAACATGTGAATTAGTAGCAATTAATTGCTCATTTATCCGATAAATTACCCGATTTATCAATATAACCCCTAAACATCAATTATCATCGGAATATATGTCGATTTCCACTAACACTAATAATCCCAACACAATGGAACTATCAAAATTCATTTTTAATCAACACAACTTATTCATCATTAATATTATAACTCACAATATTTAACAATCGTGTCGTTCTCGTGAAAAGAGGGCTTTCCGATAAGGATTTCTCTCTATCATGCCGCAATTAGGTGACCAAACCTCTAATTCGACGTAACTTTCTGTACATAAATCAATATTTCAAATAATAATATAAATAACTTTGCAGTCTCAATTATTGATTTAATAATATAATATATTATGCAAATGATAATCAGAACAATAATTGAATCAATAATACGAGAAATATGATGCATCAATTCATGTGAGCAATAATTGAGTATAAGCGAGTGACTTTTCACGAAAAGCATCAATAATCAATACTGCGTGTGCTACTACGCAACCACGCCAGACATCGTATTTACTTTTAACACCGGTGTTTCAACAGCTTAACTGTAAAACTTTCGCCGTTATTTTCATAAAGTATTTTTGTCGTTTTCTCAATCCGACAATAATTTTCGTTGTTGGGGTCCACCAATGATTGTGCCGTTGTATGAATATTCCCCGTTAAAACGAATATTCCCCGATCAATCGAATATTATATAACAACTCATGTATTTTGTAAAATTTGTAAATATTACCCACAACTATAACATTATATCAAATCCATTCCATAATATAAAAATAAAATTATTTTGAGAAAATTAAATATTTATTCATAAAATCTGGGGTCTCACAATCTCCCTCCTTATGGAATTTCGCCCTCAAAATTTACGTACGTACCTGGTATTCGAAGAGATGAGAATACCTTGCTTTCTTTTCGGATTGTACCTTCCTAGTTATTTGCTCTGTATCATGATTTTCCCATTACTCATCTCCTATATTTCAGATATCATTCTAGAATATATCTTCAATACAAAGGTCAATTTACATATCACAAATTGTCAATTTATCAAGTAAAAATTTTCGGCTTAGGTAAGTCACACACTAGCGAAGTATATTACTCGTCTCTCCCTCCTAGTTCTAGACTCATATCTCCGCCAAATAATTATATCCCTAAGCTCGATACCAAATGTGACGCCCCAAAATAGAATACATCACATATTCGAGTCGCCAAATACATGGTACGTAATACAAATACAATCTTAAATATACAACATGAGCTGTGAGTTTGAATACAAATATTGTTTACTAGAGAGTATACAAACTCAAAAGGAGTCCTCATTACTATTATTATCACACTATTTCACAAAATAGTGAGGACTACTAATGCAAACATCTAGGACCATCACCGTTCCCTCGACTAGTCCCTACCACGTTCTCATTTCTCAAGAGAACAAGTGAAAGAAAAGGGTGAGCTCAACTAGCCCAAGAAGAAATATTATGACTAAGATAATGCGTAATAAATTATCATTAGCCTTCAACAAAGTATAACAACTGTTATAATATAATAGACAACAAGTTTTAGATCAAAAACTGTAGCGGAATAAACAATCCATTAGAAGAGTCAAGTAAAATATAAAATCTACTATCTTCTATGATTTAAAAAGTTTTTCACTAACTTTATCACGAGACTCAAATTTTAATAAATAATCCACATCATTAACTCATCCCCGCACTACAAAGCCAAGGATATTTTTAAGATCACGACCATTTAATTATCCATGCACCATGTGCCAAATATAATCATGTTTTCATCAACTATTCCCGATCATGCCATAAAACAATTCATCTTTGCACCCTTGGTCAAGAGAATCCATAGCCATAATCATACCAAAATCGTCCATCAATGCACTACGGACCAATGAGGACTTTTACCACATCATTTGTAACATTACGGTCATGATTACACCGAATAATCCCTGGTCATAATCATACCAAGTCCATCTATGCACTATAGGCCACAAATGACTTTCAACAAAATATAAACATGAGAATGATGACAATGATATAAGAATTCAATAAAACAAGTTCAAGAATTAATTTATCCAGGAACTAATAATGTCCAAATTGTCAACATGATACTGCTTTGTAGAGTAAAATTCAAGAATGCTTAGAAGAATATTTCCATGAAAAGATACTGGATAAAGCGCAAATATCAAGGATTTTCCACTAATTTCATGGAGTATAGAAGTCAAAACTTTAACCAACTGAGTATAATAAAGAATGGAATAACAAAAGAAATCACCATGTATGCGGTACTTCACATTGACAGGTTATTCCAACAGAATACTAAATAACGGAACGGTGTCAAAGTAAATTGCACCGCTGGGATGTTCCAACAAAATAATAAAGAATGAAATAACAACAGAAATCACCATGCACGCAGATTTCAGATGATAAAAGTTATTCCAATGTAATACTAATAAGATTTGAATCAGTCCCACAGAAACGCATGTATGTGATATTCCAAATGTAATAATAATAAAAGACGGAACCAGTCCCACGTAAAAACTCATGCATGGATATTCCAATGTAATAATAAAGACGGAATCAGTCCCCAGAAAAACGCACACATGTGATATTCTAAATGTAATAATAAAGAGGCGAATAATAGAAGAATGTCACCAAGTATAGGGTAGCTCACAGATACAAAGTTATTCCAATGTAATAATAAAGAATGGAATAATGAAGTTCTCTTCATGAATACAAAAGAAATAATACTCGATCCCTACGAGTACAATAAATAATATTCCCTACCTTAAAAAAAAATTGGATACTGGAATAGTGAGGTAGCAGACTTCTCTTCTTATTTCTCTCTATAATTTCTCTCTATAATAATTGCTCTAAAGCTTTTGTGAATTGGTGAGAAATGAAGGAAGAATGAGCTTTATTTATAGGAAAATATAGTTTCGATAATCAGACGTTTTGGGGCTCGAAAAATTACAAGAGACAATACCTCCAACTTTTCTTTCATTTTTAATTTAGTCCTGCAAGTATTATCAAACTTGCACCAACTCTCCTAATAGTAAATAATATGAATCAATAGTTCAATCATGTGAATAAATAGTATAATCATGTGAAAAATACGAATTACAGTATAGTACCTCCATCTATACCTCCATTTTTAACTTAGTCATGCAAGTATTATCAATCTTGCACGAAGTCCCCTAATAGTACACGAATGTGATTCAATAGTACACACATGTGAACAAATAGTTATATAAACATGTGAATTAGTAGCAATTAATTGCTCATTTATCCGATAAATTACCCGATTTATCAATATAACCCCTAGACATCAATTATCATCGGAATAGATGTCGATTTCCACTAACACTAATAATCCCAACACAATGGAACTATCAAAATTCATTTTAATCAACACAACTTATTCATCATTAATATTATAACTCACAATATTTAACAATCGTGTCGTTCCGAGGAAAGAGGGGTTTCGATAAGGATTTTCTCTATCAAGCGCCATGATTAGGTGACCAAACCTCTCATTGACATAACTTTCTGACATCGTCAATATTGCAAATAATAATATGAATAACTTTGTCGTCTCAATTATTGATTTAATAATATAATATATTATGCAAATGATATCGTGACAATAATTGAATAAATAATACGAGAGATATGATGCAAAGAATTATCATAGTAATAATTGAATATAACCGAGTGACTTCTCACGTAAGCATCAATAATCAATACCGTGATGCTACTATGCAACCACGCGATATTCATGTACTTTTAACATCCGGGTGTTTCAACGATTAACGGTAAAACTTCCGCCGTTATTTTCATATAAAGTATTTTTGTCGTTTTCTCAATCCGACAATAATTCCGTTGTGGGGTCCCACAATGATTGTGTCGTTATACGAATATTCTCTCGTTAAAATGAATATTCCCAACCAATCGAATATTATATAACAAACTTGCGATTTTGCAAAATTTGTAAATATTACCCACAACTATAACATTATATCAAATCCACTCCATAATATAAAAATAAAAAATTATTTCAAGAAAATTAAATATTTATTCATAAAATCTGGGATCTCACAGTTCTGATTCAGGAAATTAAAGAAAAAGATAGAAAAGTTTAGTTATTCCGCAAATTTTATTGATTATAACATCGATTAATGATGTATAGTTGAAAGATGGATGTATTGTTAACGAGCAGAGTCGGGGATGGAATTGTCCAAATTTTGGGGTCGTTATAGTATGTATTAGTTGTTTTCTCAATTTTCAATATAAATCGGTTGCTCGATTAAGCAACTAAACACACACCATGACTACACCAAAAATATAAAATTCTTCTACTGCAATATTGTGAGTGTAGTATTGTAAGTATTTATTTTGAGTGTAAGGTTACTCCAAGTGTTGATAATGTTAGAGTTTATGCTCTAGAGGCCAATTATTTGATATAATTGCTTAACTTTTTGATATTATATTTGATTAAATAAATGAATAATTTTATTATGGTTTTATTTACTGCGTTATATAAATGTTAACATAATAAAATTCCTTAGAATAGTGATACAATTTATATAGTTTCAAGTATGTGACTTGAACATGAGATTATATAATTACAATTAGTATCATTACTCTTAAATGTCCCTAGTCGAGTACCATTGTTGATAGGACAACAATGATGCTTTCGAGACTAAGATGTGGATCGATGATGACCAAATCTCATTTGGTCATAAATATATATGAGATATTAAGTCAATGCATAAGTATGTGTTAGAGAACGATGTACTGGATAGACCCACCATGAGAATTCTATGTGGAGCATCGAAGTGTCATTAGCGATTCTCATAGTGACAATGATGTAATTGTCCTCCGACCTGAAATCACTATATTTCTACACGAGAATTTATGTACTTTGATATCATCAAATGTCACCTTTAATAGGGTAGACTATAAAGGTGATTATTGGGTACATCATGATTCGTGTGAGGAATATGAGTGATCTAGATGGAATTTAACCATCCTATATATTAGGGGTAATATCCATATGCCTCTTGATTGAGTAGGACTATGAAATGCATGGTCATGCTCAAATAGTGATTTGTTTCATATATTCTACTCATTGATCAAGAAAACTCAGATTAAATTATGAAGAGTATGACATATTCCATGACTCGAGTTTAATAAAAAATGTCAAGGTTAAAAGGATTAAATTACATTGAAACATTGGTCACGAAAAGGTTGCATCGAATCATCGATCTTATTATTACTTGGGTAGCAGTGATGCGTTACTAGATGCCGCTCACTGTTTATAATTTTATAATATAATTTTAAAATTATTGCCAACGTAATAATAACCTATAGGGTCACACACAAAGAACGTAATTAAAAGGAAATTAATTTAAATTGTAAAGATTTAAATATGTCAATATGATTGATAGAATTTTAAATTATGAATTTAAATTAATAGGATAATTTATATATAGGTATATTAATTAAGTAAGACTTAATTAAGATATATATATATATATATATAAATTTTGAATTTTATTTTAATTGGATTAGGGTTTTGATTAATTCCTATTAACTACTATATATATGATATATAGCAGCCATTTTAAGGAACGATTATAAACTCACAAACCCTAGCCGCTCTTAGAGAGAGGCTAGAGAAAAGTTCAAAAATCTTGTTCCTTTGGTGGCTAGTATCGCAGCTCCTTTTATTGCAAAATCGTGCGACAGTTTGTGTGCGTTTGTGTAGATACTGTAGAGACGTAGTATCGTGAGGAATTGCGTTGGAGATTCGGAGCGTTTCAGAAAATTCTATAATCGGTATAATATTTAACCACTGAATTAATTGTTTTTCGCATGGATCCTGTTTTAGGGTTTCAGAAATTGCTTTAAAATTTTAATTTTTGCTGTGCGTTTTTGTGCCGAAACCCAACAAATAAGGAGTGCAAGCATTGTTCAAGTTGATCAATTTCATAGAAAACAGAATCTAGCCACGTGTTAGGGTAAAGCGATATCATTTATTTCATACTCCTAAATTTGAACTTACTATGGCAAGTATTGCTTCTATAATTCTTGAAATGATTAGAAATACCTTGGAGGTTTGCGCTTCATCTAGTATCATTTCATTTGCCTGAATCTTTTTATTGAATTTTAATCGTTATATTTGAAATATAAATCTTGAATATCATTCTTGAATTTGAATCCACGTTTTGGACGCCATGTTGACAATTTAGACATTCTTGGACTTTGTATAAATTAAATCTCTAAAGTTTATTCTTGATCTTATTGTTCTTATTATTACTATTCATCCTTTATATCATTGCCATCATCCTTGGACTTAAATTATGGTGAAAAGTTATCTTTGGCCCGTAGTGGAAAGATGAACTGTTGATTGGTATGATTATTAGTGGAAAGATGAACTGTTGATTGGTATGATTATGACCATGAATTGTGTATTGGTATAATCATGACTTTTGGTGTTACAGATAAAGGTTTGTGGTGAGTGTTCTCTCTGGCCCGTAGTGCAAAGATGGACTGTTGTTTGACATAATCATGACCACTAGTGATACAAATGAATATCTTTGGCCCATAATGCAAAGATAAACTATTGATTGGTATGATTATGACCATGAATTGTGCATTGGTATAATCATGACCTTTGGTGTTACAGATAAATATTTGTGGTGAGAGTTCTCTTTGGCCCATAGTGAAAAGATGGACTGTTGTTTGGCATAATCGTGACCATTGGTATTACAATTGAATATCTTTGGCTTCGTGCAAAGATGAATTGATTGATATGATTATGACTAAAGGTTGTAAACTAGTATAATCATGACCATTGGTGTTACAAATGAATATATTTGACCTGAGTGCAAAGATGAATCGATTAACATGATTATAAACAAGAACTGTGAATTGGTATAACCATAATTTTTGGTGTTACAGGTAAAGACAGGTGGTGAAAGTTCTCTTTATCTTGGGTATAACAAATAACTGTTGATTGTATTACAAGAAAAAATATTGATGATGAATTTTAAATTTGGAGAAAATGGTAAACATTATGTTCTACTTGACTCTTCTAATGGATTGTTGATGCCGCTGCAATTATGGTTGAAAACTTTTATCATCTACCATATGTTTTAAATATCTTATTTATTACTGATGAAGGTTATTGATAATTTAATTATCTTAGTCATGATTGTAAGACCCCGACTCTTATGAAATAAAAGATTAATTTTCTTTATGATTATTTTTAAACAGTAAAGTATTTAATTAATAAAATGTTATAGTTAAGGGTGATATATGCAAATTATCAGATAAACAGTTTGTCAGGGAATATTCGTTTTGTCGTGGAATATTATTTCTGTCGGGGAATATTACATTCGGTAAAGTATGACGGCGTCAAAATAACCAATCATTGGTGGGCCCCACAACAGAATAACTATCGGATGTAGAAAGCGATAGAAGTAATCTTTTTAAAAATTGACGACAGAAGTTTTACCGTTAACTATTAAAATACCCGGTGACAAAAGTATAGTAATACGCGTTGTTCCACAGTAGTACGCAATATTGTACAGTAACACACGATAGTGCACAGTATCTCTGATTATTTATTCTTATGTAAGAAGTCACTCAGTATTTCATTTAATAATTGTCACTGTAGTAATTGCACAATATTTCATATTATTAAATCATTAATTGTCACGGCACAGTAACTCATATTACTTGATATGATATTATTATGTGTTAGCATTATTGACAATGTCTAGAAAGTTCTATCGAGAAAAGGGATTGGGTCATCTAATTGCGCACCAGTAAGGAGAAATCCTTATCGAAAAGCCCTCTCTTTCTTGGGAACGATCTGATTGTTAATATTGTGACTTTATAATAATATTAATAAATATTGCACACTTGAAAAGATATGATTAATTGATGAATAAATTGGTATTGTTCTATTTGATTTTGAAAAATATGGTATTCTTTTACAATGAGTAGCCCCTCATTTACCAAAACTTCCAATAGACGTGTCTTCCTTTCTTTTTTTTTAAAACTTTGGCAGATGGAGCTCACTTCACAAAGGGGTAGTCTTTGATTGGCTAAACATTTCTTTCCTTTTAATATTGGTATTCCCATCACAAAGGGGTAGCCTATGATTGGCTAACCCTTTCTTTTCTTTTAATATTAGTAGTTACCTTCACAAGGGGATAGTCCCTGATATTGGTCAAAAAAATTTAATTGAAGCATTTTTATTTTGGCAACGTGTGAATTGTTTCAAAGGGTACTCCCTCATTGGTTAAGAGTTTCAAATGGTATATTGATGGGTTGGAAAACCATGATAAAATTTCATAAGTAATGGACGCATGTCTACTAAACTTCGCCTATAAAAGGAGGCATCTTCAGACAATGAAAACACACCATCACAATACAAAAACTTTCTCACGATAAAGATACTTTGAGAGTTGGTATTAGTGCAAGATTTTCTCACGATATTCTCCTATATATTAGACAACATCTATTACTCTACTTAGGTAAATGATATTATTTTCTTTCAATACCCGTAAGAAATATAATTTTCTTTCATACTCCATATTATGTAAATGATATTATTTCAATTCATATTCCTAAATTTAAACTCACTATGGTAAGTATTGCTTTTATAATTCCAAAAATGATTAGAAATTTTTTGAGGTTTGCGTTTCATCTAATATCATTTCACTTGAATATTTTATTCACTTGAACTTTCTTACTAAATTTAAATTATTCATGCCGGAGTACTATTCATGTCGTAATACTATTCACGCCGGATTACTATTCATATCGGAGTACTATTCACATGGGAGTACTATTAACGACGGAATTTAGTTTTCTTTTCTTGACCAAATTATCTTTGAAAAATGAATCTTAAATATCATTCTTGAATTTTACTCCACAATTGGTTATCATGTTTATAATTTGGACATTCTTGAACTCTGTATAAATTAAATTATAAATCTATAATATTTATTCTTAATCTCACTTTTATTCATCCTTTATATCATTGTTATCATCCTCATACTTAAATTGTGGTGAAAAATTATCTTTGGCCCGTAGTGCAAAGATGAACTGTTGATTGGTATGATTATGACCAAAAATTTTGTATTGGTATAATCATGACCTTTAATGTTACAGGCAAAGGCTTATGGTGAAAGTTCTCTTTGGCCCGTAGTGCAAAGATAAAATGTTGATTTTCATAATTATGAATATGAGCTGTTGATTGGTGTTACAGGAATAAAATATTGATGATGAATTTTTAAATCATAGAAGATAGTAGATATCACACTCTAATTGACTCTTCTAATAGATTGTTTGTTCCGCTGCAATGGTTGATCTAAAATTTGTTGTCTATTATATTTTATATGATTTATCATTATTGTAAGCTAAATATAATTTATTGTTCATTATCTTAGTCATAATATTTTTTACTAAATTAGTTGGGCTCACCCCTTTTCCTTTTTGTTCCATTGTTCTTTTTAGGAAATAAAAGTGTAGCTGAGACAAGTCGGGGAGTGAAGTAATGGTCCGAGATAGTTGATTACTATAGAAGTCTTCACTATGTTATAAAATAGTATGACAATAACTGTAATGAGTACTTAATTTGAGTGTGGATATTGTCGTATTATGTACGGTACAATATTTATATTAAAACTTACAGTATGTGTGGTCGTATTTTGCACGACAGTCTAGTAGTTGTAAATAGAAATATTTGTATTTGAATTCTGTAGTATGTATTTGGCAACTCAAAATGGATTGTGTTGACCTATTTTAAGGACGTCACAATGATATTCTTTACTGGGCTACTTATGCTCACCCTTTTTCTTCACAATTCCTTTCAGGTAATAAGGGTGTAGTTGGGTCTAACAGAAATAATAGAGGAATGGACTGATAGTCCGAGAATGTTGACAATACATTATAAAACAATGTGATAATAATTGTATTGAGAACTTAAAATGTGTGTGTCGTATTTTATACGTCATATAATAATTGATTTTTGTGAACCAAATAGGGTGATGTGAACCCAAATTTGGAAGCGTCAAAAATGCACCCCATTAGAATGAGGAGAACATAAATCTTCTAGTGTGACGCCCCCAAAATAGGTATACATCACCCATCTTGAGTCGCCAAATACATGTTACAAAATTCAAATACAACTTAATTATACAGCAGTCGTGTAAAATACGACAAAACATATGTTGTGAGTTTGAATACAAATATTGTCATATAGAGAGTATACAAACTCAATGGAGTCCTCATTATAATTATTATCACACTATTTCATAGAATAGTGAGGACTACTAATGCACCATCTTGGACCATCACTCTGTTCCCCGACTAGTCCCAGCTACGTTCTCATTTCACAAGAGAACAAAGGAAAGAAATAGTGAGCTCAACTAGCCCAAGAAGAAATATTACGACTAAGATAATGCAGAATAATTTATCGTTAGTCTTCAACAATGTTAAACCGATAAAATATAATAAATATCAAGTTTAAGCTCGGCAATGAACAAGCAATCCATTAAAAGAGTCTAGTAGAGAATAAAATCTACTATCTTTTATGATTTAAAAGGTTTTCATCACTTTTATCATTTGGGACTCGACTTTAATAAATAATCCACATCATCGAATCACCGTGACTACGACCAAGGATATTCTTTTAGTATCACGACCACAATTATCCATGCACTACGGGCCAAGAATATTTGTGTATTCATTAATGGTCATGATCATGCCAACAATCGGTCCATCAATGCACTACATGTGCCAATGAAGACTTTTACCACATTATTTGTAACATTACGATCATGATTATACCGAATAATCCCTGTCATAATCATACCAAGTCCATCTATGCACATGTGCCATAGATGACTTTCAACATAATATAAACATTAGGATGATGACAATGATATAAGAATTCAATAAAACAAGTTCAAGAATTAATTTATCTAGGAACTAATAACGTCCAAATTGTCAACATGATACTGCTTTATAGAGTAAAATTTTAGAATGCTCAGAAGAATATTTCCATGAAAAGATACTGGATGAAGCAAAAATATCAAGGATATTCCACTAATTTCATGGAGTATAGAAGTCAAAACTTTAACCAACTGAGTATAATAACGAATGGAATAACAAAAGAAATAACATGCATGCGGTATTTCGCATAGACATGTTATTTCAACAGATTAATAAGTAATGGAACCGGTCAAAGCGTAAATTGCATCAAGCAGGATATTCCAACAGTAATAATATAGACGGAATCAGTCCTACAGAAAACGCATGCATGACGAGGATATTCCAATGTAATAATAATAAAGATGGAACTGTGTCGGCGTGAAACGCATGCATGAGGATATTCCAACAGAATAATAATAAAGACGGAATCAGGTCCGGCGTAAAACGCACAGACAAGATATTCCAACAGAATAATAATAAAGACGAAATAATAGAAGAATGTCACCAAGTATAGGGTAGTCCTCAGATATCTTGGTTATTCTGTGTAATAATAAAGAATGGAATAATGAAGTTTTCTTCATGAATACAAAAGAAATAATACCCCTTACCGTAAAAGAAACCCAATATAAGAGTAGGGAAGTAGCTTAATACTTTTCTATAGTTTTCTAAAAATTTTCTCTCTAGAGTTTCAGTGAATTCGTAAGAAATAATGAAGGAATGAGCTTCTATTTATAGGAGAATGGAAAGGCAATGTGTAAGGATATTCACTGATTTAACAAAGAATTATTGAGACGAAGTTCACGGTTCCATCAGATCCATATTTTCTTTAATTTTCAAGGTGCTAGCCAATGAGAAGCATGAACACATGCCACTATAATAACCTTGACCAATTAGAATGCACCCTGCCTTGACCAAGCTATCAATAATACTGCATGATTAAATAGTTTGGCCAATAATGACCAAGCTTGAAAAATCATTCCAAAACCTGCCAAAATCCACCACGACTACCATCATCCACCCACATTTTTTTATATATATATATATATATATATATTATATACCCACCATTAACTCCAACACCACATAATACACCACCTACCACTCACTTTCATCTGCACACACATAATACTCCTTCCACCACAAGCCACTATACATATATATATATATATATATATATATATATATATATATATATATATATATAAGAAAATTGAGATAACTTCCTCCCGATGATTTTGAAAAATGAGAAAGTGGGGGACCAAATAATACGCCCAAATTTATAACAAATACTTTATATAAAAAAAATCCCTCAATATTTTTAACAACTTTTATTATCATTATTATAATTCACAATATTAATCGACCAGGTTGTTCCCAGGAAAGAGGGGGCTTTCCAATAAGGATTTCTCCCTATTGGCGCCGCAATTAGGTGACCAAACCTCTCCTCGATGTAACTTCTAGACATCGTTAATATTGCAAATAATAATATTAATAACTTTGTCGTCTCAATTATTGATTTAATAATATATAAAAAAAATATCGACAATAATTGAATCAAATAACATGAGATACTATGCAACAATTACTATAGCAATAATTGAACAAAACTGAGTGACTTCTCACGTAAACATCAATAATCAAAACCATGTGCTACTGTGCAACTACGCCAGACATATTCATTTACTTTTAAACCGTGTTTCAACATTAACGTTAAAACTTCCGCCGTTATTTTCATAAAAGTATTTTTTGTCGTTTTTCTCAATCCGACAATAATTCCGTTAGGGTCCACCAATGATTGTGCCGTTTATTTAATATTCCTCGTTAAAACGAATATTCCCCACCAATTGAATATTATATAACAACTTGCGTACTTTGCAAAATTTATAAACATTACCCACAACTATAACATTATATCAAATTTACTCCATAATATTCAAAAATGATATTTATAGAAAATTCATCTTTATTTATAAAAGTTGGGGTCTTACATCTAGTGTTCCTTTGAGGACTTGAAATATTTGTTGCTTTATTTTATATGACATTGTAATAATTTGGGTGTAAATATTGTCGTACTATACATGGTACAATATTTGTATTAAACACTCACCGTATGTGTGCTGTAGTATTTTGCACGACAGTTTATTAGTTGTAAATAGAAAAGTTTGTATTTGGATTTTGTAATATGTATTTAGCTGCTCAAGATGGGGTTTGTGAACCTATTTTTGTGGGCGTTACAAGTTTTGTACAATCCTTAACCGAGATACCTATGTACAAGGACTTGGAATATTATGATCAAGCTTATTAGGTTGATCTTAAATTTGTATGCATGTGTAATAGATAGAATCATTGTAAAAGGCTACTCTCTACACGATAGCAGCATTGTCAACAGAGTAATCTATATGTGCTTAAAGTGAAATATGATTAATATATATTTGTACAAGGAAATTTTGTAAAGTCATTCAAAAGAATTGATGTACAAGAACTTAGATTAGAAAGATCAAATAATGTTTGGTTGATCTTATTGAAGTTAATTGATGTATAGCTGATAGGAAGTCTTTGATTGCAAAGTTACTCTGTCAACTCGTAGTATGAAGATATTTCGCAGAGTCAATCACATTCGTAAAGCCTCAGGAGAATCGCAGAGCTCATTCCATCGAATAAGACAAAGATCAACTCGTAATATGATCAGATGATCTCAAAGTTGTAAAGATATCACAGAGTTAGAAAAGGAGTCGAAAAAGTTGTCATATATGGAACATGACCTAGCAAAGTCACGACAAATTTTCTAAGTGATTAATAAATCAAGTAAAGCTTTCTCAGTAAAGGCTAATCATAGAATACTCCAAGCATACACTGAATGAAAGAAATATCATAAGATAACTCCAAGATCATTCAGTGAAATCAAGATTGTAAAGACATCCTCAGAACCGTAAAACAAAATGTGAAGTGTTGATTGCACGAATTAGAGGAGATTACCAAGCTCAGTTTGTGTCATGGGTATAAAGGAAGATTACTCAAGAAGAAACATATGATAAGAGAATATACTTTGGTGATATCTGAGTATATTTCTCACAAGAATAGATCTCCAGAAGAAATCTAAAGGTCACAATGTAAGGATATTATGCCTAATCATAAAACTCATAACAGATCACAGAGCAAATCAAGACTTCGTATAGAAGCTGCCAGTACTTGAAAGTAAAGAAGAACAACTCATTCAGAAAGACGTTATTGACTTTGCAAAGCATCTCAAGTAGCAAGAGAACGAAGAAAAGTCTGTACATTAAGTCCAAACATCATGAAGCAATAAAAAAACAAAACAAAAGATGAAGTCATAGTAACAGTGATGATACAGAACATAAGTCTACGACTTCCATCACTTTACTATCAACAGACAAAAGAACATGAAGTTTAAACAAAACGTAAATTTCAACCCTACGATTCTTAGTACGACTAATCGTAGAGTCAAGTGAGGACTGCCAAATGGAACGTTACAAAAAGAAGATCCCAAGGTGTAAGACAATATATTTGGGGGGAAACAAAGGTGTGTTTACTAGCTAGTTGGCCGAAATCAAGGTGTCAGAAAAGTAAGAAAGGATATTGACTAATGTGACAAGTCTTAAATCAGAAAGTACACTGACA
Organism: Panax quinquefolius; assembly: GCA_020205615.1. Lineage (NCBI taxonomy): Eukaryota > Viridiplantae > Streptophyta > Magnoliopsida > Apiales > Araliaceae > Panax > Panax quinquefolius. The sequence continues at coordinate 34,418,439 of CM035169.1, forward strand.
CAAGCTCTAGAAAGATGATATCAAAGATATCAAAGTATTTGAGCATTAAATGCTCCAATGGATAATTCTCAACAGGAAGATTTCAAACGGACTATAAAAAGAAATATCATTTGAAATGAAGATGATAATGATTAGCACTGAACGTCAATACACGAAGAAAACATCATTAGAGATGAACATTGAGCTGAACAAGAGAAAACATAGAGTAAAGTCCACTCTACGAGCAGAGAAATGTTCAAGGTTGTCATGTACAAAGATAAAACATAATTATTTCAAAATCTCATCAGATTATAAGAAGCTGATGAGTACATGAAAAGGTTAGAGTCGTAGAGCCAAAGACAAAGAGCTAGAAAACTTTAGAGTAAATGAGCTAGAGTCGTAGAGCCAAGAAAGTAGTGGACATGACAAAATTAAAAGTCCAAGTATGAAGAAGCCATGTAGTTGATGCTGATAACATGTGAGTGGCAAACCAGAAAGAAAATCTCATGAACCACTCTACGTTCTATTAGGAACATCCAGAACAAACCAACTAAAAACGTAGAGCAGAAGTCTACGATCCAAAAAGGTGTTCAAGATGCTTAACACAAAAGATGAAAAACTAAATTGAATAGCTTTTTAACTCATCAACTATGATCATGAGTAACTTCTGATAATCAGAAGAGTTCAAGCTTCAACAACAAAGTTCAACAAGCACCAAAGAGATGATCAACAACGATGTTAAGTACCATAAGATGAAGAACAAAAAATTCATCTTAGCAGCACCTCCAACATTCAATCTAACAGGAAAAAGGGTCGGTGAATCTTGATCTTAAGTGATCGAATTGGGGTCGGTGGATCCCGGTCTTAAGTGACCGAATCAGGGTTGGTGGATCTTTGTCCTAGGGACTAAATATTCAAGTTTGTTGGGCTTGAAAAGGTCTTTATGTCTTTGTCTTTGAGACTAAAATAACCAAGTCTGATGATGGCAGTGTGTCCTGGTCTAGGTGACCGAATCTTTTAGTGAAATGCCTACTCGTGGAATAGAAGAGTGGAGTATAGGAGTGAGCAAAAAATGAATAAAACTGAATTACCGAACACAACCGAATTTTTTTAACCGAATTATTTTGGTTTTTGGTTTTTCATAATTTCGGTTATATTTGATTTAATTTTTGGTATTCGGTTTCGGGTTTAGTTTTTAAAACTAGGTTATTCGGATAACCGAATAACCGAACCTCACACAGCTCCTCAAGTATGCATGTGATGATGACGTGTTAATGTAAGACCCCAACTTTTATAAATAAAGATGAATTTTCTATAAATATCATTTTTGAATATTATGGAGTAAATTTGATATAATGTTATAGTTGTGGGTAATATTTATAAATTTTGCAAAGTACGCAAGTTGTTATATAATATTCGATTGGTCGGGAAATATTCATTTTAACAGGAATATTAGTACAACAAGACAATCATTGGTGGACCCCTACAAACGAAATTATTGTTGATCGAGAAAACGACAAAAATATTTTTATGAAAATAACGGCGAAAGTTTTACCGTTAACTGTTGAAACACCCGGTGTTAAAAGTACAAAGAATGTCTGGCGTGGTCGCATAGTAGTAGTACACAATATTGATTATTGATGCTTACGTGAGAAGTCACTCAATTTTGTTCGATTATTGCTCTGCCAATAATCACGCGTAAGATCTCACGTTATTTGATTCAATTATTGTCGATATTAATATTATTTGCAATATTAATTGTGGACGCCCCCAAAATAGGTATACATCACCCATTCGAGTTGTCAATACACGGCATACGTAAACAACTACAACTTTATTATTACAATCAGAAATCGTGAGTTTGAATACAAATATTATCTTCTGACAATATCTATACTCAAATAAATCCTCATCACATTTATTGATACATTATTTTACAAAAATAGTGAGGACTACTAAACAATTCTTTCTAAAACCTTCATTCCATACCCAGACTGCATCGCTTATATTCTCGCCTCCCCGAGAAGAAAAATGGAACAAAAGGAAAAGGGTGAGCTCAACTAGCCCAAAGAAAGAATATTGTGACTAAGATAATATACAACAAATTTATCGTTAGTCTTCAACAGGAAAAATCTAATAGAATACAATAGACAACAAATTTTAAATCAATATTCGCAATGAAATAATAATTCATTAGAAGAGTTAAGTAGAGAATGCAAACTACTATCTTCTATGTATGAATTTAAAAGTTCATCGCTCATCTTTTATCCCCGTAACATCAATCAATATACATCCGAATCAAATATTCATCTTTGCACTACATGTGCCAAAGATATTCATCGATTGGTCATGTTTATCTAAACACTGCTCATCTTTGCACTACGGCCAAAGATATTCTTCAGAAATCATTCATCTTTGCACTACAGGCCAAAGATATTCAATAATATCATCATTTAAGACTGAGGATGATGAAAAATATTTTTAAAGAAACGAATCCAGTGAAACAAAATGACAAGGATTAAGGATTAAGGATTCGTACTTTGTTTTATCCATGTTCAAAAATACCTCAAAAATGATCATAGTGGTGTAAAATTCAAGAATGATCAAAACATGGATACAATCAAAGCTAGTATCCAGAATAGATATTTTGGACAAAAAGAAGAAATTTTATTTTTCGGTGAATAGTGCCGTATACGTGAATAGTGTCGTATACGTGAATAGTGCCGTATACGTGAATAGTAACTCCGACACCAAAAGATAGAAATTCCACAAAAAACATCTTCACGCTTTCATTTAATAAGAGTGAATAAGAACTCGTGAATAGTAACTCATGAATAGTAAATCGTGAATAGTAACTCATGAATAGTAACCCGACATGAAAAAGTTCCAAATTTGATAAAAGTTCCAACTAATATTTTAGCATAATGATATTGAAGAAATAATATCATTCGAGAAGAAATTAACATCCCTTACCTCAAAGATTAAGACTTCTAATTGGAATACCTGTATAGGTCAAGGAACTTGCACCGCCTAACAATACTCAAAGTATACTCAAAATACTCACAAGAATACGCCAATAATATAGAGAGAAAACTTCAGTTTTTATTGTGATTTTCAATTCTAACCTAAGACCCTATTTATAGGAAAATGCTTAGAATACCAAAGCAGTAAAATTTAATATAATATTAATATATATATTAAGATTTCTACGCCCACCTTCCTAGATCTGATCTCAGCTCATTATGCACATGTTGTAGCCCACAAAACAAACAAAAACGTTTTTATTATTTAAAATATTTTAAACTTCAAAAAATCAATTATTTTGAGTTTTCGAACTTCAATAATTCATAATAAATAGCCATTCTATCAGAAAATTCGAATCTCGTGAGTTTTTATAGGAAATTCAATTTCTACAACTTTGCAGAAGAAAGTTTTCCAAATTCCAAACAGAAATTGACCGAAATCCACAAACGGAGGATTTTTTAAAGTTATAATCAAATTTCAAATAATAAATGGGGTCCACTAACATGTTTAACATGTTTTAAACATTTATTGCAACAAAACTACTCTTCCTCCTCAGATATTCATATATTCCACATTCGTTGTAAAAAATATCACCATTATTATATTATTAAAATATAATAATATATTTAAAAGAATTATTTTATCGTAAAAAGATAAAATTTCAATTTTCAACAATTGTCACATTTAAAATTTTCTCCATCTATATCCACATAAAATCAATATTTTCCCCATCATATGAATCAATAATTAATTATTCACAAATAATATTACGTAATCACAATATCGACAACCGTGCAGGTTCTGTGAAATAGGGGCTTTTAATAAGAATTTCTTCATCTACGGGCGCATGCAATTAGGTGACCAAACCTCTCCTTAGATGTAACTTTCTAGACATTGCCAATAATGTTATCTAATAATATTATTCAGATAATATAAATTATTGCTTCGATAATGAAAAATCTTGTGTAATGACAATTATGAAACAACAAAGAATATAAAATATCAACGTTAACAATTATTAACTCAATAAAAATCGAATAAAGAATTATCGTAACCATTATTGAGTAGTGCCTTCTCACGTAAGAATCAACAATTGTGCAATACCGCAGGTGCCATCTTGTGTTTTAACCACCGGTATTTTAACAAGATAAACTGCAGAATAACCACGCCGTTATATTTTTAAACCACTTATTTTTGTGCGTTTTCTTCATCCAATCGCTTTTTCAGTTATGGGGCCCACACATGGTTGCTACTGGTCAGCATTTAATATTCCCCGACAAAGCATTTAATATTCCACGACCAAACGAATATTCTAAACAACAATGAATATTTTATAACCACTTGCTTATTTTGAAGTATTTGCGTATCTTACCCGTAACTATCCACATTAATCACATCAACCCTTACTATTTCAAAATAAAAATAGAGAAAATTAAATTTCATTAATAATAAGTTGGGGTCTTACATTAACGATGTCTAGAAGTTCTGTCAAAGAGAGGTTTGGTCACCTAATTGCGCGCCAATATGGAAAAATCCTTATTGGGAAGCCCCCTCTTTCCTGGGAACGACCTGGTCGATTAATATTGTGAATTATAATAATGATGATATATGTTGTTAAAATTATTAAGGTGATTTTTATGAAGTTTTGCTTGGACCCCCATTTACCCATTTTCAAATTAATCGGTAGAAGATTATTCAGCATATATATTATATATGTGTCTGAAAGTGACATGTGGGTGGAAAAGTGAAAGGTGAGTGTGTGCATGTGAACGTGTGTGTGTGTGAAGAAGAAGAAAAAAATAAAGATGGTGGATGAATTATTGAGTTGGGATGTTATATATATATTCAGAAAAGTTGACTTTGGGGGAAGGGAGAATTTGAGATGATTCACGGGAAGGAGTTTTTGTATTAAACATGTGATAATATATATATATATATAATAATTTTTGTTTTTTTATGAAAAATAGAATATATTATATTTTATTGAATATTTTATTATTAAGTTGAAAAGAAGAAAAGAAACGTCTGAAGTTTGTTCGCCCGTGAATGATTTCGTTCGAATTTTTTACTGTTCAGTTCGTGAAAATTTCTAAATAGTATCCTTCAATTCTCTTATAAATAGGATGCTTAGTTAGAATTGAAATCACACCAGAAATTTTAGAGAATTCTCTTCTATAATCTTGAGCATATTTCTTTAGAGTTTAAGAAAGCTTTGAGCGTAGTGCAAGTTTTCTTCAAGAATATCTCCGCCTTACCCGTCGGAGTACTCTTCTTTATAAGGTAAGGGATATTATTTGTTGTACTCGTAAGGGGTATTACTTCTTTTGTATTCATGAAGAGAACTTCTGTTATTCCATTATTTATTATTCTATTGGAATAACCTGTATACGCGGGCTACCCTATACTTTGTGAAATTCTTCTGTTATTCCATTCTTTATTATTTTGTTGTGATATCCTGTCTGTGCATTTTACGCCGGACCTGGTTCCATTCTTTATTATTCGTTGGAATATCATTTTGCAAGCGCTTTTACGCCGGACTGTTTCCGGCTTTTTATTATTACGTTGGAATATCCTCGCCTCGCACGCTTTTACGCCAAACCTATTTTCATCTTTATTATTCGCTGAATATCCTCGTCTGCATGCGTTTTACGCCGAACTCGGGTTCCGTTATTTATTATTCTCGCTTGAATAACTCGCCTGTGCATGCGGTCTATCGATGCCCGGTGATTTATTTTGTTATTCCATTCTTTATTATACTCAGTTGGTTAAAATTTTGACTTTATACTCCATGAAATTAGTGGAATATCCTCGATATTTGCGTTTCATCCAAAGATATTTTTCATGAAAATATTCTTCCGAGCATTCTTGAATTTTACTCTACAAAGAAGTATCATGTTGACAATTTGGGCGTTATTAGTTCTTGGATAAATTAATTCTTGAACTTGTTTTATTGAATTCTTATATCATTGTCATCATCCTCATGTTTATATTTTGTTGAAAGTCATCTCGTGGTCTGTAGTGCATAGATGGACTTGGTATGATTATGACCAGGATTATTCTTGTAATCATGACCGTAATGTTATAAAATGATGTGGTAAAAGTCCTCATTGTCCTGTAGTATATTGATGGACAATTGTTGGCATGATCATGACCATTGATGAATACACGAATATCCTTCGTCGTGATGCATGGATAATTTATGGTTGTGATACTAATGAATATCCTCGCCATAGTGCATGTGGATGATGGATTATTTATTAAAAGAGTCTCAAATGATAAAAGAAATGAAAAACCTTTTTAAATCATAAAAGATAGTAGATTTTATTCTCTACTTGACTCTTCTAATGGATTGCTTGTTCCGCTACAGTTAAACTTGATGTTTGTTATATTTTATTAGTTTAACATTGTTGAAGACTAATGATAATTTATTCTGCATTATCTTAGTCATAATATTTCATCGGGCTAGTTGAGCTCACCCTTTTGCTTCATTGTTTTCTTCAGAAATGAGAACGTAATGAGGACTAATGGGAACGGAGTGAGTGATGGTCAAGATGATAGCATTAGTAGTCCTCACTATTCTATGAAATAGTGTGATAATAAATATAATGAGGACTCCATTGAGTTTGTATATTGTCTAGATGACAATATTTGTATTAAAACTCACAGCAGATGTTTAGTCGTATTATCCACGACTGTTGTATAATTAAGTTGTATTTGAATTTTATACCATGTATTTGGCGACTCAGAATAGGTGATGTATACCTATTTTGGGGGCATCACAGTTGGTATCAAAGCTTAGGCATATGATCCCTGGCTAAGATGTGAGACTAGAACTAGGAGGGGAGAGACGGGGAATTCCTTCGCTAGTATGACCTACCTAAGTTTATTTGGTATTTAATTGGTCGGTCAGAGTATAGGGATAATATGTTATATATCAATTAACCTTTGTTTTGTGGCAGTATCTGAAAATGACATCCGAGAATGTTGAGAATAGCAATGGAGCACAAGCGACCGTTGATTCACCACATATCAATAATCAGGATAATGTGCATCATGAAGGTGACAATCCTCATGCAAACAACAACACTGACCAAATGATGAATGATTGAATTTTCAGAGGCTTTATACAATTCATGCAACAAAGAAAATAGAGAGCGCCTCGTCCAAAATGTAGGTGGAAACCTGAAACTCTCGCGACTGGTCATCGCTAAACAATTCAAGGAGCTAGACCACCGGAGTTTATTGGAGAGCTAAAACCACTTAAGGCGGAAGCATGGATAAAGCAGATCACCAAGATATTTTATGTCTTGGGATGCTCCGAGGAGCAAAAGGTTCCCTTTGCCACCTTTATGTTCATGGCGAGGAGAGGTGACATCGGTGGGAATCCAGAAAGCGACTCAACCCGCCAGATCGAAGATGAGTTGGGAAAAGTTCTAAGAATTATTCAACGACAAGTACTTTCCCGAAAGTATTCATCACAAGAAAGAAGTAGAATTCATCAAGCTGGACAAAACAACATGACCGTATCACAGTACGAAGCCAAATTTGCCAAGTTGTCCCGGTTTGCGTCCCATTTGGTTGATAATGAGGAGAGAATGACGCGAATATTTTTAAGAGGTTTGAAACCGGAGATACGTCAATATCTTATTTCTCATAAACTGTGTTTGTATTCAGATGTTGTAAATAGGGCTCAATTATTGGAGCGCCATAACGAGTAAACGCAATTAAAAGAGAGCAGCCGGCAAATTGATAATACCAGTGAGAGTAGTCATCGAAGCGGTGATAACAAGCGTGGAGGGAATCAACAAGCCAGAAATGGTAATCACTTCGGTGGTAATCAGGGCCAAAATAATAAGAACGGACATTTCAAGAAGAGGAGATTCAACAATGATGGAAAGACGTCAACACCAACACCCATTGTTAAGGAAGGAGAACGACCCCCTATCATATGCTTCAAATGCGGAGGGGAGGGACACATCACCCAAATCGCTGCTGATGTCATCCAAAGCATGTTATAATTATGGAAGAGAAGGTCACCTATCCCAATTTTGTCGCTTCACCAAGACAAGTTTAGCTAGGATGGAGGCACCAAAGGTCAGTCCCGTAAAAGTCAAAGCCAAGCGGTGAAGCAAGGAAGAAAGCGTTTGTAGTGACCTCCCGTAAAGCAAGGAACCCGAACAAAGTCATCACGGTAAGCTTATCATAAACTCTAGCTAAGTCTATACCTTAGTTCTACCCATTCTTTTATTTTTTACTTTGCCATTTCAACGATTAAATTTGACCGGAGAAATTAGACTTTGACTTATCTGTAGAAACTCCGCTGCTAGAGAAACCTTCATTACATCCATCGCTTATAAGTCTTGTTTGGTTTAAATCGGTACCTCACATCATCTCGTCGATCTTATTTCATTAAAAATACTTGCATTTGACGTGATTCTAGAATTGATTGGTTAACTACTCATCATGCAAAAAAAATTGATTATTTTTGTAAGGTTGTTATCTTTCATATTTCTAACCAACCTATTATGCTAATTCAAGCAACCAAACCATTAAAATCAATAATCGCTATCTCAAGCTATAAAGCTATTCGCTTATTGAAAAACGGATGTCAAGCTTTCTTAGCTCATGTCACTTGATCTAAACAAAAATACGCCGCTTTTGAATGATATTTCTATTGTTAATAAATTTCCGACGATTCCCGAGGAACTTTCGCCTACCCCAAAGCGTGAAATTGAATTTTGTATCGAGCTTGAACCCAAAGACAAAACCCATTTCCAAAGCCCCATATCGAATGGCTCTATTGAACTTCGTGAGTTAAAGACCCAACCGCAGGAATTGTTAGACATCGCTTTATTCGCCCTAGTACTTTCTTTTCGGGGTGCTCCTGCTCTATTCGTGAAGAAGAAAGATGGGAGTATGCGACTTTGTATTGATTATCTGGAGTTGAATCACGTCACCATGAAAAATAGGTACCCATTGCCACGTATTGATGACTGTTTGACCATTTGCAAGGAGCCAAATTCTTTTCAAAGATCGATCTTCTTAGGATATCACCAATTGAATATTAGAACCGATGACATTCCAAAGATAGCTTTCGTAACTCCTGCAGACGAGCATTATGAATTTCTAGTCATGTCCCTTTGATCGACTAATGCTCCTCCGCCGCCTTCATGGATATGATGAACCGAGTATTCAAGGAATATTCGATTACTTTGTGGTCGATCTTTATTGATGACATCCTTATTTATTCCAAAAAAGCGAAGATCATGAGCAACACTTGAGGTCGACACTCCAAAAGCTTCATGAATACAAGCTTTATGTCAAGTTGAAGAAATGTGAGTTCGGCTTGAGGAAGTAGCATTCCTTAGGCACGTGAAAGTATCAAGTTATGGAATATCCGCTGACCCGACAAAGATCAAGTAATTCAAAGCCGGGAGCAACCTAAATCAGTGACCAAAATACGTAGCTTTTCGGTTTAATTGGTTATTATCGGAGATTCGTGGAAGGATTTTCTAATCGCTACTCCATTAACTCCAAATTGACTTTGAAAGATACAAAGTTCTATTGGAGCGAAGAATGTGAGAAGAGTTTTCAAGAACTCAAGAGGAGACTCATTTCAAAGACTGCTCGACAATACCATCCCGCCGTGAGGGATTTGTCATCATGATGATGCTTCGGGCAAAGGGTTGGGATGTGTTCTCATGAAACATGGGAAAGCCATAGTTTATGCCTCAAGATAACTCAAAGAATATGAGAGGAATTATCCTACACATGATCTAGAGTTGGCAAATGTTGTTCTTCGCACTTAAAATTTGGAGGCATTATTTGTACGGGGAGAAAGTGGAGATCTTTACGGATCATAAAAGCCTCAAATATTTCTTCACTCAAAAGGAACTCAACACGCGACAACGACGCTGGCTTGAAATCATTGAAAGATTATGACCATACCATCCAATACCATCCCGAAAAGCAAACGGTAGCCGACGCATCGAAAGTAGAAGATCATATGCGTACGCAGCGTGCGATATTGTCAATGCAAAGTCCCATTTTGTGTGACTTACAAAGGAGGATGGAGATAGAGTTAAAGACCCGGGACCCATGTGATGATGATGATGGAAACTATACGAAGTAGAACCGAATTTAATCGATAAAGTTAAAGTCGCCAAGCTACGACACTGAACCGATGCGTATGAGGAAGAAGGTAAGCAAGAAGGCATGTTCTAAGCAAGAATCGATGAAGAAGGAATACTTCGAAGTCAACCTGCACTTTCAGGTTCCTAATGACCCCGATTTAAAGTATAAAATCATAATGGAGACGCACAACACACCATTTGCAATCCATCTCGAGTACCAAAATGTATCATGATCTTCGCCATACATTTTGGTGGAGCAATATGAAGAGAGAGATAGGTCATTTATCTCAAGGTATCTAACTTGTCAATGAGTTAAAGTCGAGCATCAATTACTAAAAGGTCCATTGCAACCACTTAAAATTCCGTAATAAAAGTGGAGCATATTACCATAGATTCAAGCATCGGTCTTCCCAAGGTTTCTCAAGGCATAGATGCAATTTGGGTCATTGATGATAGATTGACCAAGTTCCGCTTCACTTCTTACCTATACGAGAAACTTATACACTTGAACGCCTTGCGTCAGATGTACATAAACGAGGTTGTAAGATTGCATGGTATGCCAAGATCCATAGTGTCTCGATCGAGACCCAAGATTCACTTCACGATTTTGGGTTAGTTTGCAAAAAGCTATGGGCACGGATTTATGATTTATTTAGTTTCAAGATATCATCCTCAAGGAGGACAATGAGAGGACTATTCAAACTCTTTGAAGATCTATTAAGACTCATGTCCTTGATTTCAAGGAAGTTGGGACAAGTTCTTACCATTGGTGGAGTTTTCCTACAACAACAGCTTATCAAGTTAAGTATCGTATGGCTCATTCATTCGGCCAGCGTTGTATGGAAGAAAGTGTCGCTCTCCAAAGATGTCGAGATGAGGTGGGTAAAGCAACATTGTTGGGACCGAGTTGGTACGTATGACTACTTAAAAAGATTCAAACGATCCGACAACGATAAAAACCTCACAAGATCGACAAAGAGTTATCGCCGATCTTCATCGAAAGGACGTGGAATTCGATATAGAGAGATCATGTGTTGTTGCGTGTCGCTTCCATGGAAAGGAGTTACGAGATTTGGAAAGAGAGAAAACTCAATCCTCGATTCATCGGCCCATTTTTAATCCTCAATCGAGTAGGAACCGTGGCCTATAGACTCGCTTTTTACCGCCAAGTATGTCTCTCGTGTTCATAACGCTTTTCACATATCCATGTTACGTAAATATGTGAAAGACCCGAACCACATTATTATCGAAGTTAGAACCGGATGAAATAGCGGAAGATTTGACGTATGAAGAGGTTCCTATTCAAATCTTGGATAAGAAGGAACGTATTTTATGCTCCAAGATTATACCTCAAGTCAAAGTTTTGTGGAGAAACCACGATGTTGAGGAAATGACTGGGAGTTAGAATCAAAAGAAATCAAGGTATCCTTACCTCTTCGACATACTGTGCACGCACCCTAATTTCGAGAGCTTAAATTTCATAAGAAGGGGAGGTCAGAAGACCCCAACTTTTATAAATAGAGATGAATTTTCTATAAATATCATTTTTGAATATTATGGAGTAAATTTGATATAATGTTATAGTCAGGGTAATATTTATAAATTTTGCAAAGTACGCAAGTTGTTATATAATATTCGATTGGTCTGGGAATATTCGCTTTAAACAGGAATATTAGTACAACCAAGACAATCATGATGGACCCTATTAACTAAATTATCATTTGATCGAGAAAACGACATAAAAATACTTTTATGAAAATAATCATGAAATTTTACCGTTAATCGTGAAACAACAATCTTGTTAAAAGTACAAAGAATACGAGTGGTTGTGACAAGTAGTACACAATATTGATTATTGATGCTTACGTGAGAAGTCACTCCGCTTTTGTTCAATTATTACTACAAGAATTGCTTGATAAGATCTCACGCTATTTGATTCAATTATTGTCGATATTTTATATATTATTAAATCAATAATGGAGATAACAAAGTTATTAATATTATTATTTGCAATATTAACGATGTCAGAAGTTTCATTAAGGAGAGGTTTGGTCACCTAATTGCGCACCAATATGGAGAAATCCTTATCGAAAGCCCCTCTTTCTTGGGAACTAACACCGGTCGATTAATATTGTGAATTATAATAATGATGATATATGTTGTTAAAATTATTAAGGTGATTTTTATGAAGTTTTGCTTATTTTATGGACCCCCATTTACCCATTTTTCAAAATAATCGGTAGAAGATTATTCAGCATATATATATTATATATGTGTGTAAAAGTGACATGTGGGTGGAAAAGTGAAAGGTGAGTGTGTGTGTGAAGAAGAAAAAAATAAAGATGGTGGATGAATTATTGAGTTGGGATGTTATATATATATTCAGAAAAGTTGACTTTGGGGGAAAGGAGAATTTGAGATGATTCACGGGTAGGAGTTTTTGTATTAAACATGTGATACTATATATATATATTATATAATAAGTTTTGTTTTTTATGAAAAATAGAATATATTATATTTTATTGAATATTTTATTATTAAGTTGAAAAAAGAAAAGAAACGTCTGAAGTTTGTTCGCCCGTGAATGATTTCTTCCGATTTTTCTACAGTGCAGTCCGTGAAAAATTCTAAATAGTATCCTTCAATTCTCCTATAAATAGGATGCTTATTTAGAATTGAAATCACACCAGAAATTTTAGAGAATTATCTTCTATAATCTTGAGCATATTTCTTTAAAGTTTAAGAAAGCTCTGAGCGTAGTGCAAGTTTTCTTCAAGAATATCCCCGCCCTACCCGTCGGAGTACTCTTCTTTATAAGGTAAGGGATATTATTTGTTGTACTCGTAAGGGGTATTACTTCTTTTGTATTCATGAAGAGAAATTCTGTTATTCCATTATTTATTATTCTGTTGGAATAACTCAGATACGCTGAGCCACCCTATACTTGGTGAAATTCTTTCGTTATTCCATTCTTTATTATGTTTCGTTGGGATATCTCGTCTGCAATGCTTTTCTTGGGACTCGGTTCCATTTTTTATTATACTATTGGAATATCCCGCTTTTGTGCGCTTTTACGCCGGATTTGCTTCCGTCTTTTTATTATTCTCGTTGGAATATCCTCGTCTCAGGCGCTTTTACGCCGGACCTATTTCCGCTTTTTATTATTCCGTTGGAATATCATGTGTCTCAGTGCTTTTTACGCCGGGACCGTTTCGTTATTTATTATTTCATTGGAATAACTCGCCTGCGCGGCCTATCGCATGCCCGGTGATTTCTTTTGTTATTCCATTCTTTATTATACTCAATTGGTTAAAATTTTGACTTCTATACTCCATGAAATTAGTGGAATATCCTCGATATTTGCGTTTCATCCAAAGATCTTTTCATGAAAATATTCTTCTCGAGCATTCTTGAATTTTACTCTACAAAGAAGTATCATGTCGACAATTTGGACGTTATTAGTTCTTGGATAAATTAATTCTTGAACTTGTTTTATTCAATTTTATATCATTGTCATCATCCCATGTTTATATTTTATTGAAAGTCATCCGTGTATTCAGTAAAGTGCATGATGGACTTGGTATGATTATGACCTGTGGATTATTCGGTGTAATCATGGACCGTAATGTTACAAATGATGTGGTAAAAGTCCTCATTGTCCGTAGTGCATTGATGGACGGTTGTTGGCATGATCATGATTATTGATGAATACACTAATATCCTCGGGTCATGTGATGTATGGATAATTTGTGGTTGTGATACTAATGAATATCCTCGCCATAGTGCAGGATGATGTGGATTATTTATTGTCGAGTCTCAACGATAAAAGAAATGAAAACCTTTTTAAATCATAGAAGATAGTAGATTTTATTCTCTACTTGACTCTTTTAATGGATTGCTTGTTCCACTGCAGTTAAACTTGATGTTTATTATATTTTATCAGTTTAACACTGTTGAAGACTAATGATAATTTATTCTGCATTATCTTAGTCATAATATTTTTTACTAGCCTAGTTGAGCTCACCATTTTGCTTTCATTGTTTTCTTCAGGAAATGAGAACGTAACAGGGACTAGTCGGGGAACAGAGTGATGGTCAAGATGATAGCATTAGTAGTCCTCACTATTCTATGAAATAGTGTGATAATAAATGTAATGAGGACTCCATTGAGTTTGTATATTGTCTAGATGATAATATTTGTATTAAAACTCACAACAGATGTTTAGTCGTATTATACACGACTGTTGTATAATTAAGTTGTATTTGAATTTCGTACCATGTATTTGGCGACTCAGAATAGGTGATGTATACCTATTTTGGGGGCGTCACAGTTGATACATGATTTGGAATATAAAATGTGGTGATGTACTGATGTGTTCCAGCTGTAAGCAATAAGAAAAGGTGGGCCCCAAATACATATATAATTAGACTCCTCTTCAGTCTTCATCATCCCATAAATTCTGATCCAAGTCCCCAACCACTCCTCGTCATCATCCCATAAATCTTGACCCTCGATAAACCTCTCCCACAGCAATCAACGCCTTTATCACCAGTGGCGGAACCAGAAGATTTTCATAGGGGGGCAAAATACATCAGTAAAAAAATTTTATTTATTGACGCTTGAAGTGCTTCTTTCAGTTTTACGACTAAGAGGAGGTAATCAGATCACGCGAGTTCAGATAGTTTAAAAAACGTCTCAAAATTTGCTCGCTTTTCAATTGTTGGAAAAATATAATAATTCAATGTGTTTGTAAAAATTGTAAGAATATAGAAATGAGCATATTTGATTGAATCTCTTCACAAAGATTTCTTGATTACATATTAACTAAAGGTTAATTTGGAGTTTTTTCGGAGAAGAATGTATTTAAAAATTGAGATGCTTATTATATCACCCATTAATTAAATTACAGGCTACTTTGGAGTTTCTAATGCATCAAATAAGAAATAAATTGTGTTTTCATGCAACTTTTAATAGATTTTAACTATTGAGAGCATGTGCCTCAGAATTTTTAAAATTAAAAAAATTATATTAATTTAGAGTTTAAAAATATCTTAATTTGATTTTAAAAAGTTCATAATAATTTTATATTGAACAAAACAAAATAGCCGCTTTATGTTTTTTATTTGCAAACATTTTGTCTTTATTTAGACAATTCAAATTTACTTTTCTCACTCATATTGAGTCAGTATACGACCTATATAAAAAAATACGTAAAAGATATAAAATATATGTAAATATCATTTTTTTTCTCCAAACCTTAACCTTAGTATTAACTCTACCGGGCAAAGTGCCCCCTGCCGCCCCCGGTTCCGCCAGTGTTTATCACTGAATCCCTTCCCATCGGAATCACTGAATCACACCCTCCGGGCCTCCCCTTCCAAACCAAAAATTAAACTATCAATATCCTCTTTCAAAGCCATCCTCGCCATTCGCTAATGCCGACTGCCGAGACCAGATTAACAGATTTTAAAAGCCAGTTTCAAGTGTGGTCTTCACAGTAGCAAGTACTCGTTGAATGTGACAATGAGTTCGGATTTAACGAGACAGGAAAGGGTTTTGGAGAGAAAGAGTCGTCATCGGTGGATCTGTGGGCCCTTTTGAGAGCTTAGATGGCTTAGATGGCTTCTATGCTCAATATTCGGCCTTCTCAACATGAACTTTCTCAGCCACGGTGGTCTTCTTCTCCTCCACTGGCTTCTTCTCTCAAGCTCATCTGTCCGCCTTATTTTTGATAGCAATGTTCGATTTTTACCTGAAATACCGAATTTACAATTCGGTATTCGGTTATTACCAAAATTCAGATATTTGTTCGGATATTGAAAATGGGAATATTTTGGTATTCGGTTGTAACCGAATAGCCTATTCGATTCGGTTATAACCGAATGATCACTCCTAGTGGAGTAGGAGTTATTTGATGAGTAGGTTGATAACCTACAAATTGGATACTTTTAACTTGAATTATTGTGAGTTTTTGGGTATTGTGAGTGCTATTTTTTTGTTTTGTGATTCTTTGCAAGAAGAGGATAATGAATGGGTGAAGCTACTGAAAAGAAAGTTATTCTGGAAAATCAGACCTGGGCCGTAGTAGTGCGCCGCCACCATTAATCGACTTCATTGGGCACGCTTAAAGCTAAAAGTGAAACTCTAGAAAGTTGGCGTGGGGTGCATCGGATGGGGATTTTATGCTGATTTGGTTTTCTTAATGCCCAAAGTTGAATCAATTGAAGATTTCTACTTACCTTATGTAATAGGGTTTTGTTAGGACTTTTTGACTGACAATTCATTCAGAGCCACTACACGGAGACTTGGAGATTCAATTTTAGAACACGAAGAGACGGATATTGAAGCTACAAAGATTGGAGATCCTCGATAGTGTAAGACCCCAACTTTTATGAATAAAGATTAATTTTTCTCAAAATATATTTTTGAATATTATGGTGTGGATTTGATATAATGTTATAGTTGTGGGTAATATTTATAAATTTTGCAAAGTAAGCAAATGGTACAATCATATTCGTACGACGGCACAATCATTGGTGGACCCCCCAAACAGAATTATTATCGGAGTTAGAAAACGACAGAATTATCTTTTTATAAAAATAACGGCAAAAGTTTTACCGTTAAACTGTTGAAATACCTGGTGGTAAAAAAATAGTAATACACATGGTTGCATAGTAGCACACGATATTGATTATTGATGCTTACGTGAAAAGTCACTTGCTACAGTAATTGCTGCATAATATCTCTCATATTATTGATTCAATTATTGTCATAGTATCATCTGCGTAATATTTTATATTATTAAATCAATAATTGAGACGACAAAGTTATTCATATTATTATTTGCAATATTGACGATGTCTAGAAAGTTCTCGTCGAGAGAGGTTTGGTCACCTAATCATGCGTGCATCAGGGAGAAATCCTTATCTGAAAGTCCCCTTCTCGGGAATGATCCGATTGTTAAATATTGTGAGTTATAATATTAATGATGAATAAGTTCGTGTTAATTAAAGATGAAATTGATATTTTCATTGTGTTGGGATTATTAGTGTTAGTGGAAATCCACATTTATTTCGATAATAATTGACTTCTTGAGGTTATATTGACCAATCGGGTAATTAATACGATAAATGAGCAATTAATTGTTATTAATTCACATACTTATAACTATTTGTTCACATATATGTAAATTGATTCACATGTATGTACTATTAGGGGATGTGGTGCAAGATTGATAATACTTGCATGACTGAATTAAAAATAGAGGTATAGATGAATATACTATACTATAACTATTTTTTTCACATGTATAGAACTATTGATTCACATGCATGCACTATTAGGGGAGGTGGTGCAAGTTTGATAATACTTGAAGGACTAAATAAAAAATGAAGGAAAAGATGAAGGTATTATACTGTAATATTTTGAGCCCCAAACGTGTAAATTATCAAAACTATATTTTTCTATAAATAGAAGCTCATTCTTCTTTCATTCTCACTAATTCACTAAGACTCACAAGAGCAATTATAGAAAGAGAAGCTATAAAGAGAAAGAAGAAGAGAAGTCTGATACTTCACTATTCCAGTATCCAGTCTCCTTCTGAGGTAAGGGATATTATTTTTGTTCAGTATTCGTAAGAAATAATATTTTCTTCCATACTCTGTAGTATGTGAGTAATATTATTTTGTTTTATATTCCTAATTCTACACTCATTCTGTTAAAGTATTGCTTCTATATTCCGTGAAATTAGTAGAATATCCTTAAAATTTACGCTTCATCTAGTATCGTTTCACAAGGATATTTTTGAATATTCTTATTAAATTTTAAGCTTTTCATGCCGGAATACTATTCACGGGGTACTATTCACAAAGTATTATTCATGGGGTACTATTCATAAAGTATTATTCACGGGTTACTATTCACAAAGTACTATTCACGGGATACTATTCACATAGTACTATTCATGAAGTACTATTCATGGGGTACTATTCACTCAGGTACTATTCACCCGGGGTATTATTCATGACAAAAATTTATTTATTTTCTGTCCAAATCATTTTTGATACAATATTATTCTTGAATTTTACTCCACAAAGTAGTATCATGTTGACAATATGGACATTATTGAATTCTGGATAAATTAAATTGTTAAAGTCTTTAATATTTATCATTTGTTTTCATTTAATTGAATTCTTATATCATTGTCATCATCCTCGTGCTTATATTATGATGAAAGTCATATGTGGTTGTAGTGCATAGATGGACTTGATATGATTATGACCAGGGATTATTCAGTATAATCATGACTGTAATGTTACAAATGATGTGGTAAAAGTCCTCATTGGCCTGTAGTGCATTGATGGACAGTGGTTATCATGATCATGACCATTGGTGAAAACACGAATATCCTTGGCCCGTAGTGCATGGATAATTTGTGGTCGTGATACTAATGAATATCCTTGGTCGTAGTGTAGGGATGATTCGATGATGTGGATTATTTATTAAGCTGAGTCTTAGCGATAAAATTGATGATAAACTTTTTAAATAATAGAAGATAGTAGATATCATGCTCTACTTAACTCTTCTAATGGATTGATTGTTCCGCTGCAGTTAAACTTGATGTTTATTATATTTTATTAGTTTAACACTGTTGAAGGCTAACGATAATTTATTCTGCATTATCTTAGTCATAATATTTTTTATTGGGCTAGTTGAGCTCACCCTTTGATTTTATTGTTATCTTCAAGAAATAAGAATATAGCTGGGACTAGTCGGAGAACGGAGTGACGGTCCAAATATTATTATTAGTAGTCCTCACTATTCTGTGAAATAGTGTGATAATAATTGAGGACATATTTTGAGTTTGAATACTGTCTAGAAGACAATATTTGTATTAAAACTAACAGCTCATGTTCTATAATTAAGTTTGTATTTAAATTATGTACCATGTATTTGGCGACTTAGAATGGGTGATCTATACCTATTTTGGGGTGTTAGAGATAAAGTTTTTCTTCGTCTCCTTAATTTATTATCTATACTCAGAATGTTATTTAATCTTAATCTTCTAGTTTTTATCTTGATGATGAATTAATTTTCAAATTAGGGATACAATGGAACCTTTTGTGAAGTATTAATTTAATTATCTTTATTTTCACTTAGTGATTCTATTGTGTTGATTATTATATTTTGTGCTTAACTAAATAATTGTTTGGCTACAATTAGCATGATATCTTTGATAGAATTGAAAGAAAATCTTAGATTATATAAGACCAGCGAATTTTATGAAATAAAAGTATTCTATTTTTCTTATAATTATTATTCAATAAATGGTTAAATTGATAAAAAGTTAAAGTTGAGGGTAATATATGTAAAGTTTACAAAATAAGCAAGTAGTTATAAATTACTCATTGTTGTCGGGGAATATTCATTTGGTCGTGAAATATTCTTGTCATTTTGGGAATATTCGTATAACCACAAGTATGACCATTTCAGGGGCCCGTGAACGAAAAAAAAAAATTTTGGATGAAGAAAATGACAAGAATGAGTTTTCTAAAAATAAAGATGTAGTTATACACAATTAATAATCGTTGAAATACTAAAGGTGATTAAAGTAAAGTAATACGATTGTTGCACAAAGAAATAATACACGGTATTGCACATTATTTTATATTATTGTTGATTCAATAATTATCACTGCATAGTATTTCCCATTATCAGATCAATAATTTATATTATTTGAATAATATTATTAGATAACATTATTGACAATGTCTAGAAAATTATGTCGAAGAAAGGGGTTAGGTTATTTAATTGCGCGCCAATAAGGAGAAATCTTCATCGAAAATGTGACGCCCCAAAAATTAGGTATACATCACCCATCTTGGGTCACCACTTACATGGTATGTAATTTAAATACAACTTAATACATAAATCGTGAGTTTAAATACAAATATCGCTCTACTAGATATTATACAAACTCAAAAGGAGTCCTCATTACAATTATTATCACACTATTTCACGTAATAAGTGAGGACTACTAATGCTATCTTCGTGACCATCACTGCTTTTCCGACTCGTCCAAATTTATATTCTCATTTCAAGAGAATAAAGTGAAAGAAAGGGTGAGCTCAACTAGCCCAAGAAGAAATATTATGACTAAGATAATGCAGTATAAATTATCAATAGTCTTCAACAATGTTAAACCGATAAAATACAATAGACAAACCGGTTTAATCTGCAATGAATAAGCAATCCATTAAAAGAGTCAAGTAGAAAATAAAAGTCTACTATCTTTTAGGTTTTAAAAGGTTTTTTTCATCACCGTTATAATTTGAGACTCAAATTTTAATAAATATTCCACATCATCGAATCACCCTCGCACTACGGCCAAGGATATTCTTTAAGATCACGACCACAATTATTCACGCACCACGGGCCAAGAATATTTGTGTATTCATTAATGGTCATGATCATGCCAACAATCGTCCATCAATGCACTACGACCACTCGAGGATTTTTATCACATCATTTGTAACATTACTACTCATGATTACACCGAATAGTCTCTCGGTCATAATCATACCAAGTCCATCTATGCACTACAAAAGCCACATATGACTTTCAACATAATATAAACATGAGGATGATGACAATGATATAAGAATTCAATAAAACAAGTTCAAGAATTATTTTATCCAGAATTATTAACGCCCAAATTATCAATACGACATCGTTTTGTAGAGTAAAATTCAAGAATATTGAAAAGAATATTTCCATAAAAGGATCTTTGGATGAAGCCTTAAATATCAAGGATATTTCACTAATTTCATGGAGTATAGAAGTCAAAGTTTTAACCAACCGAGTATAATGAAGAATGGAATAACAAAAGAAATCACCACGCAAATGCGAGACCGCATAAAAGCAAAAGTTATTCCAACAGTAATAATAAATAACGGAACCAGTCGTGAAATTCACACCGGCTGGATGTTCCAATGTAATAATAAAGATGGAACCAGATCCGGTAAAACACATGATAGAATATTCCAACAGAATGATAAAGCGGAACCAGTCCTGTAAAACATATGCATGTGATGTTCCAACAGAATAATAAAGAGCGGAACCGTGTCCCGGTGTAAAACACACATACTGAGGATGTTCCAAAATGAATAATAGAAGAATGTCACCAAGTATAGGGTAAACCACATTATACACAAAGTTATTCCAATGTAATAATAAGCAATGGAATAACAACAGTTCTCTTCATGAATAAGAAAGAATAACACCCCTTACTTTTGGTAGGAGATTGAATCTTTAGCAGGTGTAAGACTAAAATATACTTCTTCTTCTTTCTCTTATTCTCTCTATACTTTCTCTCTCTATAGCTTGAATGAATTAGTGAAAAAATAATGAAGCCCTAGCCTCTATTTATAGAAGATTTCTAGCTTAAAGACCTACCGTGTGAAAAGGCAAGTGGCTTGACGACTAATGATGTGAAAAGAAAAGTGGTTCGACGCCTTTGTAATGTGAAACGACAAGTGGTTCGGACGCACCAGAATGTGAAACGACAAGTGGTTCGGCGCTCAGAATGTGAAACGACAAGTGGTTCGACCTTTGGTAAAGGTAATTACTATCGACGAAGGTAATTACTATTCACAAGGGTAATTACTTATCGACGAAGGTAATTACTATTCACAAGGGTAATTACTATCGACGAAAGTAATTACTATCGACGAAGGTAAATACTATCGACGAAGGTAATTACTATTCACAAAGGTAATTACTATTGACGTAAGAGACTCTTAGATGATGACATATACGAGCCCCCATAAAATAATCAAACTTACCACAAATCATTTTATTTTTAATCAACACATATTTAATCTTTCAACAATTATTAATCATTTATAACTTGTCGCCCTCAATTATTGATTTAATACTATAACATATTATACAGATGATATTTGTGACAATAATTGAATCAATAATATAAGAGATATGATGCAAAGAATTATCAGAAGAATAATTAAGCATACCGAAAGTGACTTCTCACGTAAGCATCAATAATCAATCTGGTGCTACTACGCAACCACGCCAGACATCGTATTACTTTTACCACCGGTAGTTCAACAGCTTTTAACTTGGTAACACCTCGCAAGTTATTTTTATAAAATATTTTGTCGTTTTTTCAATCCAAACAATAATAATTACATTGTGGGGTCCACCAATGATTGAGTAGTTGTATGCGAATATTCCCTAACAAAAAGAATATTCCCACCAAACTAATATTTTATAACAACTTCAGCATACTTTGCAAAATTTATAAATATTACCCACAACTATAACATTATATCAAATTTATTCCATAATATTCAAAAATAATATTTATAGAAAATTCATCTTTATTTATAATAGCTAAGGTCCTACAACCTCCCTTCTTATGAAATTTCGTCCTCGAAATTGTGGTACGCACTGGTATGTCGAAGAGGTAAGGATACCTTGATTTCATTTTTGATTCTAACTCCCAAGTCATTTCCTCAACATCGTGGTTCCTCTACAAAACTTTGACTTGAGGTATAACCTCGAGCGTAGAATATGTTCCTTCTTATCCAAAATTTGAACAAGAACCTCTTCATATGTCAAATCTTCCGCTTATTTCGTCCGGGTTCTAACTCAATAATATGGTTCGGGTCTTTCACATATTTACGTAACATGGATATGTGAAAACGTTATGAACATAGACATATTCAAGCAGTAGAAGCGAGTCTATAGGCCACAGCTCCTACTCGATCGAGGATTAAAATGGACCGGATGAATCGAGGATTAAGTTTTCCTCTCTTTCCAAATCTTGTAACTCCTTTCCATGGAGCAACTTAACAACACATGATCTCCTATATCGAATTCCACGCCCTTTCGATGAAGATCAAGATAACTCTTTTGTCGATTTTGTGAGGTTTTTATACGTTGTCGGATCGTTTCAATCTTTTCCGTAGTCATACGCACTCAACTCCGGCCCCAACAACGTTGCTTCACCCACCTCATCCCAAAGATATCGAGAACGACACTTTCTTCCATACAACGCTGAATGGAGCCATGCCAATACTTGCTTGATAACTATTGTTGAGAAAACTCCACCAATGGTAAGAACTTGTCCCAACTTCCTTGAAATCAAGGACACAGAGTCTTAATAGATCTTCGAGAGTTTGAATAGTCCTCTCCGATCGTCGTCCGTCTGTCTCGAGGATGATATGCCGAAGCTAAATCGTAAGTCTGCGCTCATAGTTTTTGCAAACTAACCCAAAATCGTGAAGTGAATCTTGGGTCTCGATCGTAAACTATGGATACCGCTAAGATACCATGCGCCTTACAATCTCGCTTATATACATACGAGCAAGACGTTCAAGTGTATAAGTTTCTCAGATCAAGAAGAAATGAGCAGACTTGGTCAATCTATCAACAATGACCCAAATCGCATCAACGCCTTGAGAAACCTTAGGAAGACCGATAATTAAATCCATGGTAATGTGCTCCCACTTCCATTCGGAATTTCAAGTGGTTGCAATGGACCTTTTGGTACTTGATGCTCCGCATTTTAACTCGTTGACAAAGTTAGACACCTTGAGATAAACAAGCCGCTTATCTCTCTCTTCATATTGCTTCCACCAAAAAATGTATTTAATATCATGATACATTTGGTACTCCTGTGATGGATTGCAAATGGTGTGTCAGGCGCCTCCATCATGATATTATACTTTAAATCGTGGTCGTTAGAACACAAAGTCCGGAGTTGACTCAAGTATTCCTTCTTCATCGATTCTTGCTTCAAGAGATAGCACCTTTCAGACTTTCTCCTCATAACGCATCATCCCGTGTTTATAGCTTGAAAAATTTTTAACTTTATCGATTAAAGTTTGGTTCTACTCGATACTCGCTTATCATCACACGCGTCCCTCGAGTCTTTAACTCTATCTCCATCCTTTGCAAGTCACACAAAATGGGCTCATGCGTTGACAATATCGCACTCAGATTTGCATATGATTTTCACTCAACGCGCCACCTACCACGCTTGCTTTTTCCAGATGGTATTGGATGGTATGATCATAATCTTTCAATAGTTCAAGCCAACGTCGTTGTCGCATGTTGAGTTCCTTTTGAGTGAAGAAATATTTGAGGCTTTTATGATCCAGTAAAGATCTCCACTTTCTCCCCATACAAGTAATGCCTCCAAATTTTAAGTGTAAAGATAACAACCGCTAACTCTAGATCATGAGTAGGATAATTCCTCTCATATTCTTTGAGTTGTCATGAGGCATAAAGCTATAACTTTTCCATGTTGCATAAGAACACATCCCAACCCTTTGCCCAAGCATCATCAGAGATGACAAATCCTCCGAGCCGGATGGTATTGTCCTAAACAGGTCAAATAAGTCTCCTCGAGTTCTTAAAACTCTTCTCACATTCTTCGCCTCCAATAGAACTTTCATCTTTCCGAGTCACCGAGTCAATGGAGTAGCGATTCGAGAAAATCCTTCCACGAATCTCCGATAATAACCATTTAAACCGAGAAAGCTACGCATTTCTATTGGCCACGATTTAGGTTGTTCCCAGCTTTGAATAGCTTCAATCTTTCTTCGGGTCAACAGATATTCCATGACTTGATACCACGTGCCCAAGGAATGCTACTTCTTCGCCGTAACTCACATTTCTTCAACTGACATAAAGCTTATATTCACGAAGCTTTTGGAGTGTCACCTCAGTGTGTTGCTCATGATCTTCACGGCTTTTGGAATAAATAAGGATGTCATCAATAAAGACGACCACAAAGTGATCTAAATATTCCTTGAATACTCGGTTCATCATATCCATGAAGGCGGCAGGAGCATTAGTCAATCCAAGGACACGACTAGGAATTCATAATGCCCGCATTAGAAGTTCCAAAGCCGTCTTTGGAATGTCGTGGTTCTAATCTTCAATTCGTGATATATCGGAACGAAGATCAATCTTTGAAAAGAATTTGGCTCCTTGCAAATCGGGTCAAACAGTCATCAATACGTGGCAATGGATACCTATTTTTGATGGTGACATGATTCAACTCCCGATAATCAATACAAAGTCGATACTCCCATCTTTCTTCTTCACGAATAGAACAGAACACCCCAAGGAGAAGTACTAGGACTAATAAAGCCAATGTCTAACAATTCCTCGCAATTGGGTCTTTAACTCCCGAAGTTCAATAGAGCTATTCGACATGGGGCTTTGAAATAGGTTTTGTACCGGTTCAAGGTCGATACAAAATTCAATTTCACGCCTGGGGTAGGCCAGAAGTTCTTCTGGGAATACGTCAGAAATTTATTAACAATAGAAATATCGCTCAAAACCGACGTATTTTTGTTTAAATCATGACATAAGCTAAGAAAGCTTGACATCCGCTTTTCAATAAACGAATAGCTTTATGGCTTGAGATGACCGTGATTGATTTTAATGGTTTGGTCGTTTGAATTCGCGATAATTGGTTGATTAGGAATATGAAAGCTAACCACCTTATTAAAAAACAATCAATTTTTGCATGATAAGTAGTTAACCAATCAATCCTTAGAATCACATCAAATGCAAGTATTTTTAATGAAATAAGATCGACGGGTAATGTGAGGGTACCGATTTGAACCAAACAAGACTTATAAACAAAGTGGATGTAATGAAGGTTTCTCCCAACGGAGTTTCCACAGATAAGTCAAAGTCTAATTTCTCCGAGTCAAATTTAATCGATGAGCGCAAAGTAGAGAAATAAAAGAATGGGGGTAGAACCCCAGATCAAATAAAGTATAGACTTCATTAGAGTTTATGATAAGCTTACCCGTGATGACCTCATTCGGGTTCTTGCTCTCTGGGAGGTCACAACAAATGCCTCCCTCAGACTACCGGCTTTTGAATTTTTCGGGACTACTTTTTGGTGCCTCCATCCTAGCTGAATTTGTCTTCTCAGAACGACAAAATCGAGCTAAGTGACCTTCTTCCACAATTATAACACGCTTTGACTGCATGGCGCAGATTTGATCGATGTGTCCCTCTCCTCCGCATTTGAAGCATATGATAGGTGGTCTTTCTCCTTCCTTAACAACGGGTGTCAGTGCCGACGCTTTCCATCATTGTTGAATCTCCTTTTCTTGAAATGTCCATTCTTATTATTTTGGCCCCGATTACCACCAAGTGGTTACCATATCCGCCCGTTGATTCCTCCACGCTTGTTGTCACCGCTCGACGACTACTCTCGCCGGTATTATAATTTCACGCTTTACCGCTCTTTTAGTCAAGCGTTGACTCATTATCGCGCTCCACTAATCGAGCCCTATTTACAACATCCAATACAAACACGCTTTATGAGAAATAAGATGTCGACGTATTCCCGCTTCAAACCTCTTAAAAACATTCGCGCCATTCTCTCTTCATTATCCACCAGTTGGGACGAACCGTGATAACTCCGCAAATTTTGCCTCGTATTGCGATTACCTGGCCATATTATTTTGTTCCAACTTGATAAACTCCACCTCCTTCATGTGGCGTAATACTTTCAGAAAGTATTTGTCGTTGAACAACTCCTCGAACTTCTCCCAAGATATCTTCAAGACAAAGAAGTTGAGTACGCTTTTACCGATTCCCCACCAAGAATCCGGGCCTCCGCCGCAACATAAAGGCGGTAGAAGGAACCTTTTGCTCCTCTGAGCATCCCAAGACATCAAATATCTTGATAATCTGCTTTATCCATGCTTCCGCCGTAAGTGGTTTTGCTCTCCTTAAACTCCGGTGGTCGGCTCCTTGAATTGTTTAGCGGTGATCACCGAGAGTTTTCCCTTGTTTCCACCTACGCTTTTGGATGTGAGTCGCCTCACTTTCATTGTTGCATAAATCAGATAAAGCCTCCGAACATTTGATCATTCATCATTTGGTCGTTGTTGTTGTTTGCATGAGGATTGTCGCCTTCCTCGATGCACATTATCCTCGATTATTGATATGTGGTGAATCAACGATCGTCAAGGGCTCCATTCTTATTCTCAACATTCTCGATGTCATTTTCAGACATCGCCACAAAACAAAAGGTTAATTGACATGTAACAAATTATCCCTATCTTCCCGACCAACCAATAAAATAGCACATAAACTTAGGTAGGTCATACTAGCGAAGGTATTTCTGCCTCCCCTCCTAGTACTATTCTCACATCTTAGCCAGGGATCATATCCCTAAGCTCTGATACCAACTGTGACGCCCCCAAAATTAGGTATACATCACCCATCTTGGGTCACCACTTACATGGTACAGAATTTAAATACAACTTAATACATAAACTGTGAGTTTAAATACAAATAAATCATCTACTAGATATTATACAAACTCAAAAAGGAGTCCTCATTATAATTATTATCACACTATTTCACGTAATAGTGAGGACTACTAATGCTATCTTCGTGACCATCACTGCTTCCCCGACTCGTCCCCAAATATATTCTCATTTCTCAAGAGAACAGTGAAAGAAAGGGTGAGCTCAACTAGCCCAAGAAGAAATATTATGACTAAGATAATGCGTAATAAATTATCAATAGTCTTCAACAATGTTAAACCGATAAAATACAATGTACAACGGTTTAATCTGCAATGAATAAGAATCCATTAAAAGAGTCAAGTAGAAAATAAAGTCTACTATCTTTTAGGTTTTAAAAGGTTTTTCATCACTGTTATAGCTGAGACTCAGCTTTAATAAATATTCCACATCATCGAATCACCCCTGCACTACGGCCAAGGATATTCTTTAGATCAACGACCACAATTATTCATGCACTACGGCCAAGAATATTTCAGGTATTCATTAATGGTCATGATCATGCCAACAATCGCCCATCAATGCACTACTTACCATCGAGGATTTTATCACATCATTTGTAACATTACGGCCATGATTACACCGAATAGTCTCTCGTCATAATCATACCAAGTCCATCTATGCACTATGTGCCACATATATGACTTTCAACATAATATAAAATGAGGATGATGACAATGATATAAGAATTCAATAAAACAAGTTCAAGAATTATTTTATCCAGAATTATTAACGCCCAAATTATCAACATGATATCGCTTTTGTAGAGAGTAAAATTCAAGAATATCGAGAAGAATATTTCCATAAAAGGATCTTTGGATGAAGCGCAAATATCAAGGATATTCCACTAATTTCATGGAGTATAAGTCAAAGTTTTAACCAACCGAGTATAATGAAGAATGAAATAACAAAAGAAATCACCATACACGCGATAGATCAAGACAGCAAAAGTTATTCCAATGTAATAATAAATAACGTAACCAGTCGTGTGAAATTCACAATCGATAGGATGTTCCAACAGAATAATAAAGATGGAACCAGATCCGTAAAACACATGATAGATATTCCAATGAGAATGATAAAGACGGAAACCAGTCCGTGTAAAACACACGCATGTGATGTTCCAATGTAATAATAAAGATTTTAACCAGTCCTGTAAAACACATGCATGAGGATGTTCCAACAGAATAATAAAGATTTTAACCAGTCCTGTAAAAAACACACGCATGTGATGTTCCAATGTAATAATAGAAGAATGTCACCAAGTATAGGTAAATCACGATACAAAAGTTATTCCAATGTAATAATAAGCAAATGGAATAACAACAGTTTCTCTTCATGAATAAGAAAGAATAACACCCCTTACTTTTGGTAGGAGATTGAATATCGCAGCAGGTGTAAGTAACAAAATACTCTTCTTCTTTTCTCTTATTCTCTCTATACTTCTCTCTATATAACTTGAATGAATTAGTGAAAATAATGAAGCCCTAGGCCTCTATTTATAGAAGATTTTAGCTTAAGACTCACCGTGTGAAAAGGCAAGTGGCTCGACGACTAATGATGTGAAAAGAAAAAGTGGTTTCGACGCTCTGTAATGTGAAACGACAAGTGGTTCGACTCGTAATGTGAAACGACAAGTGGTTCGACGCACCAGAATGTGAAACGACAAGTGGTTCGACGCTCGGTAAAGGTAATTACTATCGACGAAGGTAATTACTATTCACAAGGGTAATTTACTATCGACGAAGGTAATTACTATTCACAAGGGTAATTACTATCGACGAAAGTAATTACTATCGACGGAAGGTAAATACTATCGACGAAGGTAATTACTATTCACAAAGGTAATTACTTATCGATTTAAGAGACTCTTAGATGATTATATACGAGCCCCCATAAAATAATCAAACTTACCACAAATCATTTTATTTTTAATCAACACATATTTAATCTTTCAACAATTATTAATCATTTATAACTTGTCGTCTCAATTATTGATTTAATACTATAACATATTATATGTGGATGATACCGTGACAATAATTGAATCAATAATATAAGAGATATGATGCAAGAATCATCGTAGTAATAATTAAGCGTATAATTTGAGTGACTTCTCACGTAAGCATCAATAATCAATACCGGTGCTACTATGCAACCACGCCAGACATCGCATTTCTTTACCACCGGGTAGTTCAACATGGTTTTAATTCAGAACACCTCCGCCAAGTTATTTTTATAAAATATTTTTGTCGTTTTCTCAATCCGATAATAATTTCGCTATGGGGTCCACCAATGATTGAGTCATTGTCAGTATTTAATATTCCCTAACAAAAGAATATTTCCCACCAAACTAATATTTTATAACAACTTGCATATTTTGCAAAATTTATAAATATTACCCACAACTATAACATTATATCAAATTTATTCCATAATATTCAAAAATAATATTTATAGAAAATTCATCTTTATTTATAATAGCTGAGGTCTTACAGGAAAGCCCCCTCTTTCTTGGGAATGACCTGGTTGTCATTATTGTGATTCTGTAATATTATTTATGAATAATTAATTATGATTTGTATGATAAGGAAAATATTTATTTTATGTGTATATAAATAGAAGAATTTTAAAAAAGTGACAATTGTTGAAATTTATAAATATTACCCACAACTATAACATTATATCAAATTTATTCCATAATATTCAAAAATAATATTTATAGAAAATTCTTCTTTATTTATAATATTGATGGAGGTCTTACAGAAAGCCCTCTTTCTTGGGAATGACCAGTTGTCATTATCAGGATTTCGTAATATTATTTATGAATAATTAATTATGATTTGTATGATAAGAAAAATATTTATTTTATGTGTATATAAATAGAAGAATTTTAAAAAAAGTGACAATTATTGAAAATTGATATTTTATCTTTTCTGGTAAAATAATTCATTCAAATATATTATTATATTACATTATAAATGTATAATGCGATAATATAATAATATAATAATGGTGATATTTTTACAATGAATGTGCGGTATATGAATAAATGAGAAGGACGCATATTTTTTTTACAAAATACATGTTAAATATGTTGGTGGGCCCCATTTTGACTGAAATTTGATTATAGCCTGCAAGATCATCTGTATGTGAATTTCGGTCATTTTTCGTTTAGAATTTGGAAAAACTTTTTCTACAAAGTTGTAGAGAATTAAATTTCCTATAGAATATACATAAAATTCAATTTTTTCTGATAAAAGGGCTATTTATTATGAATTATTGAAGTTCCGAAATATTGGGTCTGAATTGATTTTGTTACAATAAATGCTAAAAACATGTTTTCGTGTTAGTGGGCCCCGCAATTCTCCTTTTGCATGTGATAGATGCTGAAATCTAATATGCGTAGGAAATTTTAATAAATAATATTATTTTATTAAATTTTATGTTTTGGTGTTCTAAGCATTTTTCTATAAATAGGGTGCTTAAGTTAGAATTGAAAATCACACCAGAATCTGAAGTTCTCTTTCTCTATATTATCGAGCGTATTTTTGTGAGTATTTAAATATCTTGAGTGTTGCTATACAGTGCAAGTTTTCTTCAACGTTATATCCGATATTTCAGTCAGAAGTACTGTTCTTTTGAAGTAAGGGATAGTACGAGATAGTAAGGGATGTTATTTTTTTCAAGTAAATGATGTTATTTCCTTTAATATCATTATACCGAAATATTGATATGAATTTTATTGTGAAACTTTATCTTTTTCATGTCGGGATTACTATTCACGTATACAACACTATTCACATATATGACACTATTTACGTATACGGTACTATGTACAAATACGAGGGTACTATTTATGGGTTACTATTCACGATAAAATTAGTTTCTTTTTCTGACCAAATTATTGTTGATTTATGAATCTTACTCTTGAAATTAAATCTATATTTTGATTATATTGTTTTTATTATCATGTATAACATTTTTATAATCCGGGTGATGAATTTTTTTTTTCACTTGAGTGTAAAGATGGGTAGATTATTGGTATAATCGTGACTTTAGGTTCTCTTTGGACAGTACTGCAAAGATGAATTGTTGACTGGTATGATCATGACCATTGAATTTATAATTGAATATCTTTAGCTTAAGTGCAAAGGTGAATTGATCAACATGGTTATAATTATTGTTTATATAAATTCTGAAATGATTATATATTTCTTTGAGATATTAATATCTTTGGCTTGTAGTGCAAAGATAACATGTTGTTGAATATCTGGCATGTAGTGCAAAGATGAACTGTTGATGAATATCTTTGGCTCGTAGTTCAAAGATGAATTTATTAGTATGATTATGAACAGAAACTATGATTTGGTATAACCATGATCTTTGATGTTTCAGGTAAAGACAGGTGATGAAAATTATCTTCATCCTGGGTGCGAAGAGGAATTTAGAAACATCATTAGGATTATGAGTTATTCACATGATTGTGGACAAGAACTGTTGATTGATGTTACAGGGATAAAACATTATTAGTGGACTTTTAACATGGAGAAGATAATAGACATTATGGTCTATTTGACTCTTCTAATGGATTGTTCGTTCCACTGCAACTATGGTTAAAAACTTTTATCATCTACCATATGTTCTAAATCTCTGATTTATTACTGATGAAGGCTATTGATAATTTAATTATCTTAAGTTATGATATTCTTTACTGGGCTAGTTGTACTCACCCTTTTATTTCACAATTCCTTTCAGGTGATAAGTGTGTATCTGGGTCGAGCGGGGGTAACAGGGGAATAGAATGGTGGTCTATAGCTGTTGAAGTTTCTCCTAAAACAGTATGAAAATAATTTTATTGAGAATTTTAGATAAATGTGTCGTATTTTATACGTCATTTTACCGTTGATTTTGGTGAACCGAATAGGGTGAGGTGAACCCAACTTTGGAATGGTGTTTTGCCACTGTCATACAAGATGTCTAATGACCTACGACTTCGTGTTATCATAAAACAGGATTGTGCACATCCACTTACTGATTATATCTATGAGCGCTGCCTATAAAATCTTAGAGTTTGGTTGAAATATAATTCTCGATTGGAGACAATGGAGATTATTATATGTCAAGAGAAGACTCACCATTGGAAAGAACATGATATCAATCTTCTCATTTTTCTTTGGGGTCTATTGGGTCAACCAAGGATAATTCTCAAGTCATATGATATCTATTATAACTTAGATGCACTGCCTCCCATGTACGAAGGTTTTCTTGAGCATTTTCAAAAGATTTTAATTTCTAAAACAGTTATTGACTGTACTTTTATATAAGGTACCATTATAAGGTATCAATGTGAGGTGCTATCCAAGTAAAGGGATGAGAGTCACAGTTGTTATCCACAATATATGTGTTGTCGTATTTTGCACGACAGTTAGATTAATGAAGTTTGTAGTTATTTTCTGTACCATTTATTTGGCGACTCGGAATGGGTCGTGTGGAGCTATTTTGCGGGCGTCACAGATTAGATCTGGATATAATAATGCATGAACTTTGTTGATTTTTTCTAAGGATAACAGAATAGTGTATGATGCGAAAGTATTTGTATGCCATGCGTAACTTTGTTATGAGTTTGTACTTAATGAATCTATTTTAAGTGTCTTGCATAAAAATAGTAAAATAACTGAAATATGTCTTTTTATTAATCATTGAAAGATGTTAATAAATTGATAGGCAATCCTAGTTGGCAACTCATTAAATTAATTAAGTGGGAATAAGATAAGGCGATTGTTGTGAAACAATTTGAGAAATTGTATTCCTATGTTTTAATCATCTGGTAATCAATAATTGTTAGTTAATTTAGTTTTAATTTTTATTTAATTAATTTTTCACAAATCAATTAAGATAACTATTTAAGTGAAATTAAATTGGTAGAAACTTGGTAATTAGAGTAATTATTAGTATCTCTTCTTTGTGGGTTCGACAACCTTTCTTATCTCTATATTACTTGATTAACCATGTATACTTGCGCGTATTTGTCATTATATAAATCGAACAACATTATTCAGTCTCCGAACCACTTAAAACATCACATTATTTACTTTACATCATTTACATTCTGCAATCTGCAATCTATAATTGCTACATCTGCTATGTGTTTGCCCAATCGTATAACTTGTTTTAGAATTGAGATTTCTAAGTAAATCTTCAAAGGGAGGTTTCAAACTCATATTCCATTGTGCAAAGATAATCTTGATTAATTAATTATTGAGTTAAATCGAAAGAATTTTAAAGATCTATTCAACCCCCTTCTTGATCTAGATTATGCATTTGGGAAATAACAAAAACCATATCTAATTCAATTATGAAGTTTGAAGTTATAAGGGTATTTTATGTAAGACTTCTATTCTTACTCGGGTGCGGTCATATTGAGATGATGTGGGTAAACTATAAATATACGACCATAATTCAGATTTCAGGTATAATTTACACAATTTATTTTGAGCACTAAAATAATTACGTTCCTCTATTGTTGATATTTTTGACATGTATTTATTTTCATACCGGAACTATTTTTCTATGACCGAGACAGTTAGATCCTCAATATGATTGTTTACTTACTGTGCATGTTTTATGCTCATATTTTGGTGATTGGATGAATTGGCAAATTTTGACGTTAACCGAATCCAAAAATGAGAATGAAATAAGGAAGATGAATAAAAAATAAATGTAATCAAGGAACCGAAGTAACTACACAAAAGGTGAAATGAAGTGAAGGAAAAAAAGATAATACGTGGTAGTAGTTATTAGAGACACTTCAATATTATCTTATATGTTAATTATATTTTGACATTATCACTCCTGTAACGTCAAATTTTGTACGCCTGACGAAATCACCAAAAAAGCAAACCAAAATCGCGCTAACGGTTGATTGTGTTGTTGTGAAATCAAACTCATGAAATTCACTCACATAAACATAAATAAAGAGATATAAAATATGGACACAAGAATTTACGTGGAAACCCAATTAAAAAAACCACGGAGAGAGAAATCCACTATAATAATATGAAGAGTACAAAGTGTTTATTTGTGTCACTATTGTGTTATGTATCTTCTCCATCCCTTGCTTATTGTTGTATTTATAGATGCCATGTCCACCTGAATCCAATTAGGAGTAGGAGTCCTTTGTAGAATCACCTTATAACAACAATTAATGGCTGATAGATTCATTCCTAAATTAAACCTCCTTATCCCACCAAATAAGAAAATACAATCTTACTTTAATAAGGACTCTCTCAAAAATAAATATATTGTGGGTCAACACCAAATCTAGCCCATTAAATAAATTGGGTTACACCTTGGCTAGACCCAAATAATCACATCCCAACAATACTCCCTCCGCTCTTTAATATAAATCGTTTAAAAAAATATTTTTGTTCCTTATATAAATCGTTTGAGAATTTCAAGTAAACATTAATTACTTATTTTCTAATATTAGCCCAAGTATTAAATATAACTTTGGTTCTCTCATTATTTTATGTCCAACAAATAACAATTTTGTATTCCAATATAAGGGCAATATAGACAATTAATATTATAATTAATACTATACAATCATTATTTTAATATTTGTACACAAACTTAAAATGACATATATTAAAGAATGGAGGGAGTACTAAATTTTGTCGAGTTTCACACTTTGACCAACGAAATTAACAAACAACTAGTAGTTAATAGTTAATTTCATATATACCCTTTGATGTGGGCCAGACAGAAACAAAAAGGAAGGAAATTAAAAAAAAATCCATCGTTTCTGTTTCCCTTCTCTCTCCTCCCCTCACACAAATATTGTGCACAACATCACCATTCACCACTTACAAATTACAGACTAAGGGGGTGTTTATTTAGAAATTGAATAAAGTGAATCAATGGTGAATCTACAAGGGCGTTTGTTTGTTTTGGTCTGAATGACTGAATCGG
Organism: Panax quinquefolius; assembly: GCA_020205615.1. Lineage (NCBI taxonomy): Eukaryota > Viridiplantae > Streptophyta > Magnoliopsida > Apiales > Araliaceae > Panax > Panax quinquefolius. The sequence continues at coordinate 34,453,918 of CM035169.1, forward strand.
TAAGATAGACGAGCTAAATGGCTAAGTCAGATTTTTTGAGCTGAATGAGCAGCTGAATGAAGTAAAAAAAAAGTTAAAAAATTTAAAAATTTAAAAAAAAATATTAACTATTATATTAAGTAATATTAAATAAATTTATAATAGTTTTAAATTTTTTTAAAGGGGGTAAAATAATAAAGTTTTGTTATTTAGATGTTTCAGACATGTCAATTATCAAACAATTTTTTTCATTCAGATTCAGATTTATTCAGTTTGTATCAAACACCCCCTAACTCTACGGTATTTTCTTTTTCTTCTTTTTTGTCGGCTTGTTGGGAAAATGAAGTGAAAAAACAAGAATTGTTTACTGGGTGCGTACTGTTGCAATATTTTATTCCTTATGTGGTTTCTACTATTTATGTAATTATTGAGTTTACATATTGTATTAATTTAATCACTTTATTTATGGGTTTGGTAATTAATTATGTGGCCTATAAATAATATTCCTAATAGTATTTGGCATAATGGGCCCTAGGGTTTCATAATCTTGATGGACGATTTTGACCCTTAGCTATTATATAAATAAAACAGTTAGGGTTTGGTCCCAATTGTCGTCTCAAGAATTTTATACACACCTAAACATTCATCATAAGATTGAGAGAGACAATTGAAGACCTTCACCCTTAAGCGCAACGGAAGCGTGATACATTCAAGATGGCTTCTATCAATTCATGTAAGTACTTAATATTATGATTATTGATTTTTATGTTATTCTATGCAATAGCACGTTCCTGTATAATTTATTCAACATCTGGTATCAAAGCATGGTTATATTATTGTATAGAAAATTAATTATGATGTTATGCTAGAATTTTAATTCCGCATAATCTCGTTAATATATATATATATATAGTACTATTCTGTTAATATATATATATAGTAGTACTGTTCCGTTAATATATATATATATATATATATATATATTTAGTACGTTAATATATCTATCTAATAAAATACAAATAATTTTGAATTTTCCGCTCACTCAATAAATCATCTGGGCCGTCCAAAGTTTGGGATAAATCCCACCATCCATCTATCTAATAAAATATAAATAATTTTGAATTTCCCGCTCACTCAATAAATTATCTGGGCCGTCAAAAATTTGGAATAAATCTCACCGTCCATACATTATATTTGAGATTTAGGAGATGGGATATATCTATATATATATATATATATATATATATATATGTGTGTGTGTGTGTGTGTATGTGTGTGTGTGTGTGTGTAGTATTAATTTAAGAAAAATCATCTTCATCCTCTTTAGCATAATGCAGTGAGTCACCCCTGACAAAAAAACAATGTGTGTTAAGGTGTTAGTGGGCCTTCCATTCTATCAAATTCATGTATATGCGGTATTTGTGAAAAGGGTTCATGCATTAATGCTACTGCAATTGAATACTCATGATCTATCATGGGTGGAACCAAATAATTTATGGATTGAAATTTGCTCTCCACGCATTATTGTTTATTGTTAATTGCATCTATTTTGTATGTCCAGGATTCACAACCCATTTTACATAATATTTCACTTTTTATTCATAAAACCATCAGTAATATTATAATAAATTTATTAGTCATTCTGACTATAAAATATTATCAATTCATCATGTATTTAGTTTAAAATTTACGTGATTATTTTATAATCACTCATAATTATATATTTTAATTTAAATTTTTTGAACATGATGTAATATATTATTAGGGCTTTTAAGATGTTACATGTAAATTTTAAATAATGTTAATTTTCAAACTTGATTAATATGTTTAAAGAAAAATGAGTTTGATTATAATAATTTACATGTATATATGACTTTTATTGTTAAAATTAATAATCAACCCAACGGAGGATTATTAATTGAAACAATTAAAGATTAAGAAAAGTCACATAATGTTATATTTAATAAATAAAGATTTTAATTTTACCTAACGGAAAATTTTGAATTAGAATTTATTAAATGGAATTTTATTGCATAAGTAACATGTTTATTTCGTTTCTGCCCAACGGTGATTCGTGAATAAATGTGTTCCTCATTATTTTATGGGGATGTTATTAGTATATTATTAATTAGACCAACGAAAGATTGATAATTATGCACCAACATCTTATTAAAATCTATTTTGGGTGTTGTAAATAGATTTTATGTAACTAACTGCTGTCTTACTACTGGTTGGTTTTTATTATGATTAATTATTAATTGTTGTTGTACATTATGGATTTCTTCTAGTTTTTTGTAAGCATGTTTATGAGCTTGATTATGTTTTGACATTGACTCCAACTAGTATTTCTGGGTATCACTCTGTAATTGAAACCTTGAATGAAACTAATTTTACTGCTTGAAAAGTATAAGTGAAAATTGTTCTCGGCATTATGGTTTTAGACTATGCACTACAAGTGGATCATCCCGCCCACTTACAACTACTAGCTCAATTGAGCAAAAGATATTTATGAAAGTGATCCAAATGATCTTAACCGCATGTCTCTTATGATTATGAAAAACTTTATCACATTGATGTTATTACATGACTATTCGAGGAGTCATTCTTGACTTTGAGAATGTTAAAGAGTACTTAACCGATTGATGAACGATTTAAGGGGTTCTTCTAAATGGGTTCAGTGCGTAACATAGAGTGAATCATTTATTATTCAACCACGAAGTGATCTTGGTTTCAGTGATAACGATCTAAAATGCCCTCTTTGTAACTTAATTAGAGAAGTTTTGAGTTTAAAATGAGTCGAAAAAAACTCCGTAGTCGATGGTGATGGTGAAAAGGGTCCGAAGCTCGTCGGAGACGTAAGAAAGACCTAGTTAATCCGTCTCTCCCCTCATGTCATGTACCCTTTCCCTTGTGAATCCTTCTTTGCTTTACCAGATCTGAATATTTCTCATGTCTTGACATGTAATATCCGGTTTTAAAAAAATAGGATAAAAGATAATAAAATAATATAATTAGATAATAGAAGTGTAACTAATAATTATTTATACATATCTAAAACCTATTAGGATAAGTCGGTTAGATCAGAATAAACTTTTAATTTTAAAATGACTCTTTTACTTAATAACCTATTTTTCAAAGGAATTACATATATTTAAACAACTAGAAAGAAAGAAAAGAACGTAAAAACTATTTGGCTTGAGTAATCGCAGTAATGCAGGAAGAAAAGAAGAAAACTCAAAGAATTAGTTCACTTTTAATTTCGTGTTTCGCAATATCAAGTAAGTGGCTTTAGAACTATTTAGTGTTTTTAAGATTATCGTTACTTTTAAGTATGTCTTATTAATTATTAGGATGCCTAAATGTACGGTTTCAAAAAAATTCGTTTTTTTTTTTATTTAAGGCTTCCATTTAAATTAAATTGTTATGTTCTTTTATTTCAAAATTCGGATCAAGTATTTATTTTCGAATCGTGAATGATATTATATGATTTTGAATCGTGAAAAGTATCGCCTATATTATCGATAATATTGAGAAAAGTTTTTGAAATCCTCAGTCTGACTATGTATAGAACCCGTTATTGATTACGTTTAGTTCCGGAGCTAATATAGGACCTACTAAGGCGCACACCTTTTAGATGCCCTTCGGGGAGCGTGCATTTTTATAGATACCTTAGTAGGGTGCGTATCATAACGTTATCGAACTTTTGGGCCGTGTTACAGGGCTATTGTAACCTTAGTCGCTAAGGCTGTGGATTAAAAGAGATATAATATACATTGAAATTATTTTTGAATTGTTTAGTTTTTGAAAGCTTTTGTACTATCGTTATTGAACAAAAAGTTATTTCGAAAAAGTATTTTGCAAATTGTACTTGATTCGGCTAGATAGAGGGGATTGCTATTTGCTGGGCTTCATCGCTTTCACCCCTTACTGAGATTTTTTTACAGTCCCATCGTTGAAAGCTGAGCACTTATTTGATACGCTTGGAATAGCTGGAGTTTAATTTTAGATGTTTTTTTTTTCTTTTGTTGATGAATTTTGATAAAACTCTTAGTTTCGAGGAGCTGCGTCTCCATTATTTGTATGTTGTATTTATTAGTATTTAATTTGGATTGATTTAAAATATATTTATTGTTGGGTTTTAAGTTAAGATTATTGTTAAGTTATTTTTTTTGGGTCAATGCGTTATTGATATTGTTGCCTTCATGGGCCTATGGGCTTCTGCAGCGTGTAGCACTCGGACCTATATCGGGTTCGGGGTGTTACAGAGGTGGTATAAAAGCGGTGGCCCCTTGCAATGTGTTAGGTTGAAAAATCTACATATTTCCTGGAGAGTGATTTTGGGAGTTAGCCTGTGGGTAAGAGTATTGACTAAATTTAATGATTTTAAAATTAAATAGAGAATAATATATGAAACTCTTTTATTAATTGCATTTAGTAATTAGATAATGAATTTCTTGATTATGTCAAATTTGTATTTTTCTTTAGATGTTATTTTGAAATTTGAGGACCAAATTATTTTTAAGGTAAGGTAGAATGTAATATCCGGTTTAAAAAAAAAGATAAAAGATAATAAAATAATATAATTAGATAATAGAAGTGTAACTAATAATTATTTATACATATCTAAAACCTATTAGGATAAGTCAGTTAGACTATAATAAACTTTTAATTTTAAAATGACTCTTTTACTTAATAACCTATTTTTCAAAGGAATTACATATATTTAAACAACTAGAAAGAAAGAAAAGAACGTAAAAACTATTTAGCTTGGAGTATCGCAGAATGCAGAAGAAAAGAAGAAAACTCAAAGAATTAGTTCACTTTTTAATTTCGTGTTTCGCAATATCAAGTAAGTGGCTTTCCTAACTATTTAGTGTTTTTAAGATTATCGTTACTTTTAAGTATGTCTTATTAATTATTCGGATGCCTAAATGTACGATTTCAAAATTCGTTATTTTTTTTTATTTAAGGCTTCCATTTAAATTAAATTATTATGTTCTTTTATTTCAAAATTCGGATCAAGTATTTATTTTGAACCGTGAATGATATTATATGATTTTGAATCGTGAAAAGTATCGTTTATATTATCGATAATATTGAGAAAAGTTTTGAAATCCTCACCGACTATGTATAGAACCCGTTATTGATTACGTTTAGTTCCGGAGCTAATATAGGACCTACTAAGGCGCACACCTTTTAGATGCCTTTCGGGGAGCGTGCATTTTTATAGATACCTTAGTAGGGTGCGTATCATAACGTTATCGAACTTTTGGGCCGTTTTACAGGGCTATTGTAACCTTAGTCGCTAAGGCTGTGGATTAAAAGAGATATAATATACATTGAAATTATTTTTGAATTGTTTAGTTTTTGAAAGCTTTTGTATTATCGTTATTGAACAAAAAGTTATTTCGAAAAAGTATTTTGCAAATTGTACTTGATTCGGCTAGATAGAGGGGATTGCTACTTGCTGGGCTTCATCGCTCACCCCTTACTGATTTTTTACAGTCCCATCGCTGAAAGTCGAAAGCACTTATTTGATACGCTTGGAATAGCTGGAGTTTAGTTTTAGATGTTTTTTTTTCTTTTGTTGATGAATTTTGATAAAACTCTTAGTTTCGAGGAGCTGCGTCTCCATTATTTGTATGTTGTATTTATTAGTATTTAATTTGGATTGATTTAAAATATATTTATTGTTGGGTTTTAAGTTAAGATTATTGTTAAGTTGTTTTTTTTGGACTGTGCGTTATTGATATTGTTGCCTTGCGGGCCTATGGGCTTGCGGCATGTAGCACTTCGGACCTATATCGGGTTCGGGGTGTTACAGAGGTGGTATCAAAGCGGTGGCCCCTTGCAATGTGTTAGGTTGAAAAATCTACATATTTCCTGGAGAGTGATTTTGGGAGTTAGCTGTGGCTAAGAGTATTGACTAAATTTAATGATTTTAAAATTAAATAGAGAATAATGTATGAAACTCTTTTATTAATTGCATTTAGTAATTAGATAATGAATTTCTTGATTATGTCAAATTTGTATTTTCTTTAGATGTTATTTTGAAATTGGAGGATCAAATTCTTTTAAGGTGGTAGAATATAATATCCGGTTTTAAAAAGAAGATAAAAGATAATAAAATAATATAATTAGATAATAGAAGTGTAACTAATAATTATTTATACATATCTAAAACCTATTAGGATAAGTCAGTTAGATCAGTAATAAACTTTTAATTTTAAAATGACTCTTTTACTTAATAACCTATTTTTCAAAGGAATTACATATATTTAAACAACTAGAAAGAAAGAAAAGAACGTAAAAACTATTTAGCTTGAGAGTCTTGATAATAACGAGAAGAAAAGAAGAAAACTCAAAGATTTAGTTCACTTTTAATTTCGCCTTTCGCAATATCAAGTAAGTGGCTTTTAGAACTATTTAGTGTTTTTAAGATTATCGTTACTTTTAAGTATGTCTTATTAATTATTCGGATGCCTAAATGTACAGCTTCAAAATTGTTATTTTTTTTTTTATTTAAGGCTTCCATTTAAATTAAATTGTTATGTTCTTTTATTTCAAAATTAGGATCAAGTATTTATTTTCGAATCGTGAATGATATTATATGATTTTGAATCGTGAAAAGTATCGTTTATATTATCGATAATATTGAGAAAAGTTTTTGAAATCCTCAGTCTGACTATGTATAGAACCCGTTATTGATTACGTTTAGTTCCGGAGCTAATATAGGACCTACTAAGGCGCACACCTTTTAGATGCCCTTCGGGGAGCGTGCATTTTTATAGATACCTTAGTAGGGGCGATCATAACGTTATCGAACTTTTGGTAGTGTTGTTGTGGCTATTGTAACCTTAGTCGCTAAGGTCGTGGATTAAAAGAGATATAATATACATTGAAATTATTTTTGAATTGTTTAGTTTTGAAAGCTTTTGACTATCGTTATTGAACAAAAGTTATTTCAAAAAGTATTTTGCAAATTGTACTTGATTCTACTTAGACAGAGGGATTGCTACTTGTTGGGCTTCATCACCCCTTACATGATTTTTTTACAGTCCCATCGTTGAAAGTCGAGCACTTATTTATTCGATACGCCAAATAGCCGGAGTTTAGTTTTAGATGTTTTTTTCTTTTGTTGATGAATTTTGATAAAACTCTTAGTTTCGAGGAGTCGCGTCTCCATTATTTGTATGTTGTATTTATTAGTATTTAATTTGGATTGATTTAAAATATATTTATTATTGGGTTTTAAGTTAAGATTATTGTTAAGTTGTTTTTTTTTTGGACTTCGCGTTATTGATATTGTTGCCTTGCGGGCCTATGGGCTTGCGGCATGTAGCACTTCGGACCTATATCGGGTTCGGGGTGTTACAGAGGTGGTATCAAAGCGGTGGCCCCTTGCAATGTGTTAGGTTGAAAAATCTACATATTTCCTGGGGAGTGATTTTGGGAGTTATCTGTGGGTAAGAGTATTGACTAAATTTAATGATTTTAAAATTAAATAGAGAATAATGTATGAAACTCTTTTATTAATTGCATTTAGTAATTAGATAATGATCTTGATTATGTCAAATTTGTATTTTTCTTTAGATGTTATTTTGAAATTTGGAGGATCAAATTCTTTTAAGGTGGGCAGAATGTAATATCCGGTTTAAAAAAAAAGATAAAAGATAATAAAATAATATAATTAGATAATAGAAGTGTAAGTAATAATTATTTATACATATCTAAAACCTATTAGGATAAATCGGCCAGATCAGTAACAAACTTTTAATTTTAAAATGACTCTTTTACTTAATAACCTATTTTTCAAAGGAATTACATATATTTAAACAACTAGAAAGAAAGAAAAGAACGTAAAAACTATTTAGCTTGGAGATTATAGTAACGTAGAAGAAAAGAAGAAAACTCAAAGATTTAGTTCACTTTTAATTTCGTGTTTCGCAATATCAAGTAAGTGGCTTTCCGAACTATTTAGTGTTTTTAAGATTATCGTTACTTTTAAGTATGTCTTATTAATTATTCGGATGCCTAAATGTACAGTTTCAAAATTCGTTAATTTTTTTTTATTTAAGGCTTCCATTTAAATTAAATTGTTATGTTCTTTTATTTCAAAATTCGGATCAAGTATTTATTTTCGAACTGTGAATGATATTATATGATTTTGAACTGTGAAAAAGTATCGTTTATATTATCGATAATATTGATAAAAGTTTTTGAAATCCTCAGTCTGACTATGTATAGAACCCGTTATTGATTACGTTTAGTTAGAGAGCTAATATAGACCTCTAAAGCGCACACATTTTAGATGCCCTTTGGGAGGAGATTTTATGCATTTAGGGTGCGATTATAACGTTATCGAACTTTTGGGCCGTATACAGGCTATCAGAACCTTAGTCGCTAAGGTCGTGGATTAAAAGAGATATAATATACATTGAAATTATTTTTGAATTGTTTAGTTTTTGAAACTTTTGTACTATCGTTATTGAACAAAAAGTTATTTCGAAAAAGTATTTTGCAAATTGTACTTTATTCGGCTAGATAGAGGGGATTGCTACTTGTCGGGCTTCATCGTTCCACCCCTTACTGATTTTCTGAGTCCCATCGTTGAAAATTTGAGCACTTATTTGATATGCTTGGAATAGCCGGAGTTTAGTTTTAGATGTTTTTTTTTCTTTTGTTGATGAATTTTGATAAAATTCTTAGTTTCGAGGAGCTGCGTCTCCATTATTTGTATGTGGTATTTATTAGTTTTTATTTGGATTGATTTAAAATATATTTATTGTTGGGTTTTAAGTTAAGATTATTGTTAAGTTGTTTTTTTGGGTTGCTGCGTTATTGATATTGTTGCCTTTTTATGGCCTATGGGCTTATGTGACGTAAAGACTTCGGACCTATATCGGGTTAGGGTGTTACAAAGGTGGTATCAAAGCTATGGCCCTCTTGAATGTGTTAGGTTGAAAAATCTACATATTTCCGGGAGTGATTTTGGGAGTTAATGTGTGGGTAAGAGTATTGACTAAATTTAATGATTTTAAAATTAAATAGAGAATAATGTATGAAACTCTCTTTATTAATTGCATTTAGTAATTAGATAATGATCTTGATTATGTCAAATTTGTATTTTTCTTTAGATGTTATTTTGAAATTTGGAGGACCAAATTATTTTAAGGTGGGTAGAATGTAATATCCGGTTTAAAAAAAAAGATAAAAGATAATAAAATAATATAATTAGATAATAGAAGTGTAACTAATAATTATTTATACATATCTAAAACCTATTAGGATAAGTCGGTTAGATTTGTAACAAACTTTTTAATTTTAAAATGACTCTTTTACTTAATAATCTATTTTTCAAAGGAATTACATATATTTAAACAACTAGAAAGAAAAGAAAAGAACGTAAAAACTATTTTTGAGTAATCGCAGTAATGCAGAGAAGAAAACTCAAAGAATTAGTTCACTTTTAATTTCGTGTTTCGCAATATCAAGTAAGTGGCTTTCCGAACTATTTAGTGTTTTTAAGATTATCGTTACTTTTAAGTATGTCTTATTAATTATTCGGATGCCTAAATGTACAGTTTCAAAATTCGTTATTTTTTTTTATTTAAGGCTTCCATTTAAATTAAATTGTTATGTTCTTTTATTTCAAAATTCGGATCAAGTATTTATTTTCGAACTGTGAATGATATTATATGATTTTGAACTGTGAAAAAGTATCGTTTATGTAAGACCCCAGCTTTTATAAATAAAGATGAATTTTTCTATAAATATTATTTTTGAATATTATGGAATAAATTTGATATAATGTTAACAATAATCCTAAAATTTTGTTTAACGTGAAATCCTATTTCCCTATTATTAGCAAAAAACTCTCAGCTAATGCTTCAAGTTCTTTAATCTTTCTCTTTCTCTCTTGCTACTACTCTTGTATTTCTTTGCATTTTGATATTGGATTTTATTTCCTACTGCTGGATTCCTACGGTTTGTTATTTAGCTGTATGATCTATTTATTATGTTGAAGAGATATAATTAACTAAGAGTGGCCAAATTCAGAAGTGCAAAATTTGTTACAAATGGAAAAGCTTATAGCTTAGATACTTTGTTATTAGCATTGTAGAAATTGCCTTTTTTGGTTTATGAGAATATGATGTTTTCTCTTTTTTGAGATTTGGGGTTTTTATTTCATTCTTCTTTTTATTATTTGACCAATCTCCCTCCCTTCCTCTCCCTTTAATTCATGTTCAAAATTAAACTATAACTAAGATAGAATAATACAAAAAAGTATAAACATTAAAATAATTCTATAACAAAACCCGTGCTTCGTACATATATGATAAAAACGTGATGTCTATCTCTCACGTGTCCTGCACGTATAACTTTTCCGTTAAAGTCAAACTAGTTGGAATAATTTTGTAGCATTTTGTATGATTTTATTAATTAAGTTAGTTAAATGGTAAAGAATTACATTCAATGAATAGGCAAAAGTATAGTTAATCCATATGCGTAAGCACAAGCATTTTGTGTACAATGTTGGAAACGATTTTTCTCTTTTATTTTTATGGTTAAAATGTTCTATTTATAAGTTCATATTTACTGTTCTTCCTCTCTGAATTAGCTTATGTTGTTTTTTGTTTTGTTTGAGTGGATCCTAAGTGGTTGCAAGGCTTTAGCGAGTTAAGTTATTATTCTTTTGTTCAAGCTTACACATAATAGTAATAGAAGATTCACTATTAAAATGTAGAAGCATCGCATGTCATTCTAGTACAACAACTTAGCTCATGAAATATGGATGATGATACTTACTTTTGGCAAAACATTTCAGTTAAAAATTTGTCAAAACATTTCAGTTAAAAAAATTTGCAAAACATTCTTCTCCACTATATTGGGGAACTAAACATGGCAATTGCTAGGCCTAGCTAAAAAAAATCAATTATTTCTCTGTTTGTAGATGTGCAGTCTTATTCGTAAATATGTTCCTGTTAATCTGTCATTTAATGAAAAACTTCTTATGACAGGAGGGTTGACAGATTATTAAAAAAGGCAAATGAAGCTAAAAGGTTTGCCCTTCCCAGAGTACTGGTATTTTTGTTTACTAATATTTCTTTGACAGGATACTAGAATTGGCGATTGAAGCTGAAAAGGTTTTCCAAAAACCAAAGAATACTATTACCAAAATGCTGTTAATTTTGCTTTATAATGTTAAACTCATTCTGGGTTTAACAGAATTTTAAAGCTGAATCATATAAATTTACATCCTGGTCTTTGGTTTTTCTTATGTGGATGCTAGTTGTCATAACAGGCATCTTCTGGAATGACAACTTACCTAAATAGTTGTTTTTTATATTTAAAATAACACCTTCAACAGTATAGTTTTTCAGAAAGTGGTTGTCCTGTTTCTTTTATTTTGTAATGGAGAGCTACAATATATGCCAGTATCATTTAGGGAAATGTGGAAGTTGGTGCATAAGATTTATTCAACTTCACATACATATAAAACCCTTTATATGTTAAAATATGATAGTAAAATGAGCAAGTTGGTGCATAAGATTTTTTCAACTTCACATGCCCTTTATATGTGAATATTCAATGGCAGGTTGGGGAAGCATTTTTAGAGAATCATCTAGAACGTAGGCTAGAAAATTGTAACCTAGATTATGATTCAATTTGGTATGTGCAACGAATACGGGAATAGAAAACATCACTTTCATAGTATCAAGTACGGTAGGGGCATGTTTTTGACTTTTTCGGATCGCTTAGTTGGTTCCTAATACGTTTTTTCAAAATATAATACACAAGGGATAACTTTTTAATAAATATAGTCAAAAAGTAAAAACAAGTTGAGATATAGTTAAAACTAGTTGAGTTGTAGTGTCACAACATTTGCATTTGTAAGGAGGCTATGTCATGTCATTGCTTACTAAAAGCCCACAGAACACTCATTGTGACACATTAGTTGGCATTCTCTAGATTTTTTTGTTCATATTAGGGTTTTTGGAAGTTTTCTTTATTTAGTCATGTAATAATTGTTCTTGTCAATATCTTACACATTTTAGAGGATGATTTTAGATAGTCGATCTTAGCTTTCCATTAGAGGCCTATATAAAAGGATGTCACTTATTTGTAATTCGTAAAGCAATTGTAATCATGCTTGTGTAATATGAAAATTAAGTTTTTGATCGCAAAATTTAGTGTGTCAGAATGATATTTTATTATATTTTAGAATGTTTGTACCAAAATGCAGTTTGCTACCATGTTAAGCTATTAGCGTTTTTTGGTAACCATGATGGACTAGAAAATCAACATTCCATAATGGAGTAAATAAATAATGATATTTTGCATTTAAAAGAAGAATTGTGATTGCTAGATGTTAGTTTCTTGTAATAGGTAGCAAGTTCAATTATTATATGATAGACTTCACGACACGCTTGCGTGAGATGGTCGTCGCCTCGAATCGTTTCTAGTAAAGTCGTAAGGTGGAACAATCACGACACCTCAACCCTCGCCTATATTGAGACGAGAACCTTAATACAATCGCTTACGCAATGAAGTCTGCGTTGAATGGAACACCAACGCCACTTAAACCCCTTACTTGGATGAAGTAGGTACCTTGGTACAATCGACAATTAATACGGTAGAAGATGCCACACACAACTATGTATTGTTGTATGATTATTCAAAATTGAATCTCAAAGAACACTAAGAAGTAATTAGGAATCTTTCAAAGAACCAAAAGAAGAGAATAACCTCACAATTGTATTGAATAATAATAATGTGTGTGCATTACAATAGTTGTAATTCTTATTTATAGTAGAAACAATACCCTATCTCTATAAAGCTATAGAATTCTATTTAGAATGTAAATCTGACTAAGAAAGAAATCCTAATTACAATAGAATTTAAAAGATATCTAAAAATCCCTAAAATTATGCAAAAATGTGTTCCTCGAAATCCGGCATAAAAAGGTGGTATTTGCGGCATGCTTAGGGACACGGCACTGTCATCTAGGTCGGATCTAGGTTAGCATGATAAGCGTAAGTTGGTCGATTGACGAGACAGGACCGACACACACATAGAGCCTCGCCTGTGTGTCAACACTCTATTGGCCAATTGACCAACTTACTCAAAAATAAACTTCATGCTAACCACTTCCTCTAGGGACATAGCGTTATAAGACCGACAAGACAAGAGGACTTAGCGCCAAGCATCGTCCTCAGAAGGGCGCTGTCATTCCAAGAGGTTGGCGCTGGGTCTCGCTCACGACTTCTGATTTTTGACACGACGGGTCATTCAGACGCGACTTGAGCCATGTTAACACATTTCGAAACATTTTCAACCGTTTTTGAACCCGTATCCTCCCAAATTGCTTGAATCAACCCGTAAGTCCTTCCTTGAATCTCTTCGTCCGTGCTCTCGTCACGGGACAAATAGGCACTTGAACTGGATCCGTTCCTTATCCGAGCTAAGCATGTCCTCATCATTATTACTCATTTCTTTATGTAACACTTCTCTTTTTAATATTAGAATTCTCCATATGATTTATATCCGACTTTGGAAAGTGACCTCACTTTTTTAAAATTGTTTTAATGCGCTTGCGTTGATTGATATGTCTTTTGGATGATGTTTATTTTGTTTCTAAATTTACATTTGCTAATAAAAGTCTTACATTACTGAAATTTGAAGGTAAAATTGTTGATAGTCAGTTATTTTGATAAATAAGTTGGGCAAATTATTGTTTACTTCTTTCAGGAAAAAAATTCTTTTAATAATTTTTTTTGGAATTTACATCTCATGTCGGTGCATAACTTCTTGAAACAGAGAACTTAAGCTTAATGAAGAGAAAAAGGACGAGATTATAAGGTCTCTCAGGTTTATATTACTTTCACTATCTTATGAATTACATCTATATTTCATGAAAAATTTAGTTTTGCAATTGTTATGTTAGCACGTTACACTTTTGTAAGCTCTTTAAGACAACTGGCTTACACAGATTGGTATCTATGTAGGTATCCCAAATTTTTTTGTACTCGTAGTATATATATATATATATATATAAACTAAACATGTCTTGTGCAGTAACAAAAAGAAGCAGTTTTTGAACCATCTCCAGCTTTAAAGGCTTGTGAATAATAGAGTTCCAAACCTACGCTCATGTTATATTGTGAGTCTGGATTTGGAAGCTAATTTTTTTGCAACCAATAAGATACCCTTTTAACGTATCAAAAGTAATATAAAATAAGATGCCCTTTAACAGTTAAAGCTATCTAGTGTCCATAGGATTGTTACAAATTTCAAAAGGCATTACCTCAATATTTGTCTTCGCTAGTTGAGGATGTTGAGAGGCACTATACTTTCCTCGTACTTGCATATTTTCTTTCTCCAATTTACGTGTAGGATAAAATTATATTTAAGTATGCAATGTATAGTACTTTATTAATTTAATATTCCCGTGCTAGGAAAGCATGATGTTAGGTGTACTTGCTTTGACTAAAAAACTCAAAACTACAAGGTTATACAAGTCTTTAAGCATGGTGCATAAAAGAATTGTAGTACTCAAAACTGCAAATTGCTCTAGTGTTTAGCATTATTGGTATGGGTTGTCTACATTCTCAAAGACTAACAACATCATGAATGATAAAATGGATTTCAAAATATGGTTTTTGAAATATGTAAATTTCTCTGTTTTGGACAAACCAACCATGAAAATTTATTTAGGTTATCAATTGAAAATTTCCTTTCTCGATGTGGTAGTTCTATGATGTAAATTTCAAACATGCAGACGGTTAGCTCAGTTATTAGCATTTACAATGTTTGCGGCGGTAGCACTTGCAACGTTTGGACCTCTAAACGCATTGCTCCTTTTTTGGTGTGTTGCGTTTGTGCCCCAGACGCTGAGTTTGTGAGTTAAATAAATTGTGCTTAAAATAAGTTACTTCTAGATGAATAAGATTTTTAAGTGTGTTTGGAAGTCTAAACACCTCAAACACTCCAAACTCTTAGTAACCAAACATACACTGAGTTGTCTTCCTAGTTCCTAATGTAGTTTTATCTTTTTCAAGTCTATGGATTTGCACAGTTCATTCCATTAAGTGCATGATTATTGGTGAATTAACTCTTATCTAGCTATGTTTTACATAAACATGAACTATATTACATTGTTTTATTGTAGTTAATTTTACTATGCTTCAGTTATTTTGGTGGATAAAGAATAAAAAGTACATTTAGTTTGTAGTTCTGATGGAAGAAGCAAGCAACTTTACGTATGGAATTTATTTATCAATCAATTTCAGTATTATATCTCTACCTTCTTTATTTAAAGGAATAGAGTGAAACTGTTAATATTTCACCCGTATATGTTATCATTTCCGTGTCTATGTTGAGTATTATGTAGCATTGTACACCCTACTTCGATGTCTGTTATCTACTGTTGATAGGGGTGGCCATGGCCCGACCAGGTTTTGTTCTGAACCAGGAGGCGCCAGGCCGAGCCCAACAGTAAAATGGCCAGGCCTAAACCCACACTTAGGCCATGGGAAACTATGGGAACTGATTGCGGTCTACATTAATAATATCAAGAGTATTAAGTTATGTGTACAAATTAAAATCCATGTTCGATGTACCTAGAATTGATTTTTAAAAAAAACTTTGTATGGACTCTAAAAAAGAAGAAACATTTATTGTCATTGACATGATTAATATATTGTCCAATCTTACGCATGGCATATTTCTCCAATCTTATAACAAAAAGAAAATATATATTTTACGATGAATTGGTTGATTAAACCAATATCCATTCATTATATTTTTATATGATTTTGTAAAATGGTTCAACACATATATTATAAGGTTTAAAATTTTCAAAATTAGTTGTTAATTGTTATATTACATTACATCATTTTTTGCTACTTAGTATTAGTACTAATTATATATTAAATATAATGAACTAAATGCACAAGATATTGGATAAAAAACTCATCTCCATTCCAAAATATAGGGCCATTTTGCTAAAAAAAATAATATTAAAAACAATTTCATCCTCTTGAACCATAAATTATTATTCATTATATATCTTTTATTTTGGGTGTCCATGTGGGTTTTTATTTATTTTAATTTTTGGATGTAGAAATGAGTATTTTTCTTTGTATTCATTCACTACTTTAGCACAATATATGATTGGACTATTTTTGGTTTATCTTTATATATGGTCAACAACTGCTGTGGGACTTAATAAGAGAAATTCATATTATCCAGCTCATATATTCTCTATTTTACTAACTGAGTTAAGTGGCAGTTATGGGAGATGCTTAGTTTAGTGGTCCTGATGGATTATAGCCAGAATTTTGATGTGCCTTACCTATGTAGTTGTATTTACTTGTTTTGTCATATGTTACTGAAATTCTAATATTTTAAAGATGTTATTTAGTACTTTTGCATTTATGAATTTATTTGCACACATAGATTGATTGATACATTGTGAAATTCTTGTAACAGGGATGCGCAAAGCATGGTTGAACTGATTTCCGAAAAGGAAAGGTGATTATAAGTTTTTATTCTTATTCTTCCTTTTTTCTATAAAATAATAAATGCATTTGCAAGATGGCTTAGACTTTGCAGATATGAATGACTTGTAGGAAATTCTTCTTATACAATATTTAGTGATATTTTAAGCTCTTTGCCAAATCTAGGTTATTATTACAAATATTTTAACCTTCACCAAAAGGGAGCGTAAAATGGGGGTGTCTACGGAGGCCCTCATTAACAGAGCCTGCTCACAAACAAGCATCAACTTGAGAAAAGAATTTATGGTGAGGATCTTGGCATTAAGTGGGTTGGACTTGCGCATTAGCTTCTTACGTGTCCCTTCATAACAAGAAACAAAAATTATATATGATTACAACAATTTTCCTTTCACGTGGTTTTGTAAAACATGTAGAAGACTAGTAATTTACTAACCGAACGAAACAGGTAAAAGGACTATGTTAGACAACGGGTGCACATTTTATGCAAATTATCAGTTTAGTTTTCAAAAGGCATTTTGTTAAATGGAATCAGGAAAATTGATGAAAATGTCATCTGCCCAACACATGACCAAAATTGTTTGCTCAAATTACCGTAAAATGAAAGAGACTCAAGTTATTGTTTAGTGAGATCATTGTCCCTAAGGATTTTGTAAGCATAGTAAATATAAATGTTACACTTTTGGCCCTCTCTATAATAGTTTAATCTTTTAAATTGTGTTTGTGAGTTTTGAGGGATGTGGAGGGAAGGAAAGATTTTGGCCCTCTCTATAATAGTTTAAGCTTTTAAATTGTGTTAAATGTACTTTCCTTGTTTGAGTTTTGAGGGATGTGGATTTTAATTGGAAGGAAAGATTAAGTGGGGAATTTTGTTCTGGGGTGGGAAGGTATTTTAAATATTGACTTTGGTGGTTATCATGTCGTTGAGTTTAAGAAGGGAATGAAATTAAATCCCTACCCTTCCCAAAAGGGATTTTAAATGTACTTTCCTTGTTTGTTAGTTTAGAAGAGGAAGGGGACATTAGGGATTTTAATTGTTAAGAGTACCTTAATACTATATTAACTTTGAAAATTTTCTTCTTCTGTCTCTTAATATAAAAGAAGAAATTTATTAGAAAAGGAATGAAATAGATTTTCTTCCAAACCATACCTCACATAAAAATAATATTCAAGAAGAAAGTATAAGAATATTAAAAATCCAACAATAAGACTGGCCTCTAATCCTATGCAAATGGGTAATAGGATTCCTTCTAAACTCCCCATGGACGAAGCCTATAGCAACACTAGAAATGTGATCCTATCCCATAACAAATGAAATGGTAAGGATCAACAACAAAATGTATGAGCAATCCTATCTGTTCAAATATTCCTTAGGATCTTGCCCTCCCTCCAGACCCCCACAACTACAAAAGTACCAGAAGCTTATAGTCCTAAGGATCACGTAGCAAGCTATCATGATTAACCCCTATTAGAACTTATGCAGTCACCATTTTTAGTTATCAAGTGTTTGAGTTGTTACCAAAACAAGTTTGAGGGTTTCATCTTAGTCATATTAATATAATGTCTAGCATCTTCGAAATTAAACTCTTAGCTAATCAAGGTAGAGGATCCAGAGTACCTCACTTCTCAGAAAGAGGACAAAGAATAGATCTGATATTGGACCTCAAACATGCCACAATATCAAAGAACCTTTCAATGCTTACGACCATGAAGGCATGAAAATCAATATATTTTATTATAATTTAAGAGAAAGAAATAATTATTTTTCCTCATCCTCTGTAAGGAGAATGTTGTCCTTACTCCTTAGACTCTTCATGATACATTTCTTGTAAATCCTACATTCCATCACCACTGTTATCCTTCTAGGTTTCCCCTAGTTTCCATTATTAAAAGAGCTAAGATGCCTCCTAAAATGAAGGTTTTTGTTTTGTCTTCAGTTCTTGAATGACATAATGCTAATGATTTGTGGCAGAGAAGAGGGCCTTTAAGCTCTGACTTCATGATGTTTTATGTGGATGCTATGTTAGGACTTTGGAGTCTCATGAGCTATCTTTTTCTTCATTGGTCTTTCACAAGAAGCATATTGAGTTCTTTGTTGGAAGATTTTGTGAGGATTTGGTCCCTCCACAATCTTGGGGAGTATAGCGTATTGGATTTTGGGCTTTGGCATACTGATGGAATAATGTGAGGGTAATTGGCGATTCTTATATTTCCCATCTTTTGTTAGATGGAAGAATGTTAGGGTAATTAGACGATTCTTATATTCCCTATCTTGTGCTATGGGTAGACCTGGCAATATAGTTGGTTAACTGTCGGGACAACCCATATTAACTGGAATCAAATAGGTTGGTTAACCATTTTTATTTATTCAGGTTGGTTAAAGTTTGGAACCATATTTATTCAAGTTGGTAACCCGGTTAACCATTTTTCGACCCATATTTTGTTCCAAATCAAAAGTTAGGCTCACAAAGATGATAATTGAATTTTAAATCTTAAAGATCACATTTGCAATTTTGCATCATCATAATTTAGAATGTTCCCAGGCACCCACCCCCACCCCACCCATCCACCCACCCTCACCCCCCCACCCACGCCCACCCACCCACCCCCACCCCCACCCACCACCCACCACCCACCCACAAAAAATATTATGTGATTATGTATACACCCCCTACCCCCACCCACCCCCACCCCCACCCCACACCCACCCTCACCCCTACCCCTACCCCACCCACGCCACCCCAACCTAACCCCACCCCACCCCACCAAAAAAAAAATATTATGTGATTATATATACACCCCTCACCACC
This sequence comes from Panax quinquefolius, assembly GCA_020205615.1. Taxonomy (NCBI): domain Eukaryota; kingdom Viridiplantae; phylum Streptophyta; class Magnoliopsida; order Apiales; family Araliaceae; genus Panax; species Panax quinquefolius. The sequence goes on from CM035169.1 coordinate 34,473,227, forward strand.
CCCCACCCACCCCCACCCACCCCCACCCCCACCCAAAAAAAAAATATTATGTGATTATGTATACACCCCACCCCACCCCAACCCACTCCCACCCCACCCCCCCCCTACCCCTACCCCTACCCCTACCCCACCCCCAACCCCACCCCCCACCCACACCCACACCCACAAAAAAAATATTATGTGATTATGTATACACACCCCACCCTACCCCACCCCTACCCCACCCCCCACATCCCACCCACCCACGCACCCACACACCCACCCCTACCCCCACCCACCCACCCCCCCACCCACCCACCCCCACCTTCACCAAAAATAATATTATGTGATTATGTATACACTCCACTCACCCCACCCACCCCTACTCCACCCCACCCCACCCCCACCTCCACACCCCACCCACCCACCCCCCCCACCCCCCCCCCCCCCCCCACCACCACCACTCCCCAAAAAATTAATATTAAGCGATTATGTATACACCTCCCACCCCTTACCTCTACCCCTACCCCTACCCCTACCCCTACCCCCCTTTATATCCGCTCTCTCTCTCCATAGTATATATTAATTTCATTTTTTAAATTTTTTTTTAAAAGTCAAAACATCTTAAAATGGTTAATATGGTTTTTAACCATAACCATATGGTTCCAACCCACATTATCCATATTAAAAATGGTTAATATGATTTTAATTCTTAAATGGTTGGTTAACTATATTTTGAAAACTAAAACCAACCCATATCCATATTTTGCCAGGTCTAGCTATGGGAGGGGGTAAATTTCTTGCTTCCCTTTGGTTTTCGGTCATGATCCCTGTTTAGGGGTGTTTCTATTTAGGCTTACACAGAGATACGAGGACTGTCCTTCATTAGATACTTGCCTTGCTCCTCTTTTCTTTTTGGTAACATTTCTTCTTTTATTAAAATAAAAATAAATTTGCAATACGTGTACTTTTAATTTTGGGTAAATGACGCTAAAAATGAATGGACTTTCACAAACTTTCTGTTTTTACCAACCAACTACAAATTTTTCATTTTAAACAATAAACGTAAGAGATTATATTTTCCCTAAAATTGTTTGACATGTGTTAATTGACTTCGTTTGACTGTTTATTTTTTATTACGTGTCAACTATCAATAATTTTAGGGAAAATAGAATCTCTCTTTTAGGTTTATAGTTCAAAGTGAAAAAATTGTAGTTGGTTGGCAAAAACAGAAAGTTTGTGAAAGCTTGTTAGTTTTTAGCATCATTTACCCTTTAATTTTCAAATTAGTGATATATAATTTTAGGTATGATGTAACTTTTTGACAAAATGATGTTGCAGGGAACTTCTGAATTTTAAAGAACAACTGAAGGAGAGAAAAAGGTTTGACTTAATACCCTGAAAATTCTTTTAATACCAATGTCAATATTTTCAATTTATATATGGTTTTTGGGATTTTGTTAATCTCCATTTGTTTCATGTGCATATGAGTGCAAGTTTCGGCCTAATGATAATTATAGAAATGATTGCTAATTTGAGCTTCTTTAATATTATCTACTGGTTTGGATATTTGCTAATTTGAGATTCTCTATATTATCTACTGGTTTTGATATTTTATGTTCTTACTTAATTCTATATTTACCAATCCATACATTTTGGTATGAAGCAAATTCATTTGAAACATTTCCCAATGGCGACTTATCCACACAAACTTAATGAATTGGTGTTAGACTGCACACCGTTGGTTTCAGCCGTTTTTTTTTATAAAAAATAATAGCGAAACCGACATATGTGGTTTTCATAGAGGGCAAACCAAAGCCAAGTAAAGCATTCGGCCGATGGTAGACTTGGTTTACTCGGTTCATTTAACCGGTTGGTTGATTTTCAATTTTGTGGCCTGTTAATTGGACTTTTATTAAAAAAATGGGCTTGTTAAATCATAAATGGTCCTGTTATGAAGATTTCAAAATTACTAAAGGGTCCGTAGTAGATCGAAATCATCCAATAACCAGGGATCTTATCTAGTCAGTAACATTATGACAAGGCTCTTAAAATTTTTCCTGTTTCATTAATATAATTATAGACGTAGTGACTTTTGTCAGCAGCAAAATATAATTAGAACTTAGAGGAAAGCCTATTATGGCAAGAGCTTTGATTAATACTTTTGGTTGGTTCGGTATGAAAACCGCACCTACTGAGATTATTTGGTTTTTTACTTGAGAGAACTGGTCTCTACTGGTATGTTGGTACTTCTATGAATTGTTTGAAAAACATGGAACTGCATTATCATGCACATTTGGTTAACAAAGAAGTTCTTGCCACAGGAAAGTTGAAATGGCAGAAAAGAAATTGAGCATAAAAGCATCGTTTGACTCGGACAAATATGCTTTCAATTCGGTACGTCCATGTCTACTATAGTTTCATTATCTTATCAACTGTTTATGAGGAGCAGGTTTCAGGATGAGATACGTACTTGTTTGTTTTTTTTGGATGGAGATTGATGCTTTTATAAAGTTATCAAATATATTATATACAGTACATATTGCTGATGCAAAAGCGAAAAATATGAACCCTCAATAGCTGTCACATCATTTCCATTACTAGACAGTTTCCATACTAGGCTGTGCGGGAGGACATGCGTAGACCTACAGTAGATCTTTGGCAAACACCTCCTCCCTAGACTCTAGTTCTGGAAAATAGCTTTGCAATATTGTCTGCAAAATAACAAATGCACAATGGTACCACGCTCCCTTGTAGAGTGGGGATATACATCTGTTACCATGGAAGGAAGAAAGTTTTCTGAATTTTAGTCTACCGAGTGTATTTAGAACAGTTTCTGTTATAAAAATAGTATATAAGGTTGAAAACTGGTTAGTACTTCTCAATAACTGTATTTAGGAAAGGAAACTGAGTCAAGGAAAAAAGATGACCTGTTTATAAAATATTAGAGTGATTTATTCTTTTACTTTCTTTCGTTTTTCCGAGTGAACAATATTGAATGATCTAAAAGACCATGTTATCAAAAGCTTCAATCTTCTATGTAAACATGTTTTTTAGAAATTTGTGTCTCACCAGTTATGTAGGAAATACAGTCATGTTTGATGGGCCATTTTAAAAAAGTAAAAACTATACCAATCAGGCTCCATTTCCCTTGAAGAGGGTTCTATTTAGGAAATGCTTCCTGGCTACTTATGCATCATTTTAAAATACTATCATGCTGTACTGCAAAGTAGTTATGTAATATTACCTCCGTGTTTCTTTTTTTACTGGTTGAAACTTTTTTGTAGAGCGGGAACGGTTCTCTCTCTATTTCTCTTTTTATTTATAATATATATATATATATATATATATATATATATATATACACACACACATACATACTGGAAAGCATTATTTTTTTTTTCTTTTCTGGAAAGTATAAAAAAAAGCAATAATCATGAAATGAAAGATAGATATACGACTATATGAGTATCCTCAACAATATTTATGAATCCCTGTGATAAGGAGATACCTTGCACCTTATCAGGATGCAAAGTCTGGTCAATAGTGATTAATTGAAGATACTCAAAGTGCAAAGATCCGGCTACAACAAGGAGCTTAAATTCTTACTGCCAACACCCTGAGGCACACAATCCACCTGTTAGATCATTTAAGATAAGGAACAGCTGATAATTTAGACTTGCTATGTTGATAAAAACAATGGTACTTGCAGTCGTGCATAATTTCTTTCATTTGTTGCAATGCTGGCTTTTTATCATCTTTTACTTGCTGAAGATGCGTACAGATTTGAGTTAGATGGCGTTTTCGTAGTGCAAGCTAATGATCCTTGATTGTTTCTATATGCCTCTTTGCTAGGGATATACAGGAGAAGGGAAGAGCAGTAGCCAAGATATTAATCTGGAAGGAGCAAGCAACAAGTAGTAAGTGGTTGAGAATGCTGAGAGTAGTCAGTAATGGTGTTAGCTAGCTAGTTAGATATTCAGATATTATAATTTAGAATGAGCAACTTTATTTGGATTTTTCACCCAAGCACCCCAAACCATTGGGTACCTGTATGCATGTCCACGTATTAATATATATATATATATATATATATGGTAGATATAAGAAGCGATTCTCTTAAATAGCATTCCGCTTAAATAGCATTCTTTTATTATAACTACGTCATTTTTTGGAGGACGCGCGGTGGCATTTTTTGTAAATACGCAGTGGCATTGTATTTACAAAAATGCCACCGCGCCCCCTCCAAAACGATTTAGTTTTAATAAAAGAATGTTATTTAAGGCGGAATGCTATTTAAGAGAATGCTTCGATCTGATCTATATATATATATATATATATATATATATATATATATATATATATATATATAGAGAGAGAAGAAATTTCAAGAGCTGAAGTTTTAAAGAGCAGATCTCCTTAAAGAGCAGAACTATTTAAAAAAAACACGCAACTTATTTTTTTTTAAGCTAGCTCCTCTTTCCTCGCTCGCAACACACTTCCCTTCTCCAGAAAAACCATTGAACGAAAGGAGCCCTAGATAGAAACCAGTCAAATCAATTCTTCTCAAGACATCAACAGAAGTCTTATTGAACGAAGGAGCAGAAGTCTTCTCAATTGAATGAAGGGAGCAGAAGAACAAAGCCCTAGAAATAAACCAGCCCCAAATCGATTCTTCTCAATTTCTTCTCCAAATCGGGATCGAACGAAGAAATTGATCCCTACAATTGGAACCCAACCTACTTCGAATCGGTAAACCCTTTCTTTATTTGTCTAATTTCGTTTTTTGTTGGGTTTTGTTTGAAGTTTTTTAGGGCGTCTTTGTCTTTTTTCCTAAACGCCTTTGTTGGGTGGTAAATTAAGAAGAAATTGGCAAGTTTTGTTGTTGAAAAGCTTGTCAGTCAGTCAACTCCCCGAACTTATGCTGCTGCTGCATCCTCACCACCCAAACCCAATGCTAATAGAAAATTCCAAGTTTATTTATATTCAAATCCATATCCATTTGCTGTAACAACTGACCCATGTGCAAGAACAGAGGGAGGGAGTTGGTGGAAGTCAGTTGTAACAACCAACCCATGTTCCAATTAAAATGTTGCTGCTTTTTTTCTTTTTATCTTTTGAATATAGATTAATTAATCATGGGAAGGAATTGGTGGAAGTCAGCTGCTTTTGCATACTAAAGCAGAACTAATTTGTTTTAGAAAATGAACAGCTACACATGATAAAAGAAAACTGGATGGGGTGGGAATGCAAAATTGATTAACATCTTCTCTGGAATTCTTTTGCATAGACAACATAAACATAAGAACATGATACTTGGATAGATTTCTTCTCTGCATCTTTCTTTATTGTCTGCATTGAATATTATTGGATCCTTACAAGATAACTAGTCAAATTCTTATTTATGGATTTGGATCAATGTAAAGTTTTTTCTGTGGATAAATTGAAAGTTCGAATAGGCAACCTAAATTGAAAGTTTTCATCTCTATTTTCTTAGTCTAGTAACTTGTTGGTGTGAAAATGTCTTATTTCTGAAGAGTAGTCTATTTCTGAACTTATGACTCATGCAGTGTTGTATATTAGAGTAACAAATGCTTAGCACAAATGATCCAAACTATGTGTTTTTAGTTGCTTTTTTATTTTTTTCTGTTGTCCCTAACCAAGAGAGATGTCATGTTTTTATTTCTTCGCATTTCCTTGAATCAGGAATTCAAGCTGGATCAAAATCAAAATCAGATTCAGGTAAGCAACTCTATGACTATATCTGGAAAATCAAAATTCTGCATGCCATGGAAGTTGATTTTTATAAGCAGAGGTTTCTACTTTGTCATTTTATATTAAAAAGGTGCTCTCTTGCTAGTTGATAATTTCGTATCAGACTTCTATAAAGTTTGCAGATGATTTTATAAAGTTCGAGATTATTCGTGGTTAGCTTAAAGTCTGTTAACGCATAGTGATTCTAATTTGAAAAATTCGTGAATGAGTTTCTATGTTTTGCTCATGGTCTTCTGCAGATATTCTATGGATGATACTGGTGTTGTTAGTTGTGTTGCATGGACACCTGATAATTCTGCTTTTGCTGTTGGATGGAAGTTAAGGGGACTTACAGTTTGGTCCGTCTCTGGATGTCGCTTGATGTCTACTATCCGTCAAATTGGTTTAAGTTCTGTACTCTTCTCCAGTAGTTAAGTCAAATCAAGACCGTAAATATGAACCTATGTTAAGTGGCACCTCCAAAATAGTTCAGTAGTGGAATTTTAGTGGTGGAACTCTAAAAGAATGTAATAGTTTAGTAGTATCTCCTCAATTTGTTGCTTTTGCCTGTACAGATTATGACCACTGCTAAGTGCTAATCATGGATTATATTTGCCTTGACAATAATAATGTTAGTTTATATGATGAATCATTATTTTGATTCAAAAAGTCTTGCTCACCGGAGTATTCCCTTGAAAGCTATTTTTAAAAAATTATTTTCTTCATTCTTTCTATGACGGCAATTCCGCTAATACTTTGACAAATGTTATTGATAATGGAGATAATAATTCTTCAGGTAGGAGTGAACTATTATAAATTAATGAAAATGAATTATTTGAAGCTAAACAAGAGGAATACATGGCTATTATAATGCATGACAAGAATCTAGTAATTGCAGAACTCGAGGAGGCCAAAGCTCTTTTTAATCATAATCTAGCAAGTAGCGTGTTTTTTTTTTTTAAATAGTTCTGCTCTTTAAGGAGGTCTGCTCTTTAAAACTTCTGCTCTTGAAATTTCCTCTCTCGTATATATATATATATACATAGAAAGGATCAAGAGTAGAATTCTTAAATAGAAGAATGCCTTAAATAATAGAATTTAATCAAAACGACGTAGTTTTGATAAGACGCGGTGGCATTTTTGTAAATCTGGCGGTGGCATGGTATTTACAAAAATGCCACCGCGTCTTATCAAAACTACGTCGTTTTGATAAAGTTCTATTATTTAAGAGAGTTCTACTACTTAAGAGGTCTACTCTTGATCCTGTCTATATATATAACAATTCTGAATTTATTGGTATTTTAATTAATTAATTTACCCACATCCAAACAAGGCCAATAGCCGATGACGGAGGAAATGGCTTCAACTTAACACTCCTGGTCTGGTCTGTATGACAAGTTTCTACTACATATGGATGCGTACATATATAGAAATAGGGGTCCTTAACACTAATATACAACAATTAGAAAGTAATTACAAAAATAAAACACACACAACATAATTACAAAAATAAAACAACACAATATAAAGTTGTTAAAATCACGTATGTACATCAGTTACGGACTCTCCTATAAGCAACTAACCGCTCCTACATTCAAGCAACTGAACAGAACATGCAACTTTGATATCGGAGAAATCCAAATCTTCTGGCGCGACACACCACTAAGATCGGAGAAGATGAAACTTTTCGTCGCGGCGGCACGCTGAGATCGCAAAATAGCATACAAAATCAACAGCAACTTCAAGTTCAGTTGTGACGCCCCCAAAATAGGTATACATCACCCATTCTGAATTGTCAATACATGGTACAGAAATAACTACAACTTTATTATTACAACAGTAAAACTGTGAGTTTGAATACAAATATTATCTTCTAGACAATATCTATACTCAAATAAATCCTCATCACATTTATTGATACATTATTTTATAAAAATGGTGAGGACTACTAAACAACTCTCTCTAGAACTTTCATTCCATAATTTTAAATGTATCATTATATTCTCGCCTCCGAAAAGAAAAATGGAACAAAAGGAAAAGGGTGAGCTCAACTAGCCCAATAAAAGAATATTATGGCTAAGATAATATACAACAAATTATCGTTAGTCTTCAACAGGAAAAAATCTAATAGAATACAATAGACAACAAATTTTAAATCAATATTCGCAATGAAATAATAATTCATTAGAAGAGTTAAGTAGAGAATGCAAACTACTATCTTCTATGTATGAATTTAAAAGTTCATCGTCTCATCTTTTATCCTGTAACATCAATTAATATATATCGGAATCAAATATTCATCTTTGCACTCTGAGCCAAAGATATTCATCGATTAGTCGTGTTCATCTAAACACTGTTCATCTTTGCACTACTGGACCAAAGATATTCATCGAAATCATTCATGTTTTACAACGGCCAAAGATATTCAATAATATCATCATTTAAGGCGAGGATGATGAAAAATATTTTTAAAGAAACGAATCCGGTGAAACAAAATGACAAGGATTAAGGATTAAGGATTCGTACTTTGTTTTATCCATGTCCAAAATACCTCAAAAATAATCATAGTGGTGTAAAATTCAAGAATGAGCAAAACATGGATACAATCAAAAGCTAGTATCCACAATAGATATTTTAGGAAAAAGGAAAATTTTTATTTTTCGATGAATAGTCTTGTGATTCGTGAATAATTGTCGATATCGTGAATAGTCAGTATACGTGAATAAGTAACTCCAACACCAAAAGTTCCAAATTTGATAAAACTTTGGATCAATATTTCAAAGATAATGATATTGAAGAAATAATATCATTCTGAAAAAAAAATATCCCTTACCTCGAAAGACAAGATTTTAGTTGAAACACCTGGATATAGGTTATGACTTGAACTTACAATCAGTATAGCAATACTCAAAGTATACTCAAAATACTCACAAGAATACGCTCGATAATATAGAGAGAAAACTTGATTTACGGTGTGATTTTCAATTTAACCTAAGACCCTATTTATAGGAAATCGCTTTAGAAACACCAAAAGCGAGAAAATTTAATATAATAATATTATATATATTACAAATTCTCTACGCACACTTAGCATCTGAAATCAGCAATCTTAACACATGTTAAATGAGTCCCAACAATGTAAAAAACGTTTTTGTAATAAAAAATATTTTAAACTTCCAAAAATTAATTATTTCGGAGCTTCAGAACTTTAATAATTCATAATAAATATCCTTTTATCCGAAAAATTCGAATCTCGCGACTTTTTATAGGAAATTCAATTCTCTACAACTTTGCAGGAGAAAGTTTTTCCAAATTCCAAACAGAAATTGACCGAAATCCATAAACGGGCGATTTTACAAGCTATAATCAAATTTCAGTCAATAAATGGGGTCCATCGACATGTTTAACATGTTTTAAACATTTATTGCAACAAAAATACTCTTCCTCCTCGTATACTCATATATCTCACATTCGTTGTAAAAATATCACCATTATTATATTATTAAAATATAATAATACATTTAAATGAATTATCTTATCAGAAAAAGATAAAATTTCAATTTTCAAAAATTGTCACATTAAAATTTTTCTCCATCTATATCCACATAAAATCAATATTTTTCTTATCATATGAATCAATAATTAATTATTCACAAATAATATTAGAATCACAATATTGACAACGAAGCGGTTCAGAAGAGAAAGGAGGCTTTTCAATAAAGATTTCTCCTCATCGACGCAAGCAATTAGGTGACCAAACCTCTCCTTAGATGTAATTTTCTAGACATTGCCAATAATGTTATCCAATAATATTATTCAGATAATATGAATTATTGTCAAGATAATGGAAAATAATCGTGTAATGACAATTTATTGAAACAACGATAATATAAAATATCAATGCAAAGAATTATTAAATCAATAAAATCTTTGAAGCGGTAATTTCGTAACCATTATTAAGTAGTGCCTTCTTACGTAAGAATTAATAATTGGTGCAATCTGGTGTCTTCTTGTGTTTTAAACCAAGAAGTATTTTAACAAGATTAATTCAGAATAACTACTGCCTGTTATTTTTAAACCACTTATATTTGTCGTTTTCTTCATCCAATCGCTTTCAGTTATGGGGCTCACAAAATTTCATGGCAGGTCGCATTTAATATTCCCAAACAACAAGAATATTCCACGACCAAACGAATATTTTAACAACAATGAATATTTTATAACCACTTGCTTATTTTGAAATATTTGCGTATTTTACCCATAACTATTCACATTAATCAAATCAACCCTTACTATTTCAAAATAATAAATAGAGAAAATTAAATTTCATTAATAATAAGTTGGGGTCTTACATCAGTAACCAAAAACAATCGTACTGCAGTGATTGTTGAAGTTCAGTAACAAAATCGCAACAACTTCTATACAAATCTGAATACTGAGGTATGTTGAGTTTAAAATTCATATGCATATAGTTACCTATGTTTTTTACGAATTCCTATATTGATAACCTTTCTTAAGTTTTTCACATTTAAAATGGTTACTACAAATTCGTATAACGATTGGTTGATTCATTGATATGTTTTATACACTTTATATTATGGTTACTAAATAGATATAAATTGGTTACTGTTTATTGTGTATTTGTTTGCTAAATAATGTTTATTTGATGGCTTTATAATTTTTAAATGAGTTCTCCTGATTTTTTTATATTAATGGTTACTCATCAAAGGTTACCTTCCTGCAACTGTTGGTTACTCTCTAATGTTGTCTTGGTTACTGTATAACATTATACTGTCTAATGATGTCTTGGTTACTGTCTAATGTTGTCTTGATTACTATCTAATGATGTCTTGGTTACTGTCTAATGTTGTCTTGGTTACTATTTTATATTCTGGTTACTAAGTACATATAAATTGGTTAATGTTTATTATTGATTTGGTTACTGTATAATGTTTATTTGGTTGATGTATACTTTATATGTTTATTTGGTTACCACATGGTTACTATATACTCGTATATTGGTTACTTTTCTTAAGTTTTTCGCTCCTTGATTGGTCACAAAGTCAGTATACTGACTGTTTTGATTGCAAAATGAATGTAAAAATATATTTTATATTCTGGTTACTAAGAACATAGAAATTGGTTACTGTTTATTATTGATTTGGTTACTGTATAATGTTTATTTGGTTGTTGTATACTTTAAATGTATATTCTACTGATGTTTTTTATATTGATGGTTACTTATAAAATACATTGGTTACCTTCCTACAACTGTTGGATCTTTAAGTACATATTGATGTTTTTTATAATATTGATATTTTTTATATTGTTTGTTTTTGCTATAAAATGCATGTCAAATATGTTTTATGTTATGGATACTAAGTAAATATATGTTGGTTACTGTCTAATTTGGATTTGGTTAGTATATAATGCTGACTTGTTTACTGTGTAATATCACCATGGTTACTACATAATATTAGTGTGTTTTGTACTGGTTTATTTTATATTGATGGTTAATTATTGACTACATTGGTTAACTTCATACAACTGTTAGTCTTTAGTTGGTGACAAATTGATGCGGTTGAAGAGAAGGCGTGTCAGTTTATGGAAAGATTTGATCCAGTTTATGGAATGATTTGATAGATTATGGAAAGATTTGATCCAGTGACCATTTGGCAATTTCTGTCAAGTTTGGAGTGTCGGATTTTAGAGTTTTCGGAGCCTAATTTCATTGGAAACGGGTCAACGATCAAAAGTCATGAGCTTTGCTGGTGAACTGCAGGGTTTTTTGGTCGAATTCCATCATTTAGGCCTTCAAAATTGCATGTAAAATGTGGTTTATATTCCTGTTACTAAGATTATGTAATTTTGTTTATGTCTAATATTGATTTGGTTACTTTACAATGTTTATTCAGGTTGTTAGGCAATGGAGAGCGATAAAGAATCAATACAACAAATTTAATTATTTTCTGAGGAATATATAATTGTTTCTTTCGTTAGTAACCATTAACCACATGGTTGGTAACATTTTTGATAGTGTCTGAGAACCAAAATTGATGTTGATTAATATTTTAATTTTTGATTCCATCATGAGTTGTCAATATAAAGTAAACATATACATTGAACAATTGCTAACTGTTCTAAAACATTTTTATGTAAATGTGGTTACCCATCTAAAATAAAATGGTTACCTCTATATTCATATTTAGTTACCAACTGGCATGGACCATTTTCAAATAACTTTTATAACTACGTAATTTAAAAGTATTCATCAGCTAGATAAATGGGAACCCTCACATGTACATTAAGCACTTGATAATTGTTCTGATATAAGTTTTTAATTATTTGGTTACTAACAAAAACTAAAATGGTTACCCTTATATGCAGGTTTGGTTACCAACTGCACCTCTCAAACTATTTTTATTTTAATATGAGATCTATAAGTGACCATCATATATATAAATGAAAAATCTTAATTGGAGTTTCTTATTCTATCATGATGACATGGTATAAATAAAACATATATATTTAACACTTTATAACAGTCTTGATACAAGCTTATAATTATCTGGTTATTAACAAGCTTGTAGATAAATAGACACTCACATACATGTACATTTAACAATTGATGTTTGTCCCGATACAAGCTTGTAACTATTTGGTTACTAATAACAAGAACTATAATGTAACATAATAAAACAAGAACTACATAATTATATGATAAGTAACGAGTAACAGTTTTAATGGTAACCAAAGCGAAACATCATGTAATAAAACCTAATTTAGGCAATCCATGTATACTAAATAATTACATATTAATCATAATAAAAAATAAAAGTAACCAAAATCCCACATTGAGGGCACAATAATAGTAGCCAAACCATAAGGTAACAGTAACCAAAATATAATAACGAAGTAACCAAATAGTTATATAAAAGTAACCAGAACATGTTTTAATGGTAACAAAAATAGAAACAACATGTATATCCAACCCAGTTTAGGCAACCCATGTATACTCTCACATGTACATTTAACACTTGATATATGTCCTGATACAAGCTTGTAACTATCTGGTTACTACCAAAAAACAAAATGGTTACCCTTCTATGCATGTTTGATTACCAACTGCACCTTTCAAACAATGTATCTGATACAACTTAGAAGTAACAAATACGAACCAACAAACAATGTCAAATCACTGGTAATATAATCAAATATGTAATCTCATTTACATAAGTTCCAATAAACATTACATACTCACTAACCATAACAAATGGCTATGGATATCCAACAAAAACCAAAGTATGAAACACAATTCAGAATGACAGTACAACGACATCCGAACTAATCAAAATCTGGTACAAATCTTCATGAAAATTCTCTGAAGTTGTTAAAAAGCCAACTGTGGAGGCGCATCTCGTCTGGAGAGAAATCTCTAATTCCATGTCACACCAATATATAACTTTTTCAGTGAATTTTTTGTTGCATTCCTCATAGTAAAGATCCCATAACTGCAAATAAACAAAATCAGATTTACACAACCATTAGTAACCAGATATAAACAATATTTATATCATAAACAGTTACGTAGTGACCAACAAATAAGAGCATACTAACCAAAACATAATATAACAATTACACATTAGCCAAAACAGAGTATAACAAATAACCAAAACATAATTTAAAGGTCACCAAAATAAAAACATGTATACCAAAAAATATACTAAAGAAATAACCAAACAGTTATATGATAGTAACCAAACCATGTTTTAATGGTAACCAACACATAAACAACATGTATACAAATACATTATAACCAAAACAACATATAAAAGTAACCAAAATCCCAATTGAGGGAAAAGTAATGGAATCCAAATCAGAAACAGTAACCAAAATCTCAACTCAAGGAAACAAAAATAGAATCCAAATCAGAAACTAACAATAACCAAAAACATACTAAAGAAGTAACCAAATATTTATATGATAGTAACCAAAATATATTTTAATGGTAACCAATACATAAATAACATGTACACCAAAATCAGTTTAGACAACCATGTATACTAAGCAAATACATGGTAACCATAACAACATAAAAAAGTAACCAAAATACCAAATCGAGGGAATAAAAATGGTATCCAAATCACAAGCTAACAGTAAACAAAACATAATGCAGAAGTAACCAAACAGTTATATGAAATGCTTCAGCAACTGCAGGGCAACAGCCTCATCACCTTAGTCAGATCATGCAACACTTCGCTTCAACAACAGCTTTGTATAAAAAAATATTGTATGCCAAATAATGAAAGAATTTCAGGAATGTCAACGAATTACAGGATTGACAAACATTTAACACTTAACACCCATATATACCAATTCCGTTTAGAATAGATGAGGATGGGGGGGAACAATAGTACTACGGTGGAGTAGCAGTAAAAAATGCAGTATTTCATACAATAAATTCTGAGAAACCATGAACCATGGCTTTTTTACAAACTTAATTTTGTTTTCATCACTAAAACTAGTAAGAGGAAATGCTGAAACAAAGTTTCTTACTTAATCATGCCTAAAGACTTATTTGCATAAGAATTGAATAGGTTATCAATACGCTCCACCTCCTTCGTTGTAGCTTTTTTCGAGGCTGAACAACATAATTATCAAATGATATATTCAAAATTAGAACAGCATAATCTGAAAGGAGTTTTGCATTATGTTTTGTTAACAGAAGAGAGAAAAAGATTTCATACAGAAGAGAGAGAAAAAGATTTCAAACAGAACATAGAGAAAAAGATTTCAGCATGCAAACAAGGATGAAGAACGACAATGACGAACAACTAAACGAAGATGGCGAACAACTAAACGAATATGATAACGAGTAAAGATCACAAACAAACAGAGGAGATGAAGAACGAACAGATTAAATCACCGAAAACAATCGATAAAGATGAATAACGAACGAAAAGAGGAGAGAAACAAGGATTTCAGTATGCAGAATGGTTTGGTAACTGAAGAGTCCCAAATAAATGATAGATGGCGGTTATCACGCGTTTCAAAAAAATAACCTTTTGCCATGTCAGACCATTAATATTAATCCCTTAAATTAAGGACGCCTAATTATATTAGTATTGTAAATATATATGATGAAATGTCATATTTTTGTAATTATTTTATGAATATATAATTTTTGTAATTACTTTTATAAATGTACACTATAATATGTAATTGTTCCTAGAAATAGTTTACGTCCAAGATGATACTACATGTAACCCAAGAATTTACTAAGTGTAGTAAAAGTTTTGGGCCGTGCAGGGTTTTAAGATTGGACTGAAGTTAATTAAAGCCCAACCTTGAAGTATGTATGGGTTTAAACCATGACCCAAAGGCAGTTAAACGGCGGCGTGAACAACTGTATTTCTGTTTCAAAGTCTGTTGACTAGTTGCTTGTGTGGGTAAGGAAAAGTACAAATAAGAGGAGACCGGATATATAAATGTGAGCCCCCACGCGAGGTGCGCAGTGCGCACTTTGAGTGACCAATAGCCTCCGGTGCCAAGTAGGGGAATCCTAGGCTTTAGTGCGCATCCTAGCACAGTGCCTTCCCATATGTAATTGGGGGGAGGTGGTGCACTCGGGCCATAAGTAGCCACGTCATCTTCTCACTAACCCTCTCTCTCTCTCTCTTCGTCTCATCTTTTCACTTATAATTTAATATTTTCTTTTTGATATTTTCACAAATAAATATAATAATTTCACAAAAAAAAAATTCACATACGGTAGACCCTATTTATTATTAATATGAAGAGTAGTTTGTGAAACTATCAAATTTACTTAATTTATTTATAAAAAAATAATAGGCTTAAATATGTTTCTCTACCTTAAATTATCCGACATATTTCACTTTGGTGATTCATCTTTAAGTTTTTCTAATTAGATGATTGAACTATTAATTTTTTCCAATTTTATTCAATTGAGAATGTCATGTCAGAAATTGTTAACATGGCTTGCAACTAGGCTAATAAATGTCTACATGTAATTAAAAATTATTATTTCAAATAAATTTTTACATTTATTAACTATACAAGGGTAAAAAGGTCAAATTTCATTTAAAAGGTCACCCTAAATCAATTTATGCTTCTTCTAAACCCAGTAATGCGTCAAAATGGACTGCGACCATTTTACTCTATTATATCAAAATTGTTTAATCAATAAATAAAATACTATTTTCTCATTACAACTCAACTGACTAATGGTCCACCCAAATAGTCACGTCGGAAATTTTCTGATGTGACAGACCCAATTTGTTGGAATTGAAGAAAATCAATAGTTCAATCATCTAATTGAAAAAATTTAAAGGTGAATCACCAAAGTAGAATATGTCTGTAAGACCCCAACTTTTATAAATAAAGATGAATTTTCTATAAATATTATTTTTGAATATTATGGAATAAATTTGATATAATGTTATAGTTGTAGGTAATATTTATAAATTTTGCAAAGTAAGCAAGTTGTTATAAAATATTCGTTTGGTGGGGAATATTCTTTTTGTGGGGAATATTAAATGACGACTACTCAATCATTAGTGGACCCCATTGGCGGAAGTATTGTCGTAGTTAGAAAACGACAAAATTATCTTTCTATAAAAATAACTGGCAGAGGTGTTACAATTAAAAGCATTGAACTATAGGTAGTAAAAATGCGATGTCTGGCGTAGTCAGATAGTAAGACACGATATTGATTATTGATCTTACGTGAGAAGTCACTCAATATATGCTCAATTATTGCTCTGAAGAATTCTTCAGATCATATCTCTTATATTATTGATTCAATTATTGTCACAAGATCATACGTATAATATGTTATAGTATTAAATCAATAATTGAGACGACAAGTTATAAATGATTAATAATTGTTGAAAGATTAAATATGTGTTGATTAAAAATAAAATAAATTGTGGTAATATTTATTCAAACCTTGATGTATATAAAGAGTGCATTATGAGACATTTGTGGTAAGTTTGATTATTTTATGGGGGCCATATGTCATCATCTAAGAGTCTCTTCGTCGATAAGTAATTACCTTCGTCGATAGTAATTACCTTTGTGAATGAATAATTACCTTCGTCGATAGTAATTACCTTTACCAGACGTCGAACCACTTGTCGTTTCACATTACAAAGCGCCGAACTACTTGTCGTTTCACATTACAAGAGCGTCAAACCACTTTTCTTTTCACATCATCAATCGTCAAGCCACTTGCCTTTTTTCACGTGGCGGTCTTAAGCTAGAAATCTTCTATAAATAGAGGCCTAGTGCTTCATTATTTTCATTTAATTCATTCAAGCTATATAGAGAAAGTATAGAGAGAATAAGAGAGAAAGAAGAAGAGTATTTTGTTCTTACACTACTGCGATTATTCAATCTCCTACTAAAAGTAAAGGGTGTTATTCTTTCTTATTCATGAAGAGAACATTGTTATTCCATCGCTTATTATTACATTGGAATAACCTCGTATACATGGTTTACCTTATACTTGGTGACATTCTTCTATTATTCTATTGGAACATCACATGCGTGTGTTTTACAGGACCTAGTTAAGTTCTCTTTTATTATTATTCTATTGGAACATCCATGCATGTGTTTTTTACAATGGGACTGGTTAAAATCTTTATTATTATTATTCCGTTGGAACATCACATGCATGCGTTTACACATGGGACCCGGTTCCATTCTTTATTATTCTCGTTGGAATATCCTATATCACATGCGTTTACATGGGACTGGTTCCGTTATTTATTATTCATTGGAATAAACTCGTCGTTGGTCTATCGCGTACGGTGTGATTTCTTTTGTTATTCCATTCTTTATTATACCCGGTTGGTTAAAACTTTGACTTCTATACTCCATGAAATTAGTGGAATATCCTTGATATTCAAGCGCTTCATCCGATATCCTTTCATGGAAATATTCTTCTCAATATTCTTGAATTTTACTCTACAAAGCGAGATCATGTTGACAGTTTGGATGTTATTGATTCCTAGATAAATTAATTCTTGAACTTGTTTTATTGAATTCTTATATCATTGTCATCATCCTCATGTTTATATTATGTTGAAAGTCATCCATGGCACAGTAGTGCATAGATGGACTTGGTATGATTATGACCGAGAGACTATTGATTGTAATCATGGCCATAGTAATGTTACAAATGATGTGATAAAAATCCTCGATGGGTCCGTAGTGCATTGATGGGATGATTGTTGGCATGATCATGACCATTAATGAATACACAAATATTCTTGCCCGTAGTAAGCATGAATAATTGTGGTCGTGATCTTAAAGAATATCTCTGGGTAGTAGTGAGGGGTGATTCGATGATGTGGAATATTTATTAAACACGAGTCTCAAATTTATAAAAATGATGAAAACCTTTTAAAATCATAAAAGATAGTAGATTTTATTTTCTACTTGACTCTTTTAATGGATTCTTTGGTTCATTGTAGTTAAACTTGATGTTCATTATATTTTATCGGTTTAACATTGTTGTAGGCTAATGATAATTTATTCTCGCATTATCTTAGTCATAATATTTCTTCTTGAGCTAGTTGAGCTCACCCTTTCTTTCTTTTTCTCTTGAAATGAGAATATATTTGGGACGAGTCGGGGAACGGAGTAATGGTCCAGAGGATAGTGTGACGCCCCCAAAATAGGTATACATCACCCATTCTGAGTTGTCAATACATGGTACGTAAACAACTACAACTTTATTATTACAACAAGAAAGCGTGAGTTTGAATACAAATATTATCTTCTAGACAATATCTATACTCAAATAAATCCTCATCACATTTATTGATACATTATTTTACAAAAATGGTGAGGACTACTAAACAACTCTCTCTAGAACTTTCATTCCATACCCCAGACTCGTATTTCGCTAAATTCTCGCCTCACGAGAAGAAAAATGGAACAAAAAGGAAAAGGGTGAGCTCAACTAGCCCGAGTAAAGAATATTATGACTAAGATAATATACAACAAATTATCGTTAGTCTTCAACAGGAAAAATCTAATAGAATACAATAGACAACAAATTTTAAATCAATATTCGCAATGAAATAATAATTCATTAGAAGAGTTAAGTAGAGAATGCAAACTACTATCTTCTATGTATGAATTTAAAAGTTCATAAATCTATCTTTTATCCCTGTAACATCAATCAATATATATCCGGAATCAAATATTCATCTTTGCACTTCTGGGCCAAAGATATTCATCGATTAATCAGTGTTCATCTAAACACTGTTCATCTTTTGCACTACGGGCCAAAGATATTCATCGAAATCATTCATCTTTACACTATGTGCCAAAGATATTCAATAATATCATCATTTAAGGCGAGGATGATGAAAAATATTTTTAAAAAGCGAATCCGGTGAAACAAAGTGACAAGGATTAAGGATTAAGGATTCGTATTTTGTTTTATACATGTCCAAAAATACCTCAAAAATAATCATAGTGGTGTAAAATTCAAGAATGATCAAATCATGGATACAATCAAAGCTAGTATCCATAATAGATATTTTAGACAAAAAAGGAAAATTTTCATTTTTCGATGAATAGTCTTGAGTGATTCGTGAATAGTGTAAGATACGTGAATAGTACAGTATCGTGAATAAGTAACTCAGACACCAAAAGTTTCAAATTTGATAAAACTTCAGATCAATATTTCAAAGATAATGATATTGAAGAAATAATATAATTACGAAAAAAAAATATCCCTTACCTCGAAAGGCAAGACTTTAGTTGAAACACTTGGGATATAAGTTATGACTTGAACTTTGCCAGTATAGCAATACTCAAAGTATACTCAAAATACTCACAAGAATACGCTCGATAATATAGAGAGAAAACTTGGATTTGGTGTGATTTTCAATTCTAACCTAAGCACCCTATTTATAGGAAATTGCTTAGAACACCAAAGCAGAAAATTTAATATAATAATATTATATATATTACAAATTCTCTACGCACATTTAGCATCTGAAATCAGCAATCTTAACACATGTTAAATGAGTCCCAACAATGTAAAAAACATTTTTGTAATAAAAATATTTTAAACTTCCAAAAATTAATTATTTTGAACTTCAGAACTTCAATAGTTCATAATAAATAGCCCTTTTATCAGAAAATTCGAATCTCGCGAATTTTTATAGGAAATTCAATTCTCTACAACTTTGCAGAAGAAAGTTTTTCCAAATTCCAAATAGAAATTGACCGAAATCCACAAACCAAGCGATTTTAAATTTATAATCAAATTTCGATCAATAAATGGGGTCCAATTGAACATGTTTAACATGTTTTAAACATTTATTACAACAAAAATACTCTTCCTCCTCGTATACTCATATATCCCACATTCGTTGTAAAAATATCACCATTATTATATTATTAAAATATAATAATACATTTAAATGAATTATCTTATCGAGAAAAGATAAAATTTCAATTTTCAACAATTGTCACAATAAAATTTTTCCCCATCCATATCCACATAAAATCAATATTTTCTTATCATATGAATCAATAATTTATTATTCACAAATAATATTACGAGAATCACAATATTGACAACCAGGCGGTTCAGGAAAAGAGGGGGGCTTTCAATAAAGATTTCTCCTTCTTGGTAGCCGTGATTAGGTGACCAAACCTCTCCTTAGATGCGAACTTTCTAGACATTGCCAATAATGTTATCCAATAATATTATTCGGATAATATGAATTATTGCTCAGATAATGGAAAATCTTTGTGTAATGACAATTTATTGAAACAACGGTAATATAAAAAATCAATGCGCAATTATTAAATCAATAAAATCTTTGAGCAATAATTATCGTAACCATTATTAAGTAGTGCCTTCTTACGTAAGAATCAATAATTGGTGCAATACTGCAATGTAACTTCTTGTGTTTTAACCAAGTATTTTAAGATGATTATCTTGTGGTAATAACTACGCCAGTTATTTTTAAACCACTTATATTTGTCGTTTTCTTCATCCAATCGCTTTTTAGTTATGGACCCACAAAATCTTTGCTACGGCCAGTAAATGCGAATATTCCCAGAAACAATGAAGAATATTCCACGACCAAACGAATATTCCCAAACAACAATGAATATTTTATAACCATTTGCTTATTTTGAAATATTTGCGTATTTTACCCATAACTATTCACATTAATCAAATCAACCCTTACTATTTCAAAATAATAAATAGAGAAAATTAAATTTCATTAATAATAAGTTGGGGTCTTACAACCTCCCTCCTTATGAAATTTCGTCCTCGAAATTGACGACGTACTGGTGTTTTGAAAAGGTGAGGATACCTCGCTTTCATTTCCGTTTGATTCGTGTCATTTCCTCTATAGTATGATTCCTCCACAAAACTTTAACTTGTGGTATGACCTTTTACAGCGTAGGGACATGCTCCTTCCTATCCAAAATCTTGACGGTACCTCCTCATACGTTAAGTCTTCACTATCTCGTCAGGTTCTAACTCTATAACGTGGTTCGGGTCTTTCACATATTCTAATACTGGATATATGAAACACATTATGAACACGAGACATACTAGGAGGTAACGCGAGTCTATAGGCTACATTTCCTACTCGGTCAAGAATTTGAAATGGACCGATAAATCGTGGATTGAGCTTTCCTCTCTTCCCAAATCTTGTAACTCCCTTCCATGGAGCAACTCGCAACAATACATGATCCCCTATACTAAATTCCACGTCCTTTCGATGAAGATCCGCATAACTCTTTTGTCGATCTTGTCTTGGTTTGTATACGTTGTCGAATCATTTGGATCTTTTTCGGTAGTCATACGTCTTAACTCGGGTCCCAACAATGTTGCTTCACCCACCTCATCCCAACATATTGGAGAGCGACACTTTCGTCCATATAATGCTTCAAATGGAGCCACACCTATACTTGCACGATAAGCTGTTGTTGTAGGAGAATTCCACCAATGGTAAATACTTATCCCAACCGCGCCTTGAAGTCAGGACACGAGTCTTAATTGATCATCAAGAGTTTGAATAGTCCTCTCTCGATTGTCCGTCCGGTTTGGGGATGGTATGCGAACTAAATCGCAAATCTGTGCCCATAGCTTTTTTGCAAGCTAACCCAAAATCTTGAAGTGAATCTTGGGTCACGATCCAAAACTATGGATCTTGGCATGCCATGCAACCTCACAATCTCATTCACGTCACATATACTAGCAAGGCGTTCAAGGAATAAGTCTCCGTGTCGGCAAGAAATGAGCGAGACTTGGTTAATCTATCAACAATAACCCAAATAGCATTGATGCCTTGAGAAACCGTAAGAAGACCCAGAATGAAATCCATGGTAATGTGTTCCCACTTTCATTTCGGAATCTCAAGTGGTTGCAACGGACCCTTAGGTACTAGATGCTCCGCCTTTACACGTTAGCAAGTTAAACACATTGAGATAAACTTTGCAATCTCTCTCTTCATATTGTTCCACCAAAATGTATGTCGAAGATCACGATACATTTTAGTACTTCGAGGATGGATTGCAAATGGTGTATTGTGTGCCTCCATCATAATCTTGTACTTCAAATCGAGTCGTTAGGGACACAAAGTGCAGAGTGGACTCAAGTATTCCTTCTTCATCAATTCTCGCTTAGGAAGGAATAGCTCCTTCTTGTACTTTCTTCTTCATACGCATCGCCTGGATTCGGTGGCTTGAGCAACCTTAACTTTTTCTATTAAAGTTGGCTCTGTCGTATACTTGACATCATCGCACTCATTCCCCGCATATGATCTTCTACTCAACGCGTAAACTTCCACGTTCGCTTTTCCAAGATGGTATTGAATAGTGTGGTCGTAGTCTTTCAATAGCTCGAGCCAACGTCAGCCGCCAAGAGCGTGTTGAGTTTCTTTTGAGTGAAGAAATATTTAAGGCTTTTATGGTGCGAATATATCTCCACTTTCTCCCCATATAGATAGTGCCTCCATATCTTTAAGCTTGAAAACGATTCACGCCAACTCTAGATCATTAGTAGGATAATTCCTCTCATACTCTTTAAGTTGTCGCGAGGCATAAGCTATGACTTTCCCACGTTGCATGAGAACACATCCTAACCCTTTGCACGAAGCATCATTTGTAGATAACAAATCCATCCGAACCGGATGGTATTGTTAGAAACAGTCTTAGAAATAAGTCTCCTTTTAAGCTCTTGAAACTCTTCTCGCATTCTTCGCTCCAAACGAATTTTGTATCCTTTCGAGTTAAATTTGGGTTAATGGAGTAGCGATTCGAGAAAACCCTTCCACGAATCTCCGATAATAACCATTTAGACCCGTAAAGCTACGTCTTGATCCACCGACTTGATTGCTCCCAACTTTGTATTGCTTCAATCTTCACCGGGTCCACGGATACTCCATGTTTTGACACCACGTGCCCAAGAAATGATACTTCCTCAAGCCAGAACTCGCATTTCTTCCATTTGGCATATAGTTTGTTTTCACGAAGCCTTTGGAGTACCAGCTTCAAATGGGGCTCATGATCTTCACGACTTTTGGAATATATGAGGATGTCATCAATAAAGACAACAACAAACTGATCCAAATATTCCTTGAATACTCGGTTCATCATATCCATGAAAGCCGCAGGAGCATTAGTCAATCCAAAAAGACATGACTAAGAATTCATAATGCCTGCATGGAGTTCTAAAGGCGGTCTTTGAAATATCCTCGGTTCTAATCTTCACTAATGATATCCGTAAGCGAAGATCGATTTTTGAAAAGAATTGTGCCCTTGCACTAATTGGTCAAACAAGTCATCAATACGAGGTAGAGGATACCTATTCTTGATGGTGACATGGTTCAATTCAGATAGTCAATACTGAAAGTCGCATACTCCGTCTTTCTTCTTTACAAATAAAAGCAGGAGCACCCCGAGGAGATGTCTTAGGACGAATGAAACCGATGGCCAACAATTCTGTAGTTGGACCTTTAACTCTGAAGTTCAATATAGAGCCATTCGATATGGGGTTTTAGAAATGGGGTTTTTGTACCGAGTTCAAGATCAATAAAGAATTCAACTTCACGTTACGGGGGTAAGTAGGCAGGAAGTTCTTTGAAATCGTCGGGAAAGTCAATAACAACAGGGAATATTATTCAAATTTGATGTGTCTTTATTCAAATCCATAACATGGGCTAAAAAGCTTGACATCCGTTTTTCAATAAGCGAATAGCTTTATGATTAGATATGATGATGATTGATTTTAATGGTTTAGTTGCTTGAATTAAATGCAATGAGGTTGGTTAGGAATATGAAAACTAACAACCTTACGAAAATAATCAATTTTGGCATAATGAGTAGTTAACCAATCAATCCCTAAAATCACATCAAAAGCAAGTATCTTTAAAGAGATAAGGTCAGCGGGTAAAAGGTGATGGTGCCAACTTGAATCAAACAAGATTTATAAATAGTGGATGTGATGAAAGTTTCTCTAACGGAGTTTCCATGAGATACAGTCAAAGTCTAATTCTCTCGAGTCAAGTTTAAGCGTTGAGCACATGCAGGAGAGATAAATGAATGGGTATGCACCGGTATCAAGTAAGGTATAAACTTCACAAGAATTTATAAATAGCTTACCGTGATCACCTCATTTGGGTTCTCGCATTTTGACCGATCACAACAAACGCTCTTCCCGAACCGTTGACTATGACTTTTTACGGGACGATCTTTTGAGTCACCGTCTCATTGAACTAGGTTTCGCTTCTGCGTCACAATCTCGAAAGCGATATGTCCTTCCTTTCCACAATTATAGCATACCTTGAGCTGTTGTGGGCGTTTTGGTCGATATGTCCCTTTTTCGCATTTGTAGCATATAATGGGTGGTGGTCGTTCTCCTCCCTTAGAACCGATTCTTCTTAAGACTATCATCTTCATATGGTCGTTGTTAAATCTCCTCTTTTAAAATCTCCTCCCGACTCGCTTCTTCTATTTTCAAGGCCATGATTACCACCAGAGTGGTTACCATTTTGTCCGTCTGTTTCTTTCTCCATTTGGATATCATTATTACATTGATCGCTATCTCCGGTGCGATCCACGGTTATGGTCCCTCGGTTGAACATACTCGTTATCTCGCTCTAACAATTGAGCCACATTAACAACATCCGAATAGAGAGAAAATTTATGAGAAATGAGATATTGTCATTATCCGGGTTTCAACCCTCTCGAAACATCTGCGTCATCGTTCCTCATTCTCCACCAAATGAGGTGCAAACACGGATAACTCTGCAAACTTTGTCTGCGTCTTTGAGACAAAATCGTGTTGTTTTGTTCTAATATGATGAACTCCACTTCCTTCATATAGCGAACACTTTCGGAAAGTATTTGTCATTAAATAGTTTCAAACGTCTCCCAAGACATCTTTGAGTGCAATTTGGATGGGTACACTTCACGAGACTCCCCCGGTGAGTCGCGCCTCGCCACGGAACATAAAGGTGGCGAATGGAACCTTCTGTTCTCCACGCATCCCAAGACATCGAATATCTTGGTAATTTGCTTGACCCATGTTTACGCCGTGATCGGATCCGGCTTCCCTTAAATTTCGGTGGTCCCAACTCTTTGAAGCTTGCATTTGTGACAACCCGTGAATTGCTATCATTTCTCTGTATTTTGAACACGAGTCTCCTCGTCAAATTTTGCATGAGCCGCAAAAAGCTTCTAAACATCCCTCGTTCATCATACGCTCGATTGGTGTTGTTTACGGAGAAACATTGCCCGACTGTTGCTGCGTTCTCCTCGTTGGTGAGTACTGAGGCGTCTCCACGATCTCATTTCCATTGTTAATATTCTCGATTCGACATTCTCAAATCTTGTCGCCATAAAATAAGGGTTAATTAAGGAAATCAATATATCACATAATATCCTTATATCTTGACCAACTAACAAAATAAGCTTAGGTAGGATACTTTAGCGAAGGATTTACACGTCTCTCCCCGCCTAATTCTATTCCCGATCTCGCCAGAGATCATATCCCTAGCTTCTAATACCAATTGTGGCGCCCCCAAAATAGGTATACATCACCCATTACGAGTTGTCAATACATGCATACGAAACAACTACAACTTTATTATTACAACAGTAAAACTGTGAGTTTGAATACAAATATTATCTTCTAGACAATATCTATACTCAAATAAATCCTCATCACATTTATTGATACATTATTTTACAAAAATGTTGAGGACTACTAAACAACTCTCTCTAGAACTTTCATTCCATACCCAGAGCTACGTACTCATATATTCTCGCCTCCTAAGAAGAAAAATGGAACAAAAAGGAAAAGGTAAGCTCAACTAGCCCAATAAAGAATATTATGACTAAGATAATATACAACAAATTATCGTTAGTCTTCAATGAGGAAAAAAATCTAATAGAATACTGATAGGCAACAAATTTTAAATCAATATTCGCAATGGAAATAATAATTTATTAGAAGAGTCAAGTAGAGAATGCAAACTACTATCTTCTATGTATGAATTTAAAAGTTCATCGCTCATCTTTTATCCTGTAACATCAATCAATATATATACGGAATCAAATATTCATCTTTGCACTACATGTGCCAAAGATATTCATCGATTAGTCATGTTCATCTAAACACCATTCATCTTTTGCACTACGGCCAAAGATATTCATCGAAATCATTCATCTTTGCACTACGGGGCCAAAGATATTCAATAATATCATCATTTAAGACCGAGGATGATGAAAAATATTTTTAAAGAAACAAATCCGATTGAAACAAAATGGCAAGGATTAAGGATTAAGGATTAGTACTTTGTTTTATCCATGTCCAAAAATACCTCAAAAATAATCATAGTGGTGTAAAATTCAAGAATGATCAAAACATGGATACAATCAAAGCTAGTATCCACAATAGATATTTTAGACGAAAAGGAAAATTTTCATTTTTCGATGAATAGTGTAAGATTCGTGAATAGTGTATGTCGATATCGTGAATATGCCAGTATCGTGAATAGTAACTCAGACACCAAAAGTTCCAAATTTGATAAAACTTCAGATCAATATTTCAAAGATAATGATATTGAAGAAATAATATCATTACGAAAAAAATAATATCCCTTACCTCGAAAGACAAAGACTTCTAGTTGAAACAGGATATAGGTTATGACTTGAACTTGCAAGTATAGCAATACTCAAAGTATACTCAAAATACTCACAAGAATACGCCGATAATATAGAGAGAAAACTTGATTTTCGGTGTGATTTTTAATTCTAACCTAAGCACCCTATTTATAGGAAATTGCTTAGAACACCAAAAGAAAATTTAATATAATAATATTATATATATTACAAATTCTCTACGCACACTTAGCATCTGAAATCAGCAATCTTAACACATGTTAAATGAGTCCCAACAATGTAAAAAACGTTTTTGTAATAAAAATATTTTAAACTTTCAAAAATTAATTATTTGAGCTTGAACTTCAATAATTCATAATAAATAGCCCTTTTATCGTAAAATTCAAATCTAAGGACTTTTTATAGGAAATTCAATTCTCTACAACTTTTCAAAAGAAAGTTTTTCCAAATTCCAAAATGAAATTGACAAGAAATCCACAAAGCAAGTGATTTTATTGTGTTATAATCAAATTTGATCAATAAATGGGGTCCGCAGGCATGTTTAACATGTTTTAAAAATTTATTGCAACAAAAATACTCTTCCTCCTCGTATACTCATATATCCCACATTCGTTGTAAAAATATCACCATTATTATATTATTAAAATATAATAATACATTTAAATGAATTATCTTATCGAAAAAGATAAAATTTCAATTTTCAACAATTGTCACATTAAAATTTATCTCCATCTATATCCACATAAAATCAATATTTTTCTTATCATATGAATCAATAATTAATTATTCACAAATAATATTTGAGAATCACAATATTGTCAACTGAGGTAGTTCCTACAGGAAAGAGTGGGCTTTCAATAAAAATTTCTCCTTCTTTGGCCGCAAATTAGGTGACCAAACCTCTCCTTAGAGCGTAACTTTCTAGACATTGCCAATAATGTTATCCAATAATATTATTCAGGATAATATGAATTATTGCAAGATAATGGAAAATCTTGTGTAATGACAATTTATTGAAATAACGGTAATATAAAATATCAATGCAAAGAATTATTAAATCAATAAAATCTTTGAGCGATAATTACGTAACCATTATTAAGTAGTGCCTTCTTACGTAAGAATCAATAATTGGTGCAATACTGGTAATCTTCTCTTGTGTTTTAACCAAGAGTATTTTTTAAAGATATTATAACTTGGTAACAACTACGCCAGATTATTTTTAAACCACTTATATTTGTCGTTTTCTTCATCCAATCGCTTTCCGTTATGGGGCCCACAAATATTTACGCGCCGTGCAGTAAATACGAATATTCTGACAAATGACAAAGAAGAATATTCCACGACCAAACTAATATTCCCCAAACAACAATGAATATTTTATAACCACTTGCTTATTTTGAAATATTTGCGTATTTTACCCATAACTATTCACATTAATCAAATCAACCCTTACTATTTCAAAATAATAAATAGAGAAAATTAAATTTCAATAATAATAAGTTGGGGTCTTACAACCTCCCCTCCTTATGAAATTTTATCCTCGAAATTGACGTACGTACCTGGTGTTTCGAAAAGGTGAGGATACCTCGCTTTCATTTCCGTTTCCAATTCCCAGGTCATTTCCTCTATAGCATGATTCCTCCACAAAACTTTTACTTGTGGTATGACCTTTCTTGGCGTAGGGACATGCTCCTTCCTATCCAAGATCTTGACAGGTACCTCCTCATACGTTAAGTCTTCGGCTATCTCGTCCGGTTCTAACTCTATAACGTGGTTCGGGTCTTTCACATATTTATGAAGTACAGATATGTGAAACACATTATGAACACGACGAGACATACTTGAGGTAACGCGCAGTCTATAGGCTACATTTCCTACCGGTCAAGAATTTGAAATGGACGATAAATCGTGGATTGAGCTTTCCTCTCTTCCCAAATCTTGTAACTCCCTTCCATGGAGCAACTCGCAACAATACATGATCCCCTATACTAAATTCCACGTCCTTTCGATGAAGATCCGCATAACTCTTTTGTCGATCTTGTGCCGTTTGTATACGTTGTCGAATCATTTGGATCTTTTCAGTAGTCATACGTACTAACTCGGGTCCCAACAATGTTGCTTCACCCACCTCATCCCAACATATTGGAGAGCGACACTTTCGTCCATATAATGCTTCAAATGGAGCCACACCTATACTTGCCTGATAACTGTTGTTGTAGGAGAATTCCACCAATGGTAAATACTTATCCCAAGCGCCCTTGAAGTCAGGACACGTAGTCTTAATTGATCTTCAAGAGTTTGAATAGTCCTCTTTGATTGTCCGTCCGTTTGGGGATGGTATGCCGAACTAAATCGCAAATCCTGTGCCATAGCTTTTTTGCAAGCTAACCCAAAATCTTGAAGTGAATCTTGGGTCACGATCCGAAACTATGGATCTTGGCATGCCATGCAACCTCACAATCTCATTCACGTCACATACTAACAAGGCGTTCAAGGAATAAGTCTCCGTATCGGCAAGAAATGAAAGCAGACTTGGTTAATCTATCAACAATAACCCAAATAGCATTGATGCCTTGAGAAACCGTAGGAAGACCCATAACTTGAAATCCATGGTAATGTGTTCCCACTTCCATTTTGGAATCTCAAGTGGTTGCAAGCGGACCCTTAGGTACTAGATGCTCGCCTTTACACATTGACAAGTTAAACACATTGAGATAAACTTTGCAATCTCTCTCTTCATATTGTTCCACCAAAATGTATGTCGAAGATCACGATACATTTTAGTACTTCGAGGATGGATTGCAAATGGTGTATTGTGTACCTCCATCATAATCTTGTACTTCAAATCGAGTCGTTAGGGACACAAAGTCCGGAGTGGACTCAAGTATTCCTTCTTCATCAATTCTCGCTTAGAATAGCTCCTTCTTGTACTTTCTTCTTCTTCATACGCATCGCTCAAATTCGGTGGCTCGAGCAACCTTAACTTTTTCTATTAAAGTTGGCTCTATGCGTATACTTGACATCATCGCACTCATTCCCAAGATATGATCTTCTACTCAACGCATACGCCTCCACGCTCGCTTTTCCAGGATGGTATTGAATAGTGTGGTCGTAGTCTTTCAATAGCTCGAGCCAACGTCATCCGCCGCATGTTGAGTTCTTTTTGAGTGAAGAAATATTTAAGGCTTTTATGGTCCGAATATATCTCCACTTTCTCCCCATATAGATAGTGTCTCCATATCTTTAAGCTGAACGATCATCGCCGCTAACTCTAGATCATGAGTAGGATAATTCCTCTCATACTCTTTAAGTTGTCGCGAGGCATAAGGCTATTACTTTCCCACGTTGCATGAGAACACATCCTAACCCTTTGCACCGAAGCATCATTTGAGATAACAAATCCATCCGAACCGGATGGTATTGTTAGAGCAGTCTTAGAAATAAGTCTCCTCTTAAGCTCTTGAAAACTCTTCTCGCATTCTTCGCTCCAAACGAATTTTGTATCCTTCCGAAGTTATTTGGGTTAATGGAGTAGCGATTGAGAAAACCTTCCACGAATCTCCGATAATAACCATTAGACCCGTAAGAAAGCTACGTACTTGACGGCCACCGACTTTGTTGTTCTCAACTTTGTATTGCTTCAATCTTCACGGGTCCACGGATACTCCATGTTTGACACCACGTGCCCAAGAAATGCTACTTCTCGCCGCGAACTCGCGTGATTTCTTCAATTTGGCATATAGTTTGTTTTCACGAAGCCTTTGGAGTACCAAACTTCAAATGGTGCTCATGATCTTCACGACTTTTGGAATATATGAGGATGTCATCAATAAAAACAACAACAAACGATCCAAATATTCCTTGAATACTCGGTTCATCATATCCATGAAAGCCGCAGGAGAGCATTAGTCAATCCGAAAGACATGACTAAGAATTCATAATGCCCGTCATCGAAGTTCTAAAGCGATCTTTGGAATATCTCGATTCTAATCTTCAATTTGATGATATCCGTAAGCGAAGATCGATTTTTGAAAAGAATTGTGCCCCTCTGAATCGGTCAAACAAGTCATCAATACGAGGTAGAGGATACCTATTCTTGATGGTGACATGGTTCAATTCCGATAGTCAATACAAAATATGGTTCAATTTCGATAGTCAATACAAAAGTCGATACTCCCGTCTTTCTTCTTTACAAATAAAACAGGAGCACCCCAAGGAGATGTACTAGACGAATCGAAACCGATGTCCAACAATTTCCGTAGTTGGACCTTTAACTCTGAAGTTCAATAGGAGCCATTCGATATGGGGTTTTAGAAATGGGCTTTGTACCGGGTTCAAGATCAATAAAGAATTCAACTTCACGTTCGGGGTAGAGGAAGTTCTTGAAATACGTCGAGGAAAGTCAACAACAAGGAATACTATTCAAATTTGATGTGTCTTTATTCAAATCCATAACATGGGCTAAAAAGCTTGACATCCATTTTTCAATAAACGAATAGCTTTATGATTAGATATAGCGGTGATTGATTTTAATGGTTTAGTTGCTTGAATTGCATAACAAAGTTGGTTAGGAATATGAAAACTAACAACCTTACGAAAACAATCAATTTTGGCATGATGAGTAGTTAACCAATCAATCCCTAAAATCACATCAAAAGCAAGTATCTTTAAAGAGATAAGGTCAAGCGGGTAAGGTGATGGTGCCAACTTGAATCAAACAAGATTTATAAGCAATGGATGTGATGAAAGTTTCTCTAACGGAGTTTCCACAGATAAGTCAAAGTCTAATTTCTCCTGAGTCAAGTTTAAACGTTGAGCACATGCAGGAGAGATAAATGAATGGGTAAGACCCAATTGATCAAGTAAGGTATAAACTTCAAAGAATTTATAAATAGATTACCCATGATCACCTCATTTGGGTTCCTCGCATTTTGACTAGTCACAACAAACGCTTCTTCCTTGAACAGATTGACTTTGACTTTTAAGAGACGATCTTTTTGAGTCACCGTCTCATTGAACTAGGTTTCATCATTGTATAATCTCGAGCGATATGTCCTTCCTTTCCACAATTATAGCATACCTTGAGCTGTTGCAGGGCGTTTTGATCGATATGCCCCTCTTTTCTGCATTTGTAGCATATGACCGGTGGTCGTTCTCCTCCCTCGTAACCGATTCACGCTTAAGACTATCATCTTCATATGGTCGTTGTTAAATCTCCTCTTTTAAAATCTCCTCCGACTCGCTTCTTCTATTTTCATGGCCATGATTACCACGGAGTGGTTACCATTTTTGTCCGTCTGTTTTTTCTCTCTTTGGTTATCATTATTCATGATTCGCTATCTCCGTACGATCCACGGTTATGGTCCTTGGTTGAACATACTCGTTATCTCGCTTTCTAACAATTGAGCCCCGTTAACAACATCTCGAAAGAGAAAATTAATGAGAAATGAGATATTGTCGTATGCCGGGTTTCAACCCTCTCGGAAACATCCGCGTCATACATTCCTCATTCTCCACCAAATGAGGTGCAAACACGGATAACTCGCAAACTTTGCCTCGCATCTTTGAGACACCGTCATGTTGTTTTGTTCTAATCGATGAACTCCACTTCCTTCATATGACCGAACACTTTCGGAAAGTATTTGTCATTAAATAGTTTCAAACGTCTCCCAAGACATGCTTTGAAAAGTGGATGGGATGGGTACGCTTTCATGAGACTCCCACCGATGATCTCCGCTTCGCCACACGGAACATAAAGGTGGCGAATGGAACCTTCTGTTCCTCCGCGCATCCCAAGACATCGAATATCTTGGTAATTTGCTTGACCCATGTTTCCGCCTATGATCGGATCCGGCTTTCCACGAAATGCGGTGGTCTCAACTCTTTGAAGCGCTTTGTTTGTGACAACCCGTGAATTGCTATCATTTCTCTCTCGTATTTTGAACACGAGTCTCCTCGTCGGATTTTGCATGAATCGCAAAAAGCTTCTAAACATCCCTCATTCATCATCCGCTCGATTGGTGTTGTTCTGGGAGGAACATTGTCGACTGTTGACGCGTTCTCCTCGTTGGTGAGTACAAAGTCTCCACGATCTCATTTCCATTGTTAATATTCTCATCGACATTCTCAAAAGCGCTATAAAACAAGGGTTAATTAAGGAAATCAATATATCACATAATATCCTTATATATTGACCAACTAACAAATAAGCTTAGGTAGGACACACTAACGGAAGGATTTACTCGTCTCTCCCTCCTAATTCTATTCCCGATCTCCGCCAGAGATCATATCCCTAAGCTCGATACCAATTGTGACGCCCCCAAAATAGGTATACATCACCCATTCGAGTTGTCAATACACGTAGTATGTACGAAACAACTACAACTTTATTATTACAACAAGAAAAAGCGTGAGTTTGAATACAAATATTATCTTCTAGACAATATCTATACTCAAATAAATCCTCATCACATTTATTGATACATTATTTTACAAAATGGCGAGGACTACTAAACAACTCTCTCTAGAACTTTCATTCCATACCACCACAATTCGTGATTTCATTATATTCTCGCCTCCCCGAGAAGAAAAATGGAACAAAAAGGAAAGGGTGAGCTCAACTAGCCCGAAGAAAGAATATTATGACTAAGATAATATACAACAAATTATCGTTAATCTTGATCAGGAAAAATCTAATAGAATACAATAGACAACAAATTTTAAATCAATATTCGCATTGAAATAATAATTTATTAGAAGAGTTAAGTAGAGAATGCAAACTACTATCTTCTATATATGAATTTAAAAGTTCATCGCTCATCTTTTATCCCCTGTAACATCAATCAATATATATCTGGAATCAAATATTCATCTTTGCACTGGTGCCAAAGATATTCATGATTAAGTCATGTTCATCTAAACACTGTTCATCTTTGCACTACTGGGCCAAAGATGTAAGACCAAAATTTTTTAAATAAAAAGGAATTTCCTTTATTTATTATTTTGAAATAGTAAGGGTTGATTTGATTAATGTGGATAGTTAAGGGTTAAATATGCAAATATTTCAAAATAAGCAAGTGGTTATAAAATATTCATTATAAATTAAGGGAATATTCGTTTGGTCGTGGAATATTCAAATATTTGCTTGGGAATATTAAATACGGCCAGTAGTGACCATGTGGGCCCCATAACGAAAAAAATGATTGGATGAAGAAAACGATAAATATAAGTTGTTTTTAAACAACGAGCGTAGTTATTCAAGATTATATTGTTGGAATACCCTATTGGTTAAAACACACTAATACGCCGCGTTGTTGAGCAAGAAGACACCAGATTGCACCAATTATTGATTCTTACGTAAGAAGGCACTACTCAATAATGGTTACTGTAATTCTTTATTCAAGATTTTATTGAGTTAATAATTGTGCGTTGATATTTTATATTCTTTGTTGTTTCAATAATTGTCATTACACAAGATTTTTTTCATTATCGAGCTAATAATTCATATTATCTGAATAATATTATTAGATAACATTATTGGCAATGTCTAGAAAGTTACATCTAAGGAGAGGTTTGGTCATCTAATTGCGGCTGCCAAAGTAAGAAGAAATTCTTATTGGAAAGCCCCTCTTCCTGAACCGCACGGTTGTCAATATTGTGATTACGTAATATTATTTGTGAATAATTAATTATTGATTTATATGATGAGGAAAATATTGATTTTATGTGGATATAGATGGAGAAAATTTTTAAAATGACAATTGTTGAAAATTAATATTTTATTATTTTTACGATAAAATAATTCATTTAAATATATTATTTTAATAATATATTAACGGTGATATTTTTACAACGAATGTGGGATATATGAGTATATTTGAGGAGGAAGAGTATTTTGTGGCATTAAATGTTTAAAACATGTTAAACATGTCATTGGACCCCATTTATTGGATGAAATTTGATTATACTTTGTAAAATCGCCCGTTTGTGGATTTCGGTCAATTTCTATTTGGAATTTGGAAAAACTTTCTTCTGCAAAGTTGTAGAGAATTGAATTTCCTATAAAACTCGCGAGATTCGAATTTTCTGATAAAAGGGCTATTTATTATGAATTATTGAAGTTCAAGTTCAAAATAATTGATTTTTGGGAGTTTAAATTATTTTTGTTAAGAAAAACGTTTTTGTATTTTTTTGGACATCATTAACATGTGTGGCTGGTGTTTTGACCAAAAGGTGGGCTAAGGAAAATTTGTATAATTATATTAATATTATATTAAATTTTACGCTTGGGTATTCTAAAGATTTTCCTATAAATAGGTGCTTAGGTTAGAATTGAAAACACACCGTAAACCCAAGTTTCTCTCTATTTCTCTCTCGATATATTGAGCGTATTCTTGTGAGTATACTTTGAGTAGTGTTAGGCGGTGTAAGTTCCTTATTATATACCCGGTATTCCAAATTGTAAGTCTTAATCTTTCGAGGTAAGGGATATTATTTTTTGTAATGATATTATTTCTTCAATATCATTATGCTGAAATGTTGATCTGAAGTTTTTATCAAATTTGGAACTTTTTCATGTCGGGGTTACTATTCATGGGTTACTATTCATGAGTTACTATTCACGAGTTCTTATTCATGAGTTACTTATTCACGAGTTCTTATTCACAGTACTATTCATGTAAGCGTGAAGATGTTTTTGTGAAATTTCTATCTTTTGGTGTCGAAGTTACTATTCACGATATACGGCCTTATTCACGATATCTGACCACTATTCAATAGAAAAATAAAATTTCTTCTTTTTGTCCAAAATATCTATTCGGATACTAGCTCGATTGTATCCGTGTTTTGATCATTCTTGAATTTTACACCACTATGATTATTTTTGAGGTATTTTTGGGCGTGGATAAAACCAAGTACGTAATCCTTAATCCTTAATCCTTGTCATTTTGTTGTTTTGGATTCGTTTCTTTAAAATATTTTCATCATCCTCGATCTTAAATGATGATATTATGGAATATCTTTGGCTTTGTAGTGCAAGATGAATGATTTCTTAAGAATATCTTTGCCCTGTAGTGCAAAGATGAATGATTTCTGAAGAATATCTTTGGCTGTAGTGCAAAGATGAGCAGTGTTTAAATGAACATGACTAACTAATGAATATCTTTGGCCTGTAGTGCAAAGATGAATATTTGATTCGGATGTATATTGATTGATGTTACAGGATGAAAGATGAGCGATGAACTTTTAAATTCATACATAGAAGATAGTAGTTTGCATTCTCTACTTAACTCTTCTAATGAATTATTATTTTCATTGCATGCGAATATTGATTTAAAATTTGTTGTCTATTGTATTCTATTATATTTTTCCTGTTGAAGACTAACGATAATTTGTTGTATATTATCTTAGTCATAATATTCTTCTTGAGCTAGTTGAGCTCACCCTTTTCTTGTTGTTCCATTTTTCTTCTCGGGAGGCGAGAATGTAGCGAAAGTACTAGTGGGGGTATGGAATGAAGGTTCTAGAGAGAGTTGTTTAGTAGTCCTCACCATTTTTGTAAAATAATGAATCAATAATTATGATGGGGATTTATTTGCGTGTGGATATTGTCTAGAAGACAATATTATATTTAAACTCACAGTATATATTGTCGTATTTCACACGACATTTGTATTATTGAAGTTGTAGTTTGCTTCTTG
This sequence comes from Panax quinquefolius, assembly GCA_020205615.1. NCBI lineage: Eukaryota > Viridiplantae > Streptophyta > Magnoliopsida > Apiales > Araliaceae > Panax > Panax quinquefolius. The sequence continues at coordinate 34,509,853 of CM035169.1, forward strand.
TACCATGTATTTGGCGACTCAGAATGGGTGTTGTGTATACCTATTTTGGGGTCGTCACAGTTGGTATCAGAGCTTAGGGATATGATCTCTGGCGGAGATCGGGGAATAGAACTAGGAGGGAGAGGCGGTAAATCATTCGCCAAGTGTGTCCTACCTAAGCTTATTTGTTAGTTGGTCAAGTATATAGGGATATTATGTGATATATTGATTTCTTAATTAACCCTTGTTTTATGACGAGATTTGAGAATGTCGATCGAGAATATTAACAATGGAAATGAGACCGTGGAGATGCCTCAGACTCACCAACGAGGAGAACGTGTAACAAAAGTGGCAATGTTCCTCCTGTGAACAACACCATTGAGCGAGATGATGAGCGAGGGATGTTTAGAAGTTTTTTGCGATTCATGCAAAATCGCACGAGGAGACTTCGTGTTCAAAATACTGAGGAGAAATGATAGCAATTCACGGGTTGTCACAATGACCAAGCGATTCAAAGAGTTGGGACCACGAATTTAAGGAAAGCCGAGATCCGATCATGGCGGAATCATGGATCAAACAAATTACCAAGATATTCGATGTCTTGGGATGCACGGAGAACAGAAGGTTCCATTCGCCACCTTTATGTTCCGTGGCGAAGTGATTCATTGGTGGGAATCGTGAAGCGTACCATCCAATTTTTTCAAAGATGTCGTGGGAGACGTTTGAGAAAGCAGTTCAATGACAAGTACTTCCTTGAAAGTGTTCGTCATATGAAGGAAGTGGAGTTTATTAGACTAGAGCAGAATAACATGACGGTGTCCCAGTACGAGGCGAAGTTCGCGGAGTTATCCAGGTTTGCACCTCATTTGGTGGAGAATGAGGAACGTATGACGCGGATGTTTCTGAGAGGTTTGAAACCCGACATACGTTAGTATCTCATTTCTCATAAATTTTTTCTCTATTCAGATGTTGTCAACAGGGCTCAGTTGTTAGAGCGAGATAACGAGTACGTTCAACCGAGGGACCATAACCAGGATCATCACCGAAGATAGCGATCATCGTAATAACGATAACCAACGGAGAAAGAAGAATACTGAGACAAAGGCGGTAAGAACTCACTCCGTGGTAATCGTGGCCATGAAAATAGAAGAAGCGAGTGGGAGGAGATTTTTTAAAGAGGAGATTCAACAACGACCATGTGAAGACGTCGGCGCCAAAGAGCAACTAGTTTTAAGGAGGAGAAGCGACCACCACCGGTCTATGTTACAAATGCGGAAAGAGGGACATATCGGTCAAAGCGCCCCAACAGATTCAAGGTATGCTATAGTTGTGGAAAGGAAGGACATATCGCTCGAGATTGTCTGAAGAATGAAACCTAGTTCAATGGGGGCGGTGACTCAAAAGATCATCCCAGAAAAGTCAAAGTCAACGATTCCGGAAGAAGCGTTTTTGTGGATTGGTCATAATGCGAGGAACCCAAACGAGGTGATCACGGGTAAGCTATTTATAAATTCTTGCGAAGTTTATACCTTACTTGATCTGATACCGGTATACCCATTCATTTATCTCTCCTGCATGTGCTCAACGCTTAAACTTGACTCAGGAGAAATTAGACTTTGACCTATCTCGTGGAAACTCCGTTAGAGAAACTTTCATCACATCCATCGCTTATAAATCTTGTTTGATTCAAGTTGGCACTGCTATTATTTTACCTGTTGACCTTATCTCTTTAAAGATACTTGCTTTTGATGTGATTTTAGGGATTGATTGGTTAACTACTCATCATGCCAAAATTGATTGTTTTCGTAAGGTTGTTAGTTTTCATATTCCTAACCAACTTTGTTATGCGTAATTCAAGCAACTAAACCATTAAAATCAATCACCATCATATCTAATCATAAAGCTATTCGTTTATTAAAAAACGGATGTCAAGCTTTCTAGCCCATGTTATGGATTTGAATAAAGACACGTCAAATTTGAATAATATTCTGTTGTTATTGACTTTTCCGACGTATTTTCGAAGAACTTCCGGTCTACCCCGTAACGTGAAGTTGAATCTTTATTGATCTTGAACTGCATACAAAGCCCATTTCTAAAACCCCATATCGAATGGCTCCTATTGAACTTCAGAGTTAAAGGTCCAACTACAGGAATTGTTGGACATCGGTTTCATTCGCCCCAAGACATCTCCTTGGGGTGCTCTGTTTTATTTGTAAAGAAGAAAGACGGAGTATGCGACTTTTGTACGACTATCGGGGAATTGAACCATGTCACCATCAAGAATAGGTATCCTCTACCTCGTATTGATGACTTGTTTGACCGATTGTAAGGGCACAATTCTTTTCAAAATCGATCTTCGATTCGGATATCATCATTTGAAGATTAAAAGCGAGGATATTCCAAAGACCGCCTTGAACTCAGTATGGGCATTATGAATTCTTAGTCATGTCTTTCGGACTAACTAATGCTCCCGCAGCTTTCATGGATATGATGAACCGAGTATTCAAGGAATATTTGGATCGGTTTGTTGTTGTCTTTATTGATGACATCCTTATATATTCCAAAAGTCGTGAAGATCATGAGCACCATTTGAAAATTTGGTACTCCAAAGGCTTCGTGAAAACCAACTATATGCCAAATTAAAGAAATGCGAGTTTCGCTCGAGGAAGTAGCATTCCTTGGGCACGTGGTGTCAAAACATGGAGTATCTGTTGATCCGTGAAGATTCAAGCAATACAACGTTAGAGCAACCGAAGTCGGTGATCAAGTACATAGCTTTTGGGCTTACCGGTTGGTTATTATCGGAGATTCGTGGAAGGGTTTTCTCGAATCGCTACTCCATTAACTCGCCTAACTCGGAAGGATACAAAATTCGTTTGGAGCGAAGAATGCGAGAAAAGTTTCCAAGAGCTTAAGAGGAGACTTATTTTTAAGACTGTTCTAACAATACCATCCGGTTCGGATGGATTTGTTATCTACAATGATGCTTGAGCAAAGGTTAGGATGTGTTCTCATGCAACGTGGGAAAGTCATAGCCTTTATGCCTCGCGACAACTTAAAGAGTATGAGAGGAATTATCCTACTCATGATCTAGAGTTAAGCGTGATGCAAGCCGCGCTAAAAATATGGAGGCACTATCTATATGGGGAGAAAGTGGAGATATATTCGGACCATAAAAGCCTTAAATATTTCTTCACTCAAAAAGAACTCAACACGCGCGGCAATGACGTTGGCTCGAGCTATTGAAAGACTACGACCACACTATTCAATACCATCTGGTAAAAGCGAACGTAGTAGCGACGCATTGAGTAGAAGATCATATGCGGAACGAAAGTGCGATGATGTCAGTATATACGCGTGAGAGCCAACTTTAATAGAAAAAGTTAAGGTTCGCTCAAGCCACCAATTCCGGAAGATGATGCGTATATGAAGAAGAAAGTACAAGAAGGAGCTATTCTAAGCGAGAATTGATGAAGAAGGAATACTTGAATCCACTCTAGACTTTGTGTTCTAACGACTACTGATTTGAAGTACAAGATTATGATGGAGGCACACAACACGCCATTTGCAATCCATCTCGGGAGTACCAAAATGTATTATGATCTTCAACATAAATTTTGGTGGAGCAATATGGAGGAGAGAGATCGCGTAGTTTATCTCGAGATGTTTAACTTATCAACATGTAAAGGCAGAGCATCAAGTGCCAAAGGGTCCATTGCAACCACTTGAGATTTTGAAATGGAAGTGGGAACACATTACCCTGAATCTCATTTCTTACCGATACGAGAGACTTATTCCCTTGAACGTCTTTCTCGTATGTACGTAAATGAGATTGTGAGATTGCATGGCATGCCAGTATCCATAGTTTTGGGTTAGTTTGTAGAAAGCTATGGGCACGAATTTCACGATTGATTTGGTATACCATCCTCAAACGGATGGGCAATCGAAGGACTACTCAACCTCTTGAAGATATATTAAAACTCTGTGTCCTAGATTTCAAAGGAAGTTGGGATAAGTACTTGCCATTGGTGGAATTCTCATACAACAATAGTTATTAAACAAATATAGGCATGGTTCCATTCGAAGCATTATATGGACGAAAATGTCGTTCTTCAATATGTTGGGATGAGGTGGGTGAAGCAACATTGTTGGGACCCGAGTTAAGACGTATATGACTCACCGAAAAGATCCAAATGATTCGACAACGTATACAAAGCGACACAAGATCGACAAAAGAGTTATGCGGATCTTCATCGAAAGGAGGTGGAATTTAATGTAGGGGATCATGTATTGTTGCGAGTTGCTCCATGGAAGGGAGTTACAAGATTTGGGAAGAGAGGAAAGCTCAATCCATGATTTATTGGTCCATTTCAAATTCTTGATCGAGTAGGAAATGTAGCCTATAGACTTGCGTTACCTCCAAGTATATCTCGTGTTCATAATGTGTTTCACATATCTGTACTTCGTAAATATGTGAAAGACCCGAACCACGTTATTGAGTTAGAACCAGACGAGATAGCCGAAGACTTAACGTACGAGGAGGTACCTGTCAAGATCTTGGATAGGAAAGAACATGTCCTATGTATCGAGGTTATACCACAAGTTAAGGTTTTGTGGAGAAATCATGCTATAGAGGAAATGACCTGGGAATTAGAAACGGAAATGAAAGCGAGGTATCCTCACCTTTTCGAAACACCAGGTACGTACGTCAATTTCGAGGACGAAATTTCATAAGGAGGGGAGGTTGTAAGACCCCGAAATTTTTTAAATAAAAAGGAATTTCCTTTATTTATTATTTTGAAATAGTAAGGGTTGATTTGATTAATGTGGATAGTTAAGGGTTAAATATGCAAATATTTCAAAATAAGCAAGTGGTTATAAAATATTCATTATCGCTTGGGAATATTCGTTTGGTCGTGGAATATTCATGATGTCAGGGAATATTAAATGATAGTAGCGAACCATGTGTGGGCCCCATAACAAAAAATGATTGGATGAAGAAAACGACAAATATAAGTTGTTTTTAAACAACGGCGTAGTTGTTACCGTTAATACTGTTGGAATACCCGGTGGTTAAAACACACTAATACGCGTTGTTGAACGAGAAGACACTGCAGTATTGCACCAATTATTGATTCTTACGTAAGAAGGCACTACTCAATAATGGTTACTGATAATTCTTTGCTCAAAGTATTTTATTGAGTTAATAATTCTTTGCGTTGATATTTTATATCATTGTTGTTTCAATAATTGTCATTACAAGATTTTTCATTATCGAAGCAATAATTCATATTATCTGAATAATATTATTAGATAACATTATTGGCAATGTCTAGAAAGTTACATCTAAGGAGAGGTTTGGTCATCTAATACTTGCGGCCAAGAAGAAGAAATTCTTATTGGAAAGCCCCTCTTTCCTGAGCCGCCTTGGTTGTCAATATTGTGATTTCGTAATATTATTTGTGAATAATTAATTATTGATTTATATGATGAGAAAATAATATTGATTTTATGTGGATATAGATGGAGAAAAATTTTAAAATGACAATTGTTGAAAATTAATATTTTATTATTTTTCCGATAAAATAATTCATTTAAATATATTATTTTAATAATATATTAACGGTGATATTTTTACAACGAATGTGGGATATATGAGTATACGAGGAGGAAGAGTATTTTGTGGCATTAAATGTTTAAAACATGTTAAACATGTAAATTGGACCCCATTTATTGGTGAAATTTGATTATAAACTGTAAAATCGCCTGGTTTGTGGATTTCTGGTCAATTTCTATTTGGAATTTGGAAAAACTTTCTTCTGCAAAGTTGTAGAGAATTGAATTTCCTATAAAAACTCGAGATTCGAATTTTCTGATGAAAGGGCTATTTATTATGAATTATTGAAGTTCAAGCTCAAAATAATTGATTTTTGGGAGTTTAAATTATTTTTGTTAAGAAAAACGTTTTTGTATTTTTTGGACATCATTAACATGTGTGGCTGGTGTTTTGACCAAAAGGTGGGCTAAGGAAAATTTGTATAATTATATTAATATTATATTAAATTTTTTCGCTTTTGTTCTAAGCATTTTCCTATAAATAGGGTCTTAGGTTAGAATTGAAAACACACCGTAAACCCAAGTTTCTCTCTATTTTTCTCTCGATATATTGAGCGTATTCTTGTGAGTATACTTTGAGTAGTGTTAGGCGGCAGTAAGTTCCTTCAAAGACTATATCTTTTATTCCAAATTTGTAAATACTAATCTTTCGAGGTAAGGGATATTATTTTTTTGTAATGATATTATTTCTTCAATATCATTATGCTGAAATGTTGATCTGAAGTTTTTATCAAATTTGGAACTTTTTCATGTCGGGGTTACTATTCATGGGTTACTATTCATGAGTTACTATTCACGAGTTACTATTCATGAGTTACTATTCACGAGTTACTATTCACGAGTACTATTCATAGCGTGAAGATGTTTTTGTGGAATTTCTATCTTTTGGTGTCTGAGTTACTATTCACGTGATATCGGACTATTCACGATACGAGACTATTCACGACATTATTCAATAGAAAAATAAAATTTCTTCTTTTTGTCAAAATATCTATTCTATATACTAGCTTCGATTGATCCATGTTTTGATCATTCTTGAATTTTACACCACTATGATTATTTTTTGAGGTATTTTTGGACGTGGATAAAACCAAGTACGAATCCTTAATCCTTAATCCTTGTCATTTTGTTTCACTTTGGATTCGTTTCTTTAAAAATATTTTTCATCATCCTCGGTCTTAAATGATGATATTATGGAATATCTTTGGCTTGTGGAAAAAAGATGAATGATTTCTTAAGAATATCTTTGGCCCTGTAAAAAAAGATGAATGATTTCTGAAGAATATCTTTTGGCTCAGTCAGCAAAAGATGAGCAGTGTTTAAATGAACATGACTAACTAATGAATATCTTCGCCTGTAGTGCAAAAAGATGAATATTTGATTCCGGATGTATATTGATTGATGTTATAGGGATGAAAGATAGAGCGATGAACTTTTAAATTCATACATAGAAGATAGTAGTTTGCATTCTCTACTTAACTCTTCTAATGAATTATTATTTCCATTGCGAATATTGATTTAAAATTTGTTTCTATTGTATTCTATTATATTTTTCCTGTTCAAGACTAACGATAATTTGTTGTATATTATCTTAGTCATAATATTCTTTCTTGAGCTAGTTGAGCTCACCCTTTTCCTTGTTGTTCCATTTTTCTTTCTCGGGAGGCGAGAATGTAGCGAGTCTTAGTCGGGGTATGGAATGAAGATTCTAGAGAGTTGTTTAGTAGTCCTCACCATTTTGTAAAATAATGAATCAATAATTATGATGGGGATTTATTTGCGTGTGGATATTATCTAGAAGACAATATTATATTTAAACTCATGTATATATATTGTCGTATTTCACACGTCATTTGTATTATTGAAGTTGTAGTTTGCTTCTTGTACCATGTATTTGGCGACTCAGAATGGGTGTTGTGTATACCTATTTTGGGGTCGTCACAAAAGATATTCATTAGAAATCATTCATCTTTGCACTACAGGCCAAAGATATTCAATAATATCATCATTTAAGACTGAGGATGATGAAAAATATTTTTAAAGAAACGAATCCAGTGAAACAAAATGACAAGGATTAAGGATTAAGGATTCGTACTTTGTTTTATCCATGTCCAAAAATACCTCAAAAATAATCATAGTGGTGTAAAATTCAAAAATAATCAAAACATGGATACAATCAAAGCTAGTATCCACAATATATATATTTTAGATGAAAAGGGAAAATTTTCGTTTTTTCGATGAATAGTGTCGTCGATTCGTGAATCTTTGTCAGATATACGTGAATAAGGTATGCATATATCGTGAATAGTATCTCAGACACCAAAAGTTCCAAATTTGATAAAAACTTCAGATCAATATTTCAAAGATAATGATATGAAGAAATAATATCATTACGAAAAAAAATAATATCCCTTACCTCGAAAGACAAGATTTCTAGTAAACACTTGGATATAGGTTATGACTTGAACTTGCACCAGTATAGCAATACTCAAAGTATACTCAAAATACTCACAAGAATACGCCGATAATATAGTAGAGAGAGAAAACTTCAGCTTTACGGTGTGATTTTCAATTCTAACCTAAGACCCTATTTATAGGAAATTGCTTAGAACACCAAAGCAGAAAATTTAATATAATAATATTATATATATTACAAATTCTCTACGCACATTTAGCATCTGAAATCAGCAATCTTAACACATGTTAAATGAGTCCCAACAATGTAAAAAACATTTTTGTAATAAAAAATATTTTAAACTTCCAAAAATTAATTATTTCGGAGCTTCAGAACTTCAATAATTCATAATAAATAGCCCTTTTATCAAAAAATTCGAATCTCGCGACTTTTTATAGGAAATTCAATTCTCTACAACTTTTCAAAAGAAAGTTTTTCCAAATTCCAATCAGAAATTGACTGAAATCCACAAACCAAGCGATTTTAAATATTATAATCAAATTTCGAGTTAATAAATGGGGTCCACCGACATGTTTAACATGTTTTAAATATTTATTGCAACAAAAATACTCTTCCTCCTCAAGATACTACTATATATCCCACATTCGTTGTAAAAATATCACCATTATTATATTATTAAAATATAATAATACATTTAAATGAATTATCTTATCGTAAAAAGATAAAATTTCAATTTTCAACAATTGTCACATTAAAAATTTTCTCCATCTATATCCACATAAAATCAATATTTTTCTTATCATATGAATTAATAATTAATTATTCACAAATAATATTATGTAATCACAATATTGACAACCAGGCGCCTTCCAGAAAGAGGGCTTTCCAATAAAGATTTCTCTCTTCTTGGCCAGCGCAATTAGGTGACCAAACCTCTCCTGATGTAACTTTTTAGACATTGCCAATAATGTTATCCAATAATATTATTCAGATAATATGAATTATTATAGATAATGAAAAATACTCGTGTAATGACAATTTATTGAAACAACAAAGAATTATTGTAACCATTATTAAGTAGTGTCTTCTTACGTAAGAATCAATAATTGGTGCAATACCGGTGTCCATCGTTGTTTTAACCACCGAAGTATTTTAACAAAGATTAACTGTGAATAACTACTTCTGCCGTTATTTTTAAACCACTTATATTTGTCGTTTTCTTCATCCAATCGCTTTCATCAGTTATATTAAAATACAAAAATCTACTTGGCATTTAATACGAATATTCCCCCGACTGTAAAGAATATTCCACGACCAAACGAATATTCCCGACAACAATGAATATTTTATAACCACTTGCTTATTTTGAAATATTTGCGTATTTTACCCATAACTATTCACATTAATCAAACCAACCCTTACTATTTCAAAATAATAAATAGAAAATTAAATTTCATTAATAATAAGTTGGGGTCTTTACAATTGTCATCATCCTCACAATTTTATATTATGTTGAAAGTCATCTATGGCACAGTGCATAGATGGACTTGGTATATGATTATGACTGCAGAGACTATTGGTGTAATCGTGACCGTAATGTTACAAATGATGTGGTAAAATCCTCTCGGTGGCTCAGTAGTGCATTGATGGACGGTTGTTGCACGATCATGACCATTAATGAATACACAAATATTCTTGGCCCGTAGTGCATGAATAATTGTGGTCGTGATACTAAAGAATATCCTTGGCGTAGTAAAATAAGGGGTGATTCGATGATGTAGAATATTTATTAAAGTTGAGTCTCAAATATTATAACAATGATGAAAACCTTTTAAAATCATAAAAGATAGTAGATTTTATTTTCTACTTGACTTTTTTAATGGATTCTTTGGTTCATTGTAGTTAAACTTGATGTTCATTATATTTTATCGGTTTAACACCTTTGTCAGAAAGCTAATGATAATTTATTCGCATTATCTTAGTCATAATATTTCTTATTGAGCTAGTTGAGCTCACCCTTTCTTTCACCGTTCTCTTCTGGAAATGAGAATATATTTGAAGCAGTCAGGGAGCTGAGTAATGGTCCAGAGGATAAGATTAGTAGTCCTCACATTCCATATACGTGAAATAGTGTGATAATAATTGTAATGAGGACTCCTTTTGAGTTTGTATGATCTCAAAGTAGACAATATTTGTATTCAAACTCACGGTTTATGTCAGTATTATACATTTACGCTTTATATTAGTAAGTTGTATTTAAATTACATGCAATGTACGATCCGACTACCCAAGATGGGTGATGTATACCTAATTTTGGGGCGTACAATGTCGGACAATTTAAAGTATTAAAAACGTATTTAAGCCAAAATATTAATATGTAAAATTACATAAAATTATAAAGATAACATGTCATATTATACGTATTTAAAAAAAGTATAATTCATATTTATATAATAAAATATTTTTTATATAAAATCACAGGATATATCATTTCCTACTATGTTACTAGTATGATCAGTGCACATATCTTAGCCATCAGTTATGGTAGACACCAACCAAATTTAAATATTTTTTTTAAATTTAGGAGTCATTTTACGTAACTAGTTGACATTAGAATTTCTTATTTTCTTTTGACTTTATCTTTCACCTCACAAAGCATCAAAGGAACAATCATATCATTTTTTAATTATTATTTTCTTTTGTGAAATTTATTTTTCTTTTTCATGTGATTTATTTTCTCTACGAGATGACTGATTTCTTTCTCTTTTATAAGAAGATTTCATTATCATATTTTGGGAGATTTTGCTTTCTCTATTTGAGAGATTTTGTTTCCTCTGTGTTGAGAGATTTTTTTTGTTCTCGACACTTTTTCCCGTGCATAAATTATTGAAAATTAATTATTCAGAATTGAATGCTGCGCTTCCATTACGGCTTGTTCTTCTGTTGCCACACCGGAGAACGGGTTGAATATACGTATTCAGTTAAATATTATTTTGAGAATGTGACTGTATTTCAAGAATTTATTTGATGTTCATTAGCATTGTTGCTACGATTAATCTTTTTTTTCTCTTCTGATTATGTATTATTTTATTAAAAAGAATTACTTTTGAGTTCTAGACTATTTGATAAATAAAAAACAATCATTGTTTTAAGTTTTTACAAGTCAACTGTCCCAACACATGTGGTGCGGCATATCTCAATAAAAGAAAATCTAGTACCAAATTAAAACTACGTTTTATATTTGTTTATTTCAAAGTACTATATTTTGAAGTATTATTGAATATTAAATTTTATTTATAAAATTGAATATTAGCGCAACTTTATTTAATGTTAATTAACATAATTATAATTAGTGTAAACTATCTACCAACTAATTATAAACTTCATTATTTTTAATAAAATTATTAGACGACCTTTGCTTCATCTAAATAGGTGTCATCTCACTTTATCACCCTTTTGAATGTTATCTGCAACATTGATACTGAGAAAAGTAAAGGCATGGATTCGCAAAAGTAAATATGATAGTTCGAGAAGATTTTAATGTGGACCCCACTTATTATTTACGTAATTATTTTTTATAAATTATTAAATTTATTTATAAAAATATCAATTCTCGTAAAAAATTCAAAAAATTAGTAGATTTTTTCCCAAAACTCTCAATTCACAAATTCAAAGAGAATACTTTTATTGAAAGGCAATAAATACATTTTATTTCTCATTATCGGTACTCTGTATTGAGCTTAGAATAAACCATTTACGTATTAATATATTTTTGTAATCAAGCAAAAGACAATTCAATTTTTAGTTTAGTGAGTTAATTTGGTCAGTCGAGCCGACTTAAATGGATTTAGTCTATTTTTATTAATGTGTTTATTAATTTTTATTTTATTTTTCATTTTATTCACTTAGTCTCTTAATACCAAATTCTTTCTCTTCATTTTCCCTTTTTTATTGGACAACAAAATTTATTCTCTCTTCCTTTTTTCATTTTAATTGGACAACAAAAATCAATGGTCTAGTACTTTTAACTTCATCAACACATATATTTACAACTCTAATAATATACATTGAATAAAAAAATTTATTCACATTTTAAAATTCATATAATTACATATATTTTTCAATATAAACATATTATCCACGGCCATAAAATTTACATATATTCAATATTACTTAGTAACGTGAATAAAAGAAAATTATTTTAAAATTAACTCCGCGTCTCGCACAAATTACAGACTTATTTAATATAAAAGACTGCAATTGCTAAAATATGAAATACATTTATCATTTAGTTATTTTTATTTATATTTAAAAATTATATCTAAGTATATCAATTTGAAAAGGAATAGATTTTTTTTTTCTTTTTGGTATGTAGGAATCAGATTCATCAATACCTTCCGTTAATATAATAATCTTCGTCTTTTCTTCTCGTATCAAATTATAAAAAATAATACTAGAGATATAAACTATTTTATAAACTGTTGATGTGATATATTTCAATCAAAGACTATATAAAATAATTTATTAATTAAAATTACATAAAAAAATATATTTAATTGATAAATTATTTATAAAATAATCAGTATCATATCGTATATCACTGCCGGGGTTACCGAGACTCCAACTTCCCTGGGCCCGGGAAAAGAGGCGTATTTTAGCCACGCCGCCACGTCACAATCAATGAGTCCGAGTCAGCGGAGCAGCTTTGTCTACGTGAGTTGGGTTCCTTTCACTTCATGAATCCTCCCGAGTTATGGCAAAAGAAAGAAAGGAAAAAACACGTTTTTAAACTTTTTATATCTCTCTCTAAAAGTTTCTCCCTGCAAGTATTAATAATTCATGAATGGCGTCTGCAAGCGCTAATTTGAGTTCGTCTTTTTATTTCGAGGAAGAAGAGCATAAACCTGTAAGTATTTGTTTTTCCATAGCTTAGTGAACCAATTACATACATACATACATACATGTATATATGTAGAAATTCATTCTGTCATAGAGGAATCTGAAATTGGTATGTAATTTCTACTGTTTCGTACCAGAAGGTTGTATGTTTAATCTTTTTGTTTTTGGGTTTTCCATTTGGTAATTTTTTTTGACTGTAAAGAAAAATGAGGAAAGGAGGAAAGGGGAGGAATTTGAATTTTTGGATTTATAGCTTTTTGCTGCCAGAGAATTTGAACCTCAGTTGGGATTAGTCTGATTTTATACATTTGGGAATTCGAGATATATTCATTGCAATCTTTTTAGTTTATAGTTTTGTTTATCAGCTGTCTAAGTTGCAAATTTTACATTTTCAGGTGTTTGATTGCTAGGGATCTGGATGTTGAATTGAACAGTATTAGTTGTGTCTTACTTGGAGTTTGGTGTAGTTGAAGACAATATTTTGCTAGTTTACAGGGTTACTGCAACTGGGATAGTAACAACTGCCTTCCTCACGTATGGCTGAAGACAGCCTGCGGGTTGGTGGGCTTTCTTCTGGGTTGGCCGTGGTATTAAATGGTGAAGATAGGAAAGAGAGCTCTTGGAAAAACCGTCTTGTATCGTATTGTGATGATTTTGGTGACCAGTCGGTGGAGAGAACTCTTGAACACATATTTGATCTCCCTTATAAAACAATTAATCCGTTGACTTGTCCAATTGATGCTAGAGTAGTCCGTTCTGTAATAAAGAATGACATCTTTATGTATCTTGAAAATATGAAAAATGTTGCAAGACATAGGCATGGGGTGTCTATCACAGGTGATGGATGTGAACCTCACATAGTTACAATTAAAGAATCTAGTTTTTGTGGTGATATTCGAATAGTCAAGTCGCCTTTGCTTTTGGAGAGTCATGCCATGTTCAGTAGTGCAAGGGCCAATGCTTGTGTATGGAAAGGAAGATGGATGTATGAGGTTGTTCTTGAAACTTGTGGTATACAGCAGCTTGGATGGGTGACTATGTCTTGTCCTTTCACTGAACAGAAAGGTGTTGGGGATGCTGATGATTCTTATGCATATGATGGGAAAAGGGTCAGTAAATGGAATAAGGAAGCTGTGGCTTATGGTCAGTCGTGGGTAGTTGGTGATGTAATTGGATGTTGCATAGACTTAGATTGCGATGAGATTTCATTTTATAGAAATGGTGTTTCGCTTGGGGTGGCATTTGCTGGGATTCGCAAGATGGTGCCTGGACTGGGGTATTATCCTGCAATTTCTCTTTCTCAGGGTGAAAGGTGCGACTTAAATTTTGGGGCTCGTCCATTTAGGTATCCTATTGAAGGATTCCTTCCGATTCAGGCTCCGCCATCAACAAATTCCATTGCTACTTATTTGCTGCGTTGCTTTTCAAGACTGTTGGAAATTCAATGCATGGAGAGGGCAGATTTCCACTATGTTGAGAAATTGAGAAGGTTGAAGAGGTTTGTGCCATTTGAAGACCTTTTTTACCCCGTCTCTTCAGTGATATCTGAGGTGTTATTTTTTTCACTCAATGTGGATGCCACGAGTGCAGAATATATAACATGGGGTCCACTTTTATCTTTCATTATGGGAGTTTTCAGAATGCATGCACCTCATGACTATAGAACTTTGGACAGAGTACTTGATATCTTGTTAGACCTTCAAGGATCAAGATTGATATTTGAGTACATATTTAATGCTCTTGCATGTCGTTGTAAAACAGCATCACTCATTCTAACAGAGTGCCCTTTTTCTGGATCATATCCCTATCTTGCATTGGTGTGTCACATGTTGAGACGGACAGAGTTGATGATACTTTGGTGGAAGTTATCAGATTTCGAATTCTTGTTTGAAGGCTTTCTATCACAAAAGATTCCGAACAAGCAGGATCTTCAATGCATGATGCCTTGTGTTTGGTGGCCGGGTTCATCTGAGGACATGTCCTATGAAAGTAGCATGATGCTGACCACTACGGCCTTATCTGAAGCAGTCAGTAAGGTATGCCCTTATCTGGAAAAGTTTGCTTCTTAAACTTTAGAATTTCAATATTCTTGCACAAGCTACATAATGAAACCAGAACAGTTCTGAAATTGATATTATATGTTACAATATTAACAGCTTATCATGCCAGGTGCAGGAGATTCAAAAAAGAAACGTGAAAGAAAGGAAACCTATTTGACTATGGTATTCTTTTTAATAATATATTTGATTGTGTCTATCATGTCAAGAGACTTGAGCAACTGGAGAATGGGGAGACAAACGAACAAATCATTGCTTTGCTTATCCTTTTTGCGTTTTAGTTTATTTTTGTATTGTCTTGTTGCTTGGGATGTGTAGCTTTCCCTTTGGAGTGTTTGGAAAGAATTGGGTGTGCATTTGCTTTGGATGAAGATATGTTGTTAATTTGCTCTTGAAAATTTGGAAGCAAGAGCAATGCAAACTTTTGTGTAAGTGTGCTTCCTTTCAATTTTGTGGGGAATTGTCAATCAAATAAATGATACTATTTTACCGCATGGACAATTAGGCATCCAACCTGTAAGTGCAACGACCCAATTGCAAGAGCGGTTTTTAATGATTGGAACTTCCCCTTTCATCTTGGTAGAAACTTGATATCTTTATTTCGTCTTAGCTAATCCTTTTTTTTTTCTTTCCTTCTGACAAGGAATCTATTTAAGGCTCACTTTAGTCCTCTTTCAGTGCTATGAAAGCTATCTCCTATTCGTTCATGGGAGTTGGCTCGTCTTCTTTCCTTCCTCCCAAAACAAAAGAAGTAAGCCTTCTGGGATTATTTTATGATCTAGGTTTGATTCTGTGGTCATAATGCCTTTCCTTGCTTCTATAAGTTTTGTGCCCAGTAGATAAACTATTGAGTGTATAGTCATTTCTCTGGAGTTTTCCGAGCTAAAAACAAGCCATCAGCATCAATACATACCAAAGAAAATTTAATTGTAAATGCTAACTTTATTGTTTAGCTGTTTTTTTTTCTTTTTCTTTTTAGCGATATAATATCATTATTACTTGATTTTTACACTTCGGTCTTTAGGTTTAAGATATGAAGTTTCTTTCGAGCTGGTTCCTAGGCCTAATGGAACTTGGGGAAATGATGGAGTGTTTGACATTTTTTCATGTCTGTATTTCACATTATGGTTGTTTATAAAATTGTTCTCAACAGGGAGCCTATAGTTCTACTAATGAATGTTTCACATTAAAGAAACACATTTGATAATGCAGAGTCAAGTTTGTCATGTTTCCATTAATAACTGCACATTCCTTTTGAAGATTGAGGAGAAGCATAGGGACCTCTGTCGCTTAGTCATGGAATTCATTCCACCTACAGCACCTCCTCAGTTGCCTGGTTCAGTATTTCGAACTTTTCTACAAAATCTTATCTTCAAGAATAGGGGAGCAGATCATAATATGCCGCCTCCTGAAGTATCAAGCAACTCGGTGATTGTTTCTCTGTTCACCGTTATTCTTCATTATTTATCAGAAGGTTTTGGTCTGGAGGGCATCTGTGGCTGGATGAAGGGCGGTGGTATTGATGCAGGACCTGATGTTGGTTTTCTTCACAGGGGCGGCCAACAAAGTTTCCCTGTTGCCTTGTTTCTTAAAAGTGATCCTCATCGAGTTGACATCTCTAGGCTTGGAGGATCATACAGTCATCTGGTAAAATGTCATCCTATAAGTTATGACATGGAAGATGAAGTAATTCGATGGGAGGAAGGATGCATGGATGGCGAAGAAACTAGAGTAACTCACTTAGGTAGGCAGAAGCCATGTTGTTGTTCAAATTATGATGATTTTGCAAGAACTTCAAAGAATCCAATCAGATATACAGCCAAAAGTTCTAGGGGCCATTGCAGCTCTCTTCCAGAGAGATCTGCTCATATTGCTGTAGAATGCAGTACTGGAAATTTGAATGATGACGTAGCTGATAAACCCAGCTCAAGTGATCAGTCTGAATCTGGGTATGGTTACCGGCCGGTGCAACAGGTGAGGATTATGCCTTTGGAGAGCACTTCATCTTCCGCAACACTAAAAGAAGAGGAACTTCTAGATGCAATGCTTTTATTATACCATTTAGGTCTTGCGCCAAACTTTAAGCAGGTGAAAATCTTTGCATAAATACATCAGTCCATGTTTTCCTTCAATCTCATCTGAAATTATGCTTTGTATTTCAGTTTTGAATAAACTTTGAAGTGGTAGTGTTACTTAATAGCTATTTTTTCAAATTTATTTATGTGAGTAGCATACTGCATAAGATATAAGATATGAATATGCAATTTCAAAAATGAAGATGAAAAATACTTGATATGATATATAGCTAATAAAGAAATCGTCCTACTTAAGTGACCCAGTCGTTGGCCAGTTTGTATACGTTGATTCTTTATTGATATTCAGCCAGTCAACCCTTGGAATATATCTGTGGTGTAAGGTGTTATATTTAAATGTTTGTGGCACATATAATCATCTGTACTGATTACTGAGGTTAGTATAGTGAGAGAATGGTGAATAGCATACATCAAATTATTGAAACGAAGTCTATGCTAAATGGTTTGCTTCATTTTTTAAGCTAGTCATTTCTTGAAACTCATACCTGTTAATACTAATAGTTTTAGAACTCAAATAAACAGAAGTATGACCCTATAGAAGGGATCCATAGAAGTAAAATCAACAGGCTAATTTATAATCTAATATTAGTTACAAACACTTTCTGGGTTTGCACTTGTACCTAGAATTCATTTGCTTATTATGTGTAAAATTGATTCTACACTGATCAGTGCAGTTTCTGTTATAACGCATGTGCGCTTACCATCCAACAACTCACCGTTATATTTCTGCTTCTTTTCCTCCTTTGTGCAACATCAACGGCCTCCAAGCTTGTGGGGCAACTTTTGTACCATTCAAAAGTGCTGATGATTTTATGTGTTATTTTTTATCTGTTGCTGAGGTATCGGACAAAAATACCTGATATAATTCCTTTGCATTGTAGGCATCCTCGTATATTTCTCATCAGTCACAATCAATTTCTCTCCTGGAAGAAACTGATAAGAATATAAAAGAGAGAGCTACAGGAGAGCAATTAAAGCGGTTGAAGGAAGCTCGCAGTGTTTATCGAGAAGAAGTCATGGATTGTGTTAGAAATTGTGCCTGGTAAAATGATTGGCGAGAAACATTTGTTTATGTTGCTGACCTTCAATATGTTTTTGACATACATTCCTATGTTCCTCGAATGCTATTTTTTTTGACAAGTATATTGTGCATAGATGTTAACCCTATGTGGTGGGAGAAATGGAAGAAGCCTTACGAAATAACATACAGTTCGCTAGTTCGAGTCCCCATACTTGGGCCAAAATTAACTATCATAAATGAAAATAAAAAATGGTGTAAAGATATTAATTAGTGCTGCTTTATTAAATTGACCAACTGCAGATGTACTGTCTGTTTCTGACTGTAATTTATGGTACAGTTCTATGTTACCCGTTCATGACGATTTACTGCTATTAGGTTTATTTGGTAGATTTTGGGTCATTATGTATTTTTGGCTTTATAGTTAACATCTTCGTACTAAGCAGCAGGGGAGTTATGAATAGCTATACAAAGAGGACTGTCAGTTTGTAGTGCGTGTTTATATTACTATAGCAGCAACCAACTTTTATTTTTTGGATTCTTTTTTTTTCTGTTCAAATTTCACTTATTAGGAGTTAAGTCTGTTTAGATTAGCTTATCTCAGGGAGTCGGAGCCCAGAATAATATTTATTATCATGGTTTTTGAATTATATTTAACAGGTTTTAATTATGTTAGTTAATGAAAATTGAATTGACAATTGCATTGTAAATGTTTGATACCAAGCAATTGTAATAATCTTCTTTGGTACTTTCGTCTCCTTGTGTCTCCTTTAGGCTTCATCCAAACTTCAAACCATTAAACCAAACCTTAGTTTGTTTTCAAATCCTAAATTCTTTGTAAATTCTTAAACTTCCACTTCTTTCCTGCTATACTAATTCACTTGTAAGCTCCTTTCTCTAACTTAGTGCTGCAACTATATTATGACGGCCTCTCTGTTACCAGTGCAGTTGAGCTTGTTTCTTATTTGTCATCTATCGTAAATTTTGGACTACTCATTTAATTCAACAAACTGAGTTTAGTAATTGATTGTTTTGCGTTGTTTATACTCCTTTCTTTTGTTTTGTATGACAGGTACCGTATCTCTCTGTTTACTAGATGGAAGCAACGGGGAATGTATGCAGCATGCATGTGGATTGTTCAGTTACTTCTGGCTCTTAGCAAATTGGATTTAATCTTCATCTATATTCCGGAATTTTATCTGGAAACTTTGGTAGGTAAAGTTGCCTCTCCCCCCTTTTATATATAATTAATAAATTATTGCTTTCTTCTCTTGTGCCAGTATATGTATCTGTGAGGCTTCAACTTTTCATTATGATTATGAATTCTTCAGCTTGTGCTATAGAAGTTTTTAGTTTATTAGTGCATACAGATAAGTATAATTTTGAAATTTTACACAAACTTTTTGGTTGTGAAGAATTGGTAACTGTAGATTGAGACTCGGAAGGCATCATCCAGATTAATGAGTTACTCTGCTATGCTGATTTTGTATTGTTCAGACTTCATATAGCAATATCCCTGTTATGTACGTAATCTTGCAAAAACTGATGTAATTAATCGCTCTCTATCTGTTTTTTTACAACAGATTCTTAGCCTTTGTGTACCTGCTTATGCAATTATTAGTTTATTACACATGTGATCCTTCCCTTTTCTTTGTTTAGTTTTTGCTTCCTCCATTGAATCTCCTCTGTTTTATAGTAACTAGTAAACTGAACTTCATCACTTCCGCTAGAGGGTTATGTCATGAGTATTTTGTTGGAAAAAATTCTCAGAAAATAGGTTTTTAAATAAAATCAGGATATCTTTATTGTTTTATACGAAACAACAAATATATATACACAATGTATCTAAAGAGTGAATTCGTTACCTAGTGCTTGGTTGGATTACCACGTTTTGATTATTCTCAAGATCTTCCCTCCTATGAGCTTATACTCAATCTGGGAAAAATTCTAACTTTGTGGTCCTAGATCGAAAAGAGCAAATTTGGTATTTTCTTCCGATAAAAAAAAAAAAAACCCTAATCAAACTTTGTTTTAAAAGTCCTAGGCTGAAGAGAAAATACAAAATTTTTGGTATGTCATTTATTTTGATAAAAAAAAGATATTTAATCCACGGGAATTTCCAATCAATGTAAAAGTTTGGTTATATAATAACATTGATGAAGACTTACAAAATAGTAATAAGGACTTTTTCTCTTAGGAAAAGTAACATTGATCCTTACATTCTCTTGAGAATCGATCCATATTAAGCTAGGAAGGGATCCTAAGGGTTCCTCTTCCGACTCAATACTTATCTAGATATTATTATTTAATAATAATATTCAAAATAAAAATAACAATTAATTTACTAAATAATTTCTACCGTGAATTAATTAAATAAATCATGCACTTAATAAATCCGTAAATAATTAATTAAATAAAATATCTATATAATTAAATATATTTAAAATAATTTTATAAGTCCATAATTTATCTCTATTTGATCATAAATTGATTTAAATTCAATCCTTTTAATAATAAATATTAAAAGACTATTCAAGATTCTATGATCAATGATAAATTATCTTATGAAAAATCTTATAGATGTTTTGACAATAATAATGTTCTTAATATTAATTATATACATTAATCGACATTCGAGGTATTAATTTTACGATATAATCTCACTCATTGGAACATCAAATTAATATATATAACAATATTAAGTCCACTATTATTTCAAAATTAAGAAATTTTACAAATTAGTATTTATGTGAAAATTTTTTATAAATAAAATATTATCACATGATCCGTTTAAATACAGATTAATGCACTAATACTTTAATTAGAAGTTCAACTTCCATGATCAAGATAAACCACCTCTGTGAAAGTACTATAACCTACAACATAATATCTCCAAATCATCCTAGGTTATAAACCAATAATTCTTTATTTATATATTACATATGATTTATATCTTTTGTGTATAACATTTATTTATACACATAAGCCATAACATATATATATAATACGGAGATATACATAAACAAACTAAATGATCATTAATTACTTTTATTAATAAATCAATGTCCAATATAAATAAATAAACATTAAATAAATAGGATTTTTATTCCAACATAATTCATCTTTGGAAAAGAGATGGAAAGGAAAGTTTGTATGTTTTTCAAGATTATTGTTGCGAACTTTCTCGGAAACTTGTGCATTTTGCTATTTAACTTCAAATTTTTATATTCTTAGTACAGTTAGTTTACTATTTTAGTGTTCCATACACATTTTAATCTATTGTTAAAATTCTTCCCGGCTATTCATTGGTTTTTTCTTTTATGGAACATGCAGGTTGATTGCTTCCATGTCTTGCGTAAGAGTGATCCTCCATTCGTCCCCTCTGCAATATTTATCAAGCAAGGGCTTGCATCTTTCGTATGTCTTCACTGAGCATTTTGTTTATCACATGCTAGATTTACACTTATGAAATATGAACATAGAAACTAGAGCTTTCTTAGTGCTATTTTTTGGAAATCACATAAATTCTCAGATGAATGAAAACGACATAAGACAGTTAGGTATCACACAGGCAGACATCGGCACAGGGAGATGCACTTATATGACACAAACATATACTTCTACTGTTTTTGATTTAATTGTTTTCAATATTAACAATATCACAGTGATGAAATATTATTGTAACTATATATACTACACTCCATTATAGATATTTATTTACAGACGGCAGCTATATCTTGGCATGCTTTGCCATGCTTGTTGCATCATGGGCTTTTCTTTAAAGCAGTTTGGGCCTTTAGGGGGTATGTTTGTCCTCTTTCCAAGAGTATTAGTGAAGGCTCCTCTATGAAGTGTTCGGATAATAGGTCTCATGCGGAGTGAGAAGTCTCGGCTAAAGTTGAAGACTGAAACTTTTAGACACTTGAGAACTGTTGAATACGATGATTATAACTTCAGAATATCTTAAAATTTTGTATCTGATATTGTTAGAGATCCTCCAAGAAATGTCGTGGTACTTGGAATATTATATTGCAAATTTGTAGCTGAAATTATTGGTGAAGAATCGTGCTCGCTGTGCTTATTAATTGAGTTCCATATTCAGTATGCTTGTGCTTATTATTGAGGTCTTTTTCTTTGTCTAAGAAGAAACATTTCTTGGCATGTAAGCTAGTAAATCTCTTGTGAGTGTGCTACATTGATTCTACTTCTCATTTTGGCTTCTTCTTTTTTCCTGAATATGCTTATCATTTCCTGCACGGATAGTCGAATATGGGTTTTGTATGATGTAGGATGTTTGATATCCCAAGATTGGAAATTTATATCAAAAGATAATTTGTTCATATCAAAGCTAGAAAAGGTGATAAAGTTTTGGAGGGAGGAAGGATACT
Source organism: Panax quinquefolius (assembly GCA_020205615.1). Taxonomy (NCBI): domain Eukaryota; kingdom Viridiplantae; phylum Streptophyta; class Magnoliopsida; order Apiales; family Araliaceae; genus Panax; species Panax quinquefolius. The sequence continues at coordinate 34,532,319 of CM035169.1, forward strand.
AATATGCTTTGGAAGCGTGCAATCTTCGGTCTTTTTGGGGGACATGGACTAATTGCAATGCTCGGATTTTAGAGAGAGTTATTTACTTTACACTATATTCTGAATAGGATTTTTTTTTCTTTCTTTTGTATGTGCCTTTTCATGGGAGCCTCTGTCAGTAGTTTGAGCATGTTGAACTCTAAATCGATATGGTTTCCAACTAAATTATGTTTGGTATGTCTTGTCCATCAGGTTACTTTTGTTGTTACCCACTTTAACGACCCAAGGATATCAAGTGCAGAACTGAGGGATCTTCTTATCCAATCTATTTCTGTACTGGTACAGTACAGGGATTTTTTGGTTGCTTTTGAGAGCAATGAAGCAGCTACCCTGAATATGCCTAGAGCATTGTTGTCAGCATTTGATAACAGATCCTGGATCCCCGTAACAAATATACTTCTTCGGCTGTGCAAGGGTTCTGGCTTTGGTTCTTCCAAGCATGGGGAATCTTCAACATCGTCAGTTGCTTTTCAGGTGAATTGATGAACCTTGCGATGACTTCTGTGCTTTTTTTCCTTTTCCTGATCTAATTTATTCTAGAGGGACTCTGATACTTAAAGTTTGTGCATTTTGGGTTTTGATTTTAAAAGAAATTGCTGCGGAAGGCTTGCATCCAGGATGAAGAATTATTCTCAGCTTTTCTTAATCGCTTGTTTAACACCCTGAGCTGGGCAATGACTGAGTTCTCTGTTTCGATTCGAGAAATCCAGGAGAAATACAAGGTAGGGTACTTATTAAAAATGTTAGTATGTTGCCAAGGTTACTATTAACACTAAATGGTGCATATTTTCATATATAAATCTATATTTTTCATGTTCAATAAAGATTTTGAAAGCATCTGGAAGTGAAGTTGTAGTTGTCATGTTTGATTTATGAGCGTTGTGATATTTATAGTCTACATGGTAGTTTGCTGGTGTAAGATGATGTGTTTGGCTAATTATGCTTGTTGTTCAACATATGTTGTGCCAAAGATGGCAAATTCTTGGATTGGCGACTATAGAAGCAACATTGGCAAACACATTCCAATGTTAATATAGTTCGACATGGGTCAGTCTTTGTTAGTTACCATGTGAATATTTTTTATGCTTTTCTTTTTTTACGATTGGCCAACTAGGGATTTTTCTAATTATTTTCCTATCAAATGATGGAACCGATATAAAAGAGGATGTGTATCTACTTGGTGGGTCAATAAGCGAATCGCATAATTTCTTCAGATGCTTCTCTATGCAAAGTCTGTGGTTATTTAAGAGGCTATGATTGATCTATACTCACATGTATCTAGTCAACTTCTCACGATGAAGGTCCATCTTAGATCGAATCCGACTTTTCACTTACAATTTTCAGAACCACGGGTTCCATGTTGGTGTTACATCTATGAGGAAGGTGATAGTTAGTTGGGCAAACTGATTCATAAGATTTCCGAACTATTTGAGATCTATAGTTTGATCTTTCTTGGGATCTGTAAATTTGAGTTGGCAAACTTGAGTCATGAATTAGTAATCACGAGTGAGGAGTCAGTCCAGGGAAGTATAGCTTCTGGTATAAACTTTGTCCCATTTAAATGAGTCTATCCTATTTCTGGATGATCTTTGAATAATTAGAGTCCTTGTTAGGTTGTATGATTAGAAAACATAGGTGATGTTTTGTCCCTTGATAATTTGGGGTTTATGCTCCCAGATTAGGTTTGTTTTAATTCTGAGATATGCATTTAAGGACGTGGACTCTGTACCTTACATTTTTAAACTTGAAGAATAAAAGAAAATTAAAAAATATGGAATGTGTTTGTTATGGAAAAATTACTAGTTATACCAATTGAGATGTTATCTTAAGGAACGCATAAGTTATTTGATACTTATTTAGCCAAATGATCTCTCTCTCTCTCTCTCTATATATATATATATATATATATATATATATATATATATATATATTTGTATCTTGGTTTCCTTGATATTTTGTCTTTTGACCCCTGGGGTCTATTATGTCATAGAAATTTAGTTAACACAAGGCCGGGACATGAGTTACTGGTGAAGAAGATTGAAGTTCTGCTTTCTGATTCTGTTAGGTTCCCTCTTGTGCTAGTAGAAGATAAGATTTGAACTCGCATGTTTACCTCATGTGAGACTTACTGCGTTATTATTCTATGATTTATCAGTTTTTAGAGCCATTTATTATTTATTGATGATTTATTAGTTTTCCTTTCGCTTACGGGTTTATTTTCTGTTTTCCTAACAATTTGCCTCTTGTTCCCCCTTCATATTTTGTTTACGGCTGTTTTGAAACATTCCTTTTCAGATAATGGACTTACGGCAGAGGAAATGCAGCGTCATATTTGACCTCTCTTGCAATCTTGCAAGAGTGCTAGAGTTCTGTACCGTGAAATCCTCAAGCATTTCTATCAGGGACGGATATGAACCTTCGTAGATTGATTGAATTGATTGTCTTTACTCTTAATCACTTAACTTCAGTGGCTGATCCCGAGTTCTTTGAATTGTAAGTTTTCGTTAATGGATTTTTCAGCTATTTATGTCAACTAACTCTCTGTATATGCCATACGCCTTCAAAAATAAGCTAGAAAATATTGCAAATATCCTTTTATTTAATGAGGGAAGTAATACCTGAGTTGTTCCCCCTCACAGCCTCGCTATCTAGTGCTGCTCTTTTTTATTATGCCTTATGATGTTGAGCAACTACGTTTCATCATTTGAATTACAAATGATAAACACAAAATAAATTAAAATTCCTGTTTTTCCTCGCTAATCTTTGCTTTGTTGAATTTACACGAGAATTTTAGGAGAGCTACTTTTCTCAAGTGCTCTTTTTTTATTTCCACTTGTTATATGGTGGGTGAACTCCTTGTCCACCCTCGTTGAGCATCCCTTACATATTGCATGTTGTTACTGCAGGACACTTAGACGACTTGGTCAGTCTCTAGAGAAGGTAAACCGAGGAATGATATTAGCACCACTTGCTGGCATTATCTTAAATTTGTTCGATGCTAGTATGGACACAAAGCAGAATGATATTGTTGGGGTATTTGCAAGTATGGACTGCCCTGATACTGTTCTTTGTGGTATCTCTTGGATACAATTTAAGTATCTCTTGGATCTCTTTAATTTACAGGTTTACACGCATATATGTGCGGATCTCTGGATAAATATTATGATATGCTTTAGTAATTGAAATTAATGTTTGGAGCACATAACATCCAAATTTGATTGTCCAAGATTTTAGTTTGACTTGGTAGTAACTTAGACTATATTGTAAAGCTTTAAATGTATGTTGCTCCATAAGTAGGAGCCAGATTGACCAATCAAAAAAATAGTAGGGTAACAGATTGATCAACCCAACTCATCCAAAGCTGCTCCTCTTCCTTCTGAGACTAATGACCAGATATTATTAGGGCTGTACATGAACTGGCTGCTTGTGAGCGGGACTCGTTAATGCCTGGCTCAGACCATCTCGAGTCCGTTTAGCAAGCTGAGCTTGGTCAATCTCTGTGCACACATATATATAGTTGAGTTGAGCTCGTATTCCTCCTTGTCTGGCTCGACTCAACTCATTTAAAACCCGACTAGGGATCGACTCGTTTAATTGGACTCAGGACCAACTCGTCTTAGCCAGATTATATACAGTACATATTTTATATTACTTGTTTAATTATTTATTCAGAACTTAGGAAAAAATGAACACATTTGACTGGTATTATTTTTAACTCTTCTTTAGAGTGTGGCACATATTATAACTTATAAGACGTTCTGAAATCATATTTAGATTTTATTCTTTTATATATCTTAATATATTTTAATATATTCAAATGTTATAATTTTAATTATATTATAAATATTTTAAAGAGTAATGTTAAATATACTTTTGATACGTCTTAAAAGCCATGCCTTTACTTTTAAAAAAAAAAGAGTTGCAAATAATGTGGGAAGTAGGGAGTAATACGTTATAAATATAAATAATTAGCTCGGTTAAAGCTCAACCTGAACAAAGAGAGCAACTCGTGTATTACCGAGTTGATCTTGTCCCACCAAATTAAAGCTTGCTCTACTTGACTGGACTTGTTTAAATATTAGTCAAGCAGTTTGCCAAGCCAAAACTCGATTGGACTCTGCTTCTGTATTGTCCTAGAATTTGTGAACGAGTATAATTCTATCCACTGGCTTTTTATTTATTTATTTGCAAGTCGAAACTTTATGGCAAGACACTTCTAAGTGCACTAACGTGTAAGCAAAAACCCATCGTCTGTTGAGATGGACTTTCTTTTAGTAAGTGCAGAAGTAATAATGATGGGGAAACCAAAATAAAGATTTTTATCATAACAAAATGTATGAAAAAGATATATTATACAAAAGAAGTTAGCGTTGGATATTTACATGCATTGATTATAGTTATACATATACTCATTTGTACGCATTTCGTGTTGACATGGTGAAAGCTTGGGTACATTATTATTATGTAACCCCTTATTACAGTTCCTCTCTGTTCTCGTTTGATCCATTACTCACTTCATGCATTGAATTTATGCTTGTTTGAAAGTGTGTTGTGGATTTCAGTTTTCCCAACTTCTCTCGGAAAACCAGGGTTTAGCCTGTGTGGGATTTTATGCAATTTTCAGTGTGCAAGAATAGTTTGGACGGATTTCATTGGATAATAAGAGCTTTTGTGCTAGTGTATGTCATTGTTTTGGCTTGCCACAGATTATGCAATTACATATTTCAAACTCCTGCAGCTTGTCCTATATTAACTTCAAATTTATAGTTTGAGTGTTTTTTTTACAATGGTTGGTTCTCTATTGTTAATTTGCAGGCCGCGTCCTTCGGGGGGGATGTTCATCTTGAAAAACTAAGACGGCTAGAAAAAATTTCAAGCCATCTTATCTGTCGAATCGAATCACATGAATCTGAGAGGATAGGAGGATGCGAGGGAGAAGGCGATGATAGAACATGTTGCATTTGTTACGCATGTGAAGCAGATACCAGATTCGTGCCATGTTCCCATGCATCTTGCTTCGGCTGCATTTCCAGGCATCTTCTAAATTGCCAGAGGTGTTTCTTTTGCAATGCAACAGTTGTGGAAGTTGTTCAAAATGAGCTTCTCTTCTCTTTTAATGGGACTGGTTAGGTGGAACCAGTAGTTGAAGGTGGTTCAAAAAATATATTTAGGAGAATGGGATGTTAAAAATATAAGTAGAATGGATTCTATAGGTGTGAATTGTATAAGAAGAGAGTATATTGGAATGGTCAGGAATTTTGTAGGGAAAGCTGAGGCCATTATTTTGTATATACGAGATGAAAATGGAAAATAAAATCTCTTAAATTAAATATGGGATAAAAGTTTTTTATTATATTTTGAGTAGATTCCACGTTAAATGTTCATTTTTTTAATAACCAAATTTTTATTTTTTTTTCTATTATATATTAAAGGTTTGAGATAATTTATAATAATCTCCATATTTAATGAAACTAAATGGATATTTTCAAATATTTTTTAATACGTGAAAATCACCAATCTTATATTATTTATGAAAAAATAAATGTGGATATTAGGTTTGAGATGGTTTATAATAATCGACTAAAACTAAAAAAAAAGAAAAATATTTTAAGAAATCGATGATCCTATATTTTGAACCGATGATATATTGTTTTCATATTGCCGGGCAAAAAATAAGAGAACTTTCAAAAATACCTTATGAAATATTTTCTTAATTTTTAAAATTTATGACCAAGTATTTTAATGCAAACCTTGTCAAAAAAAAATAAAAATCTTATTTTATTTGGGAATTATATTCAACTTAATTGTTATCTTATTACCTCCATTCTAAAATATGTATTTGTAAAACAAAGGAAAGAAAACAAGGATCCATGTTAAATTTTAAAAGCAAAATTTATTTCAAAAATAGAAGAATATATTCTTCATCCATGTTAAATTTTACTAATAATTGATAAAAATGGTAATTTAATTATAAAAGTTAATATTATATGAGCTCTGCAAAACCCACAAGCAGTGCAATCTTAGACTATATTTAATTTAGGAATACAAATCTCACTCTAGCAGATAGATTAAATATAATCTATTGAATTTTTCGATGAGGCACAAAGACTAACAAGAGTTGGTAGACTATAATTATGAATATAATTTTTAATACTTTTAAATGGGAGAGATGGGTGAAGAAGAAGGAAAAATTTTGGTGTAGGAGATGAAAAATACAAAAAATGAATAGCAAAAAAAATGGTGTAATAAAATATAAATTGAAAAATTTATAAATATGTACAATTGTAAATATTTTGTTAATAATAATTTGTATTTTTATTATATTTAATTATAGTTTTTTTAATTTATTATTTATTTTAATCTTTTTATATTAGAGTCTACCGGATAGTTTATAATAGGACAAAAGTCCAAAAATGCCTTGATGTTTTTCCCTATATTCCACTTGCACCCTATACTTAATTTAAGCTCAATTGTGCCCCTCCCGTTAAAAAAAATCTAACTAAACAAACAGACTTGCTAGACAATTGACATGTGGCAAAATAATTTTTTTTATTCTTTTCTGTTCCTTCTCTCTATTTTCTCTTCCTTTCCCTCCCTCCTTCTTCCTCTGTTCTCTCTCTCTCTCTCCTTTCTTCTTTCTAGGTTATGTCCATAACCTAGGTTGAATCAGTTCAACACTTCAGCAAGACATAAAATAGTTGAAATTAATTTATACTTCATACATATCAAGAAATAGACTTTTTAATCAAAATAGCTTTAACTAGTGAGATAAATTCACATTTTAACCATACCATAATCAATTCATCTAATATATCAAAAGAATATTATATGCTATCAAACAAAACATCAAAGAAAAGACAAAAGAATGAATTGCCGAAAGGATAAGTCTCACACAGAAACCAGTTTTGATCATGAAAAATTCCATAGAACCACCAATCATGACGAGGGCAAAGCACCCAACGCCATTGAGTTCTTTGGGGCAGGGATATTTGATAAGAACGATTTAACAGATGAGGTCTGATTCATAGATTCAAAAGCGTCGTCATCATAAGAACGATATTAGTTTTTCCTTCTCATCCTCATCGTCGTCGTCATCATCATCAGTATTTTTGGATTTAATCATGGAAGGGTTAATGGGCGACCTGAATTGAACAACCCTTTTGGGATTTGAGGGAATTTTTGGGTCTGGATTTTGGGTCTTTGGCTGCGGGAGGACAGAGAATAAAGAGGAGGGTTTGGGTTTGCTGGGGAATTGAAGAAGAGGAGAAGGACGATGTTAGGGTTTTTGCTGAAGAAGAGGAGAATGACGATGTTAGGGTTTTTGCAGGAGGGGGTCAGGTAGGTTCGATTTCGGAGGAGGAAGAGAGAGAAGGGATTTTGGTGGTGGAAGAGAAAAGAATACGGAAGAAAAAACAACAGAGCAAGAAGAAAGGAGAGAGAGAGAAGAAAGGAAGAGAGAAGAGAGAGAAAAAATAAAAAATTTATTTTTGCCACGTGTCAATCGCTAAGACGTCCGTTTGTCTAGTTGAATTTTTTTTAACGAGAGGGGCATAATTGATCTTAAATTTGTAACGTTAAGGATACTTTTAGAAAAAAAAAATATAAAGTGTAAGTGGAATATTGGGATAAACATCATGGGTATTTTTGAACCTTTGCCCTACAGATTAGTGGTCACTCATTTATTTTTACTCATTTATTATTGTTATTATTATTTGAGGTATTTTAAAAATAAAATTTGACTAATTTTATATAGTAAATTATAATAATTATAAATTATACAAAAGGTATCATTAATTATAATATTTTTTGTAAACAAATATTTAAATTGAATTTAAAATTACAACACTAAATATGTTATACTTTTTTTATTTTGAATTTAAGTATTTTTTTTATTTTGATTAATTTAAGTATTTTGATTAAATGATGTAAATATAATTTTCTGTTTTGCACACGTCAGCAAATGTTGTCACGTCAGCAAAAATTATCCACGTATTAACAGAGTTAGTCTATGTGGCATTTTCGTTAAGGGCAGGGGCGCGATTGACCTTAATGTGTAACGTTAAGGGTACTTTTAAAAAAAAAAATAGTTTAGGGTGAAAGTGGGACATCCGTGTAAACATCAGGGATATTTTTGTACTTTTGCCCCTAATCTGTAATATGTAATGGATATGAATGTAAAATGATATTCTATGAAGCTAATCTGTGTTTTGATCGTTGAGGTTCCTCTCATCATTGTTCTTGCATACGAAGGTCTCGAGGAGAGAAGATTAGAAGAACAGAGAAGGAGGTATTTAACAACTATTCCCCATTTAATCATATAGGTCAGTCAAACAAAGGAGGAAATTATTATTTTCTTTACTCTGTTTATTTTTACTCATTTTTATTATTATTATTGAGGTATTTTAAAAATAAAATTTGACTAATTTTATATAATAAATTATAATAATTATAAATTATATAAAAGGTATCATTAATTATAATATTTTTTGTAAACAAATATTTAAATTGAATTTAAAATTACAACACTAAATATGTTATACTTTTTTTATTTCGATTAATTTAAGTATTTTGATTAAATGATTAAAGGATGTAAATATAGTTTTCTATTTTGCACACGTCAGAAATATTGCCACGTCAGTAAAAATTGTTCACGTATTAACAGAATTAGTCTATGTGGCATTTTCGTTAAGGGCAGGGGTACGATTGACCTAAATGTATAACGTTAAAGGTACTTTTAAAAAAAAATTAATTTAGGATAGAAGTAGAACATCCGTATAAATATCAGGAATATTTTTACACCTTTGCCCGTTTATAATATGCCGAAAGGATTAAAGACTAAATAGTCATATGCGGGAGATGCTCTATAATCTACCCTTCTTCTCCCACTCTGATATTTCCAAGAGAAACACTGAGGACGGAGACAGAGACTCTGCAATCTGCATGTTGCTCATTCAAATTCCTAGAGACAGAAAGAAAGAGCGGGTTAGCAAATGTTTAGCGCTGTCAAATTGCAGGTTTTTAACCCTGTACTAAATTCCAATTGCAACCATGGAATCGCCGGAAAATTCGAATCTCGCCGTCCGTTGAGTCTCCGACTACCTGATCACCGGTTCGCGTCTCTCTCTTCATCTGAGCAGTCGGTTTCTTCTCAATTTACTGCCTCCGTAGGATCTTCTTCCCCTTCGCTTCAGCTCTCACACTGGAACCTCACTCAACGCCATATTCTAACCCTCAATTTCGCAGCCTGCGCAGTAATTTCTCTATCTCTCTCTTGAATTATCTGTTCAATTTTACTCGTATTTCTTTTAATTCATTTATTGTTTTTTATAAAGCCACTGATGTATTTGTATTTTATTAGGTGGCAATACTGAAATTCATATTAATCATTTTTCCATTCATAGATTCCGTATTCGGTTAGCTTACCCGTATTATGTTTGGATTTCGCAAAGACTGAACCTTCGTGAAAGTTTTAATTTTTCGTTTCTATTCCTTTTCCCTCACTTTTTAAGGTGTTTCCTTTAGAAAATTTAATATATTCATCAGTTTTAATACAGGTTTAAAAGATTGATTAAACCAGAAATTTGCTAGTAAGTTTAATCGTTTTCTGCATTGCTTAAAAACCTAATTGAAAATTGGACCAACTGTTGTAGTTACCAATACGGCAATACATAGAACCTAGAATTGAATTTCCATGAGCTGAAGCATTTGAAGTTTCTTTATAATAATTGGTGTTAGGATCCAGAATAGTTTTGCAATAAGCTGTGCTGGAGACAATTAAAATTTCTTTCTTTTCTATTTTTGCTTTTGTATTTACTCTTGCAGATGATCTATTTTCATTGTCCTTTTCTCTTTTGCAGGTGGCCGTCTCTGCGACATGGCTTTTTTTCTCTGCAATTCCAACGCTTCTGGTTTGTAATTTTGAACATCTGCCCTTTCAACAATACTTTGGTCTTTAGTAAACTTGTAAAATTTCATCTGAAGTTTGCTTACCACCTGTATCAAGGCAGTTTAGCTTGAGAATGTGAATTTACCTAAACAACATTGAGCTTGAATTACGTTTTTGAGATGGATAGAAATTGAAATTCTGTTCTTAGATTTTTTTCTTTATTAAAAAAATCAAACTTGAACCGTCTCATTGCCCATGGATACTAGTTCTTTGGCTTCAGAAAACTAAAAGATGAAAGGGAATAAATACTTTTACTTGAACCAGGTTAACGATTGATTTATTATTTTTTGCAACTTTTACTGGATTGAAGGCATTTAAGAGAGCAGCAGAGTCGCTGGAGAAGCTTCTCGATGTCACAAGAGAAGAGCTCCCTGACACGATGGCGGCAGTTCGATTATCTGGAATGGAGATCAGTGACCTAACGATGGAGCTCAGTGATTTGGGGTTAGCATAATAATTTGAATCCTTGTGTGTGTATATTACCCCAATTAAGTTTCTGGAAATACTTACTTGATTTGTTGTACAGTCAGGAGATAACCCAAGGTGTTAAAAGTTCCACTCGAGCTGTTCGCTTGGCTGAGGAAAGGTTGCGACGGTTGACAAACATGTCTCCATCAGGTTGATGATGTATTCTGTAGTTTTCTTGCTTCATTTTGACTCCCCAAAATGGTTTTGGAGCGATGAAGTTTACTTCATCTTTACTTGATTAGTATCGATGCAGGAGGTAATCCCAATAGAAACAAAGGTGGCAGGACCAGTGCTAGCTAGAACTGCAAGGGCCATAAGGGAGGGCGTTGTAAAAGGCCGTGCTGTCCTGCAAATATTTTTCACCCTTACCAAATTTTCCAGGATGGCTGTCAACTACTTCAAATCGCGAGCTAGATCCAAAGTACAACCTACATGGTGAGAGCAACATTAGTATATAATTTTTGTTTGGACATATGTGACACCAAGATAAAATATTGTAGTATACTTTTATATTTCCCAATTTGCAATGTTATGGGCTGTTAGTATGACTGTCAAATATGGGGTTAAGAGAACTGAAACAAACAAATTGTTTTTCCTAATTTTCATTTGGTATGTTTCAATGCACATGTTCTCTCTTCTTCTGGCAGAAGTATTAATATAGTTTTTGCTCGCATTATGTGCTACATAATATTCAGATTGTTATATAATGGAGTAATGAGAGTATCAGTGGTTTTCTTTAAAAACAGAGCTTACTTGAGATCTCTTTGGATGGCTATGCATTCTGCTGAATGAAATTTGCTCCTTAAAGTGAATTTGTTATCTTAGACTTGTAGATGCATAGATAAACTTAAATTTTGTCTTACCTGATTTGATCTAGGTCAGTGCATCATTTTCTAAGGGCCTAATGGTCATATGTGTTTGCTGTATACCATTCTCTATGTTACTCTGTATGACAAGTTCACTTAGGATATCCGAAGTACATAACACCTCTCATGACCATGCCTTTCTGTGGCAACATTCATTTTTTGCCTGAATCACCTCCCCTTTTGATCCCAAACCTGGCTCTACAGAAACAGTTGTCTTACCTCTAGTCTCTTTCTTTGCAATTGCATTGTGTTATTTCCCTCTAGAGAGAATCTGAAAGTGTATAATGACCAGTCTCACAATCCTACTCGCTCAAAATCCTAGGCCACGAGTGGCACTGCTCTCGTCTCGTATAATAGTTGTATTGGATATTGTAGCTTAAATTTAGACTTGACTAGGCAGAGTTTGATGGTACAAAATTACATGTCAGAGATTACTTAGAACACAATTCAACACTGTAGTAGTCAACATTAGCTTTATTCATGGTTGATGGAGTATTGTCAATTGGAAATTGATAAATTCACAACAAAAAATGATATTTTCACATGAAAACTGTCGTTATAGATCCTATAGTGACGATTTTCATCGGCGCTATACATCTATGGCGATACTTTTTATGTGAAAATATCAAAGTGTCGTGAAAATATCAAATAGTGTCGTAGAAATTGGGCATTAATGCTTGCATGTGCTTAGAATTGTTGTTAAATACTACTCCCTCCGTCCCTAATTATTTGACTTTTTAGGATTTTTTATTTGTCCTTAATTATTTGACGTTTGTTCAAATATAGGAGAATTAATGATATTTTTTTCAAAATTACCTCTCATTACTTTGCCTATTTTTTTGATATTTTAAACTTTCTCTTTATCCCAACAAAAGATTTAAGGGTATTATAGACAATTGAGGACTATATTTAATCTTGTGTCCACCTCTAAAACGTCAAATAATTAAAAACGGAAGGAGTACTACTATAACTATAAGAGACCAAAAGTCTCTTACTTGTCCGAATTGTTAGTACATGTATTGGAACATAGGAATCCCAAAAATATTAAATGCTAGTTTGAAAATGTGAATTAATTAGATCTGACAATATAGTTGGTTAATTGTCGGGTCAACTTATATTAACTGGAACTAAATGAGTTGGTTAACTATTTTTATTTATTTGGGTTGGGTAAAGTTTGGAACCATATTTTAAAAAAGAAATATAGGTACAACTCGCTTAACCATTTTTCGACCTATATTTTATTCCAAATTCAAATCAAAAGTTCTTTCCACCCATATTTATATATTCAAGAAGCTCAACCACCCATCTCATCCAACCCAACCCAAAAAATTAATATTATATGATTATGTATACACCACCCATCAACCCCACCCCACCCCACCCCACCCACCCACCCACCCCTCCCTCTCTCTAAAAAAATTAAGCGATTATGTATACACCACTCACTCGCACACTCTACCCTCACACCCTCCCGCCACCCCACGCACCCCCCCCCCCCCACTCACCACTCCCTCCAAAAAAATAAATTATTAAGCGATTATGTATATATACCACCCACCCACCCACCCACCCTCCCTCCCTCTCTCTCCCTCCCAAAAAATAATATTTAGTGATTATGTATAAATGATATATCTAATAATAATTTATTTAATTGGATCATAATAATGGTATGTTTGAAATTTAAAATATGAGTCGACTTATATTTGAACCATAATCATATGGTTTCAATCTACATAACTCATATTAAAAACGGTTAATACTCCCTCCTATTCAGATTAAATGACGTTTTAGGAAGTTTAATTTTATTCTATATAAGTGTCGTTTTGAAATCTCTATACAATATTGCACTATTTTTTTCTAATTTATTCCTCTATTTAATATGCTTAGTAAATGCAATTGTGGAGAGAGAAATAATTAATTATGAACAATTGTGGAGAATGAGAAGAGACAATTGTGGAGAGAATATAGCGAGTACGAGTCGGGGTATGAAATGAAGGTTCTAGAGAGAGTTGTTTAGTAGTCCTCACCATTTTTGTAAAATAATGTATCAATAAATGTGATGAAAATTTATTTGAGTATAGATATTATCTAGAAGATAATATTTGTATCCAAACTCATAATTTTACTGTTGTAATAATAAAGTTGTAGTTGCTTCGCATCTACGATTGATTATTTCGAATGGGTGATGTATACCTATTTTAGGGGCGCCACGGTTAAGTATCGAGCTTAGGATACGATCTTTGGCGGAGATCGGGGAATAGAATCCAGAGGGAGAGGCGAGTAAATCCTTCACTAAAGTGTGTCTCACCAAGCTTATTTGTTAGTTGGTCGAGATATAAGGATATTATGTGATATATTGATTTCTTAATTAACCCTTGTTTTATAGCAAAGATTTGAGAATGTCGATTGCGAATATTAACAATGGAAATGAGGCCTAGAGACGCTCTGACTCACCAATGAGGAGAACGTCTGCAACATTTGGCAATGTTCCTCCCGTGAACAACTGCTGAAGCGAGATGATGAACGAGAGGATGTTTAGAAGCTTTTTGCGATTCATGTAAAATCGACGAGGAGACTTCGTGTTCAAAATATACGAAATGATAGCAATTGAGGGTTATCACAACAAGCGATTCAAAAGAGTTGGGACCACGAATTTAAGGGAAAGCCATATCCGATCATGGCGGAAACACGGGTCAAGAAATTACCAAGATATTCGATGTCTTGGGACGCACGGAGAACAGAAGGTTCCATTCGCCACCTTTATGTTACGTGGCGAGGTAGATCTCTCGGTGAGTCTCATGAAACATACCCATCCCGTACTTAACTCAAAGACGTCTTGGGACACGTTTGAAACTATTTAATGACAAATACTTTCGAAAGTGTTCATTCGTATGAAGGAAGTGGAGTTCATCGATTAGAACAAAACAAATGATGGTATCTCAAGACGAGACAAAGTTTGCAGAGTTATCCAGGGTTTCAGCACCTCATTTGGTGGAGAATGAGGAACGATGACGCGGATGTTTGTGAGAGGTTTGAAACCCCAAGATACGCACAATATCTCATTTCTCATAAATTTTCTCTCTATTCGGATGTTGTTAATAGGACTCAATTGTTAGAAAGCGAGATAATGAGTATGTTCAACTGGGGACCATAACCAAGATCATACCTGGAGATAGCGATCAATGTAATAACGATAACCAGCGGAGAAAGAAAGCAGACGGACAAAAAATAGACGAAAAAAAATGGTATGCATTTACGACGCTAAAAGTATAGACGACGGTTGTATAGATGACCGAACCGTCACGTACGTCCGGCTGTCCGCTAAAGAGAGGTGAGTTGGTGAGTTGGATAAAGAAATAACTTAAGATCGGACTATATATATATATATATATATATATATATATATATATATATATATATATATATATATATATATATCCTAACATTTATCAGAACCCGCATTTTTAAAATGCGATTTTTTTTTTAAACAACTAATTTTTTTAATATTTTATAGAACTAATTTTTTATATAATACGATATTTTGAGTGTGATTTGAATACATATAATAAAAGCAGTCTGCAGACAGATTGTGCATACATATTTTGATATATGTATCCAAATCACACCCAAAATATTATATTATAAAAAAATTTCAATTCCATAAGATATTAAACTTTTTTTTTAGTTATTTTAATAAAAAAAAAAAAAAAAAATTCGGAGGTAAAGCCGGTCAGGACTCTTAAGCTGGATCCCTATATATATATATATATATATATATATATATATATATATATATATGAGGATCAGTCAAGATATTTTTATCTTCTTTCACCCGTCTTTCGCCACTTTTTTAGCGACGATTTTTTTATAACAACGATCGCCATATACTTTTTAAGACGGACAATATATAGCGTCGCTAAAAGTATAGACGACGGTTGTATGATCGAAACCGTCATCTAAAAAAGAGTAAGCACGGATGAGTAAGATAAAAAGTATGTACTTGATCCAGACTGTATATATATATATATATATTGAGTTTCTTTATACTATTTGCCAAGAATGAAGCTTGAGCCGTTACATTCATGTTCTTTAACTCTTGTTTTGATAATTGCAGGATTGCTCCTGAATAATTGCGGTTTGATCCGTATATTTTTTGGTGATAAATGATAATAATTTGAACCTCAAATACCCTTTTTAATTAAGTCACGTGCAGGGGCCACGTGACCTATTCCGTCCGATTTTAGATGACATCCACTAACAGGGAGGAGGTTTTTGTAATAGACAGTAACTTTGAGAGAGATTCAAGTCATAATAGTTTGAGCTTCAGGGGAGGTTTTTAAATGTCAAGAATACTTTAGGGAAGGTATTTTTGTCATGAACCCTATTTTTAACTATATTTTTGTGGTGAATGATTATTAGTCATTTGGAGGGATCCTTTTATTAGATGGAGGGAGTAATTTAACAATTAAGGGGCTGTTTGATTATGCATTAAATGGTTGAATTGGTCATTAATTCAAATAATGCTTTGTTTTGAGGAAAAAATCATGCGAATGGTCAGATTTGAATCCCATCACCATTCGGAAGAAAGAAGATTTAAAATGAATGGTTTAGTATTATTTTTTTGGTTGAATGGATTGCCGAATGAAATATTTTTTTTTACAATATTAACTATTATATTGAGTAATATTAAATAAATTTACAATAATTTTAAATTTTTTATGAGGGATAAAATAATAAAAATATGTTATTCAAATATTTCAAACATGTTAATTTTAAAACAAATTTTTTATTTAGTATTCAGTTTTAATCAGCTCATTCAGATTCAAAATCATTTCATTCAATTTTTATTAAACAATCTCTATGCGATAGACATTTGTTTAGTGTCTGGATCCGACAGAGACTAAATTAGTTTTTTTTTTTTTTAACATCATAAATGGCTATATATCCATAATATATAACGTTGGAGTACCCATTAAAAAAAATTATTCTATCCGTTTTAAATTTAGAGATATAACTTGACTTTTGAAATTAAGCAATCACGTATTAAATTTTAAATTTGGTATGATTCATAAAAATTTTGAATAAAATAAAAAGTTGAATGCACTTTCAAAATTAGTATGATTCATAAAAATTTTGAATAAAATAAAGAGTTGAATACACTTTGTATCCCCAAGTTTATTCAATTTTATACATTACATCCTATACTTTAAAACGTGACACTTTGTATCCCACATTTTTAATGAATCGTCATATAACACCATCCGGCCTAAAATATGTCGCTAAAAGTGATAGTGTTAGTTTTTAAAAGTGACGTAATTTGCATTTTTAGTGATCAATTTTGGGTTAGAGACTTTAATATGTCTTTTAACGGTATGCAAAGTATCATGTTTTAAAATATAAGAGACAATATACAAAATGAGATAAATTTAAAAATTCAAAATACATTTAACTCTAAAACAAATTTTATAATTAATAAATTTTATTATATAGTATACATTTATAATAATTATATTAATTAAAATCAAATAAATTTCCGTCAATTTAAAATTTAATATATCGTTATTTTATAATTATATGTCTAATTTTAAAATAGTAATGTCAAAGCACTAAGATGTTAGAGTGGCACGTTTGTGCACGCCATCCCATACACAAAAGAAAATAATCTGAAAAGTTATGTACCACGTGGAAGTCTGTCCATAGGAAGGTATGCCGTCTCTATCTCAACATAAATACGGAACGATATTATATTAGACAGCAGATCATATGTTGCTATTTTTTCGGTTGAGGGGGGGGGTATGGTACCTTAACGACCGGTATGACTGGTGCACTAATTTTTTTTTTTTTTTTAAACTATAATTATGAGAAGAAAAAAAAAAATAATAGAATAAGTTTGAACAAAAAATTATAAAAAGAAGTACATTTTTATTGAAAAAATACTATAAACAGTTTACAATGTTTTTTTAATAAAAAATATACTTCTTTTTACAGTTTTTTATTCAAACTTGCTCTATTATTATTATTTTTTTTCATAATTATGGTAAAAAAACAAAAAAATAAAAAAAATTATTAACACTTCGTACCGGACGTTAGTCCGGTACATTTGCACCGGACCGCCCCCCAATTCTTTTTTTTCTATACCTTTATGTTTTCTTACTTAAATTTTAATATCTGACTTCTTATTTAATTTTAAAATTAATTAATATTAAATAAGAAATCAGGTGTCAAAATTTAAATAGAGAACACAAGGAGACAAAAAAATAAAAACTAACGATTTGCTCTCGATATTATTATCACATATGCATATTGTGAATCTTCGTCTAACCTTACACCACAAATATATATATATATATATATATATATATATATATATATATGAATTTTTATATGTGATAGTACCAATTATTTATAAATACGTGAGTGCAACAGCTGAATATTTAATTTAAAACAAAGAATATGAAAAACTGATATATTTGCGCCATCAAATAAGTAAGTCCACTCCACAGCAAGATTAAAAATTACTCCTTTTTAAATTATATGATTACTAGTAATTAATTATGCGTGTTTGAATGCACGTCGTATTAAAATCTTCTCTCTTCATTTTAACAATTATATTTTTATTTCTTCTCTTTCCTTTCTTTGTCACCATCATTTCCTCTGAAAATTAGAAAGAATCTGTACCGTCCTTGTGTTTTTCCGTCCAAATCAATCAATTAAAATAAATATAAATCGTCCTTGTGGTTTTCTACCCAAATTTAATACTGACATTATGTGTAAACACGGCAAAATTATGTGCGATAAGAATTTCTATGTACATTTTGATATCTATTTTAATAAGATATAATTCATTTTAAATTTGAACGAGAAAGTTTAAGAACGGTTCAGATTCATTCTAATTGATTTAGACGAGAAATGATGGTGGTAGAGAAAGATGGAGAGAGGAAATAAAAATGAAATTGTTAAAACGGACAGAAAATGAGAATTTCTTACGCAACAATTACTATTATATTTATATTTATAGCGTAATTGGAAGTGCATCACCAATATACTATTACTAGTATATTTCTATCTATAGAGTGCATCACCAATATAATATATATATATATATATATATATATATATATATATATATATATATATATTGATTATGACTTTGTTGAGAGAGAGGTAGGATAAAATTAGCATATCACATACCAATGCTAAGAACTTGAAGTTTTTGGTTGGATTTATTATATATAGCATATTGATGTTATATTTTTAACTCTGGCGTAGTGGCGTCCTATTTTGTTAACAAGCACGAATGCAACATCTATCTATTATAACGAATCAAACAAAAAGTTAGAGATCTGCCAACTTTATCATAACTAGCTAGCTAGATATATCCCACCTTTAATTAATATATATATATATATATATATATATATATATATATATATATAACCTTCTTAATTAGTAACATTAATTAAGCTGATAGACAGACATACACATGCAGTTTATCCGGCCAGATCGATCTAACGAAGAGTAGTTTAGATCTGACGGTTGTTGGTCTGGGGGCCTCTGCCGGAGGTAACAGGTTTTCTTGGTGGCTTTCTGAATGCCGTTTTGGTTGCTACTGATCTACTTGTCACCATAAATGTTGCCTCCTGCATGCAGCCAGCCAAATTAAATTAATTAATGAGTATTTGAAATATATATATATATATATATGGGATATAGAGAGATGAAACAGAGGAGAGAGAGAGAGATACAGTAGTGGAGTGTGTGGTTTCTCCTCCTAATTGTGTTTGAGTAGGAGAATTATCTGCAGGTGATTGGTGTTTATAAGTAGTACTTTCTGATGTGAAGCCCAGGCGCCTTAGCATAGATTTAATTACTTCTTGTAGGAAATTCCAGGGAGTTTTGTAAGAGTAGTAGTATACTACTACTTCACTACTCTCCCTCATCACCTCTCCTGAACAACTAATCTCCATTATTTATTTCTTCTTCTTCTCTGTCTCTTTCACAATGGATTTATTTATACTCTCAAAGGTCAAAAGAGGGGAGGGGAGGGGGGGGTATATATGGTAAATATGTAAGTTGGAGTCTCATTTACTAAGGATAAATTAATCACTTTTTTATAAATGTGTGTGCCACTATATATTAATTTAAGGTGTCCAGTTGACAATATGCCAACCCCCTAAATGATACTCTCTCTCCTTGAAATTAACCTCCTAATTAATTCCGGCACATTAATTAATAATATATCTCATTCGTCCAATAATATATGATATTTTAAATAATTTATTTTTTAAAATTATTTGACGCTTTATATAATATAGGAGAATTAACCATAATTTTTTTAAAATTATCCATCATGGAAAAATATTATGAGATGAGAGAGTATAAGATAAGTATATGGTAAATAGTATTATAGACAATTAATACAATATCTAATATATGTTATACAATTATTTTTTTAATTTTTTACAAGACAACTCTAAAACGTTATATATTATGGGATGGATGAAGTATTTTTAAAAAACTAAATTTCCTTTTCAATTACTTATTAATTGAAGTATTTCTCCACTTTTCTATGAAATATTACTTCTTCAAGATATTAATTACTTCATCCATTCCATAATTATTGACTTTTTATAAGAAAAAATGTGTTCCAATTTATTTGTCGTTCACAACTAATTTCTAGGAGAATAAATTATTTATTTTCTTATATCACACTTAACTTCTCTCATTATCCCAAGAATTTTCTCTTAATATAAGTCGTTTAGAGAAATGTTGTTTTCTCTTAATATTTGTCGTTTAAGAATTTCAAGTAAACATTAATTACTTAGTTTTCAATATTACCCCTTGTGGAAATATCAATTCCTTAAATATAACTTTGTTTTTCTTACTATTTTATGTCCAATAAATAACACACTCTTTTTTTTAATACAAGAATAATATATACAATTAATTTTATATTTAATACTCCATTCGTCCCTTAATATAAATCGTTTGACTCCTTCACAACCACAAAAGTCATTATAGCCAACTAATCTAATTAATACTCCCTCCGTTCAAAAAGTAAAAATATAATTTATCAACTTAGTTACTGCCGTAGCCCTAACCCTAGCCCTAACCCTAATCCTAATCCTAGTTATATTTTGATTCCCACCTCAAAACTTGAATCTCATACCTCTACATGTACCATAACTTAAGCCCGATTACGCCATCAAAACTTGGCCTACCAAAAAGTATTTTATTTTTGGTTACAATAAAAATAATAGTATATATATATATATATATATATATATATATATATATATATATATATATATAGGGAGAATCTAAAGCGGAACAAAAGAACGGACCAAGGAGCGAACCAAGGCAAAAACACGCAGGTTTCAGGGTCAACCCGCGTGTTTTTCCGACCCAGACCCTGAAACCCGCGTATTTTTGCCTTGGTCCGCTCCTTCGTGAATTCTTTTTGGTCCATATATATATAGGATTCCATCCATAAGAATAGGTTGTTGGGGAACAACCCTTTCGCCCAAACCACTATAACTGTAGCGACTTGTTACATAGTTTTTTTTTTGTAATAAGCCGTTATAGGTTGTCAGAAATTTGGACTAAAAGGTTGCTCCCAACAACCACGATTATTGTAGATGGAATCCATATATATATATATATATATATATATATATATATATTGTGACGCCCTAAAATAGGTATACAACACCCATTCGAAGTCGCCAAATACATAGATACGTAAAGCAAACTACAACTTCAATAATACAATTGTCGTGCAAAATACTTACAACACATACCGTGAGTTTAAATACAAATATTGTCTTCTGCAGACAATATCCACACTCAAATAAGTCCTTATTACAATTATTCAAACACTATTTTACAGAAATAGTGAGGACTGCTAAAACATCTTTCTAGAACCATCACTCCGTACCTCGACTAGTTCCTACTATGTTCTCACCTCCTAAGAAAAATAGAACAAAAAGGAAAAGGGTGAGCTCAACTAGCCCAGTAAAGAATATTATGATTAAGATAATATACAACAAATTATCGTTAGTCTTCAACAGGAAAAAATCTGATAAAATATAATAGCCAACAAGTTTTAGATAAACAACTGCAGTGGAAACAACAATCCATTAGAAGAGTTAAGTAGAGAATGAGTTATACTATCTTCTAAGATTTAAAAGTCCATCATCAATATTTTATCCCTGTAACAACAATCAATATACATCTTTAATCAAATATTCATCTTTGCACTACAGGCCAAAGATATTCATTTGTATCACCGGTTGGTCATGTTCATCTCAACACATGTTCATCTTGCACACTACGGCCAAAGATATTCATCGATTAATCATTTATCTTTGCACTACTGGCCAAAGATATTTAGTAATATCATCATTTAGGGACCGAGGATGATGAAAATATTTTAAAGAAAACTAATCCAATGAAACGGAAGGACAAATAGTAGGGATTAGAGTATAACGGTTTATCCAAGATCAATAATACTTCATAAATACCAATTTTGAAGCAGAATTCAAAAATAAAGATCAAAACATGGATACAATCAAAGATAGTAAACATAATAGACATCTTGGACAAAAAGAAGAAAATTTTATTTTTCGATAAATAGTGCCGTATACGTAAATAGTAACCCCGACACAAAAAGTTCCAAATTTAATAAAAATTCAGATCAATACTTCGGCATAATGATATTGAAGAAATAATATCATATATGAAGAAAATAACATCCCTTACCTCAAAATATCAATCTTACGATCGGAATATCAGATAAGGTTGAAGGAAACTTGCACTGATTAATAGAAACTCACAAAGTATCTAAATACTCACAAAATACACTCAAAAATCTAGAGAGAGAAAGAGAGAAAACTTGTTTCTGGTGTGATTTTAAATTCTAACTTAGCCCTCTATTTATAGGAAAATGTTAGCACACTGACCAAGAACTTTGATGGTTTTACTCGCTACTATTCCCACCCACCACATTTGAAATAAAATTCAGCACATTTCTTCACCAACCACAAGTGGGGCCCACTTCAATTCTAGAATTTTCCACCAAAATGCTAAATTCGGATACTTCAACAATTTTACGAACCGGTCACCTCTTAAAATTCATAACAAATCATACGTTCATTTTAATTCGGTTCAAAATTTGTGGACATATACTCAACTTATATATGTATAACATATCCAAAAATTACAACGATCCAGCGGTCGGATTAAAATTATAACTCGCAATAATATATCAAAAAAACTTTGGTTTAATTTTAATACCTCCATTCCGGCAAAAAAATACTGGATAAAACACCTCAACATTAACTCCTTCATTTTAACCACAATAAATATATCTAACATTTATATCCACATTAAATAAATATTTCCTTATCATATGAATCAATAATTAATTATTCACAAATAATATTACGTAATCACATTTATGACAACCAGTAGTTCGAGGAAAGAGGGGCTTTCAATAAGAATTTCTCTTCATCTTGGCGGCCTTGCAATTAGGTGACCAAACCTCTCCTCGATGTAACTTTCTAGACATTGCTAATAATGCTATCTAATAATATTATTCAAATAATATGAATTATTGATCCGATAATGGGAAATATTGTGCAAAGGACAATTATTGAAACAATAATAATATAAAATATCAATGCAGGAATTATTGAATCAATAAAATAAAATATTGAACAAAGAATTCACCGTAATAATTCTTGAAAGTAGTGTCTTCTTACATAAGGATCAATAATTCATCAATACTGTGCATCCACGCGTATTTTGTATTTTAACCACCGAGTATTCCAACAATTGTTAATTCTGTGAATAATTCACGCCAATTATTTATAAAAACTCAAACTTGTCGCTTTTTTCATCCGACAATTATTCTCGTTATGGGGCCCAAAAATGACTCGTACTGCCGCATTTAATATTCCCAACAACAAGAATATTCCACTTACCAAACGAATATTCCCCGACAACAACAATAATTATTTTATAACCACTTGCATATTTTTGTAAAATTTGCACATTTCACCCATAACCGAGAATTATATCAAATTAAGACTTTTATTATTCACAAATATAATTAGAGGAAATTCAATTTTATTTATAATAAGTTGGGGGTCTTTATATATATATATATATATATATATATATATATATATATATAGGGAGCCCTTCCATAGCAACCGGTTGCTATGGGTACTGTGCAACACCCCCTTTTTTGACCGTTGATAAACTTATTGGAAGGCTGAGATTGAAACATAAATATACCAAGCCGTAAGAGCTTCTACCGGCTTTTATTTTAATATGAGGACCCCACCATAGTCAACATGTTGTCAGTTTGTTTAACTAAAACGAATTTTTAATATTAAATAATACGACTAGCATAAAACTTGCTTCATTGAACATAAAAAAAAAAATAAAAAATCAAAACCGTAACAAGCTCTTTACTATTGTAATATATATATATATATATATATATATATATATATATATATATATATATAAACTGTAACAAGCTCTTACGGCTTGTAAAAAAAAAAAATACCAATAGTAACAAGCTCTTTACGAACTGAAAAAAAAAAAATCTAAATAGTAACTTATTTCTTACGACTTAAAAAAAAAAACAAAGTTGTTATTGTTATATAAAACAAATATATATTTATTGTTATATAAAATATCATATAGAAATTAATATTTTAAATTAAAGTGGGAAGAAATTAATATATTTGTTATATAAAGAATTATAAAAATATTTTTATATTCTATTTTATATCTATTATAAAATAACAAATATTTTTATAATTCTTTATTTGCTATTTTATAAAAATATTTTATATTCTTTATTTGTTATTATAAAATATTTGTTCTTATAAAATATTTGTTTTTATAAAATATTTTATATTCTTTATTTGTTATTATAAAATATTTATTTTTATAAAATATTTGTTTTTTATAATAACAAATAAAGAATATAAAATATTTTATAAAAACAAATATTTTATAAAAACAAATATTTTTATAATAACAAATAAAGAATATAAAATATTTTATAAAAACAAATATTTTATAAAAACAAATATTTTTATAATAACAAATAAAGAATATAAAATATTTTTATAAAAATAGCAAATAAAGAATTATAAAAATATTTGTTATTTTATAATAGATATAAAATAGAATATAAAAATATTTTATAATTCTTTATATAACAAATATATTAATTTCTTCCCACTTTAATTTAAAATATTAATTTTTATGATATTTTATATCCTATTTTATATAACAATAACATATATTTGTTTTATATAACAATAACAACTTTGGTTTTTTTTTTTATGTCGTAAGAGCTTGTTACTGGTTTAGATTTTTTTTTTAAGTCGTAAGAGCTTGTTACTTATTGGTATTTTTTTTTTTTATATGTTTATGTCAGATTGGTCTTATTATTTAATATTAAAATTTGTTTTAGTTAAACAAACCGACAACATGTTGACTATGGTGGGGTCCTCTATATTAAAATAAAAGCCGGTAGTAGGCTCTTACTTGGTATATTTATGTTTCAATCTCGCCTTCCATTGAAAGCGATCATCGGTTCAGGGGAACAGACAATACCCATAAGAACCTGGTTACATGGGTACCGTGCAACACCCCCTTTTGGACCGCTGATAAATGAATAGATGGTTGCGATTAACTTTTCTATTTGATAAGTTTCAAGACAAAGTTGTTGTGCCTAATTATTTACCAGACGGCTTTA
Organism: Panax quinquefolius; assembly: GCA_020205615.1. Taxonomy (NCBI): domain Eukaryota; kingdom Viridiplantae; phylum Streptophyta; class Magnoliopsida; order Apiales; family Araliaceae; genus Panax; species Panax quinquefolius. The sequence continues at coordinate 34,557,421 of CM035169.1, forward strand.
TTTTAATAAGGGAGGCCCACGTAAAATTAACTTGTCAAGATATTTATAAAAATGAATATTTATTATTAAAATAATCCAGTAGGAAGAGCTTGTCTTAGAACACACACATTGTTTTTTAATTTTTTTATTTCTCCGGCTCAGTGAAATTTGATCCGGTTGGCATTAAAATAATAAAATAATCTGCATAGGAAGAGCTTCTATACGGTTTATACATTGTTTTTTTAATTTTTTTTATTTCTCCCTACTAGATACGCCGATACTATTGGAATTAAAAATTGAAAAAATAACCTACTTAGAGATAGATTATAACATCACTGGTGATATTAAAAATTGAAAAAATAATCTATTAAGATACGAACATCACTACCGGTATTAAAAATTGAAAAAATAATTTTATTCAAGCAATTCGCTGCTAAACAGATTCGAACTCGCAACCTCAAACTCCAAACACTCGTCATATGACCACCCGAGCACCACGGGCCTAGCTGTTAATTTCAACCAAGAATATATTTTTATATTAAAACTTCACCATCCCCCAAAATCTATATTCATGCATTATTATTATATTACGATTTATTATTATTAATAAGTCTATATACATATGGGGGTTTTCTATTTAGAAATAAGTTAATATCTATATTTATTAAGCAATGATTATTAGTAATGATTTTATATATTAAGCAATGATTTTATTATTAAGAAATAATTTTATTATTAATAAAACTAGTGAAGTATAATAATAATGTGATTATCGAATTTATAAAAGTAGTGAAGTATTATTATAATAATAATAATGTGATTATCAATATTAGAAGTACAGATTATACCAATACTAGTAATTGCATAACATTAAGAGGAATAGTACATATTACATGTTCATTTTCATAAAATAAAAAAACATAGAATGATTAATACAACTGACGCCTACTTTTTTTGGCTCAGAATCCCTAGCACTCGATAGTGATTTCGCTTATCGTGGTCGGTTTCAAAGCCACAAATTGCACATTTTTGATGAGTCTTAGAAGGAATGATTTTCTCGAGTGCACTCTTGAATCTAGATTATTTTTTGCGCCCTTTGTTTGAGAAATATTAGGCGGCAAAAAACTCTTCTTCTTCTTCCACCTCTGCATCTTCATCGTCATTATCGTATCCCATATCATGATTTGGATCTCCATTGTCTGCAATCAATGTCGTAAATATCCGCCGATTCAAAGAATATTCTCATCCGGATCATATAATGGTCAACCAACTCTTTTCCTCGTGCATTCGGGTTTAAGAACGGTTTTGTAACCTTGATCGAAACAAGCCGCATTTTCTTCGCTTAACTCCTGGTAATCACCCATCAAATGATTATAGCGCATTGCTTGATTTTGTTCAAGTCGCCAGATGTGGAGTTAAAGAGTAAGTCTTCACCATCGCTTTTATTCGCGTCTCTTGTCCACCGATGAAGGATCATATCATTCGGTATTTGTGAAATACTCTTTTGCTATGAAATATCTCAAGATGTGCCTGCATAATTCACCGAGTGAGAAAATATTTGGCGATTACATGTTATCGATCCCATTGTCGATTGTTGACAACTTCTTTATATCTTCCACCACTTTCTGGGCCAGATTCAGATTATATTAATCGCATAAACCTTAGTATCGATGACACACAACTCACTAAGTTTATGAACATTGTATTTCATGGAATCGACGAATTGACATTGGAAACGCTCTAAACATCTCTTTTTGTGTACAATTTCAGCAAAGATGAACTTCTAAAGATGAACCTAGTACCATAATCCTTTTACGATGTTTTGTTATGTAGTTGGCCTTCCTCTCCACGATAAACCGTCTTTTCTGATTTTTGACTCTACAAGACAAAACATAGCATACTGTTGATGCATTAACATACTCATCAAAAAAGGCATTCACGCTTCGCTTCTTGGTGGTAGTCATTCCTGCAAGCAAAATATCTCTTTGTATATCTTTGGAATCCATTTTCGTCAGACATCATACAAACTTCCAAGCCATTCATTAGTATACAATTCATAGGAACTTATCGAGAATATGCCAACGCTCTTCAAATTCCTCGATGGACAATGAGTTATACACACAGTTGTTAAAATAATTTTTGAACGATGGGTGCTCAGAATAAACATGATGCAATTTTTTAGGAAATTTATTACTAATATGTCAAGAACACAATAAATGATAACTAGTTGGAAGTACCGTAGCAATAGCATTACTCATGGCTCTGTCTTGATCAGCGATGATGGTTGTAGGTGCCTTGTAGTCCATGGCTTCAAGCCATGTCTATAATACCCAAATGAAAGTGTCCTCTGTCTCATCTCGTAGTGATCTGCAAATCCAAACAATATAGGATCGATAATGGTGGTTGACCCCAAGAATGGAACAAATGGCATGCCATACTTATTTGTCCCAGTATGTATTATCAAATGTCACAACGTCTCCGAACCGTTGATATATAAACCTTGATCGCAAGGCCAACCCACAAAATACAAGCTATCGCGGTTGTTTTCACCCGGGTTTCACTCGGAAAAAAATTTCTCGGGCTCTTGGGATGAAAGTTTGTTCAAATGATTGACAATGACTTGTGCATCATTTTCATCTGCAGAATCACGCCTTAAATCTCGCACCACATTCTCAACATTAGCAAGAGAGAAAGGAACATTTTGCAACCCACCTCCCATCAGTGCTCAAAACATCATCATCTTCTTACTAGGACCAATCTGGGACTTATTTAAAGTGTCAATTAAATTTCTTTACAACAGAGTAATATTTACGTGAGTCTCGATCAAATCTACTTTGGTGGGGGTCACTAAGTGATGATTGTGCTCTAATTCAACAAAGAGATATGTCGCCCAATTATCCTCTTTCTTATTGTGAACAACATATATTCTAGCTTTGCACATTGTTAGATCTATCGAGTCTCTCTCGCCTAGTTATTTTATTACTACTATCTTCATCATCGTAAACTCTGCCAACAATTGGTGTCTTGGCTTTCTTACATACATCCGCCTAGATCGATATCATTCAGATTAGCATGTTTATGACTAGTTGCAATTTAATCTCAAATCCATTTTGCGAGCATATGATCTATAAAAATATTCAACCTCTTCCAACGTATAAAAATAATTGACCAACGATTGCGAACAATATCAGATTTATTACTTTCAACTTCATTGACAAATTCAGATGTATTATATGACATTTTGAAAAACTTACTTGTGAATAATAGTGATGAATTTTGCTCGATCAGAACTTCAACTTGATTTTCTGAAGTGAAAGTGGGCAACCAGATGAAACATGAGAAAATAAGCGACTTCCTAGATAATATTTAAAGGTAAAAAGACCGGTATTTAAGACAAATTTGTCGCGGTTAATGCTCAAGAAGTCAAACTAATGTACTTTTCCCATATAATCAATGTCGCTTTTTTCTATTCCATAGTAGTGTTGTATTATTATGTTTGACTACTTATTCACCGCATAAAGTGTTTTATAATAATAATAATAATAATAATAATAATAATAATAATAATAATAATAATAATAATAATAATAATAATAATAATAATGATAATAAAATAATTAAAAGTACAAGCGCTGTAATATGGAAGCGGCTTTTATACTCAATGGAGAAATAATAATAGAATAATAATAATAATCGAATAAGTATAATAAAATATTGAGAAATTTAATTTGGGGGGAGATGGAATGGTTTAAGATATATACAAATCCAAGGTCTGATATGACGGCTAGGCCCGTGGTGCTCTGGGTGGTCATATACGACTAATGTTTGGAGCTTGAGGTCATGAGTTCGAGTCTATCTAGCAAATGAAAAATTTTATTTATTCGGTAAATTCTGAATTCTCTAAGTAGAACGATTTTTTTTATATATATATATATATATATATATATATATATATATATATTATCCAAATTTATAGCCTCTACCTAAATAAAACAATTTATTAATAATATAAATCCCAAATTAGGTTAAGTTTCGCATCTAATAGAACAAACTGCCAAACCTTTCTCTGCCACATTGCCTCGGGAAATGCACTGAATAATTTTTTGACCACTTTTTCTGCAACATCGCCTCGGGAAAGAACACCTGCAAGCTCGGTAAACTAAAAAGCTGAATTAAACAACAGTATTAGTGTTTGAATTTGGTCCTAAATGTACCGGCTTGCATGAGCTTATTTAACCATCTATAGTGATCTATTGAGAACACACGTTGTTCAACCTAAAGTTGAAAGATATATAACTAGATAAAATTACGAATGAGAGAGTGGAGAGAGGAGTATTTCAGAAGAGAGGAGCAAAAACTTCAACAAGTAAGTTTTTATTTATTGTTATTTGTTCGATTTTTTAATAGTTTCATTGATGTTATTATTTTCAGTATAATAGTAAAATAATATTATTACATTATATAAATGAAAAAACTTATTACGATTGTACTCAATCAAGCCATTTTTTTTTTATCCTTTGCATGTTATTCTTGAATTAAAGGGATATAATACCACGCATGTATTTGTTTTTTGTTGTCATTAATGCATGTTATCATTGCATATTATGCATACATGTTATTACCGGAAATTTTTGTTGTCATTAATGCATGATCACTTTATATTTTATTAAAGAATGATATTTATTTTAATATATTAATTAGACTAATTGGACATATTTTTACAAAATAAGAAAAAATATTAAAGGGAATAATAATAAATATAGATATTAACTTATTTCTATTTTAACAAATCCAATTAATAGATTTTGGGGATGGTGAAGTTTTACTATAAAGATATATCCATGGTAGAAATTAGCGGCTAGTTCCGTAGTGCTTTCGGGTGGTCATATATTGAGGATTGGTGCTTGAGGTCACGATTTCGAATCATTTAGCAAATGAATAGTTTGGGATACCGAAATATTTTTTTTATTCCAAATTTGTCGGTAGATGCAATTGTCTAGTAGGGTCTTGTCATCTTAGGATGAAGTCAGCATCTACTTGGGATGCTTTTTTATTTATTTATTTATTTTAATTTGTTGAGTCATCATTATCTGATGGAGAAAAGAAGATAAGAAAAAAAATTAAAAAAGTCGAGGTTTGGTTTAATGTCACGTAGGAAAAAAAAAAAAAAACTTTTGCAAAGATATAGCATTGCATTGATAAGTATTTATTTTATTATTATTTTCATTTATTGTTTTATTTTATTCCATTGTACTCAATTGTTCACTTATTATTTTAATTTATTTTTCTTCTTATTGTTTTGTTTTTAATAGTTTTACTTTTTTACTAGTTTTTAATGCATGTTAATATTATTACATTATATACATGCATTATTATTATTACATGCATGATGTTCAGTTTTTAATGCATGTTAGTGTGTATTGTTATTGTCATTTTGCAACATGTTACTTTCAACTTCATTTTGTCACGATCTTAATACTAATATGGAATTGATGTATTTTTTAGGTAAAAGATGGATAGTTGGGAATATGGGCCAATTGATCCAAGTGTTCGCATGATCAACAAGATCATGTATCGATATTTATATATCATGGGAGAGATAGGGGAAACTAAGCTCGGTCAATATCTTGATCGAAATATAATCGGTGGGCTTTATGAAAAGAACAAAAAATCCTTTTAGATAAATGTGGATTTGGAGTATTTAGTTATCAAGGTGTTGTACACCAAACCGATCTTGGTCCGATATCCGCGCTTTAGTCGAGAGGGTTTTGGGAGACCAATACTTTGCATTTAAATTGTAGAGAAATAACAATCATGTTAGGATGTTCACTTTATTTTTGGGTTACCGGTGGTGGAAAAGCCCTTAACGGGTCCCCTTGCTATCATCAATTTGAATTATTTTAGGGATTGTTTTGGAGATAAATTAGCCGGTGAATATTTTAGTTCAAAAAATGCAAAGGTAATTTCATTAGTGTGGTTGCACGAACATTTTAATAAATGTCCCGAGAATGCAAGTAAAGATGTTGTAGGGCGACACACAAAGGCATACATGTTGTGATTGTGTGGGGCAATATTATTCCCTAATAGGAATAGAAATAGTGTGTACCCACGATATATGTCTTTTATTGCCAACGCTGAAGATTGTGTAACTTACTCTTGGGGCGCGGCAGTGTTTGTGACGCCCCTAAAATAGGTATACATCACCTATTCTGAGTTGTCAATACATGGTACAGAAACAACTACAACTTTATTATTACAACAGTAAAACTGTGAGTTTGAATACAAATATTATCTTCTAGACAATATCTATACTCAAATAAATCCTCATCACATTTATTGATACATTATTTTATAAAAATGGTGAGGACTACTAAACAATCCTTTCTAAAACCTTCATTCCATACCAGACTCTTACTCGCTATATTCTCGCCTCCACGAGAAGAAAAATGGAACAAAAAAGGAAAAGGGTGAGCTCAACTAGCCCAAAGAAAGAATATTATGACTAAGATAATATACAACAAATTAGCGTTAGTCTTCAACAGGAAAAATCTAATAGAATACAATAGACAACAAATTTTAAATCAATATTCGCATTGAAATAATAATTCATTAGAAGAGTTAAGTAGAGAATGCAAACTACTATCTTCTATGTATGAATTTAAAAGTTCATCGCTCATCTTTTATCCTGTAACATCAATCAATATACATTTGGAATCAAATATTCATCTTTGCACTACTGAGCCAAAGATATTCATCGATTGGTCATGTTCATCTAAACACTGTTCATCTTTTGACTCTGACCCAAAGATATTATTCAAATCATTCATCTTCTTTGCACTGAGCCAAAGATATTCAATAATATCATCATTTAAGACCGAGGATGATGAAAATATTTTTAAAGAAGCGAATCCAAAGTGAAACAAAATGACAAGGATTAAGGATTAAGGATCGTACTTTGTTTTATCCATGTTCAAAAATACCTCAAAAATAATCATAGTGGTGTAAAATTCAAGAATGATCAAAACATGGATACAATCAAAGCTAGTATCCGAATAAATATTTTGGACAAAAAGAAGAAATTTTATTTTTTGGTGAATAGTGTCAGTACACGTGAATAGTAACACGTGAATAAGAATCTACACCAAAAGATAGAAATTCCTAAAAAAACATCTTCACGCTTCATGAATAGAACTCGTGAATAGTAACTCATGAATAGTAACCATACATGAAAAAGTTCCAAATTTGATAAAAAGTTCCAACCAATATTTCAAAGATAATGATATTGAAGAAATAATATCATTTGAGAAGAAAATAACATCCCTTACCTCGAAAGATTAAGACTTACATTTGGAATACTAGGGTATAGTCTTTGAAGGAAACTTGCAACTTGTCTAACAATACTCAAAGTATACTCACAAGAATACGCTCAATATATCGAGAGAAATAGAGAGAAACTTCAGTTTCGGTGTGTTTTCAATTCTAACCTAAGCACCTATTTATAGGAAAATGCTTAGGGACACCAAAGCAGAAAATTAAATATAATATTATATATATTTTCACATTTTTTAGCCAACCTTAGACAACTGATCTCAGCCCATTTGAATCACATGTGAGGCCAACTTAGTTGCAAAAACGTTTTTCTCAAAATAATTAACTAAAACTCCCAAAAATTAATTATTTGAACTTGAACTTCAATAATTCATAATAAATAGCCCTTTCATCAGAAAATTCGAATCACCTGAGTTTTTATAGGAAATTCAATTCTCTACAACTTTGCGTGAAGAAAGTTTTTCCAAATTCCAAATAGAAATTGTAGAAATCCACAAGCAGACGATTTTACGGTATAATCAAATTTGATCAATAATTGTGTCCACCAACACACAAAACATGTGTTAAACATTTAATGCCACAAAATACTCTTCCTCCTCATATACTCATATATCCCACATTCATTGTAAAAATATCATCGTTAATATATTATTAAAATAATATATTTAAATGAATTATTTTATCGAAAAAGATAAAATATTAATTTTCAACAATTGTCACATTAAAATTTCTCCATCTATATCCTCATAAAATCAATATTTTTCTCATCATATAAATCAATAATTAATTATTCATAAATAATATTACGAATCACATTATTGATAAACCAGGGCACGGTTCTGGGATAGGGGGCTTTCAATAAGAATTTCTTCACTGGTGGCCTTGATTAGGTGACCAAACCTCTCCTTGAGCGAACTTTCTAGACATTGCCAATAATGTTACCTAATAATATTATTAGGATAATATGAATTATTGCTCGATAATGAAAAATCTTGTGTAATGACAATTATTCAAAACAACAAACGATATAAAATATCAACGCAGCAATTATTAACTCAATAAAATCTTTGAATAAAGTAATTCTGTAACCATTATTGAGTAGTGCGCCTTCACGTAAGAATCAATAATTGGTGCAATACCTGGTATGCTTCTTGTGTTTTAACCACCGGGTATTTTAACAATGATAATCAGTAACAACCACTGTAGATTATTTTTAAACAACTTATATTTGTCGTTTTCTTCATCCAATCGCTTTCCAGTTATGGGGCCCACATGTCATTTGGCGGCCGGTAAATGCGAATATTCCCGACAAGATGCGAATATTCTCCGACAACAATGAATATTTTATAACCACTTGCTTATTTTTAAAATATTTGCGTATTTTACCCTAACTATCCACATTAATCAAATCAACCCTTACTATTTCAAAATAATAAATAGAAAATTAAATTTCATTAATAATAAGTTGGGGTCTTACAACCTCCTCCTTATGAAATTTCGTCCTCGAAATTGGCGACGACGACTGGTGTTTGAAAAGGTGAGGATACCTCGCTTTCATTTCCGTTTCAATTCCCGTGTCATTTCCTCTATAGCATGATTCCTCCACAAAATTTTAACTTGTGGTATGACTTTTGTCGCGGGGACATGCTCCTTCCTATCCAAGATCTTGACAGTACCTCCTCATACGTTAAGTCTTCTATCTATCTCGTCCGGTTCTAACTCTATAACGTGGTTCGGGACACCATATTAGATGCGATAGTAAAACCGATAGTGCCATTGTAACGTCTTATCCAAGTTGGGATATGAGTTCTGATTGAGAACAACTTAAGTCAGAATCAAATACGTAGCTTTCAGGCTTAGTTGGTTATTATCGGAGATTCGTTGAAGGATATTCTCGAATCGCTATTCCATTACTTTGGTGACTCAGAGAGAAACAAAATTTGAATGGAGCAAAGAATGTGGGAAGAGCTTGAAGAACTTCGAGGAGACTCGCCAAAGACGTGTTACGACCATGCCATCCTGGAAGTTTAACGTGGTAGGTGGCGTGTTGAGTAGAAGATCGATACAAGTACGAAAGATACGATATTGTCAAAGACTCATTTTCGTATAATTTACAAATAATAGAGATGGAGATGAAAACTCTAGTTACCAGCGTGATGATATACTGAGTATAATCGACTTTAATCGATAAAGTTAAAGTCGCATTCGCTACACACCGGGGTGATGAATTTGAAGAAGGAGGTGCAAGAAGTTGTTATTTCAAAAGCGAGAATCGGTGAGGTGAGGAAAGCTCAAACCTTCGATTTATTAATCCATTTGAAATTCTTGATCGAATAGAGGCGTGGCCTATAGACTCGCTTTTACCGCCAAGTATGACGTGTTCATAATGTTTTCACGTATCGATGTTACGTAAATATGTGGACGACCGAACCACGTCATTGAGTTAGAACCAGACGAGATAGTAGAAGACTTAACGACGAGGAGTGCATATGTCAAGATCTTGGATAGGAAAGAACATGTCATGCACTAGAGGTTATACCACAAGTTAAAGTTTTATGGAGAAACCATGCTATTGAGGAAATGACCTGGGAGTTGGAAATGGAAATGAAAGCGAGGTATTCTCATCTTTTCAAAACACCAGGTACGTACGTCAATTTCGAGGACGAAATTTCATAAGGAGGGAGGTTGTAAGACCTCAAATTTTTAAATAAAAGGAATTTCATTTATTTATTATTTTGAAATAGTAAGTGTGGATTTGATTAATGTGGTTGAATTATGGGTAAAAATGTAAATATTTCGAATAATCAGTGGTGATAAAATATTCATTATCAGAATATTCGTTGGAATATTCGTTTGGGAATATTTCTGACGGATATTACGTCTTGTCGATGAAAATATTAATTGACGAAAATAATGGCAGTCTTTTACACAGGCCCCATTATTGCAGTCCCGTTGAATGATGATACCTAAGCATGAAAGAATACATATAGATTATTGATAATTATAAATAATGATTGCAGTAATGAAATTTGATTATAGCGCGTAAAATTTACTGTGGAAAACGGTTAATTTTTGTATTGGAATTTGGAAAAACTTATTGAAAGTTATTGCTGAATTAAATTTTATATTACTTACTGCTTCAATAGCTGCAGATTTTCCATTATCTGCTGCAGTTCATATTATCCGAAATAATTATTATTGGAAACATTTTGGCACATATTGAAGTTCGATTTTACGAAACGTTTTTTCATTTAAGTGGGCTAACATGAGATATTTATTGTGAAATCAGATCTTTGAAACTAAAAATACGTGATATCAGAATATTTAATAATTTTATTGAGTCTTATATGATACATTGATTTTTGATGATATAGATGGAGAAAATAAAAATGACAAAATCTTAATATTTTATCATTTTTGTGGATATTGCGTATTCTATATTTTTTATATTTGGAATTTGGAAAACTATTTATTTCTTCTCAAATGTTATGTCATGAGTTATGAAAATTGAATTTTGGTTGAAACTTATGAAAGATCGAAACTTTTCTCAGTTGTAAAAATTGAATTTCTTAAAAATATGAATTATTGAAGCTTTTATTTAGAAATTTTGAGTTCTCAATTGACGAAGTTTTAATTATTATTTTAAAGAAAAACGTTTTTTGCATTTAAAGTGGGCTAACATGTGATATTTTGCTGAAATCAGATCTTCAAAGATGGGCTCAAGAAATTTATAATATATATTAATATTTTATTAAATTTTTTTATACAAGCATAAAATGAACATTTAATAATATATTACGATATTTTATTGCATTTTCGTTAATAATTTTTGATCATTCATTGAATTTTTACTCATGATTATTTTGAGGTATTATTGGCGTATTAAAATAGGTAAATGTACGAATCTATCCTTAATCTTAATCCTCATTCATTTGTTTTTGATCGCTTTCTTTAAAAATATTTTCATCATCTTCAAATTTTAAATGATGATATTATGGAATATCTTTGGCCAAGAGTGCAAAGATGAATGATTTTTCAAGAATATCTTCGCTTTGGTAGAAAAAGATGAGTGTGTTTAGATTTAAGATGACTTATTTGATGAATATTCTGGCACATGTCTGCAAGATGAATATTTGATTCAGATATATATTGATTGATGTTCTGAGGGATAAAATATCGACGATGAACTTTTAAATTCATATATAGAAGATAGTAGTTTTTATTTCTACTTAACTCTTACAATGAATTATTATTTCTTTACTTGAAATATTGATTTAAAATTTGTTGTTATATTGTATTCTATTAGATGATGTTGAAGACTAACGATAATTTGTTGTATATTATCTTAGTCATAATATTTCATTTAAGCTAGTTGAAGCTCACCAATCCTTGTTCATTTTTTCTTCTCGTGAAAACAGAATGTAGCGAGTACTCTCGGGTATGGAATGAAGGTTAAGAAATCTATTTCGTTTAGTAGTCTCAACCATTTTTATAAATAATGTATCAATAATTATGATGGGGATTTATGAATGCGGTGGATATGTCAGAATGACAATATACGTATTTAAACTCACGGATTTATATGTTGTAATAATAAAGTTGTAGTTATTTACGTACCATGTATTTGGCGACTCTTAATGGGTTGGATGGAATGGACCTATTGGGAAGCGTCACGAATATCTTATCAGTTGCCGCTTTGAAGTCTAGGACACATAGTCTTAATAAATCTTCAAGAGTTTGAATAGTCCTTTTCGATTGTCCGTCTCGGTTTGAGGATGGTATGCTTGAAAGCCTGAATAAAGATCCGTGCCAGCATAGCTTTTTTGAAGCTAACCCAAAATCTTGAAGAGAATCTTGGGTCGTGATCGAAACTATGGATATAGGCATGCCATGCAACCTCACAATCTCATTCACGCGTCATACTAGTGAGGCGTTCAAGTGAATAAGTCTCCCATATCGGCGAAAGAAAGCGGACTTGGTTAATCTATCAACAATAACCCAAATAGCATTGATGCCTGAGAAACCGTAGGAAGGAAGAATGTGAAATCCGTGGTAATGTGTTCCCACTTCCATTTCGGAATCTCAAGTGGTTCCAACGGACCCTTAGGTACTAGATGCTCCGCCTTTACACGTTGACAAGTTAAACACATTGAGATAAACTTTGCAATCTCTCTCTTCGTATTGTTCCACCAAAATGTATGTAGAAGATCACGATACATTTTAGTACTTTAAAGATGGATTGCAAATGGTGTATTGTGTGCCTCCATCATAATCTTGTACTTCAAATCAGTCGTTAGGAACCACAAAGTCTAGAGTGGACTCGAAGTATTCCTTCTTCATCAATTCTCGGCTTAGGAATAGCTCCTTTTGTACTTTCTTCTTCATACGCATCATTTCAAGATTCGGTGGCGAAGCTGACCTTAACTTTTCTATTAAAGTTGGCTCTGTCATTATACTTGACATCATCCTTTTCGTTCTGCATATGATCTTTCTACTCGATAAATCGCTACCTACCACGCTCTTTTCGGGGATGGTATTGAATAGTGTGGTCGTAGTCTTTCGATAGCTCGAGCCAGCGTCATTGCTGCAGCGTGTTGAGTTCTTTTGAGTGAAGAAATATTTAAGGCTTTTATGGTGCGAATATATCTCCACTTTCTCCCCATATAGATAGTGCCTCCATATCTTTAAGCAAAAGCATCATTGCCGCTGACTCTAGATCATGAGTAGGATAATTCTCTCATACTCTTTAAGTTGTCATGAGGCATGGCTATGACTTTCCCACGTTGCATGAGAACACATCCTAACCTTTGCTGCTGAAGCATCATCAGATAACAAATCCATCAAGAACGGATGGTATTGTTAGAACAGTCTTAGAAATAAGTCTCCTCTTAAGCTCTTGGAAACTCTTCTCGCATTCTTCACTCCAAGCGAATTTTGTATCCTTAGAGGTTATTTGAGTTAATGGAGTAGAGATTAGAAAACCCTTCCACGAATCTCAGATAATAACGGTAAGCCCAAAAAGCTCGTCACTTGATCCATCGAAGCTTGGTTGCTCCCAACTTTGTATTGCTCAATTTTCATGGGATCAGCGGATCTCCGTGTTTCGACTTACGTGCCCAAGGAATGCTACTTCCTCAAGCGAACTCGCATTTCTTCAATTTGGCATATGGTTTGTTTTCACGAAGCCTTTGGAGTACCGACTTGAATGGTGCTCATGATCTTCACGACTTTTGGAATATATAAGGATGTCATCGATAAAAACAACAACGAATCGATCCAAATATTCCTTGAATACTCGATTCATCATATCCATGAAAGCCGCGGGAGCATTAGTCAATCCGAAAAACATGACTAAAATTCATAATGCCCATACAGGAGTTACGAAGGTAGTCTTTGGAATATCCTCGATTCTATTCTTGGTGATGATATCGAGCGAAGATCGATTTTGAAAAGAATTGTGCCCCTTACAATTGGTCAAACAAGTCATCAATACTGAGGTGAGGATACTATTCTTGATGGTGGCATGGTTCGATTCAGATAGTCGATACAAAGTCGCATACTCCGTCTTTCTTCTTTACAAATAAAAGCAGGAGCACCCGAGGAGATGTCTTAGGATGAATGAAGCAGATGTCCAACAATTCTGTAGTTGGACCTTTAACTCTGAAGTTCAATAGGAGCCATTAGATATGGGGTTTTAGAAATGGGCTTTGTACCGAGTTCAAAATCAATAAAAAATTCAACTTCACGTTACGGGGTGGTAAGGGAAGTTCTTCTGGGAAATACGTCGGGAAAATCAATAACAACAGGAATATTATTCAAATTTGGCGTGTCTTTATTCAAATCCATAACATGGGCTAAGAAAGCTTGACATCAGTTTTTCGATAAGCGAATAGCTTTATGATTAGATATGACGGTGATTGACTTTAATGGTTTTAGTTGCTTGAATTAAATACTGGCGGGTTGGTTAGGAATATGAAAACTAATGACCTTACGAAAATAATCAATTTTGGCATGATGAGTAGTTAACGATCAATCCCTAAAATCACATCAAAAGCAAAGTATCTTTAAAGAGATAAAGGTGACGGGTAAGGTAATGGTGCCAACTTAGAATCAAACAAGATTTATAAGCAGTGGATGTCTTTGAAAGTTTCTCTAACGGAGTTTCCACAGATAGGTCGAAGTCTAATTTCTAGGGTCAAGTTTAAGCGTTGAGCACAAGCGAGGAGAGATAAATGAATGGGTATACCGGTATCGTGTAAGGTATAAACTTCGCGAGAATTTATAAATAGCTTACCGTGATCACCTCGTTTGGGTTCCTCGCATTTTGACCGGTCTGACAAAGCCTTTCTTCTCGGAATCGTTGACTTTGACTTTTACGGAGACGATCTTTTGAGTCATAGTCCCGGCATTGAACTAGGTTTATTCTGCGTACAATCTCGGCGATATGTCCTTCCTTTCCATAATTATAGCATACCTTGAATTGTTGTGGGCAGTTTGGTGATATATCCCTTTCGCATTTATAGTATATAATGGGGTGGTCGTTCTCCTCCCTTAGAACCCGATTCTTCTTGCACTTTATAAATCTTCATATAATTAGTTGTTAAATCTCCTCTTTTAAAATCTCCTCGACTCGCTTCTTACATTTTCATGGCCATGATTACCACGGAGTGGTTACCATTTTTGTCCGTCTGTTTCTTTCTCCATTTGGTTATCATTATTACATTGTTCTATCTACGAGATGCGATCTGGTTGTGGTCCTTCGGTTGATCATACTCGTTATCTAGCTCTAATAATTGAGCCTGTTCTAACATCTGAATAGAGAGAAAGTTTATGAGAAATGAGATCTTGGCGTATCCGGGTTTGAACCTCTAAGAAACATCCATGGCATACGTTCCTCATTCTCCACCAAATGAGGTCTGAACTGGATAACTCTGCAAACTTTGCCTCGTCTTTGAGACACCCGTCGTATTATTTTGCTCTCTGTCGATGAACTCCACTTCCACTTCGTATAGCGAACACTTTTCGGAAAGTATTTGTCATTAAATAGTTTCAAACGTTTCCCAAGACATCTTTGAGTGCGGTTGGATGGAGTGCGCTTCCGCAGACTCCACCGATGATATGCCTCGCCATACGGAACATAAAGGTGGCGAATGGAACCTCATTCCTCGTGCATCCCGAGACATCGAATATCTTGGTAATTTGTTTGACCCGTGTTTCCATGGCATGATTGGATCGGCTTTCCCTTAAATTCGGTGGTCTGACTCTTTGAGGCTGGCTTGTGTTGTGACAACCAGTGAATGCTTATCATTTCCTCACGTATTTTGAACACGAGTCTCACAAATCGATTTTTGAATAGCTGCAAAAAGCTTCAAACATCCCCTCGTTCATCATCACGCTTTCGGTGGTGTTGTTCGCGGGAGGAACATTGCCAGGTGTTACTTGCGTTCTCCTCGTTGGTGAGTCTGAGGCGTCTCCACGGTCTCATTTCCATTGTTAATATTCTCGATCGACATTCTCAAATACTATCGTAAAACAAGGGTTAATTAAGAAATCGATATATCACATAATATCCTTATATCTTGACCAACTAAAAAAAAATAAGCTTAGGTAGGACACTAGCTAGCGAAGGATTTTCGTCTCTCTCCCTCTGGATTACATTCCAGATCTCATGGAGATCATATCCACTAAGCTACGATACCATTAATATATGGCGCCCCAAAATAGGTATACATCACCTATTTTGAGTTGTCAAATCGTGAATGCATGAAACAACTACAACTTTATTATTACTGACGGTAAAACTATGAGTTTGAATACAAATATTATCTTACAGACAATATCATATACTCAAATAAATCCTCATCACATTTATTGATACATTATTTTACAAAAATGGTGAGGACTACTAAACAATCCTTTCTAAAACCTTCATTCCATACCCAACTTCGTACTACATTTATATTCTACGCCTCACGAGAAGAAAAATAGAACAAAAAGGAAAGGGTGAGCTCAGTAGCCTAGGTAAAGAATATTATGACTAAGATAATATCTGACAAATTATCAGTTAGTCTTCACGGGGAAAAATCTAATAGAATCTGATAGACAACAAATTTTAAATCAATATTCGCGGTGAAATAATAATTCATTAGAAGAGTTAAGTAGAGAAATCACAAACTACTATCTTACATGTATGAATTTAAAAGTTCATCGTCCATCTTTTATCCTGTAACATCAATCGATATACATACGGAATCAAATATTCATCTTTGCACTACTGGGCAAAGATATTCATCATTGGTCATGTTCATCTAAACACACTGTTCATCTTTGCCTTCTGACCCAAAGATATTCTTCAGAAATCATTCATCTTTGCTACGGGCCAAAGATATTCAATAATATCATCATTTAAGATGATGAAAATATTTTTAAAGAAAGCGAATCGATTGAAACAAAATGACAAGGATTAAGGATTAAGGATTGGTACTTTTGTTTTATCCATGTTCAAAAATACCTCAAAAATAATCATAGTTGTGTAAAATTTGAGAATGATCAAAACATGGATCTGATCAAAGCTAGTATCGAGAATAGATATTTTGGACAAAAAAGAAAATTTTATTTTAGGTGAATAGTGCAGTATCGTGAATAGTAACTCAGGCACAAAAGATAGAAATTCCACAAAAAAACATCTTCACAACTTCATAAATAGTACTTCGTGAATAGTAACTCATGAATAGTAACTCGTGAATAGTAACTTCATGAATAGTAACTCCTGAATATGAAAAAAGTTCAAATTTGATAAAAAGTTCCAACCAATATTTTGACATAATGATATTGAAGAAATAATATCATTTGAGAAGAAAATAACATCCTTACCTCGAAAGATTAGTACCCATTTGGAATAAAGATTTATAGTCTTTGAAGGGAACTTGCACCGTCTAACAATACTCAAAGTATACTCACAAGAATCGCTCAATATATCGAGAGAGAAATAGAGAGAGAAACTTGGGTTTACGGTGTGTTTTCAATTCTAATCTAAGCACCTATTTATAGGAAAATCTTTAGAACATGAAAGCGAGAAAATTGAATATAATATTAATATATTTTCACATTTTCTTTAGCCCTATAACAAATGATCTCAGCCCATTTGAATCACATGTGAGGCCAACTTAGTTAAAAAAGCGTTTTCTCAAAATAATTAACTAAAACTCCCAAAAATTAATTATTTGAACTTGAACTTGATAATTCATAATAAATAGCCCTTTCATGAGAAAATTGAATGTCAGCGGGTTTTATAGGATATTCAATTCTTTACAACTTTACGAGAAGAAAGTTTTCCAAATTCCAAATAGAAATTGGCCAAGAAATCCACAAGCGGACGATTTTACGGTATAATCAAATTTGATTCGATAATTGTGTCCTGAACACACAAAACATGTGTTAAACATTTAATGCCACAAAATACTCTTCCTCCTCATATACTCATATATCCCACATTCATTGTAAAAATATCATCGTTAATATATTATTAAAATAATATATTTAAATGAATTATTTTATCGAGGAAAAAGATAAAATATTAATTTTCAACAATTGTCACATTAAAATTTTCTCCATCTATATCCTCATAAAATCAATATTTTCTCATCATATAAATCAATAATTAATTATTCATAAATAATATTACGAGAATCACATTATTAATGACGAGGGCGGTTCAGGGATAGGGGGCTTTCGATAAGAATTTCTTAACTACTTGGCGCCTTGATTAGGTGACCAAACCTCTCCTTAGGCGAACTTTCTAGACATTGCCAATAATGTTATCTAATAATATTATTAGGATAATATAATTATTGCTTCGATAATGAAAAAATGCGTGTAATGACAATTATTGAAGCAATGACCATATAAAATATCAATAGCGACAATTATTAACTCGATAAAATCTTTGAGCAGTAATTTGTAACCATTATTGAGTAGTGCCTTCTTCTACGTAAGAATCGATAATTGAGTGCAATACTGGTGTCTTTCTTGTGTTTTAACCC